>CM076569.1:929893216-931093216 GCA_034641835.2 Pinus albicaulis | reverse complement strand
CTCTTTCCATTCAATACTAGGTGTTTCTTCAATTATGATGGGAGCAGCAGATGTTGGTTTAGTTTTCCAACTGAAACTGATTCTGGTGCTCTTTATTCTTGTGTAAAAGATTTATTGGGCGGGCCTACTCACCTTGGGATTGATAGAGGTACTTAGACCTACCAAGGTAGCCAAAAAAAATTTCTCTTCTTCTTCCAAGGTGTATGTTTTCCTATTTTTTGAAGGGATGGTTATTACTTTCCATTTTCTCTACTTGGTTTTATCTTTAGCCTACTCAACTCTAATTAGACCTCTAAAAATTCTTACCTATCCATATCTACAAATTTAACCCAATAAATTGGATGTTGTGGGTCTTCTAGTGCATTTGTGATAATTAATTTGATCATACCAAGATGAGATTAAAAAAAAAATTACCTCCTTTACATTAGAACTCGCTTCTTTCAGGTTCTACAGGAGAAAAAAATGGGATACTTAGTAGCTCATATACTAGAAGGTGAGTTTAGAGCCTTCACGAGTATAATAATTTGAATTTATAAGAATATTTTACGCTTAAACTACCCTCATAGGTAAGGATGTGGTGGGCCACTTCATCCCAAGGACTAGGAATAATTTCTCTCCTTATCCAATTCTTGTATTCATCAAGTTGTTCAATTTGAAGGAAAATCCCCTCTTAATAGTGATGTCTTCCTTCCTTTCCTCCTTGTTCCAATGTATCCACCGAGGGAGAGTTGTGATTCTATGATGGAATCCTCACTGATGTAAATCACTAACCCTTTTAATTCAGTGATAAGTTCTTATCCTTCAAGGTTTTGTAGGTTCGTGGAAAACTCTGTGACCACCTCATCGTCAAAACCTCTAAGTTTCTCAAAGAATCCTAACAACTAGCAATTTTCAAGTATGGTGACAACTTCAAGATATTGATGGATTCTACTAGTATCAGTGGATTCTCTCCTATTGAAACTACCCCTGATTATACCTCACAAAGTTCTTTCAAGGATATGTTGGAGGTCAATTTTAGAGGTCCTCTCCCAGTGACTCAGATAGGTCAATAATTCATTTTGTGGGAAAAAAAAGGTGTTATGTTTGTGTTTCTATAAGAGACGAAGTTTCCTGTTGTGACACATTTTTAGGGTGATTTGTTTTTAATGGATGGAACAAAAAATACTTAACTTATCATTATTATCAAGCTAAGCATCAAAACATGCAAAAAAAACTAGTGAATCATTTTTCCTTTCTACTTCACAATTTAAATAGAGAAAATCCCTTAACTAGATTGGTGTCTTAATTAGACATAAAACAATATTACACAACCTCAAGAAATTTTATGGATGGAATTTAAAAGGATATTTTTGGGGTAATGACCTTAGTAACATGTGTACATATATTGGTGAGAGAATATGGAAATAAAATTGTGACCCTATAGAAAATGTCTGTATTGGTTCTTGTAGATTTCTGTGACCTATATATTCTAGTAGCTTTATAGCTTTCTTCTTTTGAAACTTGTAGCTTCCTATATTGTATGGCACAATTGTGATAGATCTTTATGGTTTTTTTCATGCAAAGCATCGATGGTAAATACTTGTTGTTTGCTTTCATTTTTCCATGACTTGAGCAAGAGATATAATTGAACGTTTAGTTGGTGGAGATGGTGCTCAACACACAAAATTAAGGAATTATACCTAGTGCTCATTTTCCAACACTATCCCTGGCAATATTCCCCAAAATTAACCATCCATTATGGAATAAAATGGACGCCTTTTCAAATTATCACGTGTTTGTCTTATTCATTCCCCAAATGTGGGAAGAGAATTTTGATAAATGCAAGTGCTAATTATTGGTTTGGACTAGGATGTTTTCAATTATATTTCGTGGGCCAACTTATTTGAATCATGTTTTTTCATGAAAGGTGATTTCTCATATGCTTAAATGAATTCAAAGAGAGGGTTCATGGGTTTCATATCTTATGGTTACCATTTTGGGTGCTTGTTGTTGTTGTCCATCATTCTTGTAGGTGTATTCAAGTGTTGAGTGCAATGTGGAGCCTATTCTGTAGTAGTCTACAAGGGATTTTTTTGCTACTCAGGATTCTTTCATCAATTCCTAGATCATGTTCTTGAAGTTTTTTGGTTGTTATAGGATGAAGTCTCAAAGGATTCTTTGTATGTTAAACAAACTAGGTTGTCTCCTATAGTAGGAATAGATGCCCTTCATGCTAAATGAAATTTTTTTTTTGGGTGCGTGGTGGCCTAATAACTCATGGGAATGGATACAATCATGGTGATGAAGAGGGTTTTGAGTTTGAATCTAATGGGAAAATTGAGAAAAGTGGGATACTAAATGGTGTAATGAGATGAGAAAAAGGGGAGAAACTTATTATTAATTTTTTTTTTTTTTCTTTCTGATAATAGAAAAACCAATTTTTAGGATCCTCCTAGTGTTCTTTCTTTGACTAGATGCTAAAAAAAAATCATATATGTATATTTTTTCACAAACTAGTCCTTCATCTAGTAGTTATAGACATTCCTTCATTAGTTCAAGAAAGTCACACAAAACTTATGGAGAGTGGATGATCTGTGATGGATGATGCTAGGGTAATGAAAAGAAGTGGAAGATGGTGTAGGGATATCAATTGAGTCTTTCTAGGTTGGCTTTGTTGATTACTAGGAAATGTGGTGTTAGGTGATCCTTCTAGGTTGACCTATTTTTTTGTATCCTTGTTGTACCTGCACATAAACCAATATGAGAGGCCAAAATGTTTTTGTTCCTTTATGTATTTATTTATTTATTCTCTCTCTCTCTCTTCAAATTTATCTCTATTTTTCTTGGGCTTATTGGCTTCCTCATGGAGGTGTCATCCAATGAACCTACTTCAGGAACCTTGGAAGAGGTTTTCACCTAAATCTTTATTTTATTTCCAACCATAATAACTTTCTCGTAGAGGTTTTCAACCAATGAGTCTGTCTCAAGAACCTCAAAGGAGTTTTTCACTTGAGATCTTTTATTTTTCTCATTTTTATTTTTTGTTGATTAGGGTTTGGATGGATTGGGAGATCTGATTCTCTCAATCACATTAAATTAATTTCTTATTAAATCTATAAATTCATCCCTAGAAAGAGGCTTCCTATAAATATTTAGCATGTAACTATTTACTAACAATTGTATTTGTTCATCATCTATAGTTTGGATCTTGACAAGACCATTATAATAACATTTATCCACTAGGTAAGGTCCAAATAATTTGATCATGATTTTTACATCGAAGTCCTTGAACCTAGAGTCACATAAGAGAACCCCATCACCCTCTTGGAAGGCCCCTATTTTAATGTATCTATCATGCCTATATTTCCTCTGAAACTACTAAAATACCTCAATATGTAGCAAGGATTTCATCTTGTACTCTGTTGTCACCTGTCATATCCTCTTATGATTATGTTGAATGGTCCTATTTTTATCTTGAAAGGAAAATACCAACCATCGAGATTCGATTCTCAGAATGATGGAATTTAGAGAGGGATAAAAACATTAGAACTTGGTATCAGAAGGACTAGCAAGAGGCATATTGAAACCTCAAAAGGCTTAGAACCTTAGGACCTCAGAACTTCGTAACCCCATTGAAATTCATTTTTAATAAATTTTTGATCTAATATCAGGGAAGCACAGCTGAATTTATCGAAGATCGTATCTTAGTATATTGGGACCTCAGCATATCAGGAAATCAAAAGGCTCAATATCAAAGGAGGAAGAAAATCATAACTTGAATCTTGGAAGGTTGTTACTTTTTGAAATTCAAAGATCAGAACCTCGTAAGTTCTAAATAACCACAATTATTTAGAAGCACTGAGGTAATCAGAAGCAAGGATTTATAAAGGAAATCATGTAAAACCAAAAGGACCAAGGAACCCTTTTATCTCTCCTTCGATAGAACACATGGAATTATATGTCTGGCTTTGAGAATTTGATGAGGTAGATGATGTCAACATGACAAGGAAGTATAGAGGAAACGTGGTAGTCATATTCAACTTTTTTTGGTGGCTTAATGGGTGAATTTGTGTGACACGTGTCACCACTAAGGAAACACCACATGGATTTTATGACATCAACATGACATCATATCAGAGGTAAAAATTTTAGAGGTTGGAGTTTTCGTAACTCTTATCTAATTGTTTCTTGCAAAAGTTCTTATTTGATTTATGAAGCTCTAATGTGATTGGAATTTGGTCATGGAGACCCAAAGGAACAAGGGAATAGAGAAGGGCTTAACACCTAGTGATGTAAAGACGCCGCATGGAAAGTATTTCAGAGGTCAGTATTTCAAAGGAAGGAGACATCATAGCTCTGTTCTAATTGAAAATTAAAAAGGCTACGATACAGGGGGCTTACGATGTGGATTGGAACTTGGTCGTAGAGTTCAAACAACCAAGGGTGCAGAGAAGGGTCGAGAGCCCAAGCACTATGGAGAATATCAAGGATGGAGATATCATAACTCCACTATAATTTCTTTATGAGAAAAGTTACAATAAAATGGGGATTTTGATATAGATTGGCACAGAGAAAAACTCAGAAAAACTGAAGGCAGAGAGAAAATACACTAAGAGATAGGCCCATGATAATATTATAAAGGCTTTAACACCTAAGCGCTAAGTCGTCAATCATGACACATGATCCTATGGAGGAAAAATGGTTAGGGGGGGGAAAATAAGGGGCTAAAGCTAATCAGAAGAGTGTTATATTATAAAATATTATTAATAAAGTTATGAAATGTATTGGTATTCGATACCAAAATATAGAGAGTATGGAGGATGAATGGCTCGACAGATAAGTTGCAGAACACCTCCAAAACCACCACACCAAATCGTGGCCTGCTCCAAAAAGGGACAATCTAAGTAGTTAGAGGGAGAAATTAACAGGAGAAATGGCATGTAACTATGGGAGGAATATAGAGTTGAGCTAATAATGGAAATTTAACTTATTAATGTATTTTCATGGATGAGATGAATTTTTAACTCATGGTGGAGGTGTAATGATATGAGAATGGTTGAAAAAATGAGTGAAAAAAATGTCAAAAAGAAGGCAATTTTGGAGTCTCAACAGAATAAAAGAAAAAAATTCTTATACATACATACATACATATATATGTGTGTGTGTGTGTGTGTGTTTATTTTTTAAAATAGTCTAATGCTTGTTTTCTTTTCTTATGCATAAGACAAAATGAGAGAAAGAATAAATCAACTAAAGAAAGAGGCAGTACATACTTTGACACCTCACATTCAATGGTACCATAAAGTGATGGTCCTCCGTATTGCAACAATAATGATGCAACCTCCAAGGGTATTAGCTGTAACTATAAACCTGGGGTTTGTACAAACCTAAGAGGGGTTTCCATTCTATGTGTTGTCGGAATTATCTTCTTCTTTTATCATTTTTTTATGCAGGGTGGAAATATTGGAATGGGGGTTACATGCACAAATACCAAGTTAAGTTGTTTGCTAAGATATGCTATAGGAAAGTAGATTTTCATTTCATAAATTAATTGCAGAAAAGGAAATGACATACACATCTATTCTACTTGCAATGAATAAAAAAAAACACTCGATGGAAATAAAGAAATGGGAATCAAAACTCTAAATTTCATAAAACAAAATTACGAAAATAATTGACAAAGACATCTATGGAAAAATTTGTGAGGTATATATACTTATATGTTTAATCATTAATGTTCCAAAGGTGTTGTAATAAATTAAGGTCAAACCAAGTGTTTTTTGTGAATTTGAGCGAGAAAGTGGCAAGAAAAGGGGACTAGTTACAGGATGCTACATGACTCTTTTTTTTCCTACAAGAAACAATCCAGTGGGATTGTAAACCAGTTATAATGTTAATATTAGATGAGGAAAAGAGGTGTTAATTCTACAAAATGATGTCATCCAACTAGTCAAGGCTCAAGGCAAGCTTCATCATCATGAAATAAAATCATGTTTGTCTCCTGTATTTATGGAATAAGTTGTACATGAAAACATTGAACTGTGGATTTATAACAAGAATATAAATGAAATAGAGAAATACCTAAAATTGAATTAGTAAGTGATACAATTTGTGGCATCTTACATAAATAAATTTCAATGAAAATTGTTTAAAGAACCTATTACTTAACCATGCACAAACACCATTATAATGTAACTTTCAGAATAGCTAATGTTAGAAACTAAACAAATTCAAAGCATAATACAAACAAAATTAAAAGAGGGATTTTAAGCTCCTAGGCTGTTCCTATCCAAAGGATGTTCAAATTACTTAAAGGATAATCAAGATAAGAGTTGGAATGGAACAATGCTTTCATTAACTGAAAATTTGTTCTTACATAACAATATTGCAAATCTTGCTTGAAAATACAAAAATATCGATATTGTTTTCTACTTATTACTTCCTTATCTCCTACTAGGATAATTACATATTCTTATTTATACTTGAAGTGGAGAGAAACCTCTTTTAGAGGAAGGTTGTATTTCCCTCCAAAATGTCATAAAAAAGGGGATATTGCTCCAAATCCACATCACAAGAAAAGGAGGGGCATTAAATGCCCTGAGCCATCTGAGTTTAGGTCTTCCTCTTCCAAGGAACAAGTCCCTAAAATATCACTAGTACTGGATCTATTGGAATATTCTCAATATATTTATAAATACCCCATAATGAACATGTTAAGGAACATAAAATATGAAAGCCGCATTGAACTCTTCTATGAACCCATTAAGCTAGGAAAGTATCCCATTAAGTGTAAAATGTGGGTTCAAAGATAGTTTTATGTGCTTAGGAGTGGATTGATGGGCCTTATAGTTTACCTATTTTGGAGGCCCATCAACATCTACTCTCCAAATTTTATTACTGAGGTATCTAAGAATATGAAATCCCCCTTATGACCTAGGTCTATGTATATAATTTACAACTATGACCCACTAAACCAATTGTACATGAGCTTAAATAGGTATTATAGTTATGTTCACATTTACATATGTGATGAGATATAAATCCATAAACAAACCTTACAATTGTATACATGAGCATGTGTTTTTTGAAGCATCTACCTACTTCACTAACCACATTATTCTTATGCCAAATGCAGTTACCAAGTGATTCATGATCAAGTACTTATCTTACCAATGTATCCCTGAGAAAATGGTTCTTGAAGATTCTACCTATTTCTATCTCACGTCCATATTTTCTACAAATACAAGAGATAAATTGAGCACTCCTTAACTACCACCACTCCATATTAATCCTCATGATGCATTTCTTGTACTTTTCACTATTGAGACAACAAGAGAAACATATCTCATGCAACATTATTGACATATTTATCTCCCTTGATGGATCCCAATGCCAAACCATCATTGTAAGAAAATCTAGGTATAATAGACTCTGATCCACCATCCAAGAAATTTCCAAGCCATTCTCACTGAAAAGTCTAGGATTATGATATGAAATGTTAAAATGAAGAGATTGAAATAATGAAATGGAACATGCATAAGAAACAAAAACAAGAGCATAAAGTGAATATTTACCTTAGAGACTCCTACGTGAGAAAAATATCATCTAAATAGATATTTATTATTTCCTTGTAAGCATATTACAACTAATATCTTTAAGCCTTTAAATAGGTTTCATCACTTCAAATACCTTGGGGAAATACCATCGGTTTCCTAATATTATGTGCATATAAACCAATGATTTTAAACCCACCGTTCATATAATAAAATTTATAATAATAAATTTATGATAAATTCAATATTAAGTTAACAATATAATATTGTTTTCATAGACACCTAAGTAGAGTAGCTTACCAATGAGTGAAAGTTAACACTTGGTGGGAGGAAATGTCTTCCCTCCATATTTAGTTGGTTAAACAAGGCAGTTAGTAAGGGTTGGAATTCAATTTTTGGTTAGAGTTGATAACTTAGTTTTCAAATCCTTTATGTGTGTTAGTAAATAAAACTAGGACATTAAAAAAATTCAACTCAATAATCAAACTCTAGTAAAGAAAATTAGGACATTGACAAAAATAAAATCAATAATCAAACTCTAGAAAAGCTTTTGAAGAAATTTTTAATGTTCACATCTAATTAACATATTTTTAATGCTATTTTCTAATATATGATAAGAGGCACTCATATTGTAACCTTTATTTAAAAAAACATTTATTGAGTTGAGAGACTCATTCTGTTAGTGTCCAATATTTAGTGATCAAAATGTACTCATTCAAATTTATTAGTACTGGTCCTATCTCAAAATTTTATATTTCCAAGTCATTTTTCAAATAAAAATTTGTTTGTTGGATATGTATAGTTATTTAAAAGCTACTCCCTCCAGTATATTCATGGTTATTGTCATTCCATGAGTCATGTCCACCATAATCATCTAGAGTCTTAGGTCAGTCACCATGCTTTCACCTAGGTTAGTGTCTAGGTGTGCAAACCTTCTGTGACACTAACCTAGGGGCTTTCACCTAGGTTAGTGTCTAAGTGTGAAAACCTTATGTGACATCAAAAATCAGTAAGTGGACACTTCAAATTCCTTTTTCAATTCAAATCATCAATATATGATTGTTTTCTCTCCTTAGGGTTTTTCTCCACTACGTTTTAGGGTTTCCTTTTCTTGATTGGTTTTACCCATTAAAAACCCTCAGCCCACCATCTAAAAACCTTCACTTATCATCCAAAAAGCCTATTCTATTAACCCATATTACTCACAATCCCCTTTAACATTGTTTCCATCAAAACCCTAAATTCCCACTACATTTCCACAAGAAAACCAGAAAATCTCTGTGTTTTCCTAATTTGATCAATCTCCCCATACCTATTTCAAAACATTTCACTTGTATCCTCAAGCTAACACATCACCTTACCTCCTCAATTTTTTGGGGAATTTTCCTTAACCTCCTTATACCTCATCACAACCCATAAAGTCACCCTATCCCTATCACCTATTTTCCCAAATCTATTGTCCCTGCCCACTCATTTCATCTAGGAGGGTTTCATCGTGTTCACAAGTAGTATGGAGAGTGAAAATAAGGCTCAAAAACGAGGCCACCATTCTAGTTTTTAGCCATCCACATTGCAAGAGCTCAATGCCTCCCCTTATGCCAAGAGATGTTTTGAAAACACTGGATGTTTGAGGTTTCATGAGAAAATCATGGAGGTAGTTTGTCATGCCCATTTGACTAACATTTTTGCCACTAACTTCAGCAGAGAAAAGGCCATCATAGAAGGCATTCAATTCACTCTATCAACAGATGCCATCACTTCAGCAACATATATTCCAAATGAAGGAGAAGACTATCTCAACGACATGGAATTGGACCTTGAGAATTACCCAATATTCCTAAAACCTCATTGTAGAGATGAAATTGAACATGTTTTCCCTTTCAAGAATTTACTTGATAAGTATAACCCATTAATGAAGCTAATCATTAAATATTTTACATGCGAGGGAAAATTTTCAAGACTGTACCAATATCATGTCAGGCTATTAATGCATTTCATAGCCACCAAATCATTCAATTTTTCCAATTATTTATTCAGGAGTTTTGTCAGGAGGAAAAAGTATAGATAAAAGGTAAAAATTCTCATCCTAGTCTATTCCATCATGGTTTGTTCAAGTTTATTGTTTTGCACCAACTGTCATCAAACAATATGACCTGGGAAGCTTTCATGGAGAAAGTAGCATCATCGCCTACTACTAGTCTACCTATTGGTCATAGGACAACATCAACATAGTCAAAGGAGGTTGGCTCTTCAAGAAGGCAGGAAGAGATTTCAAAAGCACCTAGGGTTGAGATCACTCAAACCTATGAGAAGGGTAAGAGAATGGTTTTTTATCCTAAGACCATCAGAGGTGTATTGGCACCCGAAGCTGCACGTGAGCAAAGACAAACAGTGGACCAACCACCTAGTCATGATGGTGAGTCACCATTGCAGCACCATGATGAACAAGAACCCTTAGAGGTTAACATGGAAGAGCATGTGAAAGATAAGTAATATTATGAAATCATAAAGGAGAAAGATGAAGAAATGGCAGAGTTGAGGGAGGTTTTCTCAATGGCAAACTCTCAGATCACATTCCTGCAACAAGATAATTTTCAGTTAAAAGTTATAATACTCCTCCAAGACAAGCCAAAGGTACATGTTGAGGTAGATAAAGAAAAAATTAAATAAATAGTATATGATGATCAGCTGGAGGATGCAAAAGTTGAAACAAAATAAATATGACCAAGGACAAGAGGCCTCAAGAGAGCGCCTCAGAAAGAAAGAGAATCAACTCCTAAATCAGGTTGGAAAACTTTTGATGAACTAATTCTTGATGAAATCAGTCAAGATAGAGGGTATTGGCTTGACAAGGTGAATGGACATCTTGAGAAGATTCTAAAGAAAGCCAAAAATAATAATAAACTCCAGAGACATATGGAAAATCACTATTGCGCAAAAAACAAAATTTCCCAAATCAGGCTCAAACAAATGAAGAAAAATATTAAGGAAGCTCAAATGAATCTCAAAGAGAAGGATAACTTATACCTCTTTGCTAAGGCATCCTTGGATGTTTATATTATCATTCAGAGGTACTATAAAACAAATTTTGAAAAATTTTGAGCATTTTCGATATTTTTGTTGATTTTTGGAAAATTCAAGAAATTGGGTCTCCACAGAAGCATCACGCAACGACACGATGCTATCTATCAGAGCATCCAAATGAAGATTTCTTACATGGATAGATTCTATTTCAACTACACATTTTAGATCAGGTTCTGGTTTTTGATAACAATCCTTGGTTGTGGATAAAAATCCAAATACTACCTCATTTTCATGCTTTTGCTCATGTTTTTGACCAGGTGAGGCACTTATGGAGTAAGGTTGGAAAAAAACAAGTTTTGGAGGTCTTCCTGTGGGTATCTTATAAAATTTCAAGGTGCATTGGAAATTAGACTCATGGGGATACTCATCCCAACCTTAAGATTTCCATTTCGATGCTTTTAAGTGGTTCAAAATAACCCTTGAACAGATGTGATGCTTTTGCCAAATATGCATGACACTTCTACTAAGGGTGCTACATTTCTGCATATGATTCCTTTCAGATATCTTTCATGCTAGGAAAACTTCATAATTCGATGATATTTGTCCCATGAGGTGTCATTTGATGTATTTGAGTTTTTTTCCCTCTTATGATGAGGAAATAGATAATTTAATGAAGGAGACACACACTCCTAGCCTTTAGCTAAATTTCAAGGATAAGTTTCTAACTTCTATAGATTCTACGGAATGACTCATTTTATGTAATTATGATTCTTTTTGGATATAATTTCAACCCTATGAGGTGTCATGAACTCTATTTTCTATAAGTAGTCCACCTCAAGTCATTTTATAGGTTGGATAGTTGTTATTTGTAGTTGAGCTATTGTACAAGCTTTTTTTTTTAAATGAAATCAAAGAAAATGTTGCAGCCATAGTGTTGAAACTCCAGTGGTATGCCTTTGAGAAAAAAATTCTCTGTAAAATTATCATGTCGAATGTTATTTTAATCATCTTTCACATATATGCTTCTCTATGTTAATCTTATCACTTTATAGATAGAAATCATGCTTTCCATGCTCTGTTTTTATAATATTTAGATGAACATCTATCTTCTCTTCTGATGAATGAATTCATTTTAATGCTCATTCTGAATTTCTCTCTGTTCACCCTATACATAATGAAAAATTAAGCATGCTTCTAAGCTTACCTATGTGGCCTCAATCCTTGCCTCTGCAATCTAACCTTTGAAATTTGACTTAAACCCTAAACCTAGTTCCCTAATTGTCATTTCTATCCATCAAAACTTAAAACAAACAAAAACCCTAATCTACTCAGAATCATAACTAGCCTAAGATCATTATATCCAATCATCTCTTTGGCTGCAAAGTGACATTGAGAGAGCCCTCCCTTGTCATGGTAGGGCTACCTACCTGACCTAAAGTTTGGTTTGTGGTTACCTTCCTTCAGCTCCATTCTCAGCCTTGGGAAGCAAGGGGGAGTGATAACACATTCTACAACCCAGTGTGAAGGCAATGTGTAAGTATGTTCGTCCCTCTTAAAATAAAAATAAAATATTCTCTAAATAGAAAAGCAATGTCATCTATAATTAAAAGAAAAAAAATATGCTATGCATATTTAATTAGTTCTCCATATGAACTAATATAATTTCATGTAAAGTAATTAAGTAAAAAAAATATGTGAGTAAGATGTTTAAACCTTGTACTTTTGAAAAATATTTTAACACGTGATATCAACTTCATATATATCTATATATAGAAAAAAATGTTAAATTTTTTCAAGAAAGACCCAAATAACAGTCATTAGAATGAAAATATGAAAATATGAAATTATGAACGATAAAATGGATGAAGGGAAAAAATGAAGATTTGACAAATTATAAAGGAAATGACAGAGATTAACAGCCAAATAAATACTTAATGGAATACATAAATAAATAAATGAGAAATTAGACGAAAGTTAAACTGTAATAGTATATATCAGTGATATTTATTATTAAACAATAAAAATTTTGGAAACATGATTATTAATATTAAGGGACTGATATAGAAATTAAGAGAAATCTTGATAATAAAATAATATTTTTTTTTAATTATTATTTTTTTAATAAATAAAAATAATTTCTATATATTAAATGTTATTATATGGTTAATAGTTTAAATTTTATGTAGATAAATTATTATTATATATATATATATATATATATATATATATATATATATATATATATATATATATATATATATATATATATATATATATATATATATATATATATTGAATGATAGGTGACTAAATAAATAAATTTATTTATAGTTAATCTAATTTAAATACATATTTAGATTAATGATATATATATATATATATATATATATATATATATATATGAAAGTAATAAGTCAAGAAGTAATACATCACGATTAATAATCACTTGGGCTTATATGGTCACACTCGAAGGAGGCGAAGCGATTACCTATTGATTCATAGAGCATACAGTAGGGTTTTTATTGAATGGATGTGAGAGGAGGGGGGAGTGGGGCTCCCTCCTATAGGAATGTGATCATGGAAAAAGCTAAGGGGATCCAGATGGGTTTTGGAGCACATGGCCATGCAGATGGTATGTTCAAAAAAAACCCAGGGCTTAGCAAAAGTAGGCAGGAAAGGAGAGAGAATGAATGAAGACAAGGGCCCAACAAGAAATCCAATTGACCCATAGCAACAGAAGAATTAAAGGGGATCTATAGGACCATGTAAGAAAAAAATGGTGGTGATCCCAACGACATTAATCATTGATCCTAAAACCCAAGCCTTTGGAGAACGAATGAAATCTAATGATGTCATATGTAAATTCATGGGGCTTTGGCCCACAAAAAAATCCTTTTTCGATTGGATCAAACATCACTAGAAACCAAGGTGGGAAATAAAACCACACTTAGGGTGAAAGGGATTCTCCACAGTGGTATTTTATAATATGGAAGAGAGAGATCAGATCTTTGATGGTGGCCCATATTTCTTTTCATCAACAAGTTTGTATATGCGACCATGGATGGAAAAATTTACCTTGGAAAAGGAAACCTTCATCTGGGTGAGGTTGTATTCCTTTCCCCTAGACTATTGGCTTCCTACAACCTTAAATTTGATAGGATATTCTTTGGGTAAATTCATTAAAATTTCAGACGAAACATTGCACAGAAGGTACACAACATATGCCAAAATTTGTGTAGAAATGGATGTCTCTGGAGCCCTGCCAGGAGTAGTCAAGCTAGAGTTCAGGGATGAGTTTTCGATGCAACTAGTGGACTAAGAGAAAATACCTTTCAAATGTCATATATACCATGAACATATACACCTGATAAGTGAATGACCACTAAGAAAAGTAGAAGAAAAGACCAAAGAGATAGACTGAAAATATGCATAGGGTATTATCATATCTGTGCTAAGGGGAAGACCTAATAGAAGAAAAAAGAAACATGATCCCAAGAAATAGAACTCAGACAGACAAATTTGAAATTCTAGCTGAGGAAAAACCGAAGGAGCAAGGGAGGGAAGACGAAAAAACAAAGAACAAAGAAGAGAATAGAGAAGAGGAAATGGGACTACAGACTGAGGAATATGAGCAGTAAGAGGATATCCTAGATCTATTAAAATATTTTGAGGGAGACACGAATATGACCCCATGTGAGGTAGGAACAGAGGATCCATAATTGCAGGAGTTAATTGAGATGGAAGGAATCAACCTCTAGGATTTGGTGGAATATGCAAAGAAACAATGAATAAAATCAATCAATGAGGATCAAATAAACAGAATCCATTATTTATACTTGATGAGAGAAGAAACGAGATTAAGAGGGAAGAAAATACCAAATCCATAAAAATAAAGGGGCTCTGTAAAGGGGTTTTAAATATGATTTAAAGCAATGTATTCTCATACAGTGTTAGCGCCGAGGAAAACTCAAAGGAAACGAGGAAGAAATACAAAAAATTTCGCCCTAAAGGAGTTAGGACTTATGTTAATTAATTTAGGTAAAACAATAGCTCTAGGATTTCCCTCCTCCACCCATATTTGAATCATGAAAGTTTTATCTTGGAATATAAGAGGCATTAGTAGCCTTAGAAAACAAATCTTATTAAAAAAAAATATTCAAATGGAACAACCTGATATCCTTTTTATTTAGGAATCAAAATGGTCAATAGGAAAAATAAATTAATTATGTAATAAAATAGGAAGACGATATGACTCAGTAGAAGTGGAAATGCAAGGCTCGGCTAGGGGTTTGAAAATATGCTAGAACCTCCAATCCCTTATTCTTCTAGATTTGAAGCCAATGGAGCATATCTGTCGATAGAAATGAAAGTTATAGGAACCCATGGAACAATGGTTTTCACTAATGTGTACAGGCCTCAAAGGCTCAAGGAAAAGCTCAAGTTGCTGCAAAATTTTAGAAGAATAAAAAGTAGGAAAGGAAACCTCCCCTGGGTAGTGGGGGGAGATTTTGATATGATAACCTCTCTTTCGAAATAAAAAAGGGCGGGGGACAGAAGAACATACAGAGATTCAG
The DNA here is from genome assembly GCA_034641835.2 of Pinus albicaulis. Taxonomy (NCBI): domain Eukaryota; kingdom Viridiplantae; phylum Streptophyta; class Pinopsida; order Pinales; family Pinaceae; genus Pinus; species Pinus albicaulis. Next base: position 931,078,086 of record CM076569.1, on the reverse strand, counting down.
AATCATTCACAGAATTCTTAGAGGAAACCAAACTTATAGACATGGAAACAACAAATTGATGTTTCACATGGAGAAATAAGCAGAAAGGGTTGCATCAAGTGGCATCCAGGCTTGAAAATTTATTAATTTTGGAGGATTTACTGAAAAGAGGGGTATATGCGGTAGCAAACATTCTTCCCTATGCGGGATCTAGCCACTAGATAGTGCTATTAATTATGCAACTGGTAGGAGCTCCCAAAATAGACCCTTCAGATTTGAAGCATTTTGGTGAGAGAATCCTAACTTCAAAGAGAATATAAACACGTGGTGGAAGGAGAGAATCCTTCACATAGATCAAAGATGTTCACCCTAGGAGCCAAATTAAAACACATCAATATGAAACTAAAGAATTGGAACAAAATGTAGCTTGGAAACATTTTTCAGGAGAAAAAGGAATTGGAAAAGAAAATGGAAGTTCTAAAACAATAGTTGAACTCAGACAACTACTCAGAGGGAATCAAAGAAGAGTAAATCCTCTGGAGGCATAAATATCGAGTGTTATGGTATATATAGGGAGATAAAAACACCAAATTCTTTCATCGATCAACAATAGAGCATAGAAACTCTAACAGAATCCTCAGAATAAAGGAAGAAAGAGGGCAGATTTTTGAGGCTCACCGCGACATAAAGGAGGTCATGGTTCAACACTTTAAAAATATATTTGAAGAGCCCTAGGTGGAGAGAGGGGAATATATTCAAAGGATAGTGAGACACATCCCAAATATACTCACTCAGGAACACAATAAAAACCTGAATAATCTAGTCTATATGGAGGAAGTGGCTTTGGCAGTTAATGGAATAGCGAGTGGGAAAGCTGCTAGGCCCGATGGATTCACCATAGAATTTTTTAAAGCTTGTTGGTGAATGGTCAAAAAATACATCTACAAGGTGGTAGCTGACTCTCAAGAATCAAAAATAGTTATCAAAGCTTTAAATTCAACATTTATAACCCTAATCCCTAAGCAAGAACTGACAAGTACCTGTGAAAAATTAAAACCTATAGCATTCTGCAATGTGATATATAAAATCATATCCAAAGTAGTAACTAATCGGTTAAAAAAAATTCTTCCATATCTGATCTTGGAAGAAAAATCGGGATATATGCAAGGAAGGCAAATCTTAGATAATATAATATAGACACATGAAGTGGCTTTCTCATTGAAGACACATAAAAAATATGGAATGATAACGCAGTTGGAATTATCCAAGGCTTATGATAAGATCAACTAGGAATATATGGTAGTAATGTTACAAGCATTTGGCTTTGATAATCACTAGATTAGTTGGATCATGGAAATAGTCTCTTCACCCATCTTTTTTATTCTTCTTAATGGAGCCCCTTCAAAACGTGTCTTCCCATCCAAGGGAATTCAGAAAGGATACCCATTATCTCCCTTCCTATTTATCCTAATGATGGAAGGGTTTGGTAGAGCTATAACAACGACTAACAGAGAAGGGAATATCACAGGGCTGAAGCTACACAAAAACACTCAAGGAACCACTTACCAACAATTTGTATATGACACCATGTTGCATGGTGTGCCTACAATTAAGGAGTCTTGTAGTTACAAAAACATTCTGAATACATTCATGAAGGTGCCAGGTATGGAGTCAAACTTGTCTAAATCCATGATTTTCCTTTTCAACACTTACATTTATATCCAAATAAATCGAGCATCTACCCTTGGTTTCCTTAGAAATTCCCTCCCTTCCAGATATCTTGGGGTACCCTTAATGACACAAGAAAAATTCCAATTGGGAAAAATCATATCCAACCTAGAAGATAGGATCATGATATGGAAAGTGATAGCATTGGAACTATTTGGTTGGCTGGTTCTAGTAAATGTGGTGCTTCAAGCCATCCCTAGATACATGTTATATGTCCTTCAACTGCCCAAAGGAGTACTCCAAAAAATAAATGAGATACAGATAAATTTCCTGTGGAGAAGAGTAGAGGAAAAAAGAAAATGGGCATTGGTCCATTGGAACATGATTCGCAAATCCAAGCAGGCAGAAGGCCTGGGGCTTCAGGATTCTGAGATAATTAACAAAGAAAATGGAGCTAGATTGCGGTAGAAATGGTTAACGAGAGGGGATAAGACTTGGGAAAAATTATGGAAAGTGAAATATGCCCCAGATTTTCAAACAAAAAACTTAATAAGGCTCACGAGTTCAATCCCAGGGTCAACCATTTGGTCCCTAGCAGAGTCCAACAGGGATACTATACAAAAGCACGGCTTCTGGCAAGTAAGAGATGGAAATAACACCTTATTTTGGGATGATTCTTGAAAAAAAATACCAAAATTAAATAAACTAGAATGGAGAAATATACAGGAATCCACTAAGAGACTGTGACTCATAAAGGTCCACCATTTTTGGTCTCTGGAGCTGCTAAAGGACAAATGAAGAGCACGAAACTTAAAAATCCTCCGATAAATTAATCTAAGTAACTCATAAATGAAAGATATCACATAAGAGGTGAGAAAAAGACAAGTCATGGCAAATGGAGATAGATACCAACTCATATAGGGACAACGAGAGAGAGGGGATTTCAACCTCAAGGAAGCCAAGTTCTATTTTAGGGTAGAAAATATCGAGATCCATGCCTTGACCTAGAGAAAACTTTGGGAGCATTCACAATGGCTGAAAATCAAAACATTCCTATGGCTAATTTTATATATCATAAAGAGAGGAATGATACGTCCATCATGGTGTTACCTATGTGAGCAGGAAGAAGAAAATATCGACCACTTATTGAACACTTGTAGATATTCAGAAGCCCTATGGGACTAGTTGGCTATTATATATAGACAAACCGATATAAACAAAGAAAATATTCAAGACACAATTAAAAAACGGTGTGTGAAATATACCAAGAATGTAGTTGTTAACTTACTCTGGAACTTGATCCCAAGTTTCATCCTTTGGTCACTTTGGAAGGAACGTAACCACAAAATATTTAAAAATAAAAATCTCCTTGTAAAAAAACTGATAGAAGAAATTCAATGTTAGATGAAGCAAACCATCAGTATAAAATGATTTCAAATGAAAAAAGAACAACCATCCCTTTATGAAGCAATAATATTAAAGTGTTTTCACCTAAATTACCTTGGTGACAATATCCTCAAAACAAAATAAAATTTTGTCAGGATAGGAACTACAATGTGGAAAGTGTCTTCCAAAGGTTTCTGGAAATTGAACTTCTATGAGGCAGCCAAAGAAAACCCATGAAAGGTTGGTGTGGGAGGAACCATGATTCTAGACTGGTAAAATAAAAAAGTTATACTTCATTAACATGGGACAAGCCATAAACAATGAAACAGTGTTCTAGTCTATAGAACAAGGATTGGAAACGTTGTGAGAGGAAAGGAAGATAAATGTAATAGTAGAGGGTGTCTAAGATCTAGCCATTCAAGTGACACAGAGACTTCAATGTGGCACCTAAATGAACAAATTCATGAGGAATTGGAGGCTTACCCAAATTATTCATAGGATTAAATATCACCTAGAACAGCTAAAATCGATAGAATTCATTTTAGTCAAATGCTCAGAAATTTCGTTGGCAGATACAGTGGACAACGAAGGGGTTGAGAACACCATAGTTCTAATTGAAACGACCTAGGAAGAAATGGTGGAAGGATAACTCAAAGCGGATTGTTAGGAGCTAGCAGTGAGAGATCTACCCATGTCAGAGGAGCAGCATGAAGGACACTGGGTGGTCCAGGAGGATGAAAACAACCCACCTGGTGAAAGGAATGTTCTATGATAAAATTAGTGGAAAAGTAGCAAGAAGTGGGAAAGATCAAGGAGATACTGTTAGCAAAGGCTCAAGGATATGATGGTAGCTGATGGGAATAAGTGGAATCTAGGATCACATAATCGTACCCCAGGAGGTGGCATTTATGAGAATGGATGGTCACGGAAGTGGGGAAGGATGAAACTTAGCGCGAAGTAGTACTTGTACATTACCATGGATATAATGGGCCTATACAGACTGTATGCAAAGGCGAATGAGAAGGATGATTGTCCCATCATCGCACATTTCACTGCAATGGAATTGGTAAACAGAAATTGCCGAAAATGATCAACGAAGGTGCCCAAAGTACAGGGTGGATTGCGATGCTATGTATTTTTCCTTTATATGATAAGGAGGGGCGTTGCATGGGAGGCATAGTGATGATTTTGGAAGAAATAAAGGGGAGTAGTAAGAAATAAAGCTTGGTTATTAGAGAGACGCAAAACCCAGAAGAGCTATGGAAATAAATGGGAGTGGAAGGCCAAAGGGAAGGCCAAGAGCGAAATATCAAGGCTCCTCAAGTCGAAAGAGAACAAGATTAGAGGAGGCGATAAGGGAAGAAACCATCAAATTCCATGAGACTGTCCCTCACTCAGGCACGCAAATTATTGATTTTTGGGAAAATGAAGTAAGTCAACTCAGGAGGAATACCCCAGATGATAGATTGAAGAAGAGGTTGACTAGATAATCGATAAGGGAAAGTCTTGCACAGACAAATAGTGTACTAGAAAATGTTGGAAACAAATTGGTATGTCAAAACATTAGTAGGAAAGCTACAGTTAGAGGCAACGAAGGAAAGAATTAAGTGATAGATGGAATACCATCTGCAAATGACAACAATTGAACAGAGGCTCAAGGGAGCTGAGGAGGCACTCCATAGGGTGGTCAACATTGAACTCCTACAAGATGATCACATTAGTGACATGAAAAATATTTTTTCAATTTAATTGAAGTATATCCACAAATTGAATACTACATTGGAGCAGGGACTTGGGGATTCGGCCAAGTTAATGAAATATAAGGTCAAGGAGGTAGTGGGAGCCAGCGGCAAGAGCAGGAGAAACAACGACAACGACATCAAAAACAACCCCAATGGAAAAAGCTACACTGGCACCTCGTTCAGGTGTGGAGGAGACTCCACCATTGTCAGTGGATAAATGATTTTGTCACTTCATTTAATTTCTTTGTATTTGGTCGGTAGTCTAGCGAGACCAAAGCATAGTTATAGAATAATTAGAAGGTCTCTAGATATGGATATGAAAGACAAACTTATGCTCATACCTACAGTATGGTGTAAATATTTAAGTTTCAGTAGACAAGTGAATTTTGTTAATGTTCCTAGGAGATATCATAGCAAAAGATCCTTTGGGCTAGCTTAGTTAAATTATGGAAGAAGGCTCTATTCTATTGTAGTTGGTCTGGTTTCCACTCTAGGAGACCAACAGACTATGATGTAAATTTTTGTGTTATCATAATATAAGATTTTTTTATGACATACCAAAAAAACATGATTAAGTCAAGGCTTAGAATGATTTTAATTTAAGAAGAATTTGAATTTATTTATTATTTATTAAAATTTTACTATTTGTATATACAAATAATTTTATTTATTTTATTATTTTTGTTTATTTATTTTTTTATTATAATTATCAAGATATTAGGTAAAAGATATTTATATTATTTATAGAATTAATAACATAAATTAATTTTGGAATAATGTTATATTACATTATAATATATTTATTTGGGAATTGGAAAAGTTAAAAGGTCATCTTTATATGTGAATTATTAAATATTTTCAGATTTTAAAGAAAGAGGGAGGGAAGGAAAGTTAGGAAAAGAAAAGAGGGAAAGGGAGGGAGTGGAGGAGGGTTAAGAAGTAAGTTGATGGATTATAGGCTTCAAGGAGTGGCTAAGCTTATTTTCATCTTCACTCTTGATCATTTTTGGATGCTTTTCAAGTTTTAAAGCTTCCCTAATGATACGAGAGTTATGAAAAGGGATATAAGCTAGGGTACGAGCCTAGTCAAAGAAAATGAGGTGCTTGGTATTATGAGAGTGCTCAACTATGGAATATTTAGCCACTCTTTGATTGGTTTTGTCTGCTATGTGCTCCTTAAGGTGGGAAGTGATTGAGCGACCAATTTGGCCAATGTAAGAATTCCCACATGACCAAGAGATTTTTGACTTATCTTTAGTTGATCAAAATGACTACTTGAGGGTTCGATGGGGTTCAAGATTGTTAGAAAATTATATATTATGGAGCAATGAAACACATAAAATATACGGAAAATACAAGCACACAAAACACATAAAACCAGAGAGACACAGATATACGTGGTTCACCCAGTTTGGGCTACGTCCACCCCGAACAGCCAGTCCTTCCTTTCTATTATCCAGCAAAAATGAAGAGACAAAACCTAAAGCAGATCCGCTGTAATATCCTCTGTTCTCTCTCACAGTTTCCCTCTCTGTTTCTCGCTCCCAGAATACACACATAATACACAACCGTAATACAATTCCCCATATATACAAGGGGGTTGCCTTCTAGGGAAAAAAACCCTAATCTAAACATAACTTCTACCGTCATATCATTTGCCTAATGAACGGCCCAGATTGACTAGAAATTACTATACTTTTACAAGGCAATTTTACATCTATTTTTAGCTTCCCCCGAACCCCCGCCAAGGGGGGGGGGGCTCCGAAAAGCGCTGCCGCCCCCCCCTGGACCCCCCATGGCAGCGATTAAATTTCGGGCGGCGTTGCCGCCCCTTTTAAGGTACAGGGGTCCAATGTTGTGATACAAAGTAAAGAAGATAATCAGGCTCCATACCCAACAATCTCCCACTTGGAGACTGATTGTAGCAACTCCACCGTTGCTTCATTTGCTGGACAATGATTCCTCTTTGGACCTGGCTGTTCTTCATCTTCATCGTCATCCTTGAAGACCAATTGAAACTGAGCATGTTCTCAGTTTCTCCCTGGTTACAACTTTTGTTAGCATATCTGCAGGATTCTGGCTAGTGTGTATCTTTTCCAGCTTCAACTCTCCATCTTCCAATACTGACCGTATGAAATCGTACTTGAGATGTATGTGTTTAGTCCTGGAATGAAATGTTGAGTTCTTTGCAAGATGAATAGCACTTTGGCTATCACTGTATAGTGTGCCCATATCATGCTTCTTACCCAATTCATCTATAAACCTTTGTAACCAAATCATTTCTTTACTAGCCTCTGTAGCAGCAACATACTCGGCTTCTGTTGTTGAAAGTGCAACAACACTTTGGATTTTTGAAACCCAACTGACAGTTGTTCCACCTACAGTAAATACATATCCTGTAGTGCTCCTCATGTTATCTCTATCACCTGCCATATCTGCATCAACATATCCCTGTAGAGCAATGTTTGAACCACCAAAGCATAATGCTTGATTTTTGGTACCTCTCAAATATCTGAGAATCCATTTTACCGCCATCCAATGTTCTTTTCCTGTATTGTTCATGTACTTGCTTACAACTCCCATTGCATGTGCAATATCAGGCCTTGTGCAGACCATTGCATACATTAAACTTCCAACTACTGATGCATATGGAACTTTAGACATATAATGCATGTCTTCTTGGGTCTTTGGGCACATCTCCTTACTAAGTTTGAAATGGCTAGCAAAAGGTGTACTAACTGGTTTTGCATTCTGCATATTAAATCTTTTCCACACCTTCTCTATGTACTCATTCTGAGACAGTGTTAATTTGCGATTTTTCCTGTCTCTACTTATCCTCATACCAAGGATTTGTTTTGCAGCTCCCAAATCCTTCATTGCAAATGAATTTTCCAATTTTCTTTTGAGCACATTTATTTCCTACATGTTAGATCCCGCAACAAGCATGTCATCTACATACAATAACAATATAATATAGCTGCCATCATTTTTCATTTTTAGATAAACACAATGATCAGAGTGACATCTAGTATAACCTTGTTCATACATAAACTTGTCAAATTTTAGATACCACTGCCTTGGAGCCTGTTTTAAGCCATACAAGCTCTTCTTTAACCTGCACACCAATTTTTCTTTCCCTTTTACCTCATATCCTTCAGGTTGCTGCATGTATATCTCTTCCTCCAAATCTCCATGGAGAAATGTTGTCTTTACATCTAACCGTTCAAGATGTAAATCTTCTGCTGCTACAAGACTTAAGATAGTTCTGATTGAATTCATCTTAACAACAGGAGAAAATATTTCATCAAAATCAATACCTTTCTTTTGTGCAAACCCCTTCACCACAAGTCTAGCTTTGTACCTCTTTTTTCCTCCATCTTCTTCCTTCAACCTGTAAACCCATTTATTCTGCAATGCAGTTTTACCTGCAGGCAACCTGACTAAGTCCCAAGTCTGGTTATGCATTAAGGAGTCCATCTCTTCTTCCATGGCTTGCTCCCACTTCTTCCTGCTTTCAACCTGCATTGCTTCTTCATAACATTCAGGTTCACCAGAATCAGTCAACAATAAATAATATAATGAAGGAGAGTATCGTTCAGGGGGTCTACTTATCCTAGTAGATCTTCTAACACCACTTTCAGGTGTTTGAAGTGCCTATTGCTATTGTGGTGGTTGCTGCTACTATGGTTGTTGATTATTATTATTTTCAGGCACCTTTACTTTTTCAGTTATCTCATCAAGAACCGTGTATTCCTTGCTTTCTTTTTCCTGTTTCTTTTCCTGCAACTGATTCTTATACAAGACCTTTTCATTGAATATTACATCTCCGCTCCTAATGATTTTGTGATTTTCAGAATCATATAAGCGATGACCAAAATCATTAACACCATATCCAATAAAGGTACATTTCTTTGATTTTTCCTCAAGCTATGTTCTATTTTATTTATTAATATGGACAAAGGCCTCACAACCAAAAGGCTTTAAAAAATAGTAGTTTACCTTTTTACCTGTCCATGCTTCCTCTGGAATACCACCATCCGGGGAACTTGAAGGCCCTCTTTTTATTAGATAAACAGCAGTATCTACAACATCTACCCAAAATTGTAAAGGCAATCCCGCATGCAATCTCATGCACCTTGCACGCTCCATGATTGTTCTATTCATCCTTTCTGACACACCATTTTCTTGTGGTGTTCTTGGAACTGTCTTCTCTCTACGAATTCCATGCTCTGAACAATACCTATCAAACTCTTTGCTACAATATTCACCTCCATTGTTTGATCTGAGACACTTCAACTTCTTTCCTGTCTCAATCTCAACCAAAGCTTTCCATTTCTTGAAAGTATCAAATACATCAGATTTATTCTGAATACAATAAATCCATGTTTTTCTAGTTGCATCATCAATAAAAGTAACATAATAACGAGAACCACCGAGAGATGATACCTGAGCAGGTCCCCATACATCTGTATGAACAAGCTCCAATTTTTCGCTCTTCTTTTCTTTCCCAACTCTGAGAAATCTGACTCTCTTTTGTTTTCCATAAATGCAATTCTCACAGAAATCCAAATCAACATTCTTCAAACTTGGCAACAAATTTCTTGAGTGAAGAATCTTCATTCCCTTCTCACTCATGTGTCCGAGCCTATGATGCCATAATGCTGCATCTGCTCCTTTGGAAGTTAAAGCATTAACAGAGTTAGAAATACCATTGCATAAATACAATGTACCAACCTTTTCACCTTTTTCTATTACTAGCGCTCCTTTTGTGACCTTCCAAGTTTTATCTGTGAAATTTGTCACACAACCATCACTGCCTAACTGCCCTGTTGAAATCAAATTTTTCTTCAGATCTGGAACATGCCTTACCTCCTTTAGTAGCCATTGGTTTCCATTCTGTTGTTTTACAAGAACTTTACCCATTCCAACAATTTTACAGGGTTTATCATCACCCAAACGAACTTGTCAAAAATCTCCTTGAACATAGTCATGAAAATATTTCTTATCAGGTGTGGCATGGAATGAAGCCCCTGAATCTACAACCCAAGAATCAGTAATATTTTCGAAAGAAAGAATCAAAGCATCTTGTAACACATCACCTGTCACATTTGCTTCATGATTGTTTTCTTGCTGTGTGTCTCCTTCTTTTCCCTTCCGAGATCTACAGTCTTTCTTTAGGTGTCCTTTCTTTCCGCAATTCCAGCACACTATCCCTGATCTAGACTTGGATCTTCCTTTCCTTGATTTACTGTGATATCCCGAGCTCTTTCCTCTTTCCATTCTTCTTCCCCTAGACTCTGCACTCAAAGCATTACCTGATGTCTCACCGGAGCTTTTCCGTCGCATTTCCTCACTAAGGATAGCACCAACAACATCATCAAACTTTAAAGTACTAGATCCAGAGACAGAGTTACTAATGGCCATTACTAAACCATTCCAACTCTCTGGCAATGAGCACAAGAATAACAGAGCTCTAACTTCATCATCAAAGTTTACACCTACAAAACTTAACTGACTGGTAACTGTATTAAATTCATTTAAATGGTTTGCAACAGATCCCCCTTCCGACATCTTCATATTAAATAGTCGTTTCATAAGAAATACCTTGTTTGAGGCCGAGGGCTTTTCATACAGTTTCGCCAACATCTGCATCAAACCCTCTATTGTTGTTTCCTTCGAAATATTGAAGGCGACTGACGCCGCAAGACACAACCGTACTGTTCCGAGTGCCTTTCTATCAAGAATGTTCCATTCCGCATCTGTCATGGTCATCGGCTTCTTTGTTTTTCCGCTCAATGGTAGGTACAGATCTTTCTGATACAGATAATCTTCCATCTGCATCTTCCACAGCGTAAAGTTTTGGCCGTTAAATTTCTCGACCCTAAACTTACCATCGTCCGCCATTGCTCCCACTCGAACTAGGAACCCTTTTTTTTTCCTGCGAGTTTATCAGCCAAATATACCTTCGGCTCTGATACCAGTTGTTAGAAAATTATATATTATGGAGCAATGCAACACATAAAATATACGGAAAATACAAGCACACAAAACACATAAAACCAGAGAGACATAGATATACGTGGTTCAACCAGTTTGGGCTACGTCCACCCTGAACAGCCAGTCCTTCCTTTTTATTATCCAGCAAAAAATGAAGAGACAAAACCTACAGCAGATCCGCTGTAATATCCTCTATTCTCTCTCACAGTCTCCCTCTCTGTTTCTCTCTCTGAGAATACACACATAATACACAGTCGTAATACAATGCCCTCATAAAAGCGAGGGGTTGCCTTCTAGGGAAAAAAACCCTAATCTAAACATAACTTCTACTGTCAGATCATTTTCCTAATGAACGGCCCAGATTGACTAGAAATTACTATACTTTTACAAGGAAATTTTACATCTGTTTTTAGCTTCGAGGGCGCTGCCCCTGAACCCCCGCCAGGGGGGGGGGGCGGCAGTGATTAATTCCGGGCGGCGTTGCCGCCCCTTTTAAGGTACAGGGGTCCAATGCTGTGATACAAAGTAAAGAAGATAATCAGGCTCCACACCCAACAAAGATGGTCCTAATGTTATTTTTGTATAGAATACTTTATATACCATTCCCCTTAATAGTAATAATCATGTTTCCAAACCTTTTACCATTTGATAATAATTATCAATGAAATATACTATTCTAATTTAATTTTCTTCTAATTTATCATTGATTTATTTATTTCGTTAAGTATTTATTTGACCATTAATCTATGCAATTTCCTTTAAAAAATTTTGACTCTTCATTTGTTTGACCATTCATGATTTAATTCTTTAATCCTAATGATATTTATTTCAGTCTTCATGTTATTTCGGTCTTCATGATTTCATTATTTATAACGTTTATTAGTTCTCACCCTTAATATCTATCTGCTTTCTCGTCCCTAAATATGGGTTGTGTGTCCACCAGAAAGGTATGATAGAGAAAAATTCCAGATAGTTCATCCCTAAATATGGGTTGTGTGTCCACCAGAAAGGTAGGATAGGGAGAACATCCACACAGTTCATCCTTAAAGATGGGTGGAGTGTCCACCAGAAAGGTAGGATAGAGAAAACTTCCACATTTTTCTAATCAAAATTTGTGCAGGAACGCAAAAAAATACACATATAACCATAAATAGAAATATGCAATGGAAATAACACTTCATTTCATTAATATCAAGGAACTGAAATTTGTTTACAGGCGGAATGGAAATAAAGAAGCTAGGGCGCTGGTAGCTTATCTATGAGAAGAGAAGTAGTGGCTAAAAGCCTCTGAACTATTTTACAATGAGTCTTGAGGGCCTATTTACTATTGAGAAATAATGGAAAACCATAAAAATCCAAAAACCTAACCCTAGGAGATGAAGCGCAAAAACTATGGGCCCCGTTTGGGTAAATTAGTACATCAACTTCCCGGGGACGTAAATTTGGCATACGATCTTTGTTTGGCATGAAAAATACCTCATTAGAAAGATATATCTGAGGAATACAAATTTTGATGTGAGAAACATCAAAATAATTTCCATTTTTCTTCGATTTTTCCCAAAAAACATCGTTTAGGGCCTGAAAATGGCCCCAGAAGTTCAAGACCCAAAAAAATGCTAAAAATAGTAAATTGTGTTATAATTAAGGAAACTGAAAAATAGAAAGAAAAAATGGTGGGGCCCCAAGTGGAATAGGCAAGTGGCCACCAATATCCACCTGGACCATTCCTTCCCCCTTAGGAAGCAATGGTCCCCATTGCGTTGAGTTTCTCCATGAGATGAGGAAACTTTTACTGAACTTGGTCCCTGGTGAACCACTTTCCTTGGTGCAGGAGTTGGCCAGCTTTGAAAACCCGATACAGTTGGATCTTCTGTTGGTGAGTGTTCTTTATTTTCATGTCCATGATACAATCCATGGTGGCCTATTCCAGGCATTCTGGGTTTAACTCTATTGTTGTGAGTTGTTCTACAATGTTAGAGGTGTCCATTAGAGATGGGAAGTAGGGCCAGTTGAGCTATGGAGAACTCAATTACAATTGTGTTGTACATGGGGAAGGCTCTCATCCCATGTGTGTGGATGCTTTGAATTGTACATGCACATAATGTGTACAATCATCTTGTTCATGACCTCTGTCTGGCCATCACTTTGGGGATGGAAAGTTGTGGACTTGGTGAGTTTGGTGTCCAACTCTGACCAGATGCTGGACCAAAATGTGTTGAGGAACCTGATATCCAGATATGAGATGATAGACTATGGGATCCAAAATTTATCCCACACTCGTTCAAAGAAGAGTTTAGCAGTGGCTTCTGCTGTGATATTCTTCTTGCAGGACACCATAATGGCCATCTTCAAGAATCTATCAACAGCCACGAAAACATAGTCATTTCTGTTAGTTTCAGTCTAGTCATACTTCCATCAGTGATCAAAACTGCTCTTTTGCATTTTCATATTACGTGTCTCATACCGAATAAATTTCACCATTCCGCTAGGTTATGAATACATTAATGGTAGTAATTTTTTATCAGTTTTCCCTCATAAGGTACTTGTTGATTTTCCTTTCTATGGTCTTTAGTCATGAGTCACTTTCACTCTCAAAATCATTTCAGTAGGTCATAGGATGGGTCTCATTAGTTTCTATGGTCTCACCATGGTCAAATTAATGAGTAAAATGTCAACAAATATCAACAAGATCGTGAGGAAGTCAATAAATTCAAAGTCACAGCACCTGGAAGATAAAGAGACAATTTATTCAGCTTGATGTAATTTTCACCTCAAAATCACGTTTTGAGGTGGAAACGTGATATTTTTCCTTTATTATTATTCATTATGTAATTCTATATCATCATATGTAATAAGTCACAATTCAGAAGCTGTTATCTCCACAAAGTGATGTCCCTGCCTTCAGAGAAGTTTTCCACAGAATTTTCAGCACCAAATCATCTTCCAAGTAGATCCATCACAAAGAGCCTGGAAAAAGCTTTCCAATGGTATACTGCACTCTCAAAACTGACTTCTGGATTGAAATTTATGCTTAAGTGAAGTAAAAGTCCCTATATCCTCATATAAAAAGTTTTATATCATATAAAAACCCCGCTACCCAAATTCCTTTCCATCGCAAATCGAAACATCCAAATGTACGCCTTGATCACCCTCATCCAAAATTTCCGATGCGATTGTATTGTCCCCCCTCCGATGCAAATCCGACCATTGATTTCCCCCCGATCCGATGGCTCATAGCCAATTGGGCCATCGCAATCGGCGCTCCCATAATGCCCCCTCCAATTGTCCAATCGCAAAAATATGCGATGCGATTGATCGCACCTCCCATTATGATCACATTGCAAAGTCTAGCGCCCAAATTGATCCAAACACAAAAATTTCTAATGCGATTGATCGCATCCCCTTCTCCGATCTCCCGATCGCAAACTCCCGACCATCCCTCCACCGTTGATCTCCTGGTCTGATCCGACGGCCCTTAGCTAATCGGGCCATCGGCAATCGGCGCTTCTATAAGTCCCCCTCCAATTAAAACACGCCGATTGATAACCCCCGACCACTCCTCAACCGTCTATCTTACCATTTGATCTGACGGTTCACAGCCGATCGGAGCATTCTCATCGGCATTTCCCATATGTGCTTTGCCTCCGCTCCTCTCCGATTTTCTGATTTCGATTGACCTGCGGGCCCATCACATAATATCTCTGCCCGTTCATTATAAATAGACCTTGCCCCTTTGTTAAATTAAATTTTGTTTCAAACTTATCTTACAAAGGGCCTTTCTCTCCTCACATCAGAAATGTCATATGGTGTTATGCGATACACCTCCCCGATCCTCCCGATCCCGATTGTGATTGGCACCAGCGTGATGTATATGATTGTATTCCCTCTCCCACCCCTTCCAATTCCGATTGCGATTATAATATGGACCCCACTTCCTTTCCCTTCCCTTTTCCCATTCAATATGGTTTTCCCTTCACCGAGGCATAATTTCATTTCATTTTAGTTATTTCAAAGGTATTTTTAGTCAGTTTTTTCCAAACAAATAAACGAAATAAAAGCGATAGTCAATTGGCCGAAAGAGCTTAAATTAAAACAAAGATATCTACAGCAGCAAAGAAATAGGATCGGATCGCCTATTTTTTCCTCAGTGACAATTCAAAGGGATCTACGCTATAGATTTCACCTCCTCATTTGTTATCAGCAAATTTTAAGTGGAATAATGTAACGTTGTTCTGTCTTTAGGACAGATGGTTGGCCCTTTCCCTATCTTCATGATTTCAGTTGTTAATGCTATTAAAATAACTCCCTCTTTACATGGATCCATGTTCCCACATTTCAGCCTATTTATTGTAATTGTAAATCATTTGTAAAAAAGTATGTAATTAAGCAGTAGGGGAAATAGTGTGGAAAGAAACATTTTGCACTCCATTGTACAGTTTGACAGGGAATTCATAAGAGATGCAGCTCTGATTTGTGGGATCCATGTGGTATGATATTTAGCACTTGTTTCTTCCTTTTTTTCATATGTAAATTGTTATGTTCCATCTCTCATTCATAAACATTTCTTTTTGAATGCTTTCAAGATAGAAAGGTAGAATCCATTTTATATGCTCTGCCTTGGGAAATCATTCATGCTTTGTGTTTTTATTCTGTTTGAAAAGGATCCATTTATTGTGCCCTTTTCAGCTCCTCACCAGTCTGTCCATCCCATCCCTATTTAGTTTTATTTGCTAAGTTTTCCTGCCTATCTTGCCCCATGAAATACCCTGTGTCCTGATTTAATTCCCGGTTTCAGCTGTCCCGTTTTTTCCCCACACATCCTTGAAATTAATTCACTCATTTTATTAAAGTTTTTTCCCATCATTTTATCTAGCCTAATATTAGTCCATTTATTGTATTCCATTAAATATCCTTTCACGGAGAAAACCCTCTCATGTCCTTGTAGGGCTAGCTACAAGGCTGAGCGTGGTTTAGTTGTTACCCTATTTTGCCCTTTTTCAGCCTGGGGTCCAATTCGGGTGCTAACATATCTGGCGACTCCGCTGGGGAATGCTCAAGACTGTTTGTTTGTTAGTTTTATTCGTTTTATAAACTACAGACGGAGCCTGAAGTTATGCCAGGTAGCCTTCGAACTGCACATTGCTTTACAAGTGCATAAGTAGATAAACACTGCTTCATTCAATCTCCGGTCTAGTTTTATAAACGTAACATCTGACTTGCTAATTGCCCCAGTACATTAGCTAATTCTAGAATTTTGAACGATGATGTTCAGAGTTTGCTAGGCTGGAAATAAAATTCTGTGAAATAGAAATTCGACCACATTGGCTTCAAGAAGATACACCAGGGCTAATCCAGATCCAAATCCTCCCCCTGTGTTTGAAAATTTGAACCTTATCCCAAGAATTTTCAGAAGACAAGAAGGATCATTCAGCCCCAGAACCATCACCGGATCCTATACTTGGCCTAGTGAGTGGTTTTTTGTAGAAGATCTTTCCTTTGATGAGAATTTTGAGCTTTCTTTATTTAGGAACAATTCTGAAAACGACATTGATGATACAGTTTTAGATCCTGAGTTCCTTGTAGATATTGAAGTCCAAAGAGCAAATACTTCCATTGAATATTACATTTTGAATTCTCCTCAGTCCATCACAGTGCCTTCAGAATCATCAGGAACAATCTTTCCTCCTCCCAATTCATCAGCATTCCCATCAGTCAATTCCCAATTATCATCTCCTCCATCTCCCTCAAATCCTACAAATCTTTTTGTAAATCCACCCAGAGTTATGGCTTCCAAGTATGCACCCCTGGTCTTACCCCAGGTCCTCAACGATTGCCAATTGACTATCAAAGTAAAATTCCTATTTTTGATGCCACTCAGAGCATCACGGCCCAGCAGCATGTTGATAAAATGAATGACTTTTTTTATTTACATGAGGTAGAAGTAGAGAATGTAACAACCAAGTTGTTTGTCCAAAGCTTCAGAGGTGAGGTCAGAAAGTGGTTTAGAGCCTTACCGCCAGGCTCAATTCACACTTTGCAAGAGTTGCACACTCAGTTCCTGGACCAGTGGGAGGCAAAAAAGAACCCACTTCAAATTCTGTCTGAGTACGAGAACATTAAAAGAAATGTGGGTGAAACCGTGCAGGATTATTGTTTAAGATTCAATGCCATATATAATGTTATTCCAACTAATTTGAAACTTGGACTAGCATTGTTGAAATTTCCCGATGGTTTTGATGCCGACATGGCATATCAGCTGTGTGAAAGAGACCCGTCTTCACTTGAAGACATGCAGAAGATAGCGGTAAACTTTGAAGCTAATCTGCTGGCTAAAAGAGCATGAGCTAGAGCTGAGAAAAGAGTCACAATAAAAGAGGAGGCCTCTACTTCAGATAGTAAAATGGACACTCTGATTAGAACAGTAGAAAAAATGGTTGATAGGTTAACCATTGCAGATAGACCGGAGCCTCAAGTAAGAAATCCAAATTTCAGAGGAAAGCAGCCACAATTCAGAATTAAACAGAGAGACCAAAGAACGCAGGACCAAGTTGTGCCACCACAGCAGCAGATTAAAACTCCTTTGCAGCAGAACTACGTGCAAGGGATAGATTCAGATAACGATGATCCTATGATTGAGGCTAATCACTTTGTCATAGCTGATGGTGCGCCAATTTTCCTCACAGAAGACGAAGAATACACAGTGGCAACCCCAGATATTCAAAAAGACCAAAATTTCATTTTGGCCAATGACATAGTATTGGAAGACATTAGGGAAATTTTGAGGTCTAAAATGGGCCTCCTAAGGAAATTATAAAATAATAATGGAAAAAATCAAATAAGATTTGATGACATCATCAAATTTTAAAGGGAAAAATGGAAAAACTACTTTTTCAACTCATATTTTCAACTCATCTCCCAAAGTGTTTACTCAAATTTCGAGCGGGAGTACTCATTGGATGCGAAATTTAATTCCTCATCCAAGGAGTACCCATGTTGCATAGTTTCGATGGGTCCTACTACACGTAAAATGAGAAATACATAAAAAAATGTGATTGTAATCAGAATTTTATGTGTTCTAAGTTTTTTAAATCTGTCAGTTCATGAAGTTATTATATTTATAGTGCCTGAATGCGCAGAAAAATTTGCATCAATGACCTTCGCTGTGAGGCTTAGATAGTTGAAAACAGTTAATGGTTATTATTTATTATTACATTTCATCTTTTTATTTTACAAAGACAGAATCATCCCCCGTGGTTGACATCATCATCTTGAATCCTATTGGTTGTTATAAAGTTTATTTTTTTTGTACATTTTTCTTAGGAGGCCCATTTTAGACCTCAAAATTCCCCTAATGAGAGTTCGATGACTACCAGAGAGGGTATATGAACGCTCTGTCAGCTCAGTAAAGGCAATACTCTTTAAGGAATAGAGAGGTTACAATTAGTCCGATTCAAAAGAGAAAAGAACTCCAAATGAAGAACGATGCACAGAAGAAAGGAAAAGAACCAGCTGATCCTTCCTCTAGAAAAGCACCTGCAGTTACTAATACAGCAAATGAAAAGAAATAGCAGAGCTCAACGAAGGAGAAAACAGAGAAGAAAGACTCGCCCATTAAAGAGGTAGAAAAATCTCCCTCCTTTAATCTAGAAAATGAAATTTCTAAGTTAAAGGTATCTATGCCCCTCACAGAGTTGGTGAATAATAGTGCATATAAAACTCAGGTGTCCAAATTCTTGCAAATAGACTCTATTTCTGATATGGTTAATGTAGAAGATGACTACCCTAAACTTATTTTCGGTCCAGCCACAGAAGAATCTGAAGAAAATGAAGTTCCTCCTTTTTACTTGAGTCTTAGAGTACATGAGTTTATCCTTCATAACGCTATGTTAGACTGTAGGGCCTCACATAATTTGATGCCCAAAGCTGTCATGGAGAAGCTAGGCCTTGATATCACTCGAAAATATCATGATTTGTATTCCTTCGACTCAAGTACGGTCCACTGTATTGGTCTAATTAAAGATCTGGTAGTGTCTTTAGATCAGATTCCAGCAAAGAATGTCTTGATGGATGTAGTTGTTTCCAATGTCCCACTGAGGTTTGGAATGCTTCTATCTAGGTCTTGGGGTGCCAAACTCAAAGGAACTATGCAGCTTGACTTCTCTTATGCCACTATCCCTGTATTTGGCCAGTTAAGGAAGTTATATAGGGAAAAGAAAATGAAATATATGATTATCAGCAAAGACAAGCCTGTAAATCATCCCATTAATGTTGTCCATACAAATTTAGAGTCTTTTGTCTTGTATTCTGATGGTGGTTTAAATGATGAGAATGTTCAGTTGGTACAAGTAGATGAAATACTTGAGATTTCAGAAAATTTCAGAGAAATCCTTAAATAGGAAAGGGATAAAGCAGCAAACACTTCTGAACCTCCTGCCTACCTACAGCAAAAGGACAGTGAACAGCTGGAAATTAGCAAAGGTAAAGAAGAGAAAGAAACAAATTTCCAGCATCTTCAAGAATAAGAAGAAGGTCTATGGAGTATGGATTTTGATGGAGCTATTGGTAAGGATGGAGCTGGCATTGGAATATGGATTAGGAGCCCTATTTTCCAGCCTGAGAAGGTTCCCAACAATGTTAGAGTTTGTGCTTATAAGCTAGCTTTTGATTGCTCTAACAATGAAGAAGAATATGAGGCTTTGATTGCAGGTCTCAAAATTTTGAAGAAGTTGAAGGCAAAAAGGATCTCTGTCTATGGCGACTCTGAATTGATAATCAAATAGGTGAAAGGAGAATACCAAGAAAAACATCCAAGATTGAGGGCATACATAAATGCAGTCTTGGAAATTTTGAAAAAATTCCCTGAATATACTTTGACAGTAGTACCCAGGATGCAGAATCTGATTGCCCATTCCCTGGCCACTACTGCCAACAACTTGAAGATTCCGATGAACTCCAACAATAAGTTTGAAATATATTTCAAACATAGGCCTGCTGTTCTGGACAATTTAAGGTA
The DNA here is from genome assembly GCA_034641835.2 of Pinus albicaulis. Taxonomy (NCBI): domain Eukaryota; kingdom Viridiplantae; phylum Streptophyta; class Pinopsida; order Pinales; family Pinaceae; genus Pinus; species Pinus albicaulis. The sequence continues at coordinate 931,058,301 of CM076569.1, read as the reverse complement.
TTAGCAAGTATTTTGGGATGATAATGAGATTAATGCATTTTTGCAGGGTGATGGAAAATTCAAAGATACTCCCATGGAGGGTGAGTATGAGGTTGATGATCAGAAGTTAGAAGCAAACCAGATGGACATATTGTAGCTAAAGGATAATGTAATTCCTAGAGGTCTCATACCTCTAGAGGAGCTTTTTGATCAGGATCATGTTGCAAAGAAACCAAGCTTGGTGCCCACAGAGAAAGGAGTTGAAGATGTGAATATTGGAACAGCTGACCAGCCCAAATTCGTCAAATTCTCAAAGGAATTATCCCCTGAGGTAAAGGAGAAGTATGTTAAGTTTCTTTCAGAAATTTCTGATGTATTTTCATGGGATTATTCAGATTTTAAAGTGTATGATAAGAACATAATCCAGCATACAATTCCTATCAAGCCGGATCAGAAGCCTTTCAAACAGAAGCTAAGAAGAATCAATCTGAAGCTGCTTCCATCAATTGAAAAGGAGGTAAGCAGGCTGTACAAAGCAGGAATCATAGTTCCTATTATATTTTCTGATTGGATTTCAAATTTTGTCCCAGTGCGTAAAAAAACTGAAGAAATAAGATTGTGTATGGATTTTCGGAACTTGAATAAGGCATCCTTAAAGGATAATTACCCACTTCTGAAAATGGACCATATTCTGCAGAGAGTAGTTGGAGCATCTAGGATGTCACTACTTGATGGCTACTTAGGGTCCAACCAGATCTTGGTGCATGAGAAGGACCAAGATAAAACTGCCTTCAAAACACCCTGGGGAACCTTCTAGTATGCCAAGATGCCCTTCGGACTGAAGAACACTGGAGCCACCTTCCAACGTGCAATGGATAATTCTTTTGAAAATGAAAAAGATGTTTTTCTTGTTGTTTATTTAGATGATTTGACAGTGTTTTCAGGTTCAGACGATGAGCATTTGCACCATTTAAGAGTGGTTTTTCAGCGTTGCAGAAAGTTTGGGATTTCTCTCAATCCCAAGAAAAGCCATTTTTCCATGGATGAGGGCAAATTGCTTAAGCATATCATCTCTAAAGATGGCATCCGCATAGATCCAGCCAGAGTGGAGGGAATTCAACTTATATATCTTCCACAGAACAAGAAAGAGATTCAGGCTTTCAATGGTAAGATGAATTTTTTACGCAGATTTATACCTAATCTGGCTTAACATTTGAGAGAAATGACCAATATGTTGAAGAAAGATAGCACTGTTAAGTGGAGTGAAGAAGCTATCAATTCATTCAATTTGGTAAAATTTTCTTTGTCTAATGCCCTAGTTTTTATCAGCCCCGACTATACTCAAGATTTTATCATATTTTCGTTTGCATCTAAGCATACTATGGCTGTTGTTTTAATGAAAAAGAGAGATGAGGTAGAAAAACAAATTGCCTTTTTTAGTAGGAATATTAGAGATGCTGCTTTAAGATATAATATTATTGAAAAACAGGCATTTGCCCTTATCAACGCATTAAACGATTTTAGGCTCTATATTCTGCATTCACATACTATAGCGTATGTCCCTAACACAGCAGTGAAGGATGTGTTGATGCAAACTGATCCAAAAGGTCGAAGAGGCAAATGGATAGCAGCTATGTTGGAGTATGATATGGAGATCAAGCCCACAAAATTGATCAAAGGCCAAGGCTTGGCAAAATTGATGGCTCAATCAAATCTGTGTGCTTTAGATATAAACCTCATTACAACAATGTCAGAAGAGGAAGATGAAGGTTTGTTGGTTCCTATTTCAGATATTTTTCTGCAGTCCCCTTGGTATTCAGATATTGTGTATGTTCTTCAGCATTTGTCACCTCCTCCAGGCATGTCTAAGAGTAAAGGTAGATCTTTGAAGCTTAAATCTGCAAAGTACTGCATTTTAAACAGTGCACTATTTTGGAAGGATCCAGGAGGCATTTTGCTAAATTGTTTGGTTGAAGAAGAAGCTCAGACAGTAATGCATGATTTCCATAAAGGTATCTGTGGTGGTCACTTTTTTTGGAAAACTACAGCCAACAAGGTATTGAGAGCCAGGTATTATTGGCCCACATTATTTTATTATTTATATAAAACAGTGATGAATTGTCATGAATGTCAAATTTTCCAAGGGAAGAACAAATTGCTTCCACTTCCTTTGAAACCAGTTTCAGTGAATGTGCCCTTTCAACAGTGGGGGCTCGATTTTATAGGATAAATACATCCCGTGTCCTCAGCACAGCATCTATGGATATTGACTGGGACATATTACTTTACGAAATGGATTGAGGCCGTCCCTACCAGGAAAGCGACTAACGCGGTAATTATTCAATTCCTTGAATCGAATATTTTATCTCGTTTTGGCTGCCCATGTAAAATTGTGACAGATAATGCACCCGCATTTAGATCAAAGAAAATGATCGATTTCTGTGACAAATACAACATCGTGCTGGGCCATTCAACAACGTATTATCCACAAGGCAACGGCCTGGCAGAGTCATCGAACAAATCGCTGATGAATATAATTAAGAAAATGTTGGAGGCAAACAAAAGAAATTGGCACCGAAAGCTTATCAATGCACTGTGGGCAGACAGAGTTAGCAGTAAAAAATCAATAGGTATGTCACCTTTTGAGCTGGTTTATGGTACTGATATTGTCTTTCCTAATTCTCTTATAGTTCCAGTTATGAGATTGTTACAAGAAGTTGGCAGCGAAGATGATGACAACCAGCGAAGGATCAACCAGATGATTCACCTTCAACAAACAAGAGAAGAAGTGTCACAGAAAGTGAGTCAGTTGCAGGACAAGATTAAAAAGATCTATGACAGGAAGACAAAAGCAGAAAAGTTTCAACTAGATGATGTAGTGTTGAAATGGGATGCAAGAAATGAATATAAAGGGAAGCACGGTAAGTTTGACAACCTTTGGAAGGGACCATATAGAATTACAGCATACAGGGGACAAAATGCCTTCTTTCTTTCAGAAATGGATGGCCAGGATTGTCCTGGAGGAGCAGTAAATGGTAGGCTATTGAAGCACTACCATTGTTGAAGACTATGGATCAAAAATCTATCCAATCATCATTGTATATACCATGTTATTTTTTTTTTAAATCATAGTTCAAACGCACATTCATTCAAAGTTTGGGGCCTAAGGTGAAGGCTATAAAACTTGGACGATATGTGTATGGTTTGGTTTTATTTCAGTTTTCAGTCTTAGTCTAGAGTCAGAGTCAGTTTGCATTTGTGTCAGTTTTCAACATTTTTGACTCCATGCCCAATGGATAAGGCTACCTGGTCCACAGTGTTCTTGGCACCTCCAAGGAGCTACCATCACCATTGGAGCCAATGTTAGTGTTAGTCTAGTCATACTACCATCAGTGATCAAAACTGCTCTTTTGCATTTGGATATTAGGTGTCTCATACCGAATAAATTTCACCATTCTGCTAGGTCATGGATACATTGATGGTAGTGATTTTTTATCAGTTTTCCCTCATAAGGTACTTGTTGATTTTCCTTTCTATGGTATTTATTCATGAGTCACTTTCACTCTCAAAATCATGTCAGTAGGTCATAGGATGGGTCTCATTAGTTTCTAGGGTCTCACCATGGTCAAATTAATGAGTCAAATGTCAACAAATATCAGCAAGATCGTAAGGAAGTCAATAAATTCAAAGTCACAACACCTGGAAGATCAAAGAAACAATTTATTCATCTTGATGTAATTTTCACCTCAAAATCACGTTTTTAGGTGGAAATGTGATATTTTTCCTTTATTATTATTCATTATGTAATTCTATATCATCATATGTAATAAGTCACAATTCAGAAGCTGTTATCTCCACAAAGTGATGTCCCTGCCTTCAGAGAATTTTTCCATAGCATGTTTAGTGCCAAATCATCTTCCAAGTAGATCCATCACAAAGAACCCAGAAAGAGCTTTCCAACGGTATACTGCACTCTCAAAACTGACTTCTGGATTGAAATTTATGCTTAAGTGAAGTAAAAGTCCCTATATCCTCATATATCCCCTTTTCCCATTTTTACTTTAAACTTTGTTTTATTAAGGTTTAAATTTTCCTTTATAAATCCATTCCCCCCCCCCTTCCGATTATAAAATCGCATTATCAAAATAATTTAACAAACATGCAATTTATTCCATAAACCACTTCCCCACCGTACGTTGTGATGAAACTTTATTATAAAGTTTTATATCATATAAAACCCCGCTACCCAAAGTCCTTTCCATCGCAAATTGCAACATCCAAATGTATGCCCCGATCACCCTCATCCAAAAGTTCCAATGCGATTGTATTGTCTCCCCTTCGATGCACATCCGACCGTTGATTGCCCCCGCCGATCAGATGGCTCACAGCCAATCGGGCCATCGCAATCGGCGCTCCCATAATGCCCCCTCCGATTGGCCAATCGCAAAAATCTCCAATGCGATTGATCGCACCTCCCATTCCGATCGCATTGCAAACTCTAGCACCCCAATTGATCCAATCGCAAAAAGTTCCGATGCGATTGATCGCAGCCCCTTCTCCGATCTCCCGATCGCAAACTCCCGACCATCCCTCCACCGTCAATCTCCTGGTTCAATCCGACGGCCCTTAGCTAATCGGGCCATCGGCAATCAGTGCTTCTATAAGTCCCCCTCCGATTGAAACACGCTAATTGATAACCCTCGACCACTCCTCAACCATCGATCTTACCATTTGATCCGACGGCTCACAACCGATCAGAGCATTCTCATTGGCATTTCCCATATGTGTTTTGCCTCCGCTCCCCTCCAATTTTCCGATTTCGATTAACCTCCAGGCCCACCACGTAATATCTTTGGTCATTCATTATAAATAGACCTTGCCCCTTTGTTAAATTAAATTTTGTTTCAAACTTATTTTACAAAGGGCCTTTCTCTCCTCACGTCGGAAATGTCATATGGTGTTATGCGATACACCTCCCCGATCCTCCCGATCCCAATTGCGATTGGCACCAGCGCGATGTATATGATTGTATTCCCTCTCCCACCCCTTCCGACTCCGATTGCGATTATAACGTGGACCCCACTTCCTTTCCCTTCCCTTTTCCCATTCAATATGGTTTTCCCTTCACCGAGGCATAATTTCATTTCATTTTAGTTATTTCAAAGGTATTTTTAGTCAGTTTTTTCCAAAAAAATAAAGGAAAGCAAAGCAACAGTCAGTTGGCTGAAAGAGCTTAAATTAAAACGAAGATATCTACAGCAGCAAAGAAATAGGATCGGATCGCCTATTTTTTCCTCAGTGACAACTCAAAGGGATCTACGCTACAGGTTTCGCCTCCTCATTTGTTATCAAAAAATTTCAAGTGGAATAATGTAACGTTGTTCTGTCTTTAGGACAGATGGTTGGCCCTTTCCCTATCTTCATGATTTCAGTTGTTAATGTTGTTAAAACAACTCCCTCTTTACATGGATCCATGTTCCCACATTTCAGCCTATTTATTGTAATTGTAAATCATTTGTAAAAAAGTTTGTAATTAAGAAGTAGGGGAAATAGTGTGGAAAGAAACGTTTTGCGCTCCATTGTACAGTTTGACAGGGAATTAATAAGAGATGCAACTCTGATTTTTGGGATCCATGTGGTATGAGATTTAGCACTTGTTTCCTCCTTTGTTTCATATGTAAATTGTTATGTTCCATCTTGTTAGCCACCTATAAAATTTGTTATAGCAAAAGGTGGCTAAGAATTTTTGAGCCTTCAAGGAACAAATTTCATTGCTAAAAATTGTTGGCTCTTGAAGACTCTTGAAGGCCTCCTGCCTTTGTCCCAATCTTCACTACTGTGCCTTTTCCCCCTTCAGAAATCCTGCTGATTCCCAAGGAAGAATACTATTGCAAACACCTTTTTCCCTTCCCCTTCTTCCAAAACTAACCTCAGTTTTTATCCCTCCATTTCCCATGAAAATCCCTCATTTTCATATTTTTCCCTTTTCCCCTTCTTCAGAATCCCCTTAACAAGGTTGAAAACTCCTTCTTTGCCTTATCGGAACCCCTCTAACCCTTTGAAAATCATTCAAAAACCATAAAAAACACATTTTTTATGGTGTGGACTTAAGCCCCCTCGGGCTAAGTCTTAAGCCCCTTCCTCCATAAACCCCGGTCGTATTATCCTCCATACACCCAAAGGTCCCGCAGTCGGGCGCCAAGCCACTTTGTAAATGATATGTTAAACCTTGGTTTATATTAAAAAATCGTCTGTTTTGTTATTTTGTAAATTTTTCGCCGCTTCCAAATTTAATTCATTCCGCATCGTCGATCTGATCTATAGATCGACGGTGCGGAGTCCGTCTCCCTGGTGGTCCCCGCATTCCACTCACCTATCCAAAAACCGCGCGGTATTCATTGCACCGCCTTTGGGCAGCGGCAGTTTTTTCCCAATCGGAAACGATTCCATATGCTGGCCAACACGTGTCCTGTGCACTATTTGAAAACCACCCCCCCATCGCGCATTAGCTTTCGGCAGCAAACTCGACACGATATCGCTGTACACCGTCTGATCTGAGGCCGGCCATCCAACAGCTATCGCTCACCGAAGATGCCCGACAGTTAACCGGGCCACGGCACGACATCCAACTAATATCCGCGGTCGATCTGATCTGTAGATCGATGGTTCATATTTCATCGCCCACTTTCGTCGCCCAGTCAACATTTCCCGTTTTTTACTTTCCATTTTCCACTCCCGATTGTCGATCTCTGCGCGATCGACGACCCTGATTCAAAATTTTCTTCCACCTTCACTACGCCTTCTCCCGATAAATCCTAACCGTTGGATGATGCCATCTAATGGCCAATGTTCCCCCACATGTCCTCCGCGGAAATAAACCTATATATGCAGGATTTTTTAATAGTTTTTCGTATTTTTGCAGGGTTTAAATGGTTTTTTCCACCATGCTGAAGAAAAATTCACAAGTCGAGGGTGACGATCCTCCCGCCTGCGATTCACCACAAAATCACTTACAGGGTTTTAAATTCGCATTTTATCAATGAATTCATGAGGCATTGATGCCATTCGACCCCTGTACAGCCCTGCACACCAGAAAACACAGTTAATCGAGCACCGATCAAAGAGTATCAGCGTCGAAGACAGAACACACCAGAAAAAGGAGATTGAAGTCCTAAAACACAGTTCTCAAGTAAATTAAAGGTGTTTAAGGAAAAACAAAGACATCTGTCAAGTCGAGAAAGCTTCCACCACCATCGGCCGAGGCCAATTGAACCCTCTCCAACTCCTTAAGACACTTGCAGCCTCACAGAAATAAAAGGAAGCTTAGTCATTACCTGAACAAGAGTTTTTTACCTGAAGACAGCTGAACAATTAATACAAATCAAAGAATCTTATCTCTAATTGTCGGCAGAACCATTTTACAAGATTAAGAACAGTCCCGAAGCACATCTTTTGATCATTATGCCTAGAAAGGCAGGAACATATGTTATGGAGCAGAGTTAGAAATGATTACATAATTAATGATATTAGATCCTTGGAAAATACTCCCACTTCCTCATTTCTCTATAAATACCTCTGTAGAACATAAGAAAATGTTGGTCTCTGGACATCTAAATGCATGTAATGGTTTTCTAAAGCTACTGATGCACTGTGTGCAATTTGAAGATAAATAAGCTGATATGAGAAGTTTGAAGTTGTAGAGACCCTCCGGGCTTGCTGATTGTAACTGGTTTGAACATCAAATACAAGATGCTAATTTATGGGATCCTGATTTGTGTCAATGGTGATGTGTTCCTCACTGTCAATTGTTATTTTCTTTAAGGTTTCACTCTGTTCATTTTCTCTGATAAGGAACAACAAACATAGAGCTAGGACTTACTCTCAGTAGTACCCTACTCTTACTGAAAGCTTTATTTTCTATGTTTTTCTCTTGTTAATACTGAGTATATTAAAGCAGGTTGGTTTCAAAGCACTTACCTGATCTAGATTGCTCATTATGATGATCATCAATTTTTTCCTTTAGAATATGTTGAAAGCAAGTTGGTTTCAAAGTACTCACCTGATCTTAAGTTGTTCTAACTGTTTTTGAATGTTTTTTGACTGAAATTACTTCAAAGCAGGCTAGTTTAAAAGCACTTACCTGATCTCAGAATGCGTTTATATTTTGTTTCTCTAAACTCAAAGTACTTCACTGCAGGATAGTTTAAAAGTAATTACCTGATCACAGAATTCTTTTATGTTTTATCTCTTTAAGCACATGTTGAAAGCAAGATAGTTTAAAAGCACTTACTTGATCTTAGGTTGTGCATTGTTCTTCACTTTGTTTTGTTCTCCACTTCTTATATGTTTCACTCCATAAATCACCTTAAGAGATCCTTTGACATAAGTGACTTGCCCCATGGATCCTTCTTGAACCTTGCTGTCCAATTAAATTCCTCCTATGACTCCATAGCCCAATGGGTTAAAACTATCTTTGCCTTTTTCTATCAGCCAAATCATTCCTTCACTTGCAGACATCTTCACCCTTCATTTTGAACTGCCTTCACCTTCATCATGTCTTTTCCCAAACAAAACAAACAAAACAAAACTCATGCTCTTCATAACTAGCCTAATACCACATTTCAGGCTTTAAAGATCACATCTTTAAACTCATTTATAGAGAGATCCCTCTCTGGATTCAGGAGGGCTAGATCCTTGAATCCCAAAGCGGTTTGATGTTACCCCTGTAGTTGGACTTTTTCCAATCTTGCTAATTACAAGGACTTAACATAATTGCGACTTCACTGGGGAACTTTTAGAGTTCATAGTTGCTTGGCCAGTTTTTATGGACTCTTTAGTTTTCCATACAACCACAGAAACTCAGAAAATAACCTAAAAATATTTCAGATTGGAATTCAATAGACATAGTGGTGGACCATAAAACCTTTTACCTCCAAAAGAGCTAAAAACTTCCACCTGGCGACTCCACACTCTGAAACTCCCAGAATACCAAATGACTCCACTGGTAGAAGACCCAGAACTGATTGACCAAACATAGTGACCTCTTTCTTGATTTACAAATATGATTCCAAGAATACAATGAAGATATGCCCCAATGAGTAGAGATCATATCCCTGGGTTTCCACATAAGATGCCCCAGGTGAATTGGGATGACAACCTTCCTGTTTTTCAAGGTGAAAAGTTTGATGACCCTCTATTACATCTCATCAAATTTCATATACATGTATGGAGGTTGAAAGTTGAATGGCATGAAGACTGCCTAATGAAAATGTTCATGTTAATATTAGAAGAAAAATATAGGGATTGGTATGAATGCTTAATATTTAGTAGTTTGTTTTCTTTAAGAGACCTTGAATATGTGTTCTATGAGAACTATAAAGAAAACACTACATCATTATCATTGGGTGAAATATATTATGATCCATCACAAAACATCACCCAACACATTCTATATAATGAGGAAGCTTTGGAAGAGATGCATCCTGAAGATCTTTTAAAAACCATTCATGAGTTTAATCTCCTATTGAAAAATTTTAAGAACATAGATGAATCAATTGAGGAAGAGATGATCCAATAAATAAAGAACATCCCTCAAGATATCCCTGAAAACTCAAAAATTAATTCATCATCCCTTATAGCCGAGGCTCAAGAAGACATCCAACCTCAAAATTAGTCTTCACAAGAGACAGAGAACCGTTGTACTTCTATTCAAAGGGACATGAAAACATATTCCCCTTTGACAGAGAAGGAAATAGATCAGACTATTTATAAACAGTCAGTCTCTGAAACTTTTTGCAAAACAAACACTCTTGCCCATTCACATAGAGAACTTTGTTGTACAGATTTAGAAAGTTCTTTTGTAGATCAGAATGAAGAAGGACCTACTGATATCCCAATATGTTTGACTGATGAAAATGTTTATTCTAATAAATTTTCAAATTTCAATCAGTCTTATGATGATGATGATTTCCAAGAAGAAACTAATCATGCAGGGAAACCAACATTTGATTGGTGTTATGAGTTTCACCATCATCAGCTTGAAAGCCGCAATCATCCTTTTCGATCCATCATAAAAAGCTTTCACTTTATTTGGAATCAGCAGCCTTTCAACTCAGAAGGTGAAGAGAAGAGTAATGAAGAAATTTTTGAGCAAGAGGAAACCATTGAATACACCCCCACTCAAGAATATAATAACCTCTTCACAGAGTTCAGCCCACTGAATCCAAGCATAACAGGGCTACAGGAGGACAACATTGCCAAATATGATGAGTCCTCCAGTTCAGATGATGATGAAGAAGAGGGACAGAAACAAATAGAAGACTGTCCTACTGAGGATATACCATCTTCTCAAGAAGAATCTTCTTCCTTTTTTGTTAAGAATGATGATACTTCCAAGCTACGTACTGAAGAGATAGTCCTCAAAGTTGATGTCTTAGAAGTAGATAACATACCAATTGTGGAGGACCAAAAGGAAGATAACCTTCATCTTTTCTTTGTTGATCCTTTGGAAGAGTGTGTGGAAATCCCAACTGGATCAAATTATCAAGCAGTGATCCTTTGCAAGAGCCAGGGACATGAAAAGTTGTCGCCTTCTGTAACTCATGCTCTTCATAACTAGCCTAATACCACATTTCAAGCTTTAAAGATCACATCTTTAAACTCATTTATAGAGAGATCCCTCTCTAGATTCAGGAGGCTAGATCCTTGAATCCCAAAGCGGTTTGATGTTACCCCTGTAGTTGGACTTTTGCCAATCTTTCTAATTACAGGGACCTAACACATCTCTCATTCATAAACATTTCTTTTTGAATGCTTTCAAGATAGAAAGGTAGAATCCATTTTATATGCTCTGCCTTGGGAAATCATTCATGCTTTGTGTTTTTCTTCTGTTTGAAAAGGAACCATTTATTGTGCCCTTTTCAGCTCCTCACAAGTCTGTCCATCCCATCCCTATTTAGTTTTATTTGCTAAGTTTTCCTGCCTATCTTGCCCCATCAAATACCCTGTGTCCTGATTTAATTCCCGGTTTCAGCTGTCCCATTTTTTCCCCACACATCCCTGAAATTAATTCACTCATTTTATTAAAGCTTTTTCCCATCATTTTATCTAGCCTTATATCAGTCCATTTATTGTATTCCATCGAATATCCTTTCACGGAGAGAGCCCTCTCCTATCCTTATAGGGCTAGCTACAAGGCTGAGCGTGGTTTAGTTGTTACCCTGTTTTGCCCTTTTTCAGCCTGGGGTCCAATTCGGGTGCTAACAATTTCCATGATTAATATAAGGAAGGCCGAACATGTAATCCATGGAGATGGATTCCCAAGGTCGACTAGGGGTAGGTAGTGGAGCATAAAGGACTTACTTCTTGATGGTCGGTTTTGAAATGGCGCAACAAGTGCATGTTCTGATGTGCTTCCCGACATCCTATCGAAGGTTTAAGTAATATAAATACTTCTGCAGTACTGCCATTGTTTTCTCGACCCCAAAATTCCCAGCGACCCAATTGTAGCGCACTTCCAAAATCATCTTGTCATGCTCGCTTGAAGGAACATAAAGGTTTTCTAGGGGACATAATAGTGAACCTTGAAAGTGAAAATTTGGAACTAGTGTGCCCTCCAAGGGTGTCTTATATGTGTGGCCGAATTCCATATCGCTCTTGTAGAGAAGCTACCAATCAGAAGTCTCATGTCCATAAGAGTTGAGAGCAGTGGTTAGTGCTACGATTGGTGGTGGGTTGAGGAAGTGTGCAACATTATTAGTCTTTCCCTTCTTGTAGTTGATGTTCAAATGAAACTGCTACAGATATGTGGACCGCTTCTGATGGCGATAATTATGCAACTTCCCTTGTGTCTGTATGAACTACAGGGGTCGGTGGTCTGTGTGGATGACCATTTCCTTCCCCAAAATGTAATGCTTCCATTTTCGGCAAGCCTGCACAATGGAATTCATTTCTTTGTCATAAGTGGGATACTTGTGGACTATGTCAGACAATGTCTCACTTTGGCATGCCATTGGATTCCCCTGTTGAGTAAGAACTACCCCAATAGCATAGTCAGAGGCATCTTTCTCAATCTCAAATGGTTGTTGCAAGTATGGTAATGTGAGCACTAGGGTAAAGGAGAGGCGATGTTTCAATTCTACAAATGCCTTCTGTTGAGATTTTGACTAAAAGAATTTTTCTTTTTCTCCTCCATTGGTGACTTGACTCAAGGGCCAAGTGATATGAGAGAATCCCAACACGAACCTGTGGTAGAGATTAGAAAGACCCAGAAAGTTGCGAAGCTCTATTAGAGTGGTTGGGGTTGGCCAATCCCGAATGACTTGGATCTTGGTTGGATTCACATGCACCCCCGCTCATCAATAATGTATCCTAGATACTAAACCTGAGTCATGCCAAAAGTGCACTTCTCCAAATTGGCACACAACTTGTGTTCCCGCAGTGTTTGGAGGATCTGTCAGATGTGGTGGAGGTGCTCTTTCCAAGTTTGGTTGAAGATCAGGATGTCGTCCAAGTACACTACTACAAATGAGTTGGTGAATGGATGCAAGATGTCGTCTATCAGCCTCGTGAAGGTTGCAGGAGCATTCGTCAACCCGAAAGGCATGACCAACCATTTGAAAAGGATCTCCTTTGCTTTTAAGTCAATATTCCACACATCGAAGGTTTCTATTGGTACCTGGTGATACCCGGAATTCAAGTCAATCTTGCTGAAATATTTCGCCCCTTTGAGTTGGTCCATAAGGTCATCAATCCATGTGATCGGGTACCTATTCCAGACAGTGATCTTGTTCAGCACCCAATAGCCAATACAGAGTCTCCAAGTCCCATCCTTCTTCTGCACCAACATGATCGGGCTACCACAGGGCGATGAACTCCTCTAGATGTGACCTTTCTACAACAACTCATGAATCTACCTCTTGATTTCATTATTCTCCAGAACAGAGAGTGGATAGATCGGTCCATTAGGCAGCTTCGCACATGGGGTCAGATCGATGGGGTGCTTGACCTGATAGTGCAGAGGCACCCTTGTTAGTGAGGTGAAGATGTTCTCATACTTCTCCATGACCTTGTCCATTTATTTTTGTCATGCGAAGGAGCCTTGTTTGGAGGTCGTGGCCATACTCTTCGTCTTTCCCTGAGGGCGGATCATCAGGAAAAAAAATTCCTGGTTTTTGAAATGAGCTCATTGCATTGTTTTGCAATAACCAAAGAGATAGTGGCAGGTGGTGGTACCTTTGGTATCATGTACAACTTATTTCCCAAAGTAACAGTAACAATGCAAAGCTGAGACTCATACACAACATGTTGCTTTCCACAAGTATGGTTGTCCTAATAATACATCACAAACATCAAGAGGAGAAATGTCACATATTACCTCATCCGTGAAGAGCTTATTGCTATAGGAAAGGCAACAATATTGGTTGACGTAGAGATCCCGTCCTTGGTGAACCCACCCGATGGTGTACGACTATGGGTGTGTTGTGGTCAGCAAGCCAAACCGCTTCACGACCTCTGCTGAAATGAAGCTCTTTTGTCTCCCACTTTTGAAAATGAACTATAGTGGGGAACCCTTTACCCACATCTGGGAGTGGAAGAGACGCTCCTCCTCCTTTGGATCTTTTGGTTCCCCCTTTTGGATCTTCATGGTGGAAACAATGGCATTGGGCTTTGTATCAATTATCTTCTGCCCTTTATCATTCCCCTTTTCGATTTCTGATTCAGAGTCGAAGCATGCATCTGATTCAAAAGCCTTCATCTTGGCCACTAGACACTGCTTGGCCCAACACTCACTTGTCTTGTGAGTGGAGCTCTTATGGAACTCACACCACTTTCCCATGTCCTTATTCGGCTTCGTAGTGTTGTTCTTTTCTTGCATATTTGGAAGGTTGACTTGGGCTACCATGCATTGGCTTTGTCCTTTGTTTTGTGGTTTGGGGGCACCTTTCCCTTGCTTTTGATTCGTAGATCCAAAGACTCGCTTCTTCGGTTTGAATTTGTGCTCAATCTTGGTAGCATACCGGTATGTCGTACCAAGCCAGGATATGTTGAGGAACTCCATTTCTTCCTGAATGTATCTGTGCAAACAACTGCAATACTTCAGCAACAAATGTTTCTCTGAATATTTGATACCCAACTTTGTGTGTAGGGTATGGAACAGATTCATCAGCTCATGCACATCTTGATCCCTTTGCTGCCACATCGTAGTCCATTGTATGTACTTGTCCTCATAGTTCCCCATAGGATAATAGTTTTCCTTGATGGCATATCAAAAAGAATTCCAAGTGGGTATGACCGAGAATAGAAAGGGTTCCCCCTTGTCCTTTTTCTCACAGTAGGTTTCCCAATAGTCGTTGACATGGGGGGCGGCTTTGAGGAGTGAAAAAATAATTTTCTCCCAGTCGGAAGAATAATGAATCTTGAAATATCGTTCTAATAGATTCAACCATCTATCTATGACATCTAAATTTATTTGGCCTTCAAATATGGGAATCTCAAAGTTTACTTGTACCTTAAAAGGATTGTCATCTCTAGAGTGGTTGATGGATGCAGATGTGCCTCTAGTGGGCAGTTGTTGAAGGATCTCGACAAAGTTATCCATCATCGCGTTCCATTTTTTTTTAGGGCCTCCTCGAGCAATATTTTGATAGGATCTCCTGCTCCCTCGTCTTTCTTTTCGTCCCCCATGGGCAGCCATCGGGGTTTGCGAGGTTGATCTTGCAAAGGTTCAGCGAGATCGAGCCCTAAATCCTTATACCCCGACCTCGTTGAGGACATGCAAAGAAGGATCAAGAAAGAGTAGACCACTTTGATACCATTGATCCAAATTTATGCAGGAACGCAATAGAATACACATATAACCATAAATACAAAGATGCAATGGAAATAACACTTCATTTCATTAATACCAAAGAACTGAAATTTTTTTATAGATAGAATGGAAATAAACTAGCTAGGACATTGGTAGCTTATCTCTGAGAAGAGATGTGGTGGTTACAGGCCTATGAACTGTGTTACAATGAGGCTTGAGGGCCTATTTATTATTAAGAAATAATGGAAAACCCTAAACATCCAAAAACCTAACCCTAGGAGATTAAGCACCAAAACTATGGGCCCCGTCCACGTAAATTGGTACATCAACTTCTCGGGTACGTAACTTTAGCATCGATCTTCATTCCTTCAATGTTGCTCCTGGTTTTCCCAAAAAACGTCATTTAGGGCCTCAAAATGGCTTTGGAAGTTCTGGACCCAAAAAACTGCTAAAAATGGTAAGTTGTGCTACAATTAAGGAAACTGAAAAACTGAAAGAAACAATGGTGGGGTCCAAAGTGGAATAGGTAGGCGGCCACCAATATCCACCTGGATCAAATTCATTCCTAAATATGAGTGGAGTGTTAACCATAAAGGTAGGATAGGGAAAACTTCCACATAGTTCATATCCGAAAGTTTCAAACAATATGAATAACTGTGGAAATCTCCTCTCAAAGTTTAATGTTCGCTGATAAAATGGCTCAATGCCTAATCTCTATAACATTAAAAAATACAATTTAAATAATAAAAAAGTACATATTTTTTTTGCACTCTAAAATAAGTTAGCACCTAATGAATAGTCATTTATTTAATAATATCAAAAATATCATCTTCCCCTATCCTAACCGCTATATTTCAATTCTTTCTTCTATTTATATTGGTCTAGCATTCTTTACATCATTAATTTGATTTTTGTTCTTCAAAATGATGAATGAAATATTCACCCAAAATATCCGACATATCAAACACAATACACCATTTATAAAATACTTACATCAACATTAAATTTTGTTCATAAAACTTTATCCCTCAACTTTTAACTCATTTTAAAAAACCTAAATTTACTAAAATTTCACATAAAACTTTTACTCATTTAAAACCACCCGCACCATAATTAGAGCTAATAGAGTCTTTTTTTAAGCAACGTTTATTGTAAATTAAATTGCAGTAGTTATTATAACTGTGCTAATATTGAGACGTACGGCTCCCATTATGTGATGGTGGGTGGTGTTTGAGAAGCGTCATTTTTACAACGAGATATTCTAGCATTGCGTTCTCTAATATTTTTGCCCCCTTTTTGAATATTTAATATGAATCCGTTTTTATAGTTTTTTTTTTTTTTTCTCTTACGTACATCTCGCATGACGATCCCTATCCTCTGTCCACTTGCTATTTTGCCAATAATTATTCATCTCCTCTGCTCACTTCGGCTAAATTTTTCGGTTATTGGCCGTTATTTTCCACGTGTAAATTGTCATTTTCGTGATTTTCTAAAATTAGATTATCGCTACTTTATACTTTGTTTTTAAAAAGAACGCATTATCCAGCCATAGGTAGAGAAGTCATTGCAATAATATGTATTTTAGATAAATATTTTTGAATTTTGGTGATTTTTAATGTTGAAATTATTATTATTAGGAATCTTGTTTCTGTGATCAATAAATTGTGATTAATTTTTTTTGATAAAAATCACATTAAAGTAAATTTGGTCAACTCATTTCGAACTAGTATGGTGTATCATCATTCTTATTCTAATGATGATTCGAAACGCGTTGACCAAATTTACTTTGATGTAAAAAATTTTAATCATTATTATTATTATTATAAATAAAATTTAAATATCAATTAAATAATAATGTAGTTTAATTAATAAATATTTTTTATTTAAAGTATGTTTTAAAATTGTTTTTATTTGCTTAATTTTTATTTTTTTTAAAGTAATAGCTTAAGATAAAATTATTTTTATTTGATTAAGAATATTTTTTTTGGAAACAATAATTTAAGATTAAGCATCCAGTATTGTTGTCTATGTTACCAATAACTATTGTCTCCACTACTAATTTTAAAAAATATTAAATTTGAAATACATTTGAAATATAAAAAAATCATAATTTTATTAAAATTTATATTATAAAAAAAAATTAAATTACTTTCTAACTAGCTCTTTTTCTCTTAAAAAATTAAATTACTTGCTAACTAGTTCTTTTTCTCTTATCATCCCAAAAAAAATTAACAAATAAAAACCATTGTATAGTTAAAAGACATGTATTGAGGAATTTTTTGAATGCAATTCCTTAGGGTTGTCAATGATCAAGCAAGTGTCTTTTAACTTTGAATAATAATTAAAATAAAAAATAAAGGTTAAATGGCTATCTTCAATATTTCATCTTGGTAGAACATTTCCCTTGCATCATGTGGTAGTAGCACCAACCAGAAATAATTAGTTAATAAATATATATTATTGAAGCATTCAAATTTTGAATTGTGGTAGTTTTTTTTAATTGAAATAAAAAAATAATAATATAATTATAAAAGAGATATCAATTTTAGATGTATTAATTATTATTGTATTAGATTATTATAGAATTTATTATTCATTTTATGTTTTTAAAATGGAATAATTGGAAGAATCATTTTACTAGTGCAATTTTATTAATAAAACTTAGTTTTGGAGAATTGAAGTCTAAAACTTTCCAAGTTTTTTTGAAATTCTGAAATGACATTTCTTTTGAAGCTAAAACATTTATGATTAAGTCCTATACCTGTGAGGCTATACGGCTATACAAAAGTTAATTCGGGAAAGCCACAGCAACCCTCTTTACTCATGGAAAAAAACTTAATTATATTTATTCTTATTCCACATAAAGCAAAACAACTTGAGAATAAGCATTAAAAATAAAAATTCTATAATAAATTTGATAAATTATGAGCAAACTAAGTACAGAAATAGTTATGAACTTTTTTGAGATTTGCAAATTAGTCTGTGAGACAATGTGGAAGCAGTATCCATAAAAAGTGAAGCATACATAATTGTTTATTTTACAGTTTGAAGTTTGAATCAATACACGAATTTATTGAAATTTGATTAAACGAATAGTGTGAGTATTACAAGAAGAAAGCGGATCTGTTTCCTGTACATTCAAACCCAAATTGTCCAAATGGACTACAAATTGTTTTGGTAGCATATATGACGGACACAGAACACTTGGGAAACCCAAACGATAAATCAAATCTCTTGATAGGGTGGAACAGATAATAAAAAATAAAAATAAAACCAAAACCAATGATTAAGCAAGAGTTTAGATGTTTCGTAGTTGTTCTGGGAGTTTAATCAATACAGGCTAGAATATATCTCTGGAGACTTAATTCTGGACGAATAGGTGGCAAACCACAATCCCAATCACTAGAGCTTAGAACAATTAATGAAACACAAAAAAAAATCACTTAATAAATACAGAGAAAGAAAGAGGAGGAGGGGAGCAGACAGACTTGTAGTACACACTACACGTGGACATGGCATTGCATCCGTTGGAAAGATCCAGTATCCCCCTTGTCCGCAACGTCCAGCACAACATGGCGGCACTTGACACTCAGAGTATAGTGCCCGGATTTCCAGCTGCCGACCTTGAAGCGAATTCTGGCGTACAATCTGAAAACCAGGTCGATCTTACCAGAAGAATGCTCGAGCTTGAGATCTCTGGCAGTATCTGGCTGAAGAGAAGCCAAGTATCCACTCAGACGAGCGTGCAAGAATGTGGTGTTCTTGTGGCTCTGAAAGAAGGGTGGAATGGAAGCCCACGCGATCTCTTCATCATCATACAAAAGAAATGCATCAATATTGTCATAGTAAATTGCAACTTTCTTATTGGGATTCCTGGTGGTAATGTTGAAGAACAGCTTGGAATTGACGAGCCCATCGTTGCTGACTTGGAATTGGGAAACAGAGCCATATTCCAAGTAGTACTTGGGTTTCTCGGGTCTCAGAGCCAGCCATGCTATGACAACTGCCAATCCCACTAAAAAAATTATCCCCCCTCCTACTCCCATCAACAATCTCCTCATATTTCCACGGGCTCCCGCATGATTTTGTCGCGAGTTCTTGCCAGACTCCATTGCCTTCTATCTCCTAGTACTTCTCAGACACACAGAGGCTAATCAGACACCCTATTTCTCTTCCTCTAGTTGAGTAGCTGTTATGATCCCCCACATTCAAATATATACAATTAATTGTTCATTACCTCTTTGACTGAAGAAATGACATGGAGCCCTTCTGTGATGGGTATATTGATGGAGATGAGCTGTAGTTATTCAAAGAAGATGTGATTGAATAGATAGCTAGCTGTGTGAATATGCCGAAAGCAAAAGTGAATATATTTGCTTTGGCCAACTTTTCCTAAAGCACAATTACTGTACAGGGCAAATTGCAATGCCGCCATACCAGTCTTCTTTCTTTTCTACAAATTCAGTTGCAGTGTTATGCAAGTAACAAGGAGCCACCGACCTGATATACTTTTCCAGGTTCCTAGTAGTTCATTACTAATATTATCCTAAAAACATTCACACTTCACACATTTGCTTTGTGCAAATTCAGTTGCAGTGATATGTAAGCAACTAAGAGCCACCGACCTACAATACTTTTCCATATGCCTTGTAGTGAATTACTATCTTTCAAATTTTCACCTTTCACACTTTTTCTGGTCTTGTTTACAGATCACAAATTTGGTTGGATAGTAGATTTTTTTTTGGAATTTTGTTAAAAAAAAATTAAAAAATCAAAATGTTGAAGTGTTTGAATAGATTTTTTTTATGGTGGAAATAGATTTAGCATTATCAAAGCTTTCAGACAACCAAAAATCCTCAAGTTTAACAACTATAACCTAAATTTTCAAAAATTTCTACTAAATTTATCATAATCTTACAGAAATTTCCGTCATTTTCCAAACTAATTTATCAATTATTTTAATTACAAAACTTTTTTTTACACATATAACTTTGACCTTTCACACTTTTTCTCCTCTGCTTGAAACATTCACCCTTCACACTTTTTCTCCTCTTTCTCTCTATTTGTTTGACATCCCAGTAACGTCAAAAAAAAAATTATAAAAAAAATCTTTGTTTGAGATATAAGTAATGTCCACAAAAAAATAAAAAAAATAAAAAAAAAATAAAATCCAATTTAATCTTTAAAAAAAAAACTTTCTTTTAACATTGATTTATTTTGCTTTTTGTCTCAATTTTGGTTTTGCATTCAGTAATTTACAAGGTAAATGGCGTGATTAGGAAATAAAACTGGACCCTAAGCACATTGTCACGCTCTTATGAGTCCGTGCTCGGTAGGAATATGGTTATTTTATCAAGATGGTTTGAATTTTTATTTTTAAAATTTAAATTTTTTATGATTTTTTTAAAGTTATAATTTTGTTTATTATTATTTTTTAATAAATAAAATTTAAATTTATTATTTTTAATTGCTGAAGAAGAAAGGCTAGTAATTTTATTAAAGGTTTTTGGTTTAAAGAGAGTTATTAAATTAAAAATAATTAAAACATGAATTATTATTTTATCTTGATTATATTTATTTGATAATAATAGTAAATTTGGTGTTGATAAATTTATCAGCATATATATTAAGAATTTACAAAATATTTATTTATTAGAATGTTTATATATTTATCTAAAGCTTAAGAGTTAATACGTTTACTCTATATTTCCTATAATTTAAGTCGTTAATATAATATATAAACAAATAAGCTTATGATAGGATTAAATCTATAGTTTTATCACTTAGTAAGTTGGCAAAACAAAACCATTTTCCTTCCTCCGACATCCATATATGGTATTTTTGTTTCCATCTTTGCTTCTTCTTAAAAATAAATATTACTATGTAAATAACACAAAACCACCAACTTACAGTCCTTTTCTATAAAACATTATTATTCTTTAAACTTTCACCTCACACTTTTCTTCTATACTTTCACCTATGCTTAAACTTCCATTTTTCATTTTTCTCTTTTTAAAGTACTAGTAAGGTTAAAGGCTAAGCGCTAAGGCATAAGCATCTTGTTTGAGTAATCTCCAAAATAAGTATCCCAATTCAATTTAAAAAAAAAAAAAAAAAACCTTTCTTTTAATTCGCTTGATTTTTTCTGTTTTCCTCAATTTTAGTTTTGCATTCAGTAATTTACAAGGTAAATGGCGTGATTCGGAAATAAAACTTGACCTTATGTATTATGAATTCGTGCTCGGTAGGAATATGACTTTTGATCTAGAGTCGAGATGGTTTGATTTTTTATTTTTTAAATCTAAATTTTAAAGTGATAATTTTTGTTTATTATTTTTAGAATAAATAAAATTTAAATTTAAATTTGTAAATTTTAATTAGTGAAATAGAGAAGATAGTGATTCCATTAAACAAACATTTTTGGTTTAAAGGGAGAAAGGGAGTTATCAAATTTAAAATAATTAAAAATTTGAAAAAATAAATTTAAATTATTATTTTAGCTTGATTACATTTTAATAATGATAGTAAATTTGGTGTTAGTTAGATTTATCAATGTATGTATTGAGAATTCACAAATATTTATGACTATAATGTTTATACATTTTAATAAGGTTTAAGAGTTAATATATTTGCTTTATATTCCTTATATGATAAGGAGTTAATACAATATTTTACAAACATATAAGCTTTATATCAAGTATTGGGATGAAATCTATAGCTTTAACACTTGCTTCTCTCATATCTTTTAGTAGGTTGCAAAATCAAAGCCATTTTTCTTTCTCTAATAGCTTGAGGGCACAATAATAACAATATGGGGGTTACAAGGGTACAATAATAACAATAAGGGGGTTACACTAACAACAATAAGGGACTATACTAGTAATATAGGGACCTAACAGCAATGATATCACTTTAGGTGCTTGTTCAACTTCAACGCCAGAGCAGCCCAAGCTAGAGGAAGACTACGGGTGCTTTATTGAGGAAGAGTAGCCTTCCCAGCTCGCTCTAGATGATAAGAACAAGCATGCCTAGTGCTATGTTGCTCGTCTCTCACGGTTTTTATAGCCATATCATAGTTTTTATGTTTTTTTACTTTCTGCACTAGTTATCTAGTAATTGTGTCTCTCTGTCTAATGCTAGTTTCCCCTCCAAGGGAAGCAATTTTCAATAGATGGACTGGTTCTTGGGTTGGTTTCCCCTCGCGGTGCAGCCCTTCTTTTTCTTTTTTGAATTTTCTCGCCGTAATTGACTAATTCAACAATTCCAACCTGGACGTGGATTGTAACAATGTATATTTTTGTATGATATAATAGAAGTACACTTATTTAGAAAAAAAAATAAAAAAAAATAACAACCCTTTTCAACAGAGTGAATAATGAAATTACATGGATGCAGGGAAGTTTTAGGTGAGAATGGACAATATTGAGAAGAAGGGTTGACAAGGCTAGTAACAAATGGATAGTGAAATTGCATGGATATGTAGCCACATATCTAAACATGAAAGAACATTCCATGGATGTAAGGGAATCAATATGAATCATGCAATTTTTGAATGAAAAATGAGAAGGACAAGCATGCCTAGTGCTATGTTGTGAAACCAACTCCAAAAATAGAAGAAAAGAGATATCAACGCCTTAGAAATGAGCCACTTCAAGGGGGAAACCTCCAATACATTACATGAATGAACAATTCTTGGATGATACAAATTACAAAACCTCCTTTCTATATATAGGAGTCCATGGGGCCACAATGTAATCCTAGCTGGCCCAACAATAATAATTTAAGGGCACAATAATAACAATATGGGGGTTACAGGGGTACAATAATAACAATAAGGGGGCTACACTAACAACAATAAGGGACTATACTAGTAATATAGGGACCTAACATGCCCTTCTCCTTTAAAAAAGTGTTGTCCTCAATGCTTAAGTAGCTCTAGGTGCTTCTGTATAAAATTCTCATCCTCCCATGTAGAGTATTCAGTGGGTAAGTTCTTCCACTTGATGAGATACTCTGAAATTAATTGATTTCGTAGCCGTCGAGTTCTTGTTTCTGTGACCGCTTCAGGTTCCAATATGATTTTTCCTTCCTCATCAAGTTCTGGCAATATTGTTTGAACGAGAAGATTTTCACCTATAACCTTCTTTAAGCATGAAACATGGAAAACCAGATGCACTCATGAAGAAGCAGGAAGCTCCAATATGTATGCCATAGTACCGATCTTTTGCAACACCTTGTAACGACCATAGTACTTTGGCGATAATTTATTATCCTTCTTAGCTTGCTTGAGGGACATTTGTTTGTATGGTTGTAGCCATAAAAATACCCAATCTCCTACATCAAAACTTCTCTCGCTGCGATGTTGATCTGCCTGTTGTTTCATTCGATTTTGTGCCAAATACAGTTTATCCTTTAAGAGTTGGAGAACTTCTTATTGATGCTCGATGTGATATTCCACTACTTGAACCTTTGAATTTTCTCTTAAACATGATGTGATGGATGGTGGATGATATCCATAAAATGCCATAAACGGGGTCATTTTTGCAATGGGGTCATTTTTGCTGCAGTATGGAAGGAAGTGCTATACCACCATTCAACGAGAGGCAACCACTTGAACCATTGTGTTTATTTTTCAGATACAAAACAATGAAGATATCCTTCCAAACATTTATTTACTATCTCAGTTTGACCATCGGATTGAAGATGATAAGATCAACTATGAGCTATTTGAGTACCCAAGCAAGAAAATAAATCCGTCCAAAAATTTCCAGTAAAAATGGGATCTCTGTCGCTCACAATAACCCTTGGGTTTCCATGTAGCTTTTGAATTGTGTCCATAAATGTAGTAGCAAGTGTACTTGCTTTAAATGGATGAGATAATGCACAAAAGTGTGCATACTTGGTAAGTCTATCAACTACCACCATGATGACACTCTTTCCTTCAAAATTAGGTAAACCTGTGATAAAATCCATTGAAATCTCCTCCCAACATTGACTTGGAATGTATAAAGGTTGTAGAAGACCCGGGGTCTTAATTGTCTCAACTTTATTATGCTGGAAAACCAAACATTCTACCACAAACTTTTGAATATCATATTTAAGGCCATCCCAAAAAATTCTTTCTTCACCCTGTGGTAAGTTTTTAAAAATCCCGAGTGTCCTCCTAAAGGAGAAGTGTGCAATTCCAAAACAATCTTTTGTTTTAGCTAGGAATTCTTACAAAGATATAAGTGATCTTTGTACCATAAGGAATCATTTTTCCAACTAAATGTATCAGATGTATTAGGATCTTGCTGCAACTTTTGAATGAGTGTCCACACTTCTTCATCCTTCTTCCATTCATCTCTTGCTTTGGTTACCCAATCTGGTTGGATAATAGAAATGGCACAAAGTAATGCCTCCACCTCTTCATTCTTTCTTGAGAGTGCATCTGCAACAACATTTAGCTTCCCTTTTTTGTACAGTATTTCAAAGTCATAATTCAACATCTTTGTGACCCATTTTTGCTGCTCTTCTGAAGATAGTCTTTGTTCCAAAAAGTGTTTAAGACTATCATGATCAATTTTTACCTTGAAGTTTCTTCCCATTAGGTAAGTTTGCCATTTCTTTAGTGCATGCAGTATTGCTAATATTTCCTTCTCATAAATAAGTTTCTGTAAATACTTTCCTTTGATTGGATGGCTTTCAAAAGCAACAGGTCTTCCTTCTTGCATTAAAACGGTACCAATTCCATTTCCTGAGGCATCACATTCCACAATAAAGGTTTTTGTGAAGTCTGGCGTAGCTAAGACCGGTGCTAGGCACATTGCCTCTTTAAGATGTTCAAAGGCCTTAGTTGCTTTAGGAGTCCATGAAAATGCATCTTTCTTCAATAGTGTTGTTAGAGGTGTTGCTATTCCCCCATAATTCTTAACAAAATTGTGATAATACCTTGTTAACCCGAGAAATCCTCACAACTACTTTAAGGTTGTGGGGACTTTCCACTCCTTAATGGCTTTAATTTTGTTAGGGTCTACCTTAACATCCTCGTGAGATACAATATGACCTATATTTTCCACCTCTTGTACTCCAAAGAAACATTTGGATGTTTTTGCATATAATTGTTTCTCCTGTAATAGTTTGAGCACCCTGTCAACATGTTGAACATGATCGTTCCAAGACCTGTTGTAGATTAGTATATCATCAAAAAATACTATCACAAATTTTCTAAGGAAGGGTTTGAAAATGGAATTCATCAACCCTTGAAATGTAGAAGGTGCATTGGTAAGGCCAAAAGGCATGACCAAAAATTCATAATGACCCTCATGAGTTCGAAATGTTGTTTTCAGAATATCTTCGGTCTTTATTCTAATTTGATGATATCTTGAATAGAGATCCAACTTGGTAAAATAAATTGCTCCATGTAATTCATCTAATAATTCATCAATCATAGGAATGGGAAATTTATCTTTAATGGTGAGCTTATTGAGTTCCCTATAATTTAGACACATGCACCATGATCCATCCTTCTTGTGTACCAATATTACAAGAGCAGAGAAAGAACTTTGACTAGGTTGAATTATACCTGCCTTTAACATTTCTGCAATCATATGTTCAATTTCGCTCTTTTGGACATAAGGATATCTATAAGGCCTGATGTTTGGAGGAACACTTCCTGGAATCAAATGAATAGCATGATCATGATCACGAATAGGCGGGAGTCCTTTGGGAGTTTCAAACACCTTGGAATGATTGTCCAAGACTTTTTGGAGATCCGTAGAAATAGATGATTTTGATGTTGGAACTTCTAGTGAGCATAATTGTGCAATTACGCCTTGGTGTTCTTTATTTAAAAGCTTTGTCATGAAATTAGAGCTTATTATCTTTCCCAGCTTCCCTGCAATACCTCGTAATTCGAATTCCTTTCCTTCTGAAAAAAAATTCAAGAAAAGTTCTTGAAAATTAAAAGCTACCGTCCCCAAAGATTGTAACCATTGTACTCCTAATACAACATCAGCACCTCCCATAGGAATGGAAATCATTGGACTATTCAACACATATTCCCCCATGGTTAGCTTGATATTATGGCATTTTCCAGAGCAATTTATAGTTCCTCCATTTGCAACCATCACTTGACATTCTGGTGCTGGGTATAGGAAACAATTCAATTCCTTGGCTACCTTACACTGAATAAAATTATGGGTACTACCTGAATCAATCAACACTATTACCTTTTTCTTCTTGATATGCCCTTCTATCTTGAGAGTTTGAGGAGTGGTAATTCCTGCCAGTGCATTACACGATATGGTCGGATTCATTTCTTCCTCTTCTAGGGCTGGTTCCTGGTGTATATCCTCTTCTTGTTCATTTTCCTCTTCACAATCTATGTAAAATAATTTCTTCTCAGCACACTTATGACCTTTAGTGTATTTGCTATCACAACTGTAGCAAAGCCCTTTTTCTCTTTTTCTTCCAATTGTTGTGGTGTCAACCTTGTAGGTTGTGGAAATCTAGGGGTAGCAACACTTCCTTCTTTATAGAAGTGAGTGGTAGGCTTCCTTGTCGCCATAATTTTACATTCAATTTTTCTTGCCAACCTGAATGCCTTCTCAAATGAATCAGGTTCCAAAACATGAACTTCATGTTGGATGTTATCCTTTAAAGTACCTATGAAGAGATCAATCCTGTGTTCCTCTGGAATATCAGTTACCCTTATATTCAATTTTTGGAAGTCCTCAATGTGCTCCCCCATTGATCACTTTTGTTTGAGATTTATCAATTTGCTAAAGAAATTGTTGCTCTTTGTATCCTCATAATGTGCTATCATTTCCTCTGCAAAAATTAACCAAGTGACAATTTTTTTATGAGAGCAAAGCCATCCCATACAAATGTATTTTGTTCTAAATGTAAAGTTTCAATGCGTACCTTTTGTGTGTTTTGCACATTATTGAGATCAAAATATTGCTCCATCTGTAGTATCCATGTTACAGGATCCTTTCCATCATACTTCCTCATATCCATTTTTGGAATATGGTGGTTCTTCCCTCCAACATTAGAGTTTATGAAATCACGATTAACATTTATTTTGTTCTCATCATGAGTTTCCTCTACTATATTTTCACCATTAGGAAACATTTCTTGTATCAACTTTGCCAAAACATCCATGTCTAATTTTAGATCATTCGTCATGTTTTCCATCTTATATTCCATGCTAGCTTCCATGCCATTCTTTAAACTATCCATATTAGATTCCATGCCTTTCTTCAAAACTTCCATGTCATTTTTTGTTTCTCTTTGCGAGAGAGAAATTTGTTGCACTTGCTCTTGTAATTTTGATATGTCATGTTGTCATTCTTCGTCTTCGTGAGTCATAGTAGAGCCTTATAAAGGCTTAATGGGTGTTGAATTATTTTTAGGGGCCATTTTAGAATCCAGTATTGATATCTATTCTACAATATGCCCTTAGAATCAATTCAACTTGATTATTCAAACAAGACTTATGCAATTCAGAAAAAAAAAATACACACCTTTTACTTGCTTTTGAGGAGCTTGATATCGAAATTGACTTATCTCTATACTTGCAGAACCTCAATATCTGAAATTTGGCCTTGTATTAGTCCTTTGAAGCTTCTTTCAAATGCCACAGGTCTGACTTGATTTCAATTCTTCAAGGTTAAGTTATGTCCAATCTCCCACAATGACCTAATTATGGACTGGTTTAGTAGAGTGAACTTGCACGACTTGCCACGTGTCACTGTTTGCTCCTTTGGCTCTAAAATTTATAGGTAGGAAACTATAGTTTGTGTACTTCCCGTCACTTCTTACAGAATTCCAATATAATGCTCATAGAGAGAGTTATGAAGATTTTCCCATGATCATCTCTTTGAGATGAAATTCAGGAGCCTGAAAAAGACCTAACTTCAACAGATCATATCTCCAAATTTTTTATTTTTTTTTCTAAGTTAGAGTAATCTATTAACAGTGAAAAATATAGTACATCAGGCAAAGGCCATAATAGTGCCTTCGTGGAGGCAATTTGAACTGACAGAAACTAGTTTTTGGCTGCCTTGCTAGAGGGAAACCAGCCTGAAGAACTTTCAACTGAAAAAATCCCACGCAGGGGATCAGACCTGGATGTCTTTGACTGAGAACTAAGAACATAGACATTATATAGCAGTTATACTGGACCATAAAAAAACTGGACCGCTGTAAAAACTGAGACTGGTCACTGACAAAAATTGGACCATAGCTGAAGGAAAAATTAAAACAACAAGACACTCCCTCAGAGAGGGCAGAGCAAAAGCTTGAGAAAAAAGAAAAGAGGGCTAAGTTACTCATCAGGAGCGACCTCCTCGATCTTGCAACCGTAATCTGCTAGTTCGCCACGATCATGAGAGAATTCTGCGTTGGGGTGGACCGCTGAAGGAGTTTCCATCAAATGTGCCTGACCTCGAGCTGAGTCCTCCTGCATAACCTCCATTCTCTCGCTAGGCTGTCCCCGCGAGTCATGCTGCACTGCTTCCATGTTGGCGCCATCGACAGGAACGGATTCTTCCAGCGGATTCTCAGGCAGGGGCTCCTCCAGGAAGAGAACAAAGATGGCCACAATTACTCTTGGTCTATTGAGTGCACAATAAAATGAAAAGAGAGCCGTATGGGACTGAGCAGGAAGCGCATCCCCAGAGGGCAAGTCGAGCCTGCGTCCTGAGAGAAACTGGCGTCCATGGAAGTGGCAAGGAAGGTTGTCAGAGGGCAATGAGATTTTTGAAGGAGAAGTGGATGTGGAGGGCGAGCGCCTCCTGGCAGTGCGAGAGGACCCCCGCCTGCAACGCATCCTCTGCCTTAGCCGGGGCATGTTTGCAGCAGAATTGGAGCTATAGCTCTGGAGCGACGGCGAATTGACAAGGTTCGGCTCAGGAGGAATGCCCAGAACCAACGAAGAAAACTTGCAAGAACCTGCAATGGAAATGTGAAGACTGTCGGCAGGCTCCAAGCAACAGGTATAGCGACTGCGCTTCCCTGTGGTGGTGCGCTTGCTGGCTCTGTCCTCAACAGAATTGCACCACGAATTCATTGGCGCAGGGGAGAGCAGATCCATTGCATATAACACCCTATTCCTGCAACAATCAATCCTCAGCATTGAATGACCAGACCTGTTAACCTGATGCGAAACGCTATTGCGGCAGTCGATACTGCCTCGATCCTCAACATTCTTATTGAGAGGCGCCTCCATAACAAATGCCATTAAGAGAAGGTAGGTGGTAATAACTACGATCAGGTGGGTTCGATGGTCTCATATGGGATGGCATGTGGCCTCCCGTCCTATTGACCTCTGTCCCATTACCCACATTAACTGTGCTTGCACCCGCATCCGGGGCATATCTCCAAAAATATTGAAAACGAAGCTCTGAACTTTTACGACAATGTTTCTCAGGATTTCAGATTCAGGCTCTAAAAATTTCAGCTTCTGAACCTTCGTAGACAAAAAGTTATAGCAAACATACCACGATAACATTTTTAAGTGAAATTTAGGATCCTGCAAAAAGCCCTAACTTCCACAGATCTTGTCTCCGGAAAATATTATGAACCAAGCTCTGAAATTTTGCGAATATGTTCCTCAAGATCTCATCTTCGCACTCTAAAAATTTCAGCTTCTAAACCTTTGTAGAACAAAAATTATAGCGAAAATGCCACGATGACCTGTTTGGAACAGCGAAACCCTAAAATCCAAAGCTCCAATACCAAATGTTATGAAACCAGCTCCAAAAATAGAAGAAAAGAGATATCAACACCATAGAAATGAGCCACTTCAAGGGGGCAACCTACAATACATTACATGAATGAAGAATTCTTGGATGATACAAATTACAAAACCTTCTTTCTATATATAGGAGTCCATGGGGCCACAATGTAATCCTAGTGGGGCCACAATGTAATCCTAGTCGACCTAACAATAATAATTTAAGGGCACAATAATAACAATATGGGGGTTACACGGGTATAATAATAACAATAAGGGGGCCACAGTAATAATAATAAGGGACTATACTAGTAATTTAGGGACCTAACATCAATGATATCGCTTTAGGTGCTTGTTCAACTTCAACGCTGGAGCAGCCCAAGCTAGAGGACGACTACGGGTGCTTTATTGAGGAAAAGTAGCCTTCCCATCTTGCTCTAGATGATAAGGACAAGCATTCCTAGTGCTATGTTGCTCATCTCTCACGGTTTTTGCAGCCATATCATAGTTTTTATGTTTTTTTACTTTCTGCACTGGTTATCTAGTAATGGTGTCTCTCTGTCTAATGCTGGTTTCCCCTCCGGGGGCAGAAACTTTCAATACTGGACTGGTTCTTGGCCTGGTTTCCCCTCGCGGTGCAGCCCTTATTTTTATTTTTTGAATTTTCCCGCTGTAATTGGTTAATTCAGCAATTCTGACCTGGACGTGGATCGTAATAATGTATATTTTTGTATGATATAATAGAAGTAGACTTATTTAGAAAATAAATAAATAAATAACAACCATTTTCAACAGAGTGAATAATGAAATTGTATGGATGTCGGGAAGTTTTAGGTGAGAATGGATAGTATTGAGAAGAAGGGTGGACAAGGCTAGTAACAAATGGATAGTGAAATTGCATGGATATGTAGCCACATATATGAACATGAAATAACATTCCATGGATGTAAGGGAATCAATATAACTCATGCATTTTTTGAATGACAAATGACCAATTATTAGGTGAGTGGATACTAGATTACGGTTTACTCTATCCTAATCATATTATTAGGGACAATATATTCTTTTCTCAACATCCTAAAATAATTTTTATTAATAATTTAACACAACATATAAGAAAATGCATATGCTAATGTTTATTGTTGTTTTTTTCCTTTTGGATTTGTTAGGGAAAATATGATGGTTAGGATGATGGCAAGGGTAACCAAAATAGAGGTGGAAGCAATGGAAATAGTTCTAAGAATGATAAAAATAAAGGTAGGTCGAGAACATTTTTTATTGATATATGAAGTATAGTTGGATGCAAGTGAATGATGATCTCTCTTGATATGTCAATGGAAATGCAAAGCTGGAAACACAACAATTTGTTAACATTTAGGGATGATTAGAGGCACTTACACAGTGAATTTTAAGATGATATAAAACGATGAAATGTAGTAAAAAGAATTATGTTTCCAAATATATAATATTTACTTCTAGAAATTATGTATAACCATGTGAATTTTTGGTTTTCCTAGAATTTCTATACTATTTTTCATGAAAAATATAATGCATATGTTTCTATTAGAGAAAAATTTGAGCAGATAAATGAGGAAATATTGCTACAAAAAATTATAGAGTTGTAAAGAACACATTTTTATTGTGTAGAACTATGTTTTCAAAATTTTTAATCTTAATTACAAACATGCACACACATGTGGAATTATGAAAGTCATTATATCCTTGAAATTACAAAGTCTTATGCTAGTGCAACCTAAAAGGGTCTTTTATATATATATATATATATATATATATATATATATATATATATATATATATATATATTTATAAAGGATTGTAGGTCTCGATGTCCTCTACTACATCATATAATTTTTTCCCAAATGGTTAAGGCCAAAAAAAGTTATATTGGAAAAAAAATGAACATATTTTAAATTTTGACATATGTCAAGAGAAAAATATATTAAAAATATTAAACATTATTAATTTGTTAGAAAAACTGTATATTTATAATATACACAGCTGACTCTGTATGTGTGTAATTTCATGGATAATGGATCTATCTAGCCTATGGAAAAAATATGTTAAATATATATATGTTTTCTAAAAAAATGATATTTTCATGTATTTGCATCCCAAAATACTAAGTTTTTTGCAGGTCTTGAACCTATATCTACAATAACCAACTTATTGCGCACATAATATTCCTATGGGAAAAAAAATTAAATTTAGATAGTTGCATGTGCATTCCTAGTGGTAAAAGCATGCACATGTTCCTAACAAGAGGAAGGCACATGCATTCCTAGTGGTAAAAGCATGCGCATGTTCCTAACAAGAGGAAGGCACATGCATTCCTAGTGTTAGTAACACATGAATGATCTTGCCACTAGGAACACAAGAAAATTCCTATCACTAGGAACTTTAACACATGGAAAATGGTTAAGGTGGGGTTGGATAGGAGAGAGAGGGGGAGAGAGCAAGGGGTCAAGGGGCTGTGTGTGGGTGTGTGTGTGTGTGAGAGAGAGAGAGAGAGATTTGGAGGAGGGTATTTTTTAAGGAGGGACTAAGGGATGGAGGGAGGGACAAATAGAGAGAGAGAAATGAAAAAGGAGGGGAGTGTGTGTGGGTGAATGAGTGAAAGTGTTTTCGGGGGGGGGGGGGAAGAGAGAGGAAGAGCAAGAGATAAATATATGATAAAGGGAAAATAATTAGATAGGGAGAAGGAATGGGGGAGAGAGAGATAAGGATAGAGGTAGTGAGATAGAGGAAACACTAAAGGAGAGAGGGGTGGGCGAGATTTTGTGAATGATGGATTGAGGTAGTGAAAGAGGGAGGGAGAGAGAGGGGCGGGTGGGTGAGGGTGAAATGAGAGAGAGGGGAAGTCATGGAGAGAGAGAGAGAGAGAGAGAGAGAGAGAGGAGAGATGAAGAGAGATAAAGATAGAGTTGGAGTGGGAAGAGATAGGGAAGACAATAGACATAGAGAGAGAGAGAGAGAGAGAGAGAGAGAGAGAGAGAGAGAGAGAGAGAAGGGGGGGGGGGAGGAGAGGGAAAGTGAGGGAGTGAGGGAGAAGGGGAGAGGGATGTAAATAGAGATTGATATGGAAGGGGTAGATAAAGGGTGAGAAAGAGGAAATGAGAGAGAGAGGGTGTAGAAAGAGAGAGTGAAGGAGATATGGAGGGAGATAATATAGAGTTTAAATGGAGAGATAGAGTGAGAGAGTGAGGGGGAATAAGAGAGATCTATAGAGGGAAGAAGAGATAAATAAGGGGGGAGGTGGAGAGAGAGAAAATGACATGTGATAGATAGATAAAAAGAGAGACAATGAGGGAGTGAGGGAGAGAAGAGAGAGTGAGTGATGGAGAAAGGAGACATGGATTAAGGTAGTGAGGATAGAGGGAGAGGAGAGAGAGAAAAAGAGAGGAAAAGTGATGAAGAGAGATTCCCACTCCAAGCAGGTTTGCCTCAAATATTTCTCATATGAACCTACAACCTCAAAATGTATGAAATCGCAGACTCATAAAACCGATACTTAGGTTCAATCCTGGGACCTGTGGTTATGGCCCACTATGTTTTCGTCGTGTTACTTTGATGGTTACACATATAACATATATATATATATCTAAAGAAAATTTCAAACGGAAATCCATGCTCCAATAATACTCCATGCGGCCCACTCAACATTTAATTATATTGGAGGTGGTTAACAAAACAATACCCCCCTCATAACCTTTAAATCAACCAAACCTTGTATTGACTGCGTTCAACTCAGAACTTCATCAAAATTGGCTGTTCTTCTCCACTACGGCATTATGAATTGATCTCCGTCGATTCTGCTTTAGACAAACAGAGGTTAATACAAATTTGAGCATACCCAATAACAAAGTTGCGCCTTTCATCAAAAGGATCGAAGTTCATTGATTTCTATTTAATTATTCACTGAATTACAGTATTGGGGCCATGACAGAATCGATACTGAGTCTACAAATCAAACCTTTACATAGAAATTTAAAACGCATTCACCACTGACTTAAGGCAAGCATATAATTTACAACTGCCTTCTCTCTTTTATAAACCCGCAAATTGTTAAACGATCTCAATCAACGGAATATGAATCAATTTTTTCGATTTCATCAAGGGACAGGGTTCGATCCCTTACAAGGTTTTATGCAGAATTTAACATGCTTGGGCAACCAGAGATTTACTAATTCGATACTCACAATGAGTATAATGGGAATTAAAATGCATTTGTTCCTCTCTATCACACAAAGACTGATGTTTAATTGAATCAAATTAAGACATAATCAAATAAACATTCGATTGCCATCAACCTTATAGGTATCGATGGTCAATAATCATTGAACCATACTCATATAAACATTTAATAAACAATCACGACATGAACTCATGATTTAGATAAAAACATGAACTATATTAACACAGAGAATCCACACAACGATTTCACTATTATGTACAGAATATCGTTGAACATATCTAAGGAATTTCAGCCTTAGCCCCAACCCCACTTCTGGTTACATTGTGTTCGCTCTCCTCAGACATTACAGATTCGTTATTATGTAGAAGTTAAAAAGAATCAATTGAGATCCACAAGGTCTCTCTGAATCGCTCAAGCAACCCTTCATCTTCTCAAATGCACACATGGAAAATTAGTTACATAAGTTTCAACATCGGTTTGAAAAAAAATTCTCCCCAATTTCATGACTGTTCGCATACCTAGCTTCAAATTCGAACTAGAATTTGAATCCCTCAGATGCCTCTGCATCAAACTCCCGAGGCACAAAAATTTATGACCTCCTGGTCATATGTCTTCTCCAGCTGTCAGTAGTTATACCCACATCATCTGTGGAACTGCTCCTTGTGATCTTCCTGTAGCAAAATCTCCTGAACTATTCTCACCCGCATCCTCTGTGGAATTGTCTTCTGTGAGCTGCAACAAAACCTCTGCAATACAAAGTCCTCCCTCCTACTAGATACCTCACCAAGCTTCTCTCCTGAGCTCTGGCTTTTGGCATCTCTCTGGTTCACTCCTGTGGAACCATTGAGCACTGCTGCTCTAGGATGCTGCAATCTTCTGACCTTCCTCAGCTGCTACCTTCACAAAACATAAAAATCACAAGCTTAACAAACTTCACAAAACTGTACCTTTTCTTCCTCTGTACGCGAACTTCTTCTCCTTCACAGGAAATCATTTCCCTGCTCTGATACCACTTGATGAAGAGCGATTCCCACTCCAAGCAGGTTCGCCTCAAATCTTTCTCATATGAACCTACAGCCTCAAAATGTATGAAATTGCAAACTCATAAAACCGATACTTTGGTTCGATCCTGGGACCTGTGGTTATGGCCCACTATGTTTCCGTCGTGTTACTTTGATGGTTACACATATAACATATATATATCGAAAGAAAATTTCAAACGGAAATCCATGCTCCAATAATACTCCATGCGGCCCACTCAACATTTAATTATATTGGAGGTGGTTAACAAAACAATACCCCCCTCATAACCTTTAAATCAACGAGACCTGGTATTGACTGTGTTCAACTCAGAACTTCATCGAAATTGGCTGTTCTTCTCCACTACGGTGTTATGAATCGATCTCCGTCGATTTTTCTTCAGACAAACAGAGGTTAATACAAATTTGAGCATACCCAATAACAAAGTTGCGCCTTTCATCAAAAGGATCGAAGTTCACTGATTTCTATTTAATTCTTCACTGAATTACAGTATTGGGTCCTGACAGAATCGATACTGAGTCTACAGATCGAACCTTTACACAGAAATTTAAAACGCATTCACCACTGACTTGAGGCAAGCATATAATTTACAATTTCATTCTCTCTTTTATAAACCTACAAATTATTAAACGATCTCAATCAATGGAATATGAATCGATTTTGTCTATTTCAGCAAGGGAAAGGGTTCGATCCCTTACAGGGTTTTATGCAGAATTTAACATGCTTGGGCAACCAAAGATTTACTAATTCGATGCTCACAATGAGTAGAATGGGAATTACAATGCATTCGTTCCTCTATATCACACAAAGACTGATGTTTAATTGAATCGAATTAAGACAAAATCAAATAAACATTCGATTTCCATCAACCCTATAGGGATCGATGGTCAATAATCACTGAAGCATACTCATATAAACATTTAATAAACAATCACGACATGAACTCACGATTTAGATAAAAAAATGAACTATATTAACATATAGAATCCACATAACGATTTCACTATTATGTACAGAATATCGTTGAACAAATCTAAGGCATTTTAGCCTTATTCCCAATCCCACTTCTGGTTACATTATGCTCACTCTCCTCAGACATTACAGATTCGTTATTATGTAGAAATTACAAAGAATTGGTTGAGATCCACAAGGTCTCTCTGAATCGCTCAAACAACCCTTCATCTTCTCAAATGCACACATGGCAGGTGCACATGGTAGATTAGTTACATAAGTTTCAACATTGGTTTTAAAAAGAAATTCTCCCCAATTTCATGACTATTCGCATACCCAGCTTCAGATTCGAACTGGAATTTGAATCCCTCAGATGCCTCTGCATCAAAAAGGGAGGGAATAATACATAGATGGATATAGTGAGATAATCTCTCTATCTCCCATTTCAATCCCACCTTGCCCTCTCACTCTTTCTCGCTCTTATCATTTGTCAGTCACTCTTCCCCAATACCACACACTCTCTCTTCCCCTATCCCTTACTCTCTTTCGATATCCCTATCTCCCTTCTTCCCTAAATATCTCCTTCACAATGACCTACCTAAATATCTTCCTATCTTCCACCCTCTCTACCCTAACACTTTCCCTGTCTCTACATATTCCCCTCTTTCTCTCTCCCCTTCTCTCTTTACATATATCTGCCCCCCCACCCCCCCCTCCCCATATTTCTCTGTTACCATCACTCTCTCTCCCTTCCTCAATATAACCCCCTATTTACCTCTTTACCTCTTTATATTACTCCCCTTACCTCTCTCTCTACCCCTTCATGCACACACTCTCTCTTCCATCCCATATTATTTCTCCTCTCTATTTGTGTGTGTGTGTGCATGCATCCATTTTCCCACCATTGCTTCACTCCCTCTCTATCTTCCCCATTTATCCCACCTCCCTATTCCCCTTTCCTCTCTCTAAATCTATCCCTTCCTCCCTCCCTCTTTCCCACTCTCTCTCACTCTCCCTCCCTCTCTCCTATATCTTTATTTCCCACTAACATCTCTCTCTTTCTCTCTACCCTTCTTCCCCACTCTTTCTCTCTCTCCCTTCCCCACTATCCCTCCTTCTTTCCCTATTCAACTCTCTCTCTCTTCATCCCTCTCTTGTTGTACCACCTCTCTTCCTGTCTCTCTCCCTCCCTCCCCATCTCATTCTTTGCAACTCTCATTCCCTCTCTCATTCCCCCCTATTCCTTCATCCCTCCCTTCCTCTCCATCTATCTTTTAATACCCCTCCCCCATCCTCTCTATCTCTCTCTCTCTGTCTCTCTCTCTCACACACACACATACACACATCCATCTACACCTCTCTCCATGTAACTCCCTATTCCCTCCCTCTTTCCACCCATTTTTTCATTCATTCCCTCTGTCCCTCTTTCCCACTTCACTCTCCATCTCTCTCTTCCCCACTTCACTTTTCCTCTCTCTCTCTCCCTTTATTTATCTATCCATCTCATCCTCCCTCAGTCCCTCCTTTGGAAAATTCCCCAAAGCTCTCTCTCTCTCTCTCTCTCTCTCTCTCTCTCTCTCTCTCTATCTATATATATATATATATATATATATATATATATATATATATATATATATATTCCTCTACCTCTCTCTATCTCTAAATATTTCTCCATATCTCTCTCTTATGAAAACTTCCTTGCTCTCTCTCTCTCTCTCTCTCTCTCTTGCGCGCGCACACACACACACACATACAAACCTTTTCCATCCATATTGACAAACTTTTTGTCAAGATAGGAATATCCTTTTATGTGGAATTCTAATGATTAGATGTATGCATTTTTTAGGAAATTCGTTCCTTTTTATACTGATAGTGGCATACAGGATTCAAGGACTGCACAAGAATTATTCACCGTATGGTCTAGACAGTAGCTACAACTCCTTTTCAGTGTTGCAATTTCTCATAGGTACTACATGTCCCCATAGTTGCTGCAACTCCTTGCACATCTCTTTGCGTAGGTAAGGTTCAATTGTTGCAACTTTCCATTTTTGTTGCAACTCTTCATTGTTGTTGCAACTCCTCATTGTTGCTGCAACTTCAGAATGTGGCTACAAGGGGCTGCAAGTTCGATCATTTTTATCATTGTTGCAACTCCGATGCTGTGATTCCTGTTGCTATCACTCATGATATCCCTAACATCATTGTTGTAACTTACGCTACCAGTGCTAATATTTCATTGTTACAAATTCCTATTTTTCCCATTGTTGCAAATTTGGTGATAATGTTGCAACTCCATGTTGGTTGTGCTAGCATGACATTCAACCGTCCAAATGTCAATTTTGGATTAAGCATGTAGTCAACAAATAATTTCTCACATAGAAAAACTAAAGAAGTGAGTGGATGACCAAGAAAAGAAGATGAGTGGTTGAATTAAGTCAGACGATGCATGTGTTTTACCATTTTCTAAAGAAATTAATGTAACAAGATAAAAAACTTAATTCTCATGGTTTTCCATCCACCTATTTAATTTATTTAGACAAAAACATTTTGCATAAAAACTCTTTGCTCTCCTTGAGTTGGGTAACTAGTAGCTTGTAACTTGTACTTAGCTTGTAATCAGAATTGAGGAATTTATTTCTACAATTCAATTTCCTTTTCTCGAGTTCAAGTAATGGTGTGTTGAGCATTAATATTTTGTTATTTTTATTTTTTTAACCAGTGCCTAGTCTAAGGAGGTAGGGCTCCTTCTTAGTTAGAAACTATCTGTATCCATAGGGTAGATTTAGATATAATTTCTATTTTTTCTTATTTCGCATTTACTCTTTCTGTGTGTTGTTGCAACTCCAATAGATCACATTGTTGCAACTTTGAATTATAGGTTTATTGTTGCAACTCAAGTGTTAATGTTATCTTCATTTTCTCAGTAATTGATTTTGCTAATAATTTATAGCATTTGTGAAGTTAGGATTGTTGTTACAACTCTCATTGCTGAAACTCTATTATAGTGTTAAATTGTTATGTTCTAAAATTACAGTAACTCTATTTTCTTTATTTTCTTTAACAACATAGATTAATTATTTTATCAAAAAAAATTGTTTATGGTTTCAATTTCTTTACAAACCTGTGCTAATGGTTTGTAATTGAATGAATTTTCATTACATGTATAATTTCATTTCATATTAAGTAACATCAACTAAAATCATCTTACTATTTAAGCAAGTCACCTTTAGGTGTAGCCATTTACTTCTCCTGCAAATGGAATTTACTTTCCTACAACATAGATTATAAAATGTTTGTTCACATTAGCGTGAGTGTGTAGTGATTTAGATGACATGGTGACTTGTAAAATTATACTTATATATTGAAGTGTGGCAATCATCTAGTTACTGTACTATTTCAGGTTGTGGAAGGTATTACTGACATCTTAACTCTACTTTCATAGTCTAACATGGAAATAGGGTTACAAAAATT
Source organism: Pinus albicaulis (assembly GCA_034641835.2). NCBI lineage: Eukaryota > Viridiplantae > Streptophyta > Pinopsida > Pinales > Pinaceae > Pinus > Pinus albicaulis. The sequence continues at coordinate 931,019,118 of CM076569.1, read as the reverse complement.
CTTCTCAAAAAGTTTTAGAATTAAAAACTAACATCATCATCACGTCGACTCGAAAGTTTGAGAATTAAAAACTAACATCATCATCACGTCCACTGGGTGAGAGCTTTCCGATGATGTTTCCCAAATAAAAAATTATGCATGATTGAATTTTTGGCCTATCATCGACAGTGTGCCACATGTAGCACCTACGTGATCTTGGATTTGATCTAAAGTGGAAATGCCACATGGAACAGCAGTTAAACTACCCCCTGCACTTTAGTTAGGCTTGTTTATGTCCCAGCTAGTGGTCGACGACCATGCCTATGGTGGAGCTCACACATGCCTACATTGGACCGACCTCCTCTCTATCCCTCTGCACAAAACTGGGAGGCCGTAGGTCACAAGCCTCACGAGCCGACTTTGCATGTCTTCCTCGGGTCAGGAGGTCCCCATATTGGCCATTCAACTCAAGGTTTGAAATGTTGTGGATTTGTGGCCCAACGGCTGAAGGTCCTGCGAGGCATAATCTGGGCACGTTACATCAGGCTGAATTCATCATCGAAGGCATGGTTTAATGTATAGAACACCACCGAATCCTTCAACTGGTTATGCCATTTTAGGTCAGTGCGTTTCAACTGCTTCACAAAACGTTCACGTTTCTCAGGCCCAATTCTCTAATACTTAATGGGCCTGTAGAATTAGACTTCCCAAACAACATAAATTATTTGGAAGCCGACAAACAACTCGAGAGTATATTACTTATCATACGAACTCATAGATTGGCTTGCTCTCGGTCAAGGGCATTTGAATGCCTCGGTGACTTGTAGGCTGGGCGCAATACCACACAAGTTAAGGGCAAAGCTATTATGGCTTATGTGAACTGTGGTAATCAACCACCTTAATTGTGTACACGAGGAAGTCACAAGGCCAAGCTCAAAACCTATACAACACTTTTATGACTCAATAATGCACAATTATGGATGGGCCGTAACCTTCGCCAAGATTGAAATGTGAGTTAGAAAAGGGCGTCACCCAAACCTATTTTGGCCAATTTATATATATATATATATATATAACTAATTAATTCGTAAAACATCAAACTCGGTCATCATCCATGAATATATGGTGATTGCAAACACCCATGCATAAATATGTGGGTGATTGTAAACACCTCATTAGTAACTTTGAAAAGAGAAAAGGGGATCAATCCCAACTCTTATATATATATATATAAACAAGATTAGTTGGAGTCGTTTCTTTTTTCTAGCTTCAACTTTGTTCATTGGGTTGTTAATTAGGTGATTGCGAATAACTTATTAGCAACATTGAAGTCAGAAAAGGGGAACGACCCCAAGTAATGTTGACATTATATATATATATGTTCGCTCAAATCGTATTGTTGAGAATATATATATCTTAATTATTTATGAATGTTGATGAGGTGGTTATTTACATAGACCACTCGAAATTTGACCAATGAATTGAAACACACAGTATCGATTCTTTAAATCTGGAATGTTGTACAACTACATAGTTGAGGAAGGATACAACAAGCTAAGTCTATAATTCATGACCATTAATCAAAGAGACAAAGCGTGAAAACATATAGGTCATTTCTCTCTCTAAATCATTAATCGTAAGACATGGTATACTCAACCATTTTATAAACGACATAAAATTTCTAGAACGTCAAACTAGTTCATAAATAAAATACAAATTCTATGGCCTAGACATGTGAAATATATATATGATATAGTTGAAGAGCCTCAAATTCAGCTTGTTCAAAACACTCTCCAAACCTTTTATGTGACTCATATCCCTAAGCCTCTTCTCGCATTTCTTTATACTTTACTATTATTTCTTCTCATTCTATGCCTTTAATCAAATCTCGAATAACAAAGGTGATTATTATTATTTTTATGTGTTTCCTTACTAAATTGGTTTGTATTTCAATAAAGTCACATATCTAATGGTTGTGAGGCATTACAGACTCCTTTTTGCCTAAGTCCTAGGGGAATAACCACTAGTTACTAGACTAAGTTTTATGTCATATTTATTGGAAGAAACCATCCTAGACAACTACGGGAGGAAAAAATGCAATGTTAAGTTCACACACCAACTTGGATTCTTTTGACCACGACCAACACAGTTAAAGAAGTTTTTATTTTGTTATCTTTTTATATCATTCGAGTTTTTATTTAGAATGAGATTGTTCAACGATAGTTAGGAAATTTCGTCCATTGTCATATTTTGTAAACATTAGCCACTTAATTTTAACAATTTCACTTTTTCTTCACACTAGATTGGTCAATGATATTTTATATATTTCCTTGTAACCAACCGAAGAAATTTAGTTGTAAGGTTATTGTGAGACTGTTGAAGTGACTAAACTAAGTTTTGGACTACGTATCACATTTTGATGACTATAATATAATTTGCATTGTTGTTTTTTCATTTGTTAAAGTGACAAGTTCTTTTACCTCCAGTGCCTCTAGCTAGGCAGGCCCCCCTAGTCTCGAATGGACTTGCGTTAGTTACATATGTTTAGTAGATTTAATGTGATTCTTTATGATTTTTGTAGAATTGAAATGTTAATGTTGTAAATTTTTATTTTATATTTCTTTCGTTACAATTGTTTAATGTTATTGATTCCTTTCTGAGAATCACATTTTGAGTTAAATTAAGTTGGATTGTCATCGTGTGTTAAGGGCCCTCATCGTGTATACACTAAGAGACTACTAACACATGGATCTATCAGAGGGTTGAGAAATACCCCCAATGATCGGACTTGTAGTTCTCTTAATTGAATGATTTGTTTATTCTTTTCAGCATGAGTGTGAATTAATTGGTGGTTGTTACTGTCACTAGAATTTGTTATAGATTGATGAATGAAAATTGCTTTCGAAGATCGTTGAATATTGAATATCTATTTATCAAGTGAACTATAAATTGTGTCTAGTAGAAAGTAATGATTGATTTAATGTTGCAACATGTGATATAATTTACTAATTACATCTAATCCTGCATATATTATATGAGTTCCTCATTAGCTTACGATCCTCAGTTGATAGTTTAATAAACTAGCAATTTCAACAATTAAATTTCTTGTTAATAATTTTAACATCTATTTAACCATATAATTCTAACTGCAATCATGAACATGTAAGGCTTAATTATCACACTGTTAAAAATCCACCAACATATGTAGTTCAAATACTCGTAGAAATATATAGTCAAGTCTATAAACACCTTAGCTAATTATCCAAAAAGTGTATAGAGAGAGGAATTATATTTTTAGGCATATTTAACATAAAGGTACATATAGAGGATATATAACTCAATTGTAATAGCCCTGGTGAAAATTCCATGTAATAAAAGTTAAGAATAATAACCACGGTTGATGAGACACCTATTCCAAGCTGAGTGTTGGGCAAAACATCTTACAGGGTGTTCATTTGGTTTAATATGGCTAAGGAAATTGGAAAAGGCTATGGCTAAGGTATTAAAGAGGAAAAAGGTATTTTTGGCACATTTATTTATGAAAATAATGGAAATTAGGATAAAAGGGAGATGAAAGGTCACAGGTTGCATGTGAGGAGCAAATTGAAGGAAAATAATGGAAAATGAAGAAAATAGAGACCTTTTATATAAAAAGGCTTCTAAGGATTAGTTGGTACCTTTTTGTCAGTTCATTTTTGGAGCTCTTTCATTATTCTCACTCTTGGACACTTGGAGTTTTCTTGGAGCACTTGGGCTTTGGAGAAAGAAAGGAAAAGAAAAAAAGGAAGAGTGGGATCAAGCAGCTATAGTGGGATGCTTTACAGGTATTGATTTGCATATGCAATTTCCTTGCTAGATCTGGCATGCATGGTATTACATTTGGTTCCTTGTTGTATTGCCATGGGTTTCTATAAGATGTGACGGTGTTTTCAGCCTAGCCTTGTCATTTCTGTATAGCTTTGATGAGATGGGTTTCTCATACTTCGTTTGTTGAAATTTGCAACAAGAAATAGTGAAGTTGGCATCCAGAAAGGACAAAAAATGACCACATACTAGTGTGGGATTCCAGCCACACATGAGTGAGGAATTCATTTACACATTAGTGCTAAATTTTGGAGCCTAATTGATTTATCCCTTAAATAAATTGGAAAATAAATTGTAATTTCATGTCATAACAACTTGTGTCATTTAACTAAGTCAGAAAGACTAAGTTAGCTCAAGAATTTCGATTTGAGGGTCAAAGGTGAGGTATGTAGAGTGATTCTATTATTTTGGGGGTCCACTTGCACTTAATGCACTAATGGGGTGCAGGTGTAATCAGTTAACTCAAATTAATTGAGTTAAAATCAATTTAACTAGTTCTAACTCAATGAAGAATTAGTGAGAGGTCCAGTGAATTAAATTAGAATTAATTCACATGCAGTGATCAATCAGATAACTGGTGACTCACTGTTAATATTTGCATGCATGTCAGTTCTGATGAAGACCCAATTGAGATAGAGGTTAAAGGGAATATAACTAATAGTTGTATTATTACCAAATTGCCCGAGTGAAATTATAAAGTCATGGGAAGCCCATGATGGATTGTGCAATCAAGGAAGGTTGGAATTCCTATTTAATAGGGACTTAATTTCCTATGGATTGCATGAGCAAGGCTAGGCTTAGCAGGGGATGGGGATTGGCTAAGTGTTGGTCAATTTTTCCTAAGAATTGCTAGTTAGTTTTGTGCAGGATTAGGGTGAGACGATCGGTAGAGTGCAAGATTTTGTCGGTGTGAGAAAGTATTTTATTGTTTCATGATTCTTTGACTATGTACAATATATGATAGAGGGGTTTTGAGCATGTGCTTTCCCCAGATACATCTTGTGTTGTGTGATTAATAATTTCGTTTCTCTTACTTGCATGTGATTAAGTGATCCCGTTTTATATTTTGCAAATATAGTAGAAGGATTTTTATAGTTTTTTCCCCTTTTTGACATTGAAAATTGTAGTTTTCTATGTTTTTTCAACTTCAACTCCACTAAACTCATATTTTCAATGAAAATTATGCTTTGACATAAAAACAAGATTTGTAGAGAATTGTCTTACCTCCATACTCATTATATATATATATATATATATATATATATATATATATATATATATATATATATATATATAGGGTAAATTTGTTGTTTACTAACTGCATATACTTGAAATTTTCAGGCTAACATAATTAGTCACTTTTTGAACCCTAAGTTTTTTTAGGGATGGTTATTCATTTTTTGGAAATAAACCATATCATCATAATCTACATAGACTTCACTACTGCAATGACTATTTTTCGGTAATTTCAGATTAAATCACTATCTTTTTCAAATGGACGAAGACAAACAAATGGTGATGTTTCAGTACATTTTATGAGCCCTACATTTTCTTTTCAATGTGATCGTCAATAACAGAAATGAGAATGCCCTTTTGAAGAAGACATGGAGAGGAATTGAAATATGATTTTGATGAATTTTTTGGTGTTGCCATTTTAAATTTATTGGATTTTCATTCACAAAAATTTTCAGAACAATGAAAATCCATAGTGAAAGAGTTTAGTATAAAATTAATAACAAATTGAAATTTTTAATGAAACTCCACAAATATTACATCATTAAAAACTAGATTCAAAGATGAATCTAATGGTACCAGGTCTGAAAGCTAAAATTCTATTTTAGTAGGTGTTTTTCCCCTCCAAAGCTACAGGTTCTTGAAAACTGCAAATTTTTTTTGGTTTTTCGTTGACCAGAAACTCTCAAGCGAGATAATTTCTGAGGTGAGACATTTAATAAACTCTCGGGCAAGAAATTTTAAACTCTCGACTGTGAGTTTAAACCACCAAAGGTTAAATTTAACTGTGTGGGTAAACTATAGCCCAAAAGTTTTACAAAATCTTGGCCGAGAGTTTGCATGTGAGAAATACACTCTATGCACAATATTTTTATCTCCAATCCCTACCAAATCGTAAATCAAATAAAATAAATAGCACGTCCATCTCAGCCACTTCTTAGATCACGATATGTGTTTGTTTAACTCTGATTTTTCTTTCCCAAGCTTTCAGGCGTTTTATTTGCATCTATATTTAATAACCCGCCCTCCTTTCGAGAGACGTTCCAGCCAAAAGTGCAGATAAAGTTTGGGCATATATTTTTAATTTTGTTCTCTTTACATTAATATTTGATGATGCTCTTTATCTGCCCAAAATTTTTTGATTTTCTGATACATTTTCCTGTCCTTCCTTTTTCAGAGAATTCACCATCATTTTTGCCTGTGCTAATACTTTGTATACCTTTTTTCAGCTCTCATTTTGTCGATTTTTAGATACATTTTGCTCTCCCTCTTTTTTCATAGTGTTCATCATCATTTTCGTTTGTGCTAATACTTCGTAGAGATTCTTTCGGCTCTTCCTCTTTTTTCATAGTGTCCACCATCATTTTCGACTGTGCTAAGACTTCGTAGAGCTTTTCCCAACTATTTTTCATCATCTCAATTTTCCGTTCTCTTAGGCCTTTATTTAATGAGATCGTATCAACCAGATACTACTATGTAGGTTTTTTGTTAATATTTACTTACTTTAATCAGGCACTTCAAACCCTGTCTTCCTTTATTTATTTTACTTAGGCACTTTAGATTCTGTCTTCCTGAGCATGAGATTAAAGAGCACTTCATTTTTTACAATGAATTTGTGGACAACATGATTGTATATTTATAGAGAAGACCTCATAGCATAAGAGTACTCGAAATGTTAGGCTTTTTTCTCCCTGAGATGTTTGAGTGTCCACAGAAAACTTGACCTTTGGATCATGTCACATTGGAAGCTTTAGGCTAATCATCTTATATTTTGGATACAAGCAACATACGTTACAATATCCCTTTACCCCTCTAGGCAGATAAAGTTTGGGCACCGAGCTTTTTTATTTGCATCAATATTTGATGATGCTCTTTTGACTTCTATGCTTACGATTCCAACGCGAAAACTAAAATATTGATGAAGTTCCATTATATATGTTAATCAAATCCAAATGAGTTTATGGGGCGTTATTTCACATGTAGGATTATTTGACTTCGCATAAAAAAATATTGATAAATGAATATATTTGACTTTGTATCACAAAAATATTGATAAATGAATTAAAAATTACGTTTTGTCTTTGTTCTTGCATTGATATGACACTCTTTTTTTTCTCACTTTGATATTATCAGAGAGGAACATATACTATATAAGAGAATCTAAACTCTCAAATGAGAATTAAAACAACTCTAGGTCGATAGTTTTAAAACTCTCGTCCGAGAGTTGTATAGATCATTAAACCCCGAGAGTTTATGTCAATAAAACTCTCGGATGAGAAATAATTAACTCTCGTCCGAGAGTAGTTTAACTCTGGTCAAGCCCAATCTAAATCTTGGGCAAAACATTAAAAATATCTCGGGCAAGAGTTCTAAAAACTCTCGGTCAAGAAATTGAGTTGACTATTTTCTCGAACGAGAAATTAAAAATTTCTCCCAAATTTTGACCCTTCGCCAAAAAGTGCTTCCCAACTTTGGGTTTTCACCCTTTAGTATCTTGTTTTAGTACATTACATGATCAGACGAAATCCATTGATATGGAGTTTCTATATAATATCTACATGGTATCAGAGCAAGAATTTTTTGGGCAGAGAGTTTGCAGAGAATATATGAAAATTTGATTCAAAATTTAAAAAAAAAAAATAGCATATTTGGATTCTTTGTGAAAAAATAACCAAATTAAAAAAAAATCAGTCGAATTAGAGCGCAGATGAGAGAGATATCGTCAATTTAAAATCAACTATTTTAATAGAAAATTTTGTGACGATGGAACAATTACAATGTGCACAATTCAAGAACCTATATTCACTTGAGGTACAAGATGCATGAAAAGATTTGAGGAGAAAAGCATAGGCTAGTGACTTGGTTGTTGAAATGCAGCACAAATTACCTCTCAACATGCAGTCTCAGAAGGTTGTGGAGGAGCCACAATTGGAGAAGCAGATAGGAGACCGAGTGGAAGAGTTCACTCAAGAAGAAACCTCTAGGAGGGGGAAATATCGAGCTAGATGGGAAGAGGTAGTACATGCAAATATACCTCCAGGTGTGAGGTGGGGCAATGTGCAGATATAATCCCAAGAGGAAATTTGGGCAGGGTCCATTGAGATGGTGTGTCTCATGGATCAAACCTAGCTACGAGGAGCCCACAATATAGCAGTAGCAAGAAGGATTAGTTGGATTGATGCAGTTAGATGCTAAGAAAACAAAAATTAGAGTGACAGATGTCGAATACTGGAGCGCATATCAGAGTTAGCAACAGTGCAGAGGGACAAGATGCATATGTCAGCAACATTATAGACAGCCCAGTATACAGGTGCAGTAGCTAGCAACAACCAGAAGACACTGATGGCGGATGCATTATACTGATTCAATTGTTCGGAGGCTATTCAATTTTAGGAGTTGCGAGTGCAGACAACACTAGAGAATTGTTGCATGGAAAACATTCGAAAGGTGCCAGATCAGGATAGATTGAATTTCTTTCTTGTTGAGAGGGAGTGTTGAAATTTGCAACAATAAAAAGTGAAATTAGCATCTAGAAAGGACAAAAATTGACCACATAATAGTGTGGGATTCCAGTCACACATGAGTGAGGAATTTAGTTACACATTAGTGCTAAATATGGGCGTCTAATTTATTTATCCCTTAAATAAAGTGGAAAATAAATTGTAATTTCATCTCATAAGAACTTGTATCAGTTAACTAAGTCAGAAAGAAATAGTTAGCTCAAGACTTTCGAGTTTAGGGTCAAAGGTGAGGCATGTAGAGTGATTCTATTATTTTTGGGGTCCAGTTGCAGTTAATGTACTAGTGGAGTGCAAGTGTAATCATTTAACTCAAATTAATTGAGTTAAAATCAGTTTAGCTAGTTCTAACTGAATGAAGAATTAGTGAGAGGTTCAGTGAATTAAATTAGAATTAATTCGCAAGTAGTGATCAATCATATAACTATTGATTCACTATTAATAGTTGCATGCATGTCAGTTTCAATGAAGACCCGGTTGAGATAGAGGTTAAAGGGAAGATAACTATCAATTGTATTATTAGCAAATTTCCCGAGTGCAATTATAAAGTCATGGGAAGCCCATGATGGATTGCACAATCAAGGAAGGTTGGAATTCCTATTTAATAGGGGCTTAATTTCCTAGGGATTGTGTGAGCAAGGTTGGGCTTAGCAGGGGCTGAGAATTGGCTAAGTGTTGGTTAATTTTGCCTAAGAATTTCTAGTTAGTTTTGTGCAGGATCAGGGTGAGACACTACAAGGAAAAGACCCTCTAGCAGATGTTTTTGAGGAAATCCACAGAAAAATACCCCAGACGTCTGTTTCTAGCGGAGGATCCTAGAGGAGGTTGGCAGGTAAAGGTTTTTGCGGATGTATTTCTTCCGATGCTCTTATCAACCTAAAACGCACTGGTGTGTTCAATATGACAAAGAACCAGTGCACTACAAAAATTGGCACACCAGACACCATGCACGTCGTACACACACGCCCTGTGCATTTTATTTCTGTAAAGCACCGGTGCTTTACATGTCGACCGCACAGATACCGCCCAGTGTGGAATAAATGAAACACATCGAGGCACCCACAAAATACGTGCACCGGTGGATGGTTAAATAAAAAAAATTACAGCAAAAAAATGGCATAGAACATTGGCACACCAGAAATAGTGCGCTCCGTACACACCCTCTTGATGCTTTTAATTCAGCAACTGCGCCGGTGCGTGTCATATCGTCAGCCTCGGTGCTTCATAAAAAGCATGTGGAACATAAACGTCCTGGTGCCGAATGACTAAAACGCGTTGGGATCCTCGTAAATGCCACACACCGGAAAAGGGTTTAAAACAAACAAAATTACGGAAAAAAAACCGCAGAAATGATTGGTTCACCAGACACTGTTACCAGTGCGTCATGATATTGTAGAGCATCAGTGCTTTAAAACTACGCTGCCCCGGTGCCTCCTAAAAGCGCGCGGAAATAGAAAGAGCACGATGCGGAATACAGACAATGCACTGGTACTCCAGCAAAAATCCCGCACACCGGAATAGGGTTAAATAAAAAAAAATTATGGCCAAAAAATCGTAGAAATCATTGCTTCACCGGACACTATTACTGGTGCGTCATATTACTGTAGAGCACCGATGCTTTAAAAATACGCTGCCTCGGTGCCTCCTAAAAGCATGCAAAAACAGAAAGAGCCCAATGCGGCATACAGGAAATGCACCGGTAATCTAGTAAAAACCCCGTGCACCAGAATAGGGTTAGTAACAAAAATTATGGCCAAAAAACTACAGAAATCATTGGTTCACTGGACACCGTTACCGGTGTGTCGAGTTACTATAGCACACTGGTGCGTTACAGTCATGCTGCCCCAGTGCCTCCTAAAAGCGCACGAAAACAGAAAGAGCCCAGTGCAACATTAAGACAATGCACCGGTACTCCAGTAAAAACCTCGCGCACTGGAACAGGGTTAAATAAAAAAAAAAATTACGGCCAAAAAAACACATTTTTCACTTTTGTTAGTGCTACAGAGCTCTCAAGCACTGGTGCAAGTTATCCTTGCTTGAGCCGCACTGACATCCGTGCTCCCATTGCACTTATTGCACGCACTACTATTGTACATTGCCACCAATCTCCAGCTTGAATTTTATAAAACAGTGGACAAATTTTCTTTTTTAAATTGTATAGCCAATATGCCTCCTCGACAGGTAAATGTACATGTACTTTTATTTTTTTTCCATAATTAAACCTTTTAGTGGATTAGAATTTGAAAAAACCTTAAAATTAACCATTAAAAAAAAATAAAAAATTGTTGCTCGGTGTGCTCAAGCCGTTCGGCTCGCACTGGTTTGCGGTGCTGTCTATAAATTTACAGGCCACACCGCACCCGGTGCTGAAAGAGTCTGCAATGGTTCTAGAGTAGTACCGCGAGGCACACGGTGTTATTTTAAATTTTTTAAAAGTACGGTGCGGTCATTTACCAGGCCGCACTGTTGACAATGTTGAATCGCAACCACCCAGTGCATTGACAAAATTATCTGCCCTGGGGCACGTAAGTTTTTCGGCGCACCGGAACTGCAAATTGACATTGTCAATGGTTCAGGTTGGTAAACCAGTGCTAAGTGTATTTGCACTGGTTCCAGGGCAGATTCCAAAGGCGCACCGTGTAATTGTATATTCTACGACAAAGAGCGGTGTGCTCGGATACCTGGCCACACCGTACGACTATGTACGGTGGCAGGAGGGTAGTGTGCTGACTTAGTTATAAGCCCCGAGGCATATAGTGAAGTCAATGCACCGGCCTCCTGACATCGCACTTAGTGAACGGTGCGTTAAAAATATTTTATGTAGCACCGCTCCCGGTGCTTTTTATATCATTATGTGCACTGTCGTTGGTGCGTCTCTGTGGAGGGGCGCACCATTACCGGTGCATTACTGTGTTTTTGGTGCACCGACTCTTGTTTTATTTATTTTTCAAAAAATATTTATATACGTATATTTGTAAATACATGTGTCATTTAATTAAAAAATTGTGTTTAATATGTCAATCATTCAGAGACCTGAAAGGAGAGAAGAGGAGCAACAACAACAACAACAGGTGGAACAATATAACATGGTTTGCCTGTGGGAGGCAAGAGAGAGGGAGAGAGATGCGCACCCTCGCCCTATTATAGCAACGACGCAGGGGCTCCTAGGCAGGTAGGCCTCCTCAAGCTCTATGAGGAGGCTACTTCCCTAAAGTCCCATAGTGGTTTTTTGAGACATCTTATCCGAACATGGAATGCCCAGCAATATGCTTTTCGAGTTGGTATCAACCAATGGTACACGTCCACTGAGGAGGATGTATATTTTATTACAGGGCTTTCGAGCAGAGGGGTGGATTTTCCCTCGTTCCCCAAGGTTCTAGCTAGCTGTGTGGCAGGGAGTCAGTTAGTTTACTCCCAGAGATACATTATAGCAGATATATTGTCTCCTTTAGATTTTTAGGTCTCCGGAGGACAGTTATGTATTGGTGCATTTGGTCGTGAGGAGGTCCATTGTCTCTCACTTATCATTTCGACCATTTCGCACAACACCAGTGATGGGCAACACATTAGTTGCTAGCTTTTATATTATGTTGATTCTTTACTACAGCAACCATGACTTGTCAGGTGGTCTGCCATTTTTTTATGGCAGTTATGTACAGCATTAGATAGATTTCATGCTCGTGCACAGGGGAGGATCAACTTCCCTTTTTCTTCACAGCTTTTTTGTTTATTTTTTGAGAGGTTTCCAGAGACGAGACCTTCTTTTCTTTGGCAACCTCGTAGGCCGATTACTGAGGCACGTATGCATATGTGGGGGCAGATGATGCCCAAGAGGGAGGAGACTCTGTTTCCAACGAGGATATCAAATGATGCACTGGGGTTGCTAGCCAGTGTTTTTGAGAATCCCTTCATTATGGTCCCTTGTCCTTATGTGGGGTTGGATTGGTGAGGGTGTGCCAACATCCTCTTCACAGATGATGAGCCACTAGATGATAGAGGTAATATTACTATTTTATTTAAATTTATTCTAACATTTTCTTTAACTTGTTTTTATTAAATTGTGTATTGTCTAATTATTTTTGTGTACTTGTATATATTTTGAAAACATTGGCTCTTATGATGGCGAGGAGATGCCGCCACCACCACTTGATCTAGTTGTGGATCTTGATGAGGATGCAGAAGGCATGATGCCAGATATTGTCGAGGATCAGCAGGAGGCCGGTGCAGATCAGAGACTTGCTCTTGCTGGTGTGTCGGCCCGCAGTCGACGTCTGAGTGATGATACATATAGGATGGAGTTGACCGACCAACTCATTGCATTATTTGTTGAGGCAGGCATCTACCCCGTTGATTTCAGAGATATAGAGGCCAATGATAGGCTCTTATAGATGTGGAGAGGCATGCCGCATGACATGTACAGCCTGATGCGGCATGTCATAGGAGTTACGATAGCTTTTACGCAACTGATGAGGTCTGTCGCACATTACGAGCGAGCCGCAGCACATGATGGATAGTCTACGAGGCACAACGTACCATCAACATCTCATGATTTTTGACGGCCTCATGCCGCGCCAGATTTTCATGAGCCTCCAGTAGCATCTACCAACAGTTATGATGGAGATGAGGCTCGATCATTCGCTGATCCATGACATTTATATTACAGTTGTATATTTTTAACATTATTCAGCTATTATATATATATATATATATATATATATGGTCCATGTATTTTATGTTCATTTTGCAGTTGTACTTAATTTACATGTTGGTGATCATCATTATGTGTACGTTGTTAGGTCATGTTAGATATGTTCATTTAATGTGCAGCTTGCAGATAGATGTGTATGTGATAGCATGAGATGTATATTTGATGTTTGTGTTGTACTGATGATGTTAATATATAATGTTAATTGTGTTTTGTTAGATGATCATGATCACGATGATGTAGTTAGCGATTTTGAATGTGTTTTTTAGTTAAATATGATGTTTGTACGATGCTTATCATGAACGTGATGTTTATTAATTAATTTATAAATACCAAATGATCATGATATTGTAAATTTGTAATATTTGTATTTCTAATTGTATTTAAAATTCTAAAATTGTAATTTTTTAATTTGTAAATTGTAATTGTATATATGTAAAATTATAAAATTGTTATTGTACGTGAAATTGTAAAATTGTAATTGTAATTCTAATAATTCTAATTCTAATTCTAATTATAATTATAATTGTATGTAAAATATTTGTAAAATTTTAATTGTATTAATGTAAAATGAATTTATTAAAATTTTTTAAATTTTTAAATTTGTAAATTTTAAATAATTGTAAGATAATAAATATAGAACGATATGATTTATTGTAACATAAAGAAATTTAGAAAATAACGCAAAGAAATTCTTGTACTTAATTAGAATTATCATTATTTTATTATGATCTTAGATACAAAAAAAGAATTAATTTATACAGTACGCCATTGTTTTTGAGATCAAGTACATAATACCAAATTATCAAGTGAATTACTGATTTTAACATTAACACAATGCAAATTAACAATTAATTCAAAATACATATTACATTAATATTTCGAAAAAATCATCTTAAAAAGTATAAATATTGATGAAATAACACATATTGTACCATATCACTCTCGGTTCTCATGATCACCCTCATTATCTTTTAGCCTGCATGGCATGATAACACTATTGTTCTCAAAAATATGTTTTGATCTAGGGTCATGTGTCAATACGAATCACCAATCCCTGTCCAACACATCTGGGTAGAAAAATACCTGGTCGCAGTGTTTAGGGAAAACATAGGGCTCGTTAGCTTCATCCCACATCTTTCTAGAGTTGATACATATCAGCCTACTATCATGATCTTCCTTTACATTATTTCGATCAAAGGTGTGCCACCACATGCACCTAAAAATAACACATTGGAAAGGAGAAAAATCCACTTCAATGATCTCTTGTATCTTTTTGACGTAACCTAAAGTCCCTCTTACTAGTTTTTTATCACGGTGGCTAGATCGACTAGATTGATCGAACTCAAATTCCACTCCACAATCTTGTGTGATGTTTCCAGCATCGACATTTTCTGTGCAAAAATGGTGTCCATATGCCCACATAGATGGAACAAATGCACCTATTATAAAAAAGTTTAAAAAATCATATAAGTGTCATGTGTCTTATAAATAATAATCCAACATTTAAAATATGAAATGTAGATGTCTTAATATAAGATTCAAATTTACATATAAATTATTACCGAGTTGCTGCACCCAATCCCTATGTTTAGCACATCCTCTTCAGCACGTGGGTAACGACCGATAGCACCGTATTTCTCTCTGACTTGGTCAACAACCCAACTGTTGGGGCATATTTTTGGCATATTTTCTTTTAAATGATCAGGATAATGCACACTTCTACCATTCAACCATCTGAATTCTTTCTTGTCACTATCCCATTTCATTCCTTTTTGTTCGTACAATGTGACTCACTGTTGTGTCGCTTCAGAATTGTAAAGAATGAATTTACTGATTTCTTCAATTTCTGCATTCGCTAATGAAATCAAACCAGAATTATATAGTACTTAGAGATCAAGATATACATTATATCGAAGTTCAACATGAATATTAATTACTTTTTGTAAATTTGAAAACTTATAAGTCACTTACTCTTTATCAAGCGCTTTTTTCCACTTGTTTGGAGAAACTCTCCTTTTCTTTTGTCTTCATCCAATTCATCACCCCAAATGACCGCACCTAGTCTATTGTCGATCTGCTTGATGTACTCACTAGCATAGTAGAAAGACTCATACGATATGTACCCCTCTGCCATAGACCCCTTGGGTTTTGCCCTTTGTCGAACAAAACCTTTCAATTTCTTCATGTACCTCTCTAAGAAGAACATCCAACAACAAGAAACAACCCCAACTACTTCAACCTCATCTACCAGGTGGATTAGAAGATGAACTTGTAAGTCCATGAAACTCGTTAGCAGTTCCTTCTCAAACATACAAACAATCTCAACTATCTCTTGACGCCACCATGGAATGCTAGCCACATGAATCTCCTTTGACGTGATCCAACGTAAAAATGCAGATAATTTAGATATGGCACATCCTAGGTCTTGAGCGAGTTCATGTTTCACACACCCACGCACAAACAAAGGATAATGACACTGCAAAGTTATAAAAACGTGAAATAATATACAAAATTAGTTATGTTTTATGATCACTGCATGGGATAAAATTTATTAATATAACAAATAATAAAATCATGCTTTTGAAATTATACGTACTCTTAGAAGATTCAAATGGTCATGCGATTTCAACCCCGAAAAATGGTCATCCACAGTGAAGCAGCGCCGTAGTGAAGACCCATATGAATTTGGCACCCTCACATCCATTATAACTTCCTTTGCCAAAGATATATCATCTTTTTTAAAAATCCATGGGACATCACCTTCTTTGAAAAACCATGAATTAGAGGGACCAGTGCCTGCCTCTGATCCCATAATTTCTAATCGTCTTGGCCAATATTTCTTTTTAGTTTTTGAATTAATAAGATCTTTCCTAACCACCAATGTGTCACTTTGTTTCGATGATATGTGCCTCCATAAAGAAGATGAAACATTTTTAAATATGTGCATGGGATCTATTAAGTGGGAAATCTTAAGATGCTCCCAATATGGGAGGTCATAAAAGATAGATTTCCTTTTCATCCCAATGGGAAATTTCTCAACATAGGTGTTGAAGAAATCTGGATCATCGAACTTAGGCTCCCCATTTGAATCAAACATTGTTGTGAACTCCTTCTCCTTCTCTCTCTCATATGCTATAAGCCATTCAGCTGGTGTCATAATTGGAGGCCTTTGGGTTCTTTCTCGTTTACCATTGAAATCGAATGCTGCTCTTCTGTAAGGGTGTTGTTCTGGTAGGAATATCTTGGAGCAATCATACACTGGCTTTCGTAGGTCCTTGGACCATCTAGCTTTCAGAGAAGGTCCACAACATTTACATCCAAAATACCCTTTTGTTACAAGACCTGCGAGATTATATTTGTATACATTCATTAATATGCATGGCATGTTAAATAATATCATGACGATCAGAAAAAATAATATTACAACGAATTAAATAACTAATAAGTGAAAGAATATTTTTACATTATATATAAACAAATCAATAAATTAAACATGTAATTTACCAGAGCAAACTCCTAAGCCTGGATAATCATGTGTCGTGTAAGCACATATCCCATACAACAGAAACCTCCTCTCTGCTGCGATGGGTCTTGATACATCGTATACATTTATCCCATCCCATAATTCCTTCAATTCATCTACCAATGGTTGTAAGTAGACATCCATATTCTTCACTTGTCTTCTACTAGGGACTATGAGAGCCAACTTAAGATTTTCATTCCTCATAGACAACCATGGGGGGATATTGTTATTAATCACTACTACAGGCCAAGTAGAATAGTTGGTTTGTTGGAGGGAATATGGGTTGACGCCATCCATGGCTATGTTGAGTCATAGACTTCATACTTCATTCTTGAATTTTTTGGGCCATGTATCCTCTATATGCTTCATGGCTATTGAATCAGTTGGTATTCACATAACTCCCAACTCACTTCTGTGTGAGGCATGCCATCCCTGCAACATAGCTAATTCTTTGCAACGAAAGAGCCTTTGAATCCTTGGGATTATAGGCATGTGCCTCAATATCTTAAAAGGAGTACCAGTACGTGATTTACCCTTCTTTTTTTATTTATCATACCTGTCATGCCCACATTTTGGACACATCTCTTTGTCTGCATATTCTCCTCTATATAGAATAAAATCATTTGGACATGCATGATATGATATGTACTCAACACCCAACATTTTCAACAATTTTTTTACCTCTTCGTAGCTACCGGGCAAGACATTATCGCTCGGAAGAACCTTATCTTTGAATAACCTGTAGTTGGTGATCATGGGAAACTATATTAATAAATGTACATTAATGTTGATATAATTATTAACGTTCATAAAATTTAACATTTGTAATGTTCATTGCAGTGTACTGATTATATTTCAAATTTATATATAAGGGAAGTACTTTATGGTAACTTACCTCAAAATTTCTGAGAAACATGCATTCAACAAGCCAAACTTTTCTTTCAAGTTGTACAGTAACATCGTTTTCCCCAAATGGGTAGACTTTGACTGACTACCGAGTCCAAAGAGAGGGGTGGTGGAAGAAAATTTAAGGCTTTCGAAAAAGGTGTCAGTGATATGAGCATCATCCCCTAGCTAATCATAATTTTGGAATGCATCTAAAAACATTGTCTCCATGGCAGTCGTAACCCTTAAGTAATCATCCATATCAGCCTCTATTTGATTTTCTCCATTTCCAGCTTGTGAAGAACTACTATTGTTGTAGTCATTCCTAATTGGTGAATCTGGACGTAGCGGGAATTGAATCGGTGGTTGATTCAACCATTCTTGGTATCGTTCCTCTCTGATTTTTTCTCTTAATTTAGTCATGGGGTGCAACGGAAGATGGTAGGTAGGTCATTCATCATCACTAGAATCCTAATAATTAAAAGAAAAATTGAACATGATTAGTACAAAATATTATGATATCAATTTGTAACCACGTTAACAATATTACATGATTATAAATTGGTTTTACATTGAAATAATTACATATTAATCAATATATATACCAAAAAATTATAATTATAATTACCATCATTGTCTTGGGATATTGGCTAGAAGATGCAATTGTTACAATTGGCAGGGTGAAGCGGCTGTCCATTTTCATCTACCAAATGCGTCTTGCGGTATGCAGCTCCTGATAAGAACTTTCGATGTTTTGGAGCAGTACTTTGAATATAATTTTGTGCATCTGAACTCGATGATGAATCTGCATGAATCTGCAAATTTGTATACATTATAAATTTAATTAAGTTTTGCATGATTGACTACATGGATAAAAAACATACATAAATTCAATTAGATAGTGAAAAAATAAAACATATCTGAAGTAAATATTACGTCTTCACATGGATAGGGAGAAATCCACGATGGACTTTGAGAAATATTATGGAACAAGCTGGATTTTGAAGAATTGTCCATTTCATATAATATATGATATTTTCTCCTTGCATTTGAGAAAAACAACAATAAACTTTGGTGCACAAACCTAAATGTAATTCCAGTGCATACTGTTCAGATAATCACACCAGTTAGTTCTTTATTTTGCACACCAGTGTGCTTTTGTAACAATTAGCACCGGTGAGGTTCAATTAAACGACGCACCGATAAACAAATACCACAATAAAAAAAGCGCAACCCTATTTTCTTTAAGTGAAAAAAAAGCGGTAAATTGAAAATTGGGCAGAAAAATATTTTCAAAACTCTAATTTCATAAAACATTTCTTTAAATACTAAACACTTTTCATTAGTTCACTATTTTTGCAAAATATTTCAGCCAAAGATTTGCAGGATACATAGCTGGAGAAAACAGAGCACGAGAGCACTATGGAGCAGGGAAATACATTTGAACAGAAGTATTCAAACAATCCGATTTCCAAACCTCTCGTAATTCAAACACTGTACCATAGAATTTTAAACAACATGAGTAAAGTTTATTGTTTTTTTGTACTTTTCTCTGCAGTTTTTTTTATGCATTGAAATAAGAAATCAAATTCTATTGTTTTATTTTATTTTTTCTCTAGTTTTTTAAGAAGTAAAATAAAAAATCAAATCTTATTATTTTTTTAAATTTTGTTTCTGCAGTTTTTACCTTTTCTGAAGTTTTTAGAAACAAAAATAAAAAAAGAAATCAATTTTTAGAAACAAAACCCTAGATTCTTTTTGTTTCTGCCATTTTTTCTCCCTCTTTATTTTCAATTTAGATTTATAGGGTTTATGTACTCATAAGAAATCCAATCCACGGGACGAATTGCATAGTCAAATCCCAACCCATGTTGGCCCTTGCGTCAATCTTAAAAAAAATACAGATTTTTTTCGCCGGTGCGCCCTGCGTAACGTTGCGCACCGGTGCGCTTGGTTATGCCAGCGCACCGCGCAAGTACAGTGATAAAAAATTAAAAAAACAAATTATGTTTTTATCAGTGTGCCATATGTAACATATGGCACTGGTGCACTATTACATTATGGCGCACCGCACAACGTGTTGTTTTGAAAAAAAACCATTTTACAAACATACCCTACATTATTTTTGTTTCTACCCTGTCTTCTCCCACTTGTTGTGATTTCAGAATTAGGGCTTTTCAATTTATATTTATAGGGTTTATATTGCTAAATATAAACCTAAGACATCCAATGAACGAGTTTACCTACATAGTCAAATCCCAATCCATGTCGGCCCTTGCGTAAATAAAATAAAATAAAATAAAAAAATTGGTGCGTCCTATCTGAACGAGTGTATCGGGGCGCTCTGTTATCAAAGCACACTGTGAAAGTACTGTCATAAAAAATTAGAAAAATATGCAGTCGGTGTGCTATTTCATTATGACGCACTGCGAATGTTCAGTTTCGAAAAAAAAATTCAAAAAATACAAACCTTACTTTCCTTTTGTTTCTCCCCTTTCTTCTTCTTCTTTCTATGATTCAAATTAGGACTTTTCAATTTAGATTTATAGGGTTTGTATTGCTAAATATAGACCTATGACATGCAACCCACAAGATGATTAGCATAGTCATATCCTAATCAATGTCGGCCTTGGAATGATTTAAAAAAAAACATATTTTTTATCGGTGCTCCCTCTGTAAGGTAGCGCACCAGTGCTCTGTTATTTACAAGAGCACTGGATAAGTAATGTGAAAAAATAATATTTTTTTAACGGTGCGCCATATGTAAAATATAGCACCGATTTATGCTAAAAAACTAACACTAGACAACTTTTATTATTTTTATGATGGTTAACTGGTGCGATCATTGACATGTAATGCATCGAGGCTTCTTGTTGACATAGAGTACCGTATGGTGTATTATACTATTTTTGCGGTGTGTGGGAAAGACATACACGCACCGACGTTGGTGCGTTCACCATGAATGGCGCACCAGATTTTTTAGATTTTTTTTTTTAATTGAGAAGTTGAAAGGTTATTTAAAAATATATTATTGACTGATATGATACAGGTTTGATATTGCTAAAGAAATGACTGACAAGAGATCAAGTAACAAAAATACTGAAAACACATCAAGAAAAGCAAAAAAGGCAAGTTCTTTGTAAATTTTTTACAAAATTTATTTTTGAACTATATGTAAGTTTAAATAATATGTATTTTTTAATGTGTATCATGTAGAGCCACAAAATGACGAAGCTCGATAAGATTATTTCTTATCTAGGACCAGAATAACATATAAGATTGATGGAAAAATTGCAAAAGGATGAATCAAGTGAATGAAAAAATACTATCGATCCAATATGAGTTTCTTTTTTTTGTTTTCATTAATAATATAAATAAAATTATTAGATAACATGTGTGAAAAATTCTATTCATTCACCTCTATTTAACATTCTACAGTGACCAACAAATCAGGAAATTAATGTTGTTCTAAAAAAAGAAAAACAATAGAACATGCAAATGAAAATGAATTGCTTCTTAGCTCATCTGGAGTGGTGTTGGAGGTTAACGAAAGGGGGAAAAAAATTTACAAATGTCTGAGGGATCTAGTGGAATGAATGTATAGACCTTCTTTCCACTTACAATACAAAAACCAATCCAATGATTCCAAGAACCATATTTTATGTAAACTACATAAAGAGTTTCCAGAGAATTGGTCAATGAGACATGTCAGACTTTTAACAACAAAAACATACAACAACAAAAAAGAAGAAATGAAAAAGTAATATTCCTTTAGTTGTTTGTCTAGAATTATTTATAAATATCACTTTTGTTATACTTACTTTTCATATATCAATATAAAAATTAAATTATTTTATTGTCATGTTACATTTTTAGGAATATAATGAAAATCTCAAAAGATGAATGAGCTGATATCAGAAATATGCCAGTAGGAATGTCCAAAAAGGTGTACAAGGAGATGGTCAAAGAAATAGACAAAATTGCATCGCGGGAGGAGCCATATCAACAACAACTTGCTTCAAATGTAATATGTAATCATTGATTTTTTTTTATCATTAAGTAAAATAAATTAATAATTTAGCATTAAATATTAATTTTCAAATACTTTCTTGTAGAAACGAAAATAAAATGGAACCCATTCAACATATAAAACAGGACGACAAGGAAGAAAATGACTGATATCTAAGTTTGTGAGTAATTGTTACTTCCTTATAACAACTTAATTAGATTTCATTTTTGTATTTTTAAGTTGTTTTACAAAAATCATCATTGAATGTCTCCAAACATGTGCTAACATACAAAGAAGAACCATCAGAGGAATTGATTGAAATTGGTTTAAATATGGGTTGTGCGTATATGTTGGCATATCAGAACTTAATTGTGGAATTCATAAGCATCTATCGATCTTGTTTTACTTAGATCCGTCTATAATTAATAGAAAAAATAAATATTTTATATTAAATATATGATTTCTTATGGGGTATAAAACTTGCAGGAAACAAAGTATGCCAAAAGATCAAATCTTGAAAGATGACATGTTACATGGTTTTGAAAGAATGTGTATAGTTTATGAGTAAATTGTTGCATTGGTACGTCATTTATTTTCGATTTACATTGATGTATATTATTTAATATTGCAATTTTCATTATTCTCTCCAATGTATTTACACTCATTACAGTTGATTTTTGTGTTTGTAGATGGAATAAGGTGAAGAAGAAGAAAACAATCAACGTCGTGAACAAAACATTTTTGAAAATAACCCAAGTCATTGAAGTAGCTCTAGCAGTGATAGCAGTTCAAGCGAAGAATGATGATCACTATGTTTGGATATAAAACCAAGGCGTTGTACTATTTTTGGAAAAATGTCTGTGAAATCAGACATTTTCTTTAATGTAATGGACATAGTGTCCCAATTGAAAGATAAAGGGATACCAATAACTGTCCCATTTTGTATGACAAAGAATGTCTTATATATATATATATATATATATATATATATATATATATATATATATATATATATATATATGTTTTAATTTATTCTATTGTGTTCTCTATTGTCGCTACTGCGTTCTCTATTGTCGTTCCCAAATGCAGTAATAAAATTTAATTCATATGAATATTGTTATAATATGTGTCATCTTTTGATCAATAATGAATTTAAAACAATCACAATAATTTCACTGCCACAGGTCGATGTTTCTAAAAAATACAAAATGAAAACCGGTATGCTTGTATTATTAAGCACATCGGTGCATTTTTATAACCTATTGGGACCGCACAAATACCAAAACCAGTTAAAAATATCAAGGTGTTTGTGCGGTATGATGCTTCAGTGCATTTATGTATCTATATGCACCGGTGTCGTTTTACCGCCTATGAGCACCGCATGAATACTGATACCAATTATAAATTGCGGTGCACTTGTGTGATACTATGCATCGAGGCATTTTTTCTATCTATACGCACCGGTGCATTTGGATGACCAATAGGCACCGCATGAATACCGATACCAATTACAAATCTCGGTGCATTTTTGTGATAGTATGCACTGGGGCGTTTATGTGTTGATAAGCGTTGGTGCATTTGTATGACATATTTGTACAGCAAGAATACTGATACCAATTGTAAACCTTGGTGCATTTGTGTGATACGATGCACCGGGGTGTTTATATAAGCATATGCACCGGCACGTTGATATGACGTATGGGCACTACTCAAATCCCAAGACCAATTAGAACGGCCTCGTGCATTGTATCACCAACACCAGGCCCGGTTTTGTTATTTTCCTTAATGGCCTAGTGCATTCTCCTTCGACTGCCCTGGTGCACTATATACTGATACGCAACGGTGCGTTAAAACTTGATAAGTGCACAGATGAAGAAACATCCATAATAACCTCCAGTCACCCATTTTTTTTTAGTTGTGTTGAATTTCCGTTAAAAGCTCTGCCAAAACCTCCTTTACCAGAAACGAATGTGGTAGCATATGTTTTTTTGACAATTTTGGCCAATTTTATAACACTAAAAACCTCCTTTATAGCCTCCGCTAGAGGGTATTTTCCTTGTAGTGAGACGATCGGTAGAGTGCAGGATTTTCTCAGTGTGAGAAAGTATTATATTGTTTCATGATTCTTTGACTATGTAAAATATATGATAGAGGGGTTTTGAGTAGGTGCTTTCCCTAGATACATCTTGTGTTGTGTGATTGATAATTTCCTTTCTCTTACTTGCATGTGATTGAGCGATCGTGTTTTATATTCCACAAATATAGTAGAAGGATTAAATATCTTGTTTTAGTACAATACATGATTAGATTGAATCCATTGGTATAGATTTATATATAATTTCTACATCGTTTGATATCGATGGCCAGATTGGATTGAAATATTAGTGGGGTGTATCTACGAAATGACAAATATATGGCCTAGTGGTCCCTAAACTGGATTATGGATCACGGTAAATCCATTGGATTAGTAACGTCAGAGTCAGACTATGGGTTGCGGTATGGCCAAATTTTGTGCCCAGTGGGCCTAGGAATCCTTGTCGGTGAATGGCAAGATATACGATAAATCCAAGATGTGGATTTCTCTCAGTTGGGCTTAATATCACTAGGATGGGATGTACAGTAAAGCCTGGAGAGATGGTCTTAGTGTCAAGCCTAGTGACCCTTAGATCAAAGTATGGATTACAGTAAAGCTTGAGAGACTAGGAGGAACTCAAATTCCTCACAGTGTAGGTAGAGAACTCTGGTAGCATTCATTCTTGTTTGGTTCCTTGTTTTTTGTATCAGAGTCCCACATTCATGCTTGGAATATGGCATAGAGGTGATTGGATGAAGAGAGATTTGGCTCAGCCAATCTATGGTCAGATGAAATGTGGTAGTCCAATCCCCAGTTGGTTCTCACATTCATTAATGAGAATTCATTCCATTGGTAATTGATGTATAATTGTACTGATCATTATGTGGATTATATTGTTGTTGTATCTATTTTATTTCTGTTGTTATTACACTAAAAGGAAAAGACCCTCGAGTAGAGGTTATAAAGGAGGTTTTTAGTGTTATAAAATTGGCCAAAATTGTCAAAAAAACATTTGCTACAACATCCATTTATGGTTACGAAGGTTTTGGTGGAGCTTTTAATGGAAATTCAATGCAACTAAAAAAATGGGCAGCCGGAGGTTATTACGGATGTTTTTTTCATTGGTGCGCTACTCTGACTTGAACGCACCGGTGCATACATATAGAAGGTGCCCCGGGCCGGTCGAAGAAAAATCCACTGGGCCATTAAGGTATAAAATCGCACGGGGCGTAGTGTTAGTATATACAACACACAGGGCAGTTCTAATTGGTCTTGGGATTTGTGCAGTGCCCATAGGTCGTATCAACGCACCGGTGTGTAGACACATAGAAACGCACCGATGTGCAGTATCACAAAAAGGCACCAAGATTTATAATTGGTATCAGTATTTTTGTGGTGCCCATAGGTCGTACAAATGCACCGATGCTTATAGACACTTAAATGCCACAGTGCGCAGTATCACATAAACGCACCAAGATTTATAATTGGTATCAGTATTCATGCGGTGCCCATAGATCATACAACGGTGCCGATGCATATAGACACATAAACGCACTGGTGTGTCATACCGCACAAACGCACCGATATTTTTAATTGGTTTTGGTGCTTTTTCGGTGCTCATAGTTCATATAAATGCACCGACGCGCTTCTTAATACAAACACATTGGTGTACAATTACTAACATGCACTGGTTTTCATTTTCTATTTTTTAGAAACATCGACCTGTGACAGTGCAATTATTGTGATTGTTTTAAATTCATTATTCATTAAAAGTCGACACATCTTTTAACAATATTTATATTAATTAAATTATTATTAATGCATTTGAATGTGATGTTTGGATTAATTTGTTATATCATATCATAATTATTGTGGTTTTTTAAAATTCATTATTCATCAAAAGTCGACACATATATATCTCATAACAATATTCATATGAATTAAATTTTTATTAGTTCATTTGAGAACAACAATGGAGAACGCAATAGAATAAATTAAAACATATTTTATGATATATAATATATATGAATAAGATATTCTTTATCATACAAAATGGGACAGTTATTGGTATCCCTTTATCTTTCAATTGGGACACGATGTCCATTACATTAAACAAAATGTCTGATTTCAGAGACATATTTCAAAAAATACAACGCCTTGCTTTGACATCCAAACATACTGATCAACATTCTTCTCTTGAACTGTTGTCACTGCTAGAGCCACTTCCACGACTTGGGTTATTATTTTGTTCATGGTATTGATTATTTGATTCTTCTTCACCTTCCATCTACAAACATAAAAATACACTGAAATGAGTGTATATACATTGGTGAGAATAATAAAAATTGCAATATTAAATAATATATGTCAGTGTAAATCGAAAAGAAAAACGACGTACCATAGCAACAATTGACTCATAAACTATACACATTATTTCAAAACCATGTACCATGCCATCTTTCAAAATTTCATGTGTTGGCCCAGTTCCATACTTTGTTTCCTGCAAGTTTTATACCCCATAACAAATCATATATTTAATGTAAAAGATGTTTTTTTCTATTAATTATAGATAGAGATAAGTAAAACAAGATCGATAGATGCTTACAAATTCCATAATTAATTTCTGATATGCCAACATATACTCACAACCCATATTTAACCCAATTTCAATCAATTCGTCTGATGGTTCTTCTTTGTATGTTAGCACCTGTTTGAAGACATTTTTTGTAAAACAACTTAGAAAATACAAAAAAAAAATCTAGTTAAGTTGTTATAATGAAGTAACAATTATTCACAAACTTAGATATCAACCCTTTTCTTCCTTTTCGTCTTCTTTTATGTGCTGAATGGGTTCCATTTTATTTTCTTTTCTGCAAGAAAATACTTGAAAATTAATATTTAATGCTAAATTTTTTATTTATTGTACCTAATGATCGAAAAATTCAATGATTACATATTACATTTGAAGCACGTTGTTGTTGAGATGGCTCCTCCTGCGATGCAATTTTGTTCATTTCTTTGACCATCTCCTTGTACACCTTTTTGGACATTCCTACTGGCATATTTCTGATATCAGCTCGTTCATCTTTTGAGATTTTCATAATCTTCCTAAAAATGTAACATGACAATAAACTATTTAATTTTTATATTGATATATGAAAAGTAAATATAACAAAAGTGATATTTATAAATAATTCTAGACAAACATTTAAAGGAATATTACTTTTTCATTCCTTTTTTTTTTTTTTTTGTACGTTTTTGCTATTAAAAGTCTGACATGTCTCATTGACCAATTCTCTGGAAACTCTTCCTGTAGTTTAGATAAAATTTGGTTCTTGGAATCATTGGATTGATTTTTGTATTGTAAGTGGAAAGAAAATCTATACATTCTTTCCACTAGATCCCTCAAACTTTTGTAAAAGTTTTTCCCCCTTTCATTAACTTCCAGCACCACTCCAAATGAGCAAAGGAGCAAATCATTTCCATTTGCATGTTCTATTTTTTTTCTTTTCTTAGAACAATATTCATTTTCTGAGTTGTTGGTCCCTGTAGAACATTAAACAGATGTGAATTAATAGACGGTTTGACACATGTTATCTAAAAATTTTAAGTATATTATTAATGATAATTAAAAAAAGAAACTCATATTGGATCGATAGTATTTTTTCATTCATCTGATTCATCCTTTGTAATTTCTCCATCAAGATTTTACACTCTTCTGGTCCTAGATCAGAGATAATCTTATCGAGCTTCGTCATTTTGTGGCTTTGCATGATACACAGTAAACAATACATATTATTAAACTTACATATAGTTCAAAACTAATATTTTTTATAAAGAATTTATAAAGAACTTGCCTTTTTTGCTTTTCTTGATGTGTTATTAGTATTTTTGTTACTTGATCTCTTGTCAGTCATTTCTTTATCAATATTAAACCTGTACCATATCATTCATTAATATATTTATAAATAAATTGTCAACTTTAAGGTAAAAAATAAATCTCAAGAAACTGGTGCGCCTTTCATGATGTACACACCGCCGTTGGTGCGTGGTAGTATTCAAAACGCACCGAAAAAAATAGTATAATAGGCCATACGGTGCGTGGGGGTATTATAAATGCACCGCACAAACATTGTAATAGACCGTACAGTGCTATCCTCGTAACATGGAGCACCGGTGCCCTATTTCAAATATGGCGCACTGATTTTTTTTTTATTTTTTTTTTTAAATGTTTTGAAATTTTTTATTACAATACTTGTGTGGTGTGCTGTATAATATAATGCACCGGTGTGTTATGTTACGCAGGGCGCACCAATAAAACAAAATCCATTTTTTCCAAAAATTCACGCAATGGCCGAATGGAATGGGATCCGACTATGCAAGTCGTCTCATGGGTTGTATGTCAATCTAAAATGAAAAACCATAATTCTGAAATCATAGAAACAGAGAGAAGAAATGACAAAAAAAAAAAAAAATGAAGGGTTTAGGGTAAAAAAGGATAAAACCGTAAAAAAAGTAAAAAAACTGCAGAAAAAGTAAAAAAATAATAAAATTTAATCACGAGATGGTTTGAAATTCTATGATACAGGGTTTGAATCACCAAATGTTTGATTTTTGATTGTCTGAATACTTCTGTTCGAACGTATTTCGTTGCTCCACAGTGCCCTCGTGCTCTCTTGCTCCACGTATGTCTCCTACAAATATCTGGCTGAAAAGTTGAGCAAAAATAGTGAAATAATGAAAAGTGTTTAGTATTTAAAGAATTATTTTGTGAAATTATATTTTCGAAAATATTTTTCCGCCCATTTTTCAATTTGCCGCTTTTTTTTCACTTAAAGAAAATAGAGTTGTGCTTTTTTTATTTGTGTTTATTCGTCACCAGTGTGTCACTTAATAGAACCGCATCGGTGCGTCATTTTGTAACACCAACACTGACGCGGTTATATGTACAGTAGCACCGATTTGCGGTTAAGGCACCAAAATTACTTTTAGGTGTGTACACCAAAATTTAGTGAACTCCAACCATAGAAATTGAGAATTATAATTTTGTTTATTCTTGAGAATTAGAATTAGAATTAGAATTGAGAATTGGAATTGGATAAATTCTTGATGGAAATAACTATTCTTCCAATGCATTTTGTTTATTGCAGGAGGTCCCCACTGATTATGTGGAGAGAATGCAATGTGGGGTGTGTGAAGATGCAATACTACAGGGCCCAAGTGGGAAATTGTGGCATGTGAACCTGTTATAATTGGCACTTAACTATTTGCAACCAATATGTTTTAGAATATAATTTGCAGATAGATGGATGGCCTGCCAACAATTAGTACATATAATCTGTAGAAGGGTAATGTTCTGCGAGAAATGACAACGAGTCCTTCATTATGCATTTGTTAGCAGAAGAAGACCGATTTTTGACTAGACGATGTAGTTATTACATGTGGAGGAAATGGTTTCCCATAGAAAATGAGTATAGGGTTGAGCAGAGGAAAGACATTGAAAAATTGGCTATTACATTAGTTTTTCCAATGAGAAACTGATTTGCAGGTGGAAATATGGTAGCTGGAGGTATCTATGCTTTTCTTCCCATAGAAATGGTCAGTGGATTTCCATTTATAATACAAGCAGACATTTCACTGGTTTCATCCATAGGACCACAACTCATACAAGTTAGAGATGCCATTCAGGTTCAATTGAAAGCTAAAGATGTGATTTTATGCGACGTGAGCTTTTCCGGTAAAAGTTTATGTAAGCCAACTGAAGCTCGGACAATAATCCCAGTTGCTTTTAAACGCATTGTAGATAATCTTTCCCTTCATGGGACCTACCAGCCCCATCAACAACGTCAATTGATCTTTCTCTGTTGTCCTTAAGGGAATGAGAATCCTTCCCTTCATGGTTCCTCTTGGCTTTATCAACTGCCTCGGTTGATCTTTCTCTGCCATCAACTCTACTCTCCATTTCTCCATCATGGGACATCTTAACCCTATCGCTGGCCTCAACCGAATGCTCTCTGCAGGTCTCAACCTGTACTCCTCTTGTACTCTGTCGAGATTTGTAGCCGTCTGCATCCCTGTAAGCATCTTTGTCTGTCTTTCTATTTGAATCACTCATTTTCTCTTCTATAAAATTTTCAGCCAAAATTTGAACTTTCGTTTTTTCAAACCCTCATCCCCTCAGAAAAATTCTTGCCCGCAATTTGAACCATCCACTTCTCCAATACTGCACTTTACAGAATAACCCTATTCCGGTGCATGCTGTTTTATAGGCGCACTGGGGCGGTTTGTAAGATCAAGGTTTTTGTTTTGGCGCAGTGTTTTATGATGCACCGATGCGGAAGCATTCTAAATCATCAGTGTGTCAGAGTAATAAGACGCACCGATGTATGTTATGATGATAAGCACATCGGACTGTATAAAGTTCTTTTTTTTTGTATGTAAGATCTTAATAAAATAATGATAATTCTAAAGTACATGAATTTATTTGCATTATTTTCTAAACTTTATTATGTTACAAAAATTCATATTATTCTAGATTTATTATTTTACAATTATTTACAAATTTAAAAATTTAAATATTTTAATAAAATCATTTCACATTAATACAATTAAAATTTTCACATTAATACAATTAAAATTTTACAAATATTTTACATACAATTACAATTAAAATTAGAATTAGAATTACAATTTTACAATTTTACAATTTCACATACAATTACGATTAGAATTAGAATTAGAATTTTAATTTTACATACAATTACATTTAGAATTTTACATACAATTAGAATTAGAATTACAATTTTACAATTTGTCATATATACAATTACAATTAAAATTACAATTACAGTCATTTCACAATAAATTAAATATTACAATTACAATTAAAAAATTTCATCAAATATTTTACATACAATTATAGTGAAAATTAGAATTAGAATTAGAATTTTACAATTTCACATACAATTACGATTAGAATTACAATTACAATTTTAATTTTACAGACAATTACATTTACAATAACAATCATTTCACCGTAATACAATTAAAATTTTACAAATATTTTACATAGAATTACAATTAAAATTACAGTTACAATTTTAGAATTTTACATATAGTTACGATTATAATACAATTACAATAATCTCACAGTAAATAAAATATTACAATTACAATTAAAATTTTACATTAAATATTTTACATACAATTACAGTTAAAATTACAATTACATATACAAATACAATTTTACATACAATTAAAATTTAAATTTCAATTACAATCACGATATAATATTTAATAAATATCATGGTCATTTAATATTAAATTAATTAATAAACATCACGATCATGATAACCATCGTACAAACATCATATTCGACTTAAAAACACATTCAAACATCAAATTAACATCATCACAACACAAACATCAAATATATATACAACTCATGTCAAATAACTCATGCTATCACATACACATCTATCTGCAAGCTGAAAATTAAATGAACATATCTAACATGACCTAACAATATACACATCATGATGATCACCAACATGTAAATTAAGCACAACTGCAACATGAACATAAAATACATGGAACATATATATATATATATAACTGAATAATGTTCAAAATATACAACTGTAATATAAATGTCATGGATGAGCTGGTGGTAGTACGTCAACATTAATAGCAGTACTAGTGGAGGCCTGCTCAGTCAATGGTGCAGCCTCGAAGGTCGATGGTCGAGCCTGCTCATGATCATGACTAGTACTAATAGATGGATCAGCTGGTGGTAGTACAACATCAATATAAGCAGTACTAGTGGAGGCATGTTTAGTCAATGGTGTAGCCTCGACGCTCGATGGTCCAACCTCCTTATGATCATGACTAGTACTGATGGATGCTACAGGTTGCTAATGACTGGACGTGGCCGATGGTCCAACCTCATCTCCATGATGACTGCTAGATGCTAGTGGAGCCTCATTATCATCAGGTGTGGTGCGAGGTGAATGATCATGAGATGAGTCACTGCTCACGGACTATCCATCATGTGTTGCGGCTCGACCACGCCTGTAACATGCAACAGTCCTCCTCAGTCCCATAACATCTGTCATAGCTCCTACGACATGTTGCATCAAGCTGTACATGTCACGCGGCATGCCTCTCCACATCCGTATTAGCATATCATTGGCCTGTATCTCTCTATAATGAGTGGGCCTGATGCTTGCCTCAACAATAAATTCACTAATTTAGTCTCCCAACTCCATCCTATATCGAGTATCTGGTCGATCGCGCCTAGAAAAAGGTGGTACCAGCCCACCAGCATGAGGAGCATGTCTCTCTCCACCGGCCTCCTGATCACGAGCCTCAACATCTACCATGTCCTAATCATCATTAAGATCCACACCTGGATCATGTGGTGGTTTTTGCATCTCCTCACCATCAAAAGAGCCAATGTTTGCAAAATATATACAAGTACACAACAATAATTAGAAAATTTCATTACACAATTTAATAAAAATTTGTCAAAGAACATGCTAGAATAAATTTAAATATATAAAACAGTAATATTCCCTCTATCATCTGGTGGCTCATCAGCTATGAAGAGGATTTTTGAACACCCTCGCCAATCCAATCCAACATACGGACATGGGACCATAATGAAGGGATGTAACTCGTCAACACTGGCTAGTAAGTCTAGTGCATCATGCGATATTCTAGCTGGAAACATAGTCTCTCCCCTCTTGGGCATAATTTTCCCCCACATGTGCATCCGGGCCTCCAACATCGACCAACGAAGCTACCAAACAAAAGTAGTCCTCATCTTTGGAAACCTCTCAAAAAATAAACAAAAAATCTCTGAAGCAAAAGGGAAGTTGACCCTCCCTTGTGCATGAGCACGACATCTATCCAAGGCCATACAAAACTTCCACAAAGAAAATGGCAAACCACCTGACAAGTCGTGGCTCCTGTACTAAATAATCAACATAATATAGAAGCGAGAAACTAATGCGTTGCCCATCACTGGTGTTGGGTGAAATGGTCAAAATGAGAAGTGAGCGGAATTGCACGTTGTGTCTACCAAATGCACCAATACGTACCTGACCTCTAAGGACCTGAAACTCTGAAAGACACAGTACATTTTCTCTAATGTATCTTTGGGAGTAAACTAACTGACTTTCTACCACACAACCAGCTGAAACCTATGGGAACGAGGGAAAATCCACCCCTCTCCTTGATAGCCCTATAAGGAAATAAATATCCTCCTCAGTGGGTGTGTACCATTGGTCAGGACCAACCTGGAAAGCCTGTCGATGGGCATTCCACCTGCGGATAAGATGTCTCAAAAAGACACTATGGGCCTTTAGGGAAGTAGCCTCGTCTTAGAACTTGAGGAGGCCTACCTACCTTAGGAGCCCCTGGGTATTTGCTGTAATAGGGTGAGGGTACACATCTCTCTCCCTTTCTCGTGCCTCCCACTGGCAAAGCATGTCATACTACTCCGCCTGTTGTTGATGTTGTTCCTCCTCTTCTCTCTGAATCATTGACATATTAAATAATTTTTTTTTATTAAATCAGACATGTATTTAGGAACAATGCTATGCACCGGTTCAAAATTTTTTTGTAGAGCACCGGAGGTGGTGCCCCAGATGACATAAAATGCACCGTATGCAGTGCACCTAAAATTTTCTCAAGACCCGTTGACTATATATGGTGTCAAAAGAGCGGTGCGCTAACTAAAATATACGCCCTGATGCATATAGTCGTGTCAGTACACCGACTTCCTGACAAATTATATAGTCAACGGTGTGGTCTTTTACCCAGCCTCACCGTTGACCCTGTTGGAATGCCGAATGCAGTGCACTGAAAGAAACTGGTACAAATATATCTGTCAACGAATCGCGTTGCTATACCCATGGTCAACGGTGCGCCTAGCTAAATGACCGCACCGCAAATATTTTTTAAATTTTAAAATAATGCAGGGAGCCTTTCGGTACCGCCCAAGAAATGGTGCAGATACCATTAGCACCGGTTGCAGTGCGGCCTATAAATTTTATAGGCAACACTGCTTACTGGTGCAAGTTGAACGGTTTATGCTCACCGTGCGACAATTTTTTTTTCTTTTTTAATGGTTAATTTTAAGGTTATTTCAAATTTTAATCTGATAGAAAGATTAATTATGGAAAAAATTGAAAAATACATGTACATTTCACCGTCGAGGAGGCATATTGGCTGTAGAATTTGCAAAAGAAAATTTTCCCACTGTTTTGCAAAATGCAAGCTAGAGATTGGTGGCCAATGCACAACAACAGTGTGTGCAATGGGTGCAATGGGAGAATCGATGTCAGGGTGGCTTAGAGAAGGAGAAATTTCATCAGTGCCTGAGAGCTCTGGAATACTGAGAAAAGTGAAAAATGTGGTTTTTTTATCGTAATTTTTTTTATTTAACCCTGTTCTGGTGCATGGGGTTTTATAGGCACATCGGTGCAGTTTCTTAAGAACGCACTAGTGTTGGAAATGTTGTCATTGACGGAAATAGAGGTAGAAAAGACAGAGATAGACAAAGAAGGTAGCAGATGCAAAGACAGGCAAAGAACAATAGTAGAGGTACAACGAAGGCAAAGGCAGAGGTTGAGCAGCAGAGGTATAGCGAAGGCAGAGGTAGAAGCAATGAAGGCAAAAGCAGAAAGGCAAAGGCAGAGGCAGGAAGAGGCAGAGGCAGAGCCGTTATTCTAAGAATCACTACCCCAGCTGGTAGATACACTAAACAGTAAATTGCGAAAATCGTTACCCAGGCTGGAGGATACAATAAAGGCGGAAGTGGAAACTTATATAGTGCGTTACATATATTGTACCTTATACACAAAGGTCAAAGGCATATATACATATATGTACATCGAGTGTCTTATGGACAAGGGACCAAGACTACAATACAAAGTTTATGGATTATATGCTTGTGCGCAAGATTAAATGACTAAAGATCCCATTGTTTTATTTTAAAAAAAATGAAGCGGAACCTCGAGCACAACTAAACGGAACCACGAGGTATGAATAGTGACAAAATTTTAGAACACCTGATGGTTTTCATTGCACCGCTCTCGACGGGCAAGCGGTATTCAAGAAATCGGAGCGATTCCATAGAGTGGGCGACACGTGGCCTTGAGCGAATTCACAAAACCGCTTCCACAGCGCGCCATCACGCATTGTTGTCCATGCATCTTCACAGTGTGATATCTGTTGGATCGTCAAGGCCGGTGCGACAGCTTGTCCGCCGTTGGATGAGGAAGGTTTTCAGCGTTGGGGCCCATGCGTACGTGTGTGTTGATTATTATTAAGGTTTGCGGATTTAACAAAGTGTATTATTATGGTTTGAACCATTGGCAAAGTATACATATATATCAAACAAAGGGTAGCGCCTTTGTTCAATACATGGCCTGAATTTTGATCTATGCGGAGTATATATATATATATATGTGTTGGTCTATAATATATATATATATATATATATATATATATATATATATATATATATATATATATATATATATATATAATATATTGACATATATATATAAAGATCAAATCTTATATAATACATCCGTATGCGGCTTATATGTTCAAAGGGCGCTGGAATTTAAATGAATTAAAGGTGTGAAGTTTATCAAATATATGTGGGCCCGTGAATTGAATACATCATAATATCTCGTGCTAATGGTTAAAGTACAAGGCATATATATATATATATATATATATATATATATATGGATGATAAATTAAGAATACAAAAGGTTTGTTCGATTTTAAATCAAACAAAAGTCTTATGCTGTGGGACCCTCACCCAATCGCATCGGAGAAAGGATTGGTAGCGGAACATATTGACAAGAGTTCCGATTGAAATGCGGACCTGATGGATCAATAAGTCATGATTCATATGTGTGTTTGAGTTTCGGACCTGTACATCACATCAGCAAAATAGTGATTCATCGCATCGGCAAAATGCAGTGAACATTGATTCACCGCATCGGCAAAATACAGTGAACAGTGGTCAATCGTATTGGACAAAAGTAGAACATTGGAGAAATATATTAAAAGATTGCGATTGCGATGAAAGACCGGACCCGATGGGCTTTATAAACTATGATTCATGTATGATTGAGCTTCGGTAAATAGTGAATCATCAGAATCAGAGCATCGGATCATTGGAATGTCGATACATTCAAATGGAAATTGCGATTGCGATCAATCGCAATCAGAAGAAGTCGAGGAGAAATATATCGCATTGAAAAGCGTGGCAAGTGGGCCCGAAAAGGTATTTGTTATGTATTAACATGATTCTTTATTGTTATAGTGGACGTGGCAGTTTGTTTGTTAAAACTTTGTATAAGTATGCCGAGAGTTGAAATTACGTTATATATATATATATATATATATATATATATATATATATATATATAAAGCGCTAATATAAAAAGCACAGTTACAAATGTATGGCATATGGGCATTACCCTATGACAGTGAATAAGGAAACAAATAGAGCCGAAAGGGACAAAGACACAGTCAGAGAAAAGACAAATGCACAGCTAGCCAAGAGGCTGAATGAGTGAGCTGGAGTTTTCATTGTAATTGAATGTAAATGATTTTAATTTATATTGTTGTGATGCATTGGCAAGTCTCTGAAAGAGAACAACCACTGTAGTGCTAAATTGGTACCTATGGTTGTATTTTTCTAAGTGAGATGAAAAGAAATGAGAAGGTAGAAGACTAAGAGGTATGGCTATCCATTTCGAATTCCTTGAGGAATACAAACAGTCATCAGGAATTCTCTATAAGTAATATCATCTTGATATGCATAGAGAGGTTAGAGAGAGTAAGAATAGAGAATGAAAAGTATAGAAGATTGAGGCAGAGAAGATAAGGAAGAGAGGAGAAGAAAGAGATGCTATAGAACAGAGCTGATATCTGAGGTAAATTAACAAACACTTCTTGTGATAATTTGAGGAAGTTGGAGCTTCCCTATCAAGTTGAAGCTTGATAGCTGTCAGTTGTAGCTGACTGAGGTTGCAGCCTCCTGTAGGTTGGTGCCTGCAGAAAAATTGAAGGGTGTTGGAGCTTCCTTTCAAGTTGTAGCTTGCAGAATTGAGGTTGGAGCCTCCTGTAGATTGGTGCCTGCAGAAAAACAGTGGTGAGAGGGAGTTGGAGTTTGCCTTTGCATCACAACAATAATAAGAAGTGGTTTTCTCCCTTTATGGGTTTCCACTTATATCTGTTGTCTCTATCTGTGTTGCCTGTGTGCTGAGATGATTTATCAAATCTTCTTAATGTTTACTGCTCTCATAATAAGTTTAATGTCACATTAATTTAATACTTGCTGCAACATATTAAGACTGCTCATATACTAAGGTTGAATACAAAAGTAAGTTGTAAATAAGCTGATGAAAATTTAAAAAGCTCATGTATGTATTGAACTGATTCACCCCCCCCCTCTCAATTCAACTAAGAATTCAACAACCGGGCTGTTTCAGATTTGGCACGTTGTTTTATGGTGCATCGGGGAGGTTACTTAACACCACACTGGGTTGTTTTAGTTTTGGCGCGGTGTTTCATGATGCACCAGGGCAGAATATTGTTGAAGCCCTGGTGCTTTACAGTAATAGGATGCACCAGGCACGTCTGTATAGAGTGCACGATGCCCGGTGTGCCAATGTTTTGTGCGACCAGTGCTTTCTCTTGTAGATCGCGCCAGTGATTGAGAGTAGAAAAGTGAAAAATGTGGTTTTTTGGCAGTATTTTTTTTTTTTATTTAACCCTTTTTCGATGCACGTGTTTTATAAGCGCATCAGTGCTGTATTAGAGAAATGCACTGGTCCACTTCTATTTTGGTGCGGTGTTTTATGAAACACTAGCATGGAAGAGTTTGTGTGCACCAGTGCCTTCTCTTGTAGAGCACACTGATAATTGAGAGCTCTAAAGCACTGAAAAAAGTGAAAAATCCAGTTTTTTTGCCGTAATGTTTTTTTAACCCTTTTCCAGTGCACATGCTTTATAGGTGCATCGGTGCTATTTCTTACAAATGCACTGGTTAGTTTGTTTTTTTGCGCATTGTTTTATGATGCACCGGTGCGGGTTCTTAATACTGCACTAGGTGTTTTCAGTTTTGGTGTGGTGTTTTATGATGCACCGGCACGGAAGATTTTTTAAGCACCAATGCTCTACAATAATATGAAGCACCAGGCGGGTGTGTACGAAGCGCACGGTGCCCGGTGTGCCAATGTTTCGTTCACACCGGTGCTTTCGCTTGTAAGGAGCACCGGTGCGATGTTGAATGATAAGCGCACCGAGTGGAAAACATCCTTAAAAACCCTCCGCCCACCAACATCCTCTAGTAACCTTTGCTAGAAATAGATGTATGGGGTATTTTTATAAGGGGTTCCTCAAAAACATCCGCTAGAGGGTCTTTTCCTTGTAGTGTTATGTTGGTTACAAGCATGTAATTTATAGTGATGATGCATCACTCTCTCCATGTTTTTACCTGTAAATGAATACACCATATATCTTTGGTCAAATAGATTATATTCCAGCTTATGATGTAAGAGATAAATTCTTCTTAGCATTTCTCAGATAAGTATGAGACCCCTATCTTTAAATGTGTTGTTTATACCCGCAGATGCAATGTTTATGATATGTTTCATGAAATTCCTGTGATGGCTAGGGGGTTTCGAATTATTTCTTGATGATGTGATTGCTTCTATGCCTTTTTTAATTTTATTCATCATCCCATACAATTTCATGACATTCTGGGCAGTGACCTAGGCTTTGGGGCTAAAAAGGTGGTACAAATCCCGGAGTTGTAGGCACAAAAATGACCAAACCTGGCCCTATCCACTACCTTTCCTTGGCATGCCCGCATCTATAGGATTTTATCCACTACCTTTCCTTGGAATTCCCATGGCTATAGGCTTTTAGCCACTACATTGCCTTAGCATGCCTGCGACTAAGGTTAAAATTGGTCAAAAAGTTAGTCGCCCTTAGGGTTTAGGGGCCTGGAAGGTTGAGTTACCTCCTGAGGATGTTTTTGATGTTGTCTAAGGTTTCTTTCTCAAGTTTCCATCAATTGCACTTTGTCGAGGTCATATATAAAGTTGAATATCATATTAGTTTCCTCTTGTCACATTTTTACCCTGGTTGGCCAGTTACTTGGGTAGATGTGGGAAGAGGGTGTTATATCAACATTCATAAATAATGAACATAGAATATGATACTTATCTGGTTAATTTTATTTTAACTTGTGACTGGAGAAGGGACTCTCACTACCCTCCTAACTATGGGAAAGTTAAACTAAGCTATGTCTCGCAACTAATAACCCCCTTG
Source organism: Pinus albicaulis (assembly GCA_034641835.2). Lineage (NCBI taxonomy): Eukaryota > Viridiplantae > Streptophyta > Pinopsida > Pinales > Pinaceae > Pinus > Pinus albicaulis. Next base: position 930,979,956 of record CM076569.1, on the reverse strand, counting down.
GCAGGTCCAAAGTCTGAGAATTAGATTTCATAGGAGTAACACACCAATTGGACTAAGAGATTAATATCACTTGCAGATGGTTTATGAGAATTCTAGAAAACATTTTTGGTTTCATATCCAACCAAAAGCATAATTGATTCACTATATGGGTGGTTTCACAACAAGAGACAAGAATAAGTGGTTTCATAGTCTCAACAAGCACCCAACATTTTCAATTTAATCACATTGTGCCTAGAATGGTGACACCAAGTAAAAAATGATTAAGAAAAAATGATCTAATGTAGGTTTAATGCTTTTGATGAGATTCATGCCCACGTTGGATCTCCAAAAATTTCTCCAAAGTTAAGTCAAACCCCTACCTGGATCTACACTAGCATATTTATGGCCATGTTTTTATGTCTGCTGGCATGACCGAGAGGGCACTTATTTCCACGCATATTCTTTCCCTTACAAGCAACCTCTTCACTCATTAGAAGGGTAGGTCATGATGGCACCACCTAGCCAAATTGCCCCTTTTCCTTCCCAATACTTGGACATGAAGCTTGAATTCTAAGTACCCCGAGATCAACATTGGGCAATTTATCTATGTTGTGGTTGTTAGAAACTAGGGGAATGAAGTGTTACACAAATAATGTTTCCTAGAGCTAATAGTTATAGAAGTTGTTGGAAGTTCCTAATATTCTTAGCTATGGATAGTTTTCCATAAAAATGTCATTGCATCGATGCACTTAAGCATCTTCAAATTGTAGACAATAACGAGTCTTCTCATGCATCCAATTAGGAATGGATCTCTCCCACATAAATCTTATCTTCTTTTTAAGAAACAAGAACCAGAAACATTAAGAATGAATATTTAGGAATCCCCCATTCATTAAAAATATGGTTAATGTATGAATTATTACATTGTGCCATGTGGCTTATTCAAGAATATCATCTAACTCCTTTCCCAAGCTAATTCAAATATATGTTTAATAAAATATTTTAATTATGTCTAGCCCCTTTAGCTAACCCCCATATTGCATTGAATCATTCTCCCCCTCCGCCCTCTCTCCCCCCCCCCCCCCCCCCCCGCCCCCCTCCCAACCCCTTATAAGTCTTGTCCTTATTTGTTTGTATCCAATGATGCATTTTTATTAAAAATATTCAAAAATCTATTACAACTCTTTAGCCTTTCATCATGTACCAACATGAATTATAATTTGGGGATCAATACTAGGCTATTACATGCACACTTCCACATTTACTTGTTTTTGAAATATGATTGCTAGCCATAGAGCTTATTTCTATATTGTGAGGTACCATATTTTCACGAACTTGCTATTTCCACTCACTATCTTTCTAGTTGTAAGAATACTCCATTCTCTCAACCTTGCACATATTTGAGAGCATGGCACTTTGGACCACCATTAATTGATTCCTTATTTTACAAGGTGTTTCATCATGACTCTTTTATTAGAAGTTTATCTTGCAGTAGCATTGCAATTTTTCAATATCCATAGGAACCTACATTTTTTTCCAAGAAAATAAATCAACCTCCCTTTCAGTGCAAGGGCTAGAGTGAGGTTGTTGGTACTAGACCAACACACATGTCTACTCATTTAAGAGTTCGCAAGGCTCGAAGCCAATACAACAATATTCATAGGCATGAAACCACTCGAGATAACTCTAATTGACATATATAGGAACCTACATATTATCCTAGATGTGTCCACTAAGAATTGGATTAATTTTATATTTTTCAATATCATATGTGAGAGAAAACTATAAATTTATTGTGTAAAACTAAAAATTAGTTGTCTTAGCAAGTTTTTTCAAGAACTTCATGCTAAACCCTTATTGTTTACCACTATAAATTATCTCACCTTTTCTTCTAAATACCTCATAATAATTTTATTCTATCTTAATTGAATCATCTTTATATACAACTATTAAAAAATAGAAATTAAATTGATTAAGAATCAATAATTTATTAAAATTAAAGTTAAATAATTTTATCAATCTTAAAATTCTAAGTCTACACAAATTTTTTAAGTAATAATCTCCAAAACTTAAATATTAGGTTTAACATAATTTTTCTTTATAACTTTACTTAATATTTTGAAAATTTTAGCTCATTTTAATTACTAATTCATCAAACAAAATCTCATAATATTATTCATTTTAAATCAAACTCTTTTAATTCAAGAAGAAAAAATAACAACTTTCTATTAAAATAGAAAAATGTTACTTAAACATGTATATCCTATATATGTCAAAATAACCCCAAAATACATTAAAATAAAAAATGTTACTTAAACATATATGTCCTATATATGTCAAAATAACCCCAAAGTACATATGAACCCAATGGAAAAATCCAGATATTAAGGTATGGCCAAAACAACATGCCAAACAATAAGGGACCACCCTTTAATCTAGCAGAACATGAATACAGTAAAGGGTGAATCTGTCAAAAGCCCAAAAGAAACAGGCATCAGCACATCAATCCAGCAAACCAGGCACACAAGCCTGCATAATAAAACGCTTAGAAAAGGGTGTATCTGTCAAACTCCTAAGACTATGCATTGTCAAACTCCTAAAACTATGCATTGAACCATAACAAATCAGGTAACCCTTGGCCTATAAGCATAAAGGCACAAGACTACCAATAGAGCAGCCGAGTATTAAACCAGAGCATAATCTATTAGGAATCAAACCCTAGCCACAACAACCCCGATTCCAAGGGAGCCACTGATGCAAGATGACGAGTAGAGAGAAGAAAGAGACGCAGAGCCCATGACAACACGACATCCAAATCTTTGACGAAACCTAAGCTGGACTGTGAACACATCCGCCAACGCCCCCTGTGAGAAGCTCCCGCTAGAAAAAAAAATTGCACTGCATCTCCACAGCGAAGAACAATTGTCGCATTCGTCACTGCCGACACTTAGTACGCTTAACTAGGTGGTCAAGTTTCGACACGCAACGTTTATCGCCACAACATACCAATGTGACCGTAACCTGCTCTGAAGACGTGGTGTTGAATATCACCTCCCCATGGCGCAATTTCGAAATGATAGGTCTAGTAGAGTAGAGGTGTGTTTCAACGAGGAGCGGAGGAAGGTTTCAGTGTGGGAGGGTCGAGGGTTCTGCGAGGAGCGAAGAATGTTCTGCGAGGAGTAGAGGAGGGCTTCTCCGAGGGAGGGTCGTGGATTTCAACGAAGAGTGGAGAAGGGTTTCTGCGAGGGGCGAAAGAGGGTCGAGGGTTTCCTGGTTTTTAAGTGAGCAAGGGTTCTACGAGAGAGGGTCTAGGGCTTCTATGGGTTCCGCAGGCACTACCAATTGTGTATAAATCCTATGATGCAAATACCCACATATTCAAAATACCACTAAATTTTTTTATTAATAATTATTATGAGTCAATATGCACAACAATGATAAAATAATGTTTATAAATAAAAATTAAAAAACAATATGAAAACATCTATACTCACTGCACTATACAATTAATTTTATATCACTATCCATAAAACCATATGTCCATGCCAATGTATCATTAATAATTCATTGTATCTCCTCCTAATAATCTCTAAATTTTATGTACTTGCCTCATAACCAAATGAGCATAAGGAACAAGTCATAGTCATTTTTTAAAGCATGAATAACACCATTTTACAATGAACACCTTTACATAATAAGTACCTAGATAAACTCTCTACTTTTAATAATAACAAACTCCAACTTTAATCTTAATGTTTGTTAAATTAAAATTGAAATTAAATATTAATAATTTGTATTTTAAGCCTATCATCTTCACTTATTCTTATAATTCATTACATCATAAAGTTCATGTAAAAATGTTATTGTATAAAAGAATAATCAACAAGTATAAAGGAGCAAAATACAGCCGGAGATGAGGCACTACTTTGATTGGAAACGGCGTGCCAAGTATATCCTTATAGGGCTGATATGAAATGAAAAATGTATGCCTATGATAAATTTATTATTACAATAATGAAACGGTTCAATTAAAAATAATTTAAATTTAATTTTATATTTTTAATAATAAATTTATATCTTAATTTTATATTTTATAAATAAAAAATGAAAGTAATATTATGTTAATATATTTTGAAAATTGAACAAAATAGCAAAATGAATTATATTTGAGTACAAATAATTTTGAAATACATGTGAATGAGCAAAAGTCAAATGATTGGCTTTGCCACTCATGCCTACTAAATCTAGAATATTATAAAATATGCTATGGAAATAAGCTTGATAAATTTTGGATATATAATTTTTTATTTAATTTTATAAATGATAAAAAATAATATTTAAATATAGTTGGATAAATTATATTTATTATAGTGATATTGTTTATATATTTATAATTCTATTTTTATGTAGAAAATATAATAAATTAATAATTAGTTTATTATTTTTTTTATTTAATCTATTATATAATAATAATGTAATTTTGGAGAAATATTGAGCAAATCCAAAAGTTTTTGTAACGTATAACTTCAAAATTAAAAGCAATACACCCTATTCTATTCTCCTTATAGAAGTGGGTCTTTCCCCTATAGAGAGCCTAGCTATGACTAGGCTAATGTTGTACAAGCACAAAATCAATAACATAGGAGACCATAGACTTCCTAAGCTAGCTTTAAATTCGAGCAAAACCACCTAAGGCTCAAACGAGGGCACAAAATCAATAACATGGGAGACCATAGACTTCCTAAGCTAGCTTTAAATTCTAGCCAAAACCACCTAAGGCTCAAACGAGGTTGGTATAAAGATACCAGGGCTGGTTAAACCATTGGGAGATCGACAAAAATGTTGCATTGCAAAATATTAATAACATTAAAAATATTGTTACTTCTAAGTTTAAAGAGAAAATTTGGTGTGTGAAAGATTTAGAGGCTAAAAGAAAATTAAAATATTATAAGGAGGTCATCAACCCTACTCTAGAAGATCAAAATTATCTCTATGTTTTAAGTAGCTCAAAGAAAAAAAAATAATATAGCCAAAATAAGAACGAACTCATATGAGCTTCATAGTGAAACAGGTCGTTGGGAAGTTCCTAAAACACCATGGGTGTACATGATCTGCCATTTCTATGAGAATATAAATATTGAGGATGAAAATCACTTCATCTCAGAGTACCCTGCACACACCCACATTAGATCTTAGTTTCATAATCTTTGTTGCAATACCGACCTTCCGAGCCTTTTAACATGTCAAAATTATAGTGAGCGAGACGCTTCTCTCCAAGCTCTTTGAACATGAGAGTACAATTTTAAAACAAACTAAATAATTCGTTTCTTTAGGTCCAATAAACCAAACTTTAGTCTCAATGGACTTTAATCATCATCATCATCATCAATATTCAATATAAAATACTAAACCAATAATTAACTCATTATATATCAATAATTAACCTATTAATACTTAATAGGTAATATTTATCATTTCGTGCCCATACATTGATAAAAATTATACGCATTGCCATAATATTTTTGTATAATGCTTAATATTTACCATTTCTTCTGGGAGTAGTCTACCCAGGCAACGTTTTACCCGGACGGCAGCAACTTAAATTCAAGAAATCAGGTACTTGCAATGTTTGAAATCCATTTTTGAGGTTGGAAATGGATTCAGCACTACCAAAATCCTTAAGGGCACTCAAAATACTTAAGTTTAACAACTGTAAACATGATTATGATGAAATCTTTGCCGGAGTCCGGGCTAAAACGTTGCCTTGAAACGACACGCCTTTCTTCTGCCCTGCTGCATTCATAAAGATCATACACGTTACGGGCACTGTTGTTAAAAGAGGATAGCAAACACGTGCTTGAGTAATGCAATATTAAAATATAGAAGAAATCATTGAAGTTTGAATTGTGGGTTGTAAAAGAAAATAATAGGTTGTCAAGAATGATACATGCTACGATGAAATTCTTATTTCCCAATACAATACAGGAGAAGTTTCTCTTTAAGTAAAGTTGCCCAAACAAAAAGCAAAACGAACGATCGTTTTTGCTTTCGGCATCGTGAGATACCTCAATCACATTCCCCTTTGAATAATGACACCTCATAATCACCAGTATACACGTAAAAGAAAGAAAGAAAGGCATAATATTATTTATTTAAAAATCATCTCGCCTCCTTTGTCAAAGGTATACGTTGTAAGTGAAATTGTTTGTATATTTCCCTAGATGAGATGATTGATTATTTGGGTTTATTTTTGTAAGTGAAATTGTTTGTATTTTTTTTTCAATTCGAAAAATATATTGGTCTATATTAATGTATCAAGATAAATATGTAGAAAAACAAAACAGTTTCATTACAAAGTTTCAAACACCCACAGTCACTAGGCTACATGGTCTGTCAAAGTGACCAGGAGGATTATATCATCCCTTCAACTGCAAATATACAAAAACACATTCGCAGACAGAACCGCTCTTTTCTGAAAAAACATTATATGGTTCATACAAAACTACATAATTCAGCAAAACATAAACCCTTTTGAAAAACGCCAGCAACAGGAAGGAAGGTAGCTTCCCAAGCTCCCCGTTATGCATAGGAAATAAAAAAAAAAGTGACAAACTTTAGACCAGAAAGGACTATTCCTTTTCAGAGAAAATTAACCGCTCTAGCTTCCCCTTGTCCATCCGACCTATGGAGCTGATAGTACATTATACAAAAACTGCCATTCAGTACTTTCTTCGACAACCTATCTGCAATGATATTCCTCTCCCTGTAGACATGTCGAAAGGTAATGTCCAAAAAAGAGTTCTTCAGTATTTCTATTCTCTCCAACCAATGAGCTATCGAACCAAGATTGATAGAAGTTTTCCGATTCATATGGTCAATCAAAACTTTAGAATCTCCAATAATCCAGATCTTATCTAAGAAAAGCTTATTGGCAAACCAAAGAAGCCCCCATAGAGCCGAGACTTCGGCCTTCATGTTCGACCTATACCACCATTCCAAAAGATGGGATGATTGATTATTTGGGTTTGAATAAGAAAAGTATAATATTATGGAGGCAGGGAGGTTTATTTTATATTTAGTATAAAGAGATATGTAAATCTGTTGGTTAATTTGTGTTATTTTAAAATAAACATAAAAAATATGTTTTAAATATAAAAGTAATGTTAGTTATTATTAAAAATAAATGAATCAGATTTTTAAATTTTATATTTTTTAAAAATATTTCAAAAACAGATTTAAATAAATTATTTGAAAATTTGTGTTAATTAATTTATATAAATATGAATTTTATATATATATAAAATTAAAAAATTTATTTAATCTTATATATATTTGATTTAATATTAAAAAATACTATTTAAACCATGAAAAATAATACATTATATTTTGTACTTTAAAAAAATTGTAAAATACTACTAAACTTATATTAAATAAATATATATATACTGGTTTAAAAAGTCATCTCGATCTCCTCTGTCAAAGGCATACATATAGTGAAATTTACTAATGTGATTGAATAGTAAGAAAGAATGAGGCGACCATAATGACTGCCATGACATAGTTGGACAGTGTGGTTTTCAACGTACAGGGATGTTTCTATAGGGCTCGAAACAGCTCCGCTTTCTTCTTGTAACGTTCAACGCTATTCGTTTAATCAGGTTTCAAAAAGTTCGTGTACGCTTTTATTCTGCAAATCCTCACACAAATAACGTTTCAATCATTGGGATTCTTCTTATTATGGATTTATGTACGGGAGCCACATAAGATTGCCACTTGATGACGTGGGTATTTCGAAAATATCCTATTTTACATCTTAAAAAAATTATAAAAACACACATTTTATATTTCTCAATTTAATTGGTTTTTTTAAAGGCATTTCTTTGGTGTAATAGCGGTCAAAAAGTTTGAAATTTATTTATTTCAAAATTAGCGATGTAATTTTTTTAATTAAAATAAAATGTTATAATAATATAAGTTTTTGGGTTTTTTAAAGTTATTATATTGACTGATATTGTAATAAAGTTTATTTATAAATTAAGTATTTTTATTGATTAAAATTTTTTAGTACATACTGTTTTTTTAAATTATATATGTTTTACTTATATTCTAAGTCACTTGACGCGGGACATGATGGATACGTAGATTCAAGTGTCAGACATGAACACGGTGACTTCCTGAAACATGGCATATATATATATATATATATATATATATATATATTATTAAAAATTAGATATTTCTTACACAAATTCATTGACTGAAACATAGATCTTCATCTAGATGTAAGTTTTACAAAGATACATCATACAATCATACAAAGTAATAGAAATATTCATCAATGATCCAATAGGAAAACTTTTGGGGGAGGGGAAAGCCGCCATCATGCTACAGCATGACTCGACCACCGCCATCAACTTGAAAAAGACAAGATACTGTAGTTTTCTCATTAAGTCATCATAATCAAAATGTGTTATATAGGTAGTACAATGCCAATGGAAAATAGAAATAGCAAATACAAAAAAACTACAAGTCTAGAAGACTACGAGCCTCAAGGAAATGTCGTAGTAGGTAGCTCATGAGTCATGAGTCATCAATCCTCATCATCATAATCAACATGGCTATCCTCATCATGATCATCGTGCTCACCACTGCTCTCCTCTGTTGCATCCTCCTCCTTTGTATCCAATATCATCGCTGCATCTGCTAGTGTGGAGGATGACCCCTCTACTATATCACCATCAAATGTGACAAGCTCTAGCATTGGCTCATTGAGATCCAAGTTGGCCAATGCCAACTCAACACTGTTGTCCAGACCCATATCATCAGGAAAGACATCCCACATCTTTGTATTTCTCTTCAACTAATCCTCCCTCCTCCTGTAAATAAGACGAAGGTTGGTGTGCGCATACACCATTGTCTCTGCCCTGGACTACTGAAGCCTTATCTTCTTCACACTATACAAATTCCCATATGTGCTCCAATTCCTCTTGCAACAAGAGGATGCAGTCACCTGATAGAGGAGCCTCATGGCTAACTACTGTAAAGGAGGGATTGTTGCCCCATGAGTTTCCCACCAAGAATAGGGCTTTTTATCCCCCTATCTCTAATCACATCATAGCCTGGAAATCGCTGAGTGCTAGTGGAAAAATTTGCAAAGGCATCCTCCACCTCATCAAGGGATACCCTATCCTAAGAAATTATCTTGAATGTATCTTTCCTCCCGTGTGAGATTTCACTATCCATGTGAGGAGGGAATCTGTGGGAAGGTCCACCATTCAACCACTCATGGTTGTAGTATTTTGGGTTCTTGGAGTGAGCCAAAAAATGTAAAGGTGTGAAATTCTTATCCCATCTACTAACAAGAATATATATGTATGGTGGTGAAGAAGGCATCTGGTGATGTCTCATACTCGAGGCACCGATTATGTAAAATAATTTTCCTCACAGACTCAATCATGGAATCCCATCCCTCATAAACCTCTCCTAGGATGGGTTGGTCTGTATCTGCAAATTAAAGCTAGAAAATGATAGGGTCCATGATCTAAATAAGTAGATCTACCCTCTCCCACTAGGTATCATCCAACACTGTGTCCTTCACTCTTTTTGAGGTTGCTTGATCTATCTTTCTCCAAAAGGACAAAAACTCTAAAATAACCATGGCCCCAAGAGTGGTCTTGACCTCCATCAACCTCTTAAACATGATGAATGAAGAGTCAAACCGTGTATTCGAAATCTTCAACAATGATAGATTGGTGTACTCCTTGTAGATAGTGAGGTCATTTTTATGGTTTTGTACGAAGTTGTGGATATGTCGTGCATCCTCAATAATGCTTCCAATCCAAATCACATTAGAGGAAATATATTTTAGTGATAAGTTCAATGAATGGGCAATGCAAGGTGTCCAAAATATTTGTGGATATTTAGCTTCCACAATCATGCTAGTAGCCTTGCAAATAGGTGCATTATCTGTAATTATTTGCACACAAGAATCGACACCTACATCTTCAATAACTTTAATAAATAACTCACCCATATATTGTGTATCCTTGTATTGTCCAAGTGCATCCACTGATTTCAAGAAAACTAGACCATTCAAGGAAGACACCATGAAGATGATGAGTGGGTGTCATGTTGGATCGGTCCATCCATTACAAACAATGCTAACCCCAGATGTTGGCCATGTTGATTTAATAGGCTCAAGAATTTTTTCCACCTCTTTCTTTGCCTTTGTCAACACTGTGGTTCTAAGCTTCTTTGACCCAGGAGGCATATACCCTGATGGGGCTATTTGAGTTAGAGCTCGACACATCTCAATAAATAGAGGTGAGCATGAACATTGAAGGATATGAAGTTCTGATAGGAAAAAATATCAATGGTGAGATCAAGCTCTCCCTGCTTCTCTTTCTAGAAAATCTTGTCCATTGGAACAAGTGCAATTTCATTTCTTTTTTCTGCTCGTCCCCCACTAGAGCTCTCAAATGAGAACTTGTTGTTGCTTTTCCTCAAGAATGGAAGGGGGTCATCATTCTTGTTTTGTTTTGTTTTTGATGTTGCATTTTCCGCACCAACAAATGCCTCTCTGTCCACTTCCTTCCTCTTTGCTAAAGGCACCTGTGTACAAGCTACGATTCCACAACTTGGCAAAGCCAAGAAATGAGTTTTCACACGGTAATATGCACCCATGAAATGGTTGTGGCAAAAACTGCATTTCCAAGAAACATTGCCTCCTCCCTTCGCCTTGTTGCCTAGCCCTGGCTCTCTTGTCACATATTTCCACAATGGATATTTGCGATCTTGAGTTTGTTTTCCATTAACATTTGAATTTGTTGTTGCATCACCACTTCTAATAGATGGAATACTTGAAAACTTTGATGAAATAGGGACAGAAGGGGAATCTCCAATGGGGACATTATTCCCCTTTCTTTTCCCCTTCCTTGTTGCCCTTGATTGAGCCATGAATGTTGTAAAAAATAAACAAAAATGCAAAAATTTGTAAAACCTATGCATATTCAAACCAAATGCAAAAAAATAGAGAGACGTTGCACTTACTGGTTGCTTGAATCTCCTTGAAATCACTCCCTTTATCCTTGTTGCTCCTTGCTCAACTCACACACAAAGACAAAGTGATAAAACTAAAGAGAAATGGGTCGTTTTATAAAGCTGGATGTTTTTCCACACTAAGCGAGTTTGGAAAATCGGGATTCGATCGTGTCCGTATAAGACACGATTGTGTCCTATACGAAAATAGTCAGATTCAGTCAAGTGGACATGAATCCGTAAGAATCATGTCCAATTCGACCAATTTAGGACACGTGGAGGGTGGAGGACGAATCTAGTTTCATAGCTTATATCATAATTATTTTTAATAATAATTTAAAATAAATCTATAATTTACTTAATTTTTATGATTGTTTTTTATCATTAAATGAGTGTTTTTATGCTTATCATAAATTAATCACTATTAATGTTTACCATTCATTTAATTTATATATTTGCACTACTTTTTCCATTATTTGACCAATAAAAAATATGGCCATTTAAGTGATTAAAATGTGTTTATAGTTGTCGAGGGAGGTAAGAGAAGGATGGGCTCTATATCGCCCCAATGGAAAAATAGTGATTAAATTTGCATGGGGATTGGGCATAGCATCAAACAATCAAGTTGAGGTCTTATATTTATGGAAAGGATTGAAGATATTATCTTCAAAGGGACTTCGAAAAATAAGTGTGATTGGTGATTCAATGATTGTTATCCAAAAATTTCATAAAGATAAAGAGAAAAATAAATAAGGTCTACCTCCAATCTTCCATCGAATTTGGTTATTGATAAAGTAATTTTACAACATTTGTATCTTCCATATCAAGAGGGAAAATAACCAATCAGTTGATGAACAAGAGAATAAAGGTGAAAACCTTGATCAAAGGGTGATTATCATGGACCACGAGGATACATTCTTATGGTACATTCCATGAATAATATAAAACCTTGGATATGATATTTTAAAGATTCGAATGATCTAGAAATAAGGTGTAACATGCCACTATTATTTTTTATTAATTACATGGCACGAAAGGGTTTCCTAAAGTGGTCACCTTGGATGAAGGATTGTCATGGACGATCCACCAATTGGAAACGTTGGGAGGATGATGCCATGATAGATGACAAGTGGAATTCGATTGTGTCAGCATTTAAAATTCTCCTTAAGGAAAGGATGGCCAATAATACTTTCAAGTAGAAGTAGATAACTTTGAGCAAGACCACAGAAAAAGTGACGATTGTTGGAATGGAGCTTCGTAGATGAGATTCTGGAATTCAAGGTGAAAATATGTAATGCCCCCACCCCACATTTACCCAATTTCACCGGTTTGTCAGGGTAAAAATTAGATGAAGAGTTACTATGAGATGACATGACCTCCAAGATTTAGTTATGGAAGTGGGGCTGACAAATGGCACTTTCTAACCACAAAATGACATCTGACAAGGCTTACAGGACATTCAAGTGTAAAATAACCACCCCAGGTGACCCAACCCTAAGCTCAAATACCCTTTCAGTGACTTGGACTCCAAAACACATGCATAAGCTGCATGAGTGCAGTTGTGACCCTTCATCCACATGCAAAATCCTGCCTGAGTGTGGTTGTAGCCCAAAATCCTCATTTCAGAGGGTGTGACCCAGATATTTGAACCATAATTCCAGGCCACCCTCCATACCGCTTCCCATAACTTCCCGAGACTTTCCAAAATGGTAAATTACTTGAATACAACGCTAATCATACAAAACTTTAAAAAAAATTGACCTAGACCCAACCATCACAATCATTTCATCAAACATATGGTGAACATGTAATCTACAGGCCATGAATGAATATCTAAATATGGGAGTCTGAAACTTATCCCAGAGTCACCAATAAGGTCTAATGCCCTATCATAATAGTTTCAATAACATTTGTTAGCCCATGCATTAATTAACCATCAAATACTTATCAAATAATAACAAGACATGGATAGAGTAAATTGAAAATCCATGCTTATAACCAACACATAATCACATTATTAACCATGACATAAAAACCATTAAATTATTATAATAACAAGTATAAGTGATCATATAATACAATAGGAAAAATAATTCTGATTAACTTATGAAAAAACCAACCAACTTAGGGACTTCCATGTACCACTTGACCATAGATTGGCCTGACCCAAATATTTCTTTCAGCCAATCACCACTGTGCCATATTCCAAGAATGAATGTGGTATTTCAAGGCATAAATTTCAAGGGATTCTTGGAGATTAAACCACCTCCACCCTCAAGCTACATTGATCCCGCCAAAACCCGTCAAGAGATCACTAAGCCCAAAAACAAGCTTGGATGCCTCAAAGTTTCTTTACCAATACATTGAGGAATTTTCTTGTCTCCACCCACCTGTTGAGGGATTCCAAAATATTAAACCACTTCCACCCCAACCCTTGTGAATTTTCCTATGATCACCTCACCCAATTCCGAAACCTTCCCACAATCCAAAGCTGTTACACAGTAATTTTTCACCATGCTCATTTTCCCGTCCCTGATTCTTAAATTCCACATGACAGATCCTATGCAATTTTTCCACCATGAAGAAATATCTTAATACAACCCCTAAAGATTCAAAGAAAACTTCCTTGGAATATTACTAAAGAAAATTGGTCAAACTCCTAGTTTCCTGGGTCAGTGTGTTTGCTGGTGCCATGCTCGTGCTGATGTCATATTCACAGTTCTGGCTTAGCACTACCAACACCCTTATTTTTTGGAAAACTTCACTGATCCCTTTCTGGCAGTGTTTCCTCAAATGGAGGAGAAGCTTCGACCTCTATAAGTTTCAGGGCGACGAGTTGGTTATTAAACGGTGGTGATAGAGTCGAGCTCTCTGATTTTAGAGATTGTTTATCATCCATGGGGATTTATACCTTAGAAAGTGGGCCTTCCTCCTCCTTTCATGGGATCCCGACCTCTTCTCCCTTCCTATAAATTCATACCCCTCATTCCAATAATGTTAGTCTGGTTGGTCATTGATGGGCTAGTCTGAACTCTCGTTCCCTTTGCATCCTCACATTGTGATAGCACCTAAGTGTTTGGGAGAAGGAATGATTTAGAGCTTTTGGTGAAGGACTCATATTTTCACCAAAGGAGGCCTCCAACATCAAGGCCCAGGTTGTAAGATCTTCCTTTTATATTTATCAATAAACATCTGATATTTTCTTTCTACATTTTTCTAATTGTTTATGCAAATATTTTGGTACTCCTTGATCTTCTAGATAGCTAATGTTTATGATTGCTATATATTGGATTACGTTTTTTGTTACCTGTTGATCATCAACAGTCATTTGTGTGCCATTAGTATTAGGGAGCGAGCCTAAAAGGATCGTTGATCAAGGTCATCATCAACGGATTCAAACATGGCATTGGAAGAAATGTACTTCTATCTCATTTCTTGTCACATTGTGAATGTTAGTTAGGAGAGCTTTGTATTAGAAATTATCTCATTTTTTAGACCCACTCTAGGGCTAGAGAGATCACCTCTATCTACAGAGTGGTTTTATCTTGACAAGAAAATTGGCGGCTCTGCTGGGGAGCTTAGCCTCTTAGACTTCCTTCCCTGGACTGTCTTGGATCAGTTTGACTGATTACTGAGATCTAAGCTTGCTTAGGCCTCTGTTAGTTTGTGTAGGGTTTGATAGTAATTTCACTATGTTAGGTTTGGTGTTTGTGTGAAACCCTTTTGTTTTTCCTTTTTTTTATCGACCAATGCGCTTTCTGTTTTCATAATACAACCGTGCTGATTTGTTTTTCAGCACTCTTCTGCTTATGAAAAAATCATTGATATTAGACCTAGGAAAATTTAGGTTTCCCCTTGATTTTCGAGTGTGTCCTGTCCCCTGAATATCATGTCTGTATAATATCAGTGACCTCCTTGCTGCATATTTGGCTTACTTTTTTTCTCTAAGCGAGTATTTTCGTCTCTTTGATTTGTTTGTAAGTTGGGATATTTTTCTCCATTTCAAACAGCTTTTGTCACATTGTTCCTGACTTTATTCAAAGTGATTTTTCGTATGCACTGGTCATCACTGCATCTATGATCTTACCTTTGATTTAGTTTCAAACATAGTATCAAAATTTTTTTGATTCACAAGTCTAAAAGAGTGTGTCCTTTGTCCAAATTTAAAATAAATTGAAAGTGTCCTTTGTCCTGTCTTCCTCATTTTGGAAAAGAGGAGTGAAAAACAATTCATTCATGTGTTTTTAAAGCGATTTTTAATTATGTTTGATTGAAAGAAAAGTGAAAGGATTGTTATTGCATTTATTCTTTTGTTCATTTATTTTACTTTCTATTACATTTCAAAGTAAAAAAATAAAAATAGAAATTGTGCATATTAGTCGAAAAGAGAAGTATTTTCAATTTTCCTATAAGTTTCATCTATTTGTGAAAAAGTGAATTCAATTGAAAAGAATTGCATTTCGTAGTTTTGAGCTAGTTTGGGGGGCATTATTGTTGTTGCATTGATTTCACTTTCACTTGTATCTCTTCCGTAAATAGTTTAGCCTTCATCAAAATGGAAAGTTTTTCTTTTTTCATTTAGTCTACACCATAGGATTCAGGTGACATCGATTTTGAACCAAAACTGAAACTTAACTCAAGATCAACATTAAAATTCACTCAATTTAACTTAAGGAGAATTTGGAACTAACGAGAACATTTAGTGGTCTAGGCTAGAGATGTTTTCTGATGTCGTAAAACATATGAGTTGCCATTAACAGTCTGCTTTACAACCCGGTGGTAATATCCCATCCTACGCATGGAATTATTTTTATATATGATAAGTATATTTGAGGTGCTCTCATTGAAAGGTTATGCATTAGAAAAAACTACTATGGACTAGGCTCCCACGTACTGTCGCATATATTTGTGGAGACACCATTAGGTTGCAAGCCTACCATAGGTAAATGAATTAGATGCCTTGTAAGCGTGATACATCGAACACAACATTCGGGGAGATTGGTTGTAGTATGTTAAGTCCTTGGTAATTTTTTCTATCATTTATCAAGAAGGTGTATATTGTAGTTCACGAATACTTGGTAAAAATTTATGCCTAGAACACCTTTATTTATTTATTTTTGGTTAATTATAAAAGTAATTTCCCATGAAAAGATCTTACACGTGCAGTTCTTTAGCCTCATTATTTCTTCATAAATTGTTTTTTTTTCACCTCTTACTTCTTTGATCTTGTTTTGAAAGGTCATCATGGCTGAATCATAGAATTTTCGTCGTCCCTCCTCTGACGGATCTTAAGATCCTCCTCCTGAGATCCCTTAGTTTCCAGTCAGGCCCCTTGAAGCGCAAGGTTATAAACTAGGGATTTTCATTAGTGTTCAACCCATTTCATCTCGACCACTGCCTGGAAATTCTCCTTGGACGACATTGAAAGACTCTGAGCCAGAAGGCCCTAAAAAATCTGCATAGTTTACGGTCTTTCCCAAAATCCGCTCTTTGATCCGATTTTGGTCTCGCCTCAACAGACTTATAGCACTTTTGATCAACCCGAAATTCGCTTTCGCGCTTCTCCAATAGAATCTTGATCTACTGTCCGTCGGTTATTTCCTGACGAAATGGCATAAAATGTTGATGATGTTCCATTCATGAGCGCTCCTTGGGGCATTCTTCAGTAAAGCACTGGAACCTACATCCCAGAAGGTGCTTCATTTGTGTTTCCCTCTGAAAGTGAGTTGTTTGGTTCTACACCTACGATTCAGGTAGTGGGTCCAAAATACCTTTTAGTGAAGTTGCATCTACGCTTCCACACAATTATACCTCTTTGAGAAACCTTATTTCTAGAGCTTTCGATGCTACACATTTATTCCTAGATCTCGTTTAGTCAATGCATATTCCTCCATCTTTCAGCCTATTCATTTCAAATGTGGTTGCCATGTTTCAACCTATTACTTAACCTACAATCACTATTGGTCAAATGATTGTTTCTATCAGATCCTCTATCCCCTTTGTTAGCCACCTATAAAATTTTGGGTGGCTAATTAGGTTTTTAAGTCTTCAAGAGAAACATTTTCCTTGAAAAATATATCATTCTTGAAGCCTTAAAGTGTCTTATGTCCTCTAAAAAATTCTTCACTGTTGATTCCATTGAAAAGCCCTGTTGTTCTGTGAAAGAAGTTGCTCTCAAAAAGGCCTCCATCTGCCCTATTTCATTCCCACAAAAGCCCATTTATCACCCCTTTTTCCCCTCAAAAATTTCCTCCAAACCCCTTCATTAACCCTCCATCCCATCCTAAAACCCTTTTTAAAATTCATATTATTCTTTATCTGGTTTAAAAATGCCCTTTTCTGCCTACCGGAACCCTCCATTTGGCCTTAAAAGCACTAATTTGGCCTAAAAATACCCCCTTTTACAATATAGCAGGCTTAAGCACTTGAGGGCTTATATGGTTTAGCCCCTTTCTCCATAAACCCCTAGCCCTACAATCGGGCACTCAAACCCCCAAAAATCCTTTTGAAAAGCATTAAAAACACTCTCTCCGCTCCATGAAAGAAGTTAGTCCCCGAGGGCTTATTCTCCTTAACACCCCCCCCCTCCATGCAACCTAAACACTGTGATCAAGCGCCTAAAAACCAATAAAACCTTGATCAAAATGCTTTTTCTATTGTTTTATTCATTCCCGACAGTTAATGGTTTGGGTTAACGTGAACCGTCAATCTCCACAAATCGACGACCTTCACGCAATCGGGCGCCCTTTCATTTCATACCCCCGCTCATTTCACTTCACATACACTGCCACTCCATCCAACCTCAACCGTTCATCCATTCAGATCCAACGGTCAGCGAGAAACCTGATGCTTTTACCTCCGTCGTGTATCTTTCCCCATCGCGATTTCATTCCCACCATCAGATCTCTCCGCCCGTAATTCAACGGCTAAGGTGCATATCACGTTAATTTGGTATCCGAGCGTTAAATTTTTGAAATCACGCGATATGGGCGGTTTTGGTTTTCCATGTGTCAAGCAGTGTATGGAATCGCACAAATTTTTTGAAAACCACATACCACCTCTGACCCCACGCGAAAAGCACTTCGGTTTTCCGCTTACCGCCCTCCACATGGAACTTTTCCTTTTAATCTCTGCCGTCGATTGACTTGATCAAATGGCTCACGTTTGATCTTGCGCTTCCATTTTCCCCATCTGACCTTTCGAAGGACTTCCTCTGTAGATCATAGCTGTCGATGTTATCCAATCTGACGGTTCACATTCCTTCACAAGCGCTTCCATTTGCTTTTCACCTATACTCCCAAAGACCCCGTTAAATGATCTCAACCATCTATTATTCTGATCTGACGACCCTCTTATAATCTCATCCCCCATTTCCTTTAGTCCACCAAACAGTTTCATTGGTGAATCTCGACCGTAGATCGCCATGGTTTGATCTAATCGGACAGTCCAGAATTCACGACATGCCAAACCTTCATCAGACCGTTTTTCCTCCTTCCGCCATGATTTTCATCCATTTTTCACCTACATCCACCATCTTCCTCACCTGCGCCACCATCCCCTCGGCCCGTCTCAACATTCCTTCCACTCCCATATGTTTTTTCATAATGAGTTAGTTGTATTTTTGTAGGTTTCAGTCGCGTGAATTCACTCTATCTCACAGTCACAGATAGGGAAATACAGAGTGCAAAGAGGCTTTTTCAAAGCCAAAGATCAAAGGGGAGACAACTAAGAAGGTTTTAAACTTGCATTTCATTAAAATATCAGTGTGAAACCCTCTCATAAACCCTCCAGCGCCATTAAAACCTGTATCTCCACAGACAGGATAGAAGAGAAGCGGAAAAGAGTATCAGTGAAATATTTAAGGGATTAAAGCCTACTATTGAAGATTAAATGCCATAATCCAATGTTTAAAGGATGAAGATATATATTGAAGACCTTAAAAATAATCAAGAAGGCCTAATAAGGCCTAAAACACATGAAACAAGCCATATCAGTGTGTTCACATCAGCAGAACGTTCTTTCCCAAGAAAGTACAAGTTCCCACAGTATTTTTTATTCTCCATCAAGCTCCTGAGAAGATTATCACCCTGACAGAAGTCTTGAAAATGCCAGTGCATTAGTTACAAAGCATGGAAGGCCTGAATGTCAAATTTTCATCCTTTCTTGTCTCAGAGTACAAACAGAGTACAAACAGCCAGAAAGTACTTCAGGAACATACCTCTGGAGTTATTATCAGCCTGTCGAAGAACCCTAATTCATCCAAAGAATAATTAAAGTCAATATAGGGATATTAAGACAGAATGGGCTGCAGAAACACTTCTCCTCTGTTTTAATGATTCATTTAAAAGTTCTATCTACCTCTACTGTCACTCTTTCAGCTATAAGAACTCATGAGAAATACATTGTAAATGTTGGTTAACCATGGATTGTAAGCTATTTTACTAAGTTAGAATTCTATGAGTAGTAGTTGTAAATAGGCTGGGAGATGATTTCTGGTTGATACCAAGCTATTGGAAAAGAATGTATGTGACTAGTTTGGCTCTTCTAATATGACAAGTGTGTTCATCGGATCCTGATCTAAACCATTGGTGATGTATTCTTTCTTTTTCATTGTTCCCTTCTGTTTTACATAATGTTCATCTTTCTCTGATAAGAAAACAATAAAATTAGCTTAGGATATACTGTTGCAAGTACCCTAATGCTTACTGCATTTTCTTACTTTTATGTTTTCTACTGATTGTGTTATCTAGAAAAAAATCGATCTAATTTAACTAGTATAGAATTTGGTCTGTCTATGCTTGCTGATGTATGAATTTAGAGTTTGTTTCTTAGATGTTCTTGTTTGGTTCTGCTGAAAGAAAAGGAGAGTAGGGAGATTTAGTGTTTATTAATGTCCCCTAAGTTCCCTATCCAACAGTGAACTTTCCTAAGATCCCTTGAGTTGAGTGTCAAAAGCAGAGAAGGTTAAAAGTCTTTCTCCGATCTTAGATTTCACTCTGTGTCCAACCTTATATGTTTTCTATTGTTTGAAAGTAGTCAGGAGGGCTATTGGATTGTTTTTCTTTCAGAGCTAGCTTCATTAAAAGTTCAAATCATAGAGGTCAAGGCATGTCCTGTCCCTAGATTTTCTCCGAAGTGGTCACCTTGGAAGGTTTCCTTGTCATTCCCTTTCATTTCCTTATTGTTTCATCCCACACTACCATCTTAAGAGATTATCTGTTTTAGATGACTAGCCCTTTGAAAACCTTGGATATTTGAATTGCAAGTAAACCCTTTTATGACCCCATTTCCTAATGGAATTGTGTTCTCTTTGAGTTATCTCCCCATTGCCAAAATCCTTCTCTATTCATTCCTTTACATTCATTTAACCCTTCTTTCATGTTTCCCAACCAACCAAACAAACAAACAAACAAAACAAAAGAAACAACAACCTTTGTGCCTTATAACTAGCCTAACACCTTAAATTGACCTTAAAATATATACATTTCTTTATCCTTATTGAGAGAACCCTCTCTGGATCCAGGAGGGATAGATCCTGAGATCCAAAAGTTGTTTGATGTTATCTTGTCATTTGGTATTGCCAAATCTGCCAAATCACAGGAACCCTAACATAATGGCAACTCAATTGGGCAAACAAGAATAAACTAGCCTTGGTTTGGTAGTTAATCACTATGGTGGACAATAAATCTTTTCAAACACTCCACCTGACGACTCCACAAATCCTAAAAGACCAAAAGACTTCACTGGTGATCAGTAGGCCTGCTGATTACCTCTGTTTTCACAAGACTCCACTGGCATACCAATTTCATTACAACATCATACATATTAAAATAAAAATATAGGATTACGCTTTTTTTTTTAAAGATAGTTTGCCTCTTAAAGACTATCATACCTAGCTAAATTTCTTCATTGAGACTTAACATATTAGCTTCAAGGAAAATCCATACCAGAGCTTATCCTAATCCAAATACCCCTGAGATAGTTGACAACCCCGAAAGCATCCTTAGGAAGCCTTCTACATCTAGGGATCCAATTATTGTCAAACACATTCATAGAGCTGACTCTGCACCTGAAAACCTTGCAGCTCTATTAGATATTCAAGTTGACTTATACTTACCAAGTAATTTACCAAGAAATAAGTCATTCAGTGGTGTAGATTAGACATACTCTGAGCCTCCAAGTTCACCAACACATAGTGGTCAACATATTAGGGACAAAGAAACCCCTCCATCAACACCTCCTGATATCCACTTCATTCATAACTTAGATCTCTATTATCCTAAATCTGCTCAATAGTCTGTTGCTGGTCCGAGTAGTTCTTCCATCCATACACCTGCTACTCAAGCCAACCCTTTACCTCCACAAAACACTATCATGGTAACATGGTATGCTCCCTTAGTGTTGCCACAACCTCTAGCTCCTTTTTCCAAATGACTATCAGTAAAAAATTACCCATTTCGCTGGAGAAGAATCTAACACAGCTCAGCAACATGTAACTAGGATGGAAGATGCATTTGATTACATGGAAATAGAAGATGAGACCATTAAGATGAGAATATTTGCTCAAATTTTAGGAGGAGAAGTAAAGAAGTGGTTTAAAATATTAACTCCTAATAGCATCAATGACCTTCCCTCTTTACATCAAGATTTCATAAACAAGTGGGAAATCAAAAGCAAACCTCTCCAAATATTAGTAGAATATCAGAGTCTTAAAAGAAATCAGGGAGAAGGTGTTCATGCTTAATCCACCAGGTTTAACGATGTCTATAATGCCCTTCCACCCCACATTAAACCTCCCCAAGGCATGGCCTTGGTGAAATATCCTGAGGGTTTTGGTGGCACATTATAAGACATGCAGAAAGGAGATGTGAGTGTAGAAGCAAACTTGATTAAGAAAAGATCTAGGATGAGGGCTAAGAAGAAGGTAACCTATAGGGATGACAACATAGCTTCTTCATCTGATCCCAAATATGATAGTATAGCCAAAAACATGGAGAGGATAGAAAGAATGATGGAGAAAATGGTTGTCCAAGTCAATAATCAGAATAGAAACCAAAATAAAAACCAGAACCAAAACTTTAGGAGAAACAATCCCCCAAATAGACAAAGGGACTCTGACCAACAGGTCATACCTCCATTCCAAGAGAATTTCCTTGATGAGGATGAAGGAATAATAGAAGAGTGAAAGGGAACTACCATGAACATGTTGGAAGTGGATGACTAGGATCACACCTTTTCCTCAGAAGACAACCAGACCTCATACTCACAATGGGATGAGGAAGGGTTAGAATCTGAAGAATATAGGTTAGGATTCAATAATGTCATCATGTAGGTATGAGAAAAATATGATCTCAGAAGTAAAAAGGACCCAGAAAATCCCAAACCAAAAACCTCTGAGGTCACTATCAAGAAAAAGCCTGAAAAGACTCCTAAAGAAACAACTGAAAATACCAAAACAGTAGCTGAAAGTCTTGGTAAAACCAAGGTTAAGAGTACCCAACCCACTGATAAACCAAGTCAAGAATCCAACAACACTAGCATTTCATCTAATGCTCCTGATAAAACAATTTCAAATCATGAATGTATTGAAAATCAGCAAGCTAATTTTACTAATAAAATAGTGACCAACAAAACAGAATTGATCCTTTCAAAGAATCAGTCTCCTTTCAGTTTGGAAAGCGAGATTGCCAAAATCAAAATTTATGTTCCTCTCACGGAGTTGGCCACCCATGATGTATATAAGTGTCAAATTTTGAAAGCTTTAAACTTAGGAGAAAACTATGACTCTGTCAATTTAAATGATGATCAACCAGCTCTCCTATTTGGCCCAAAAATTGAAGGGAAATTTCAAGAAGGAGTAGTTCCTCCTTTCTATGTCAGCCTAAACATCCATGAAAACATACTACATAATGCTATGCATGACTCAGGGGCTTCACACAACCTCATGCCCAAAGTGATCATGGAAAGACTAGGACTAGAGATAACCAGACCCTATAAGGATTTATATTCTTTTGACTCTATCAGAGTGAAGCGTTTGGGCCTGATCAAAGATCTATGTGTGAATTTAACCCAAATCCCAGCCAAGTGCATGGTAATGGATATTGTAGTGGCTAATGTGCCTCCTAAGTATGGCATGTTGTTGTCAAGATCACGGGGTGCTAAACTCCAGGGTACAATGCAAATGGACATGGCTTATGCCACTATCCCTGTATTTAGCCAAACTAGAAGACTGTATAGGGAAGCACACATGAAATTCATAGTAAGCAGCCCAGAGAAACCGAAAAATTCCCCTCTCTACTCTGTACATAGAGACCTAGACTCTTTTATCCTTTACAATGATGAGTTTACTGATGAATAAGAGCTAGAGAATGAAGGTACAAATAGCGGAGTAGATGCCACTAATATAAACATAATGGCAGGTCTGGACATAGAGGAAAACAAGGGAGAAACATCAGAAAAGTTTGCAGAAATAGGAAATCAGAAACAAGACTGTAGAGAGCAGATTATCCATTAGCCTGCTAACCTCAACAAACAAGATCACAGTGAGGGTGAAACTGATAACAAATCTGCAAACAACCCTTTATGGATCATGAGTTTTGATGGATCTTGCACTAGAATAAGTGCAGGAGCTGGGGTATGGCTACACAACACTGAAAATAATTATACTGAGAGTCATGCTTTCAAGATAAATTTAAAATGTACAAAAAACATAGCTGAATATGAGGCTCTCCTCTTAGGATTACATCTATTGAAAAAGCTAGGAGCTGAGAGGATAGTTGTTCAAGGAGACTCAGAACTGATCATCAAACAAATAAATGGAGAGTACACTACTAAGCATCCTAGATTAAGGGCATACAGGAATGCTGCCATATATTTTTTAAAAACATTTGTAGAACATGAGCTTGTGTTTGTCCCTAGGGGCCAAAACATAATTGCAAATGGATTGGCCTACGCTGCTATTTCATATCTGAGACCACCTAGTGACAAACAGATCATTTTTCAAACAAAACATAGACCAGCAGTGCCAAATAATGAAAAATATTGGCAGGTCTTTGAGGGTGACAAACAGATAGAGGACTACTTGCTTTGCAGGAATGAGTTTGAATTACCTGATTTAGACTCTAAGTCCAATGAAGAATGTTTGGATAAAGAGCCCCCTGATGAAGAAAAACCATCCCCTACTCTAGAAATAAACATGCTGACCAGAGAGTTTGAGCATCAAACTGAAGAATACAAGAACGCAGATAAAGAAGACATAGAGGTATTGTAGTCCAAAGATAAAATCATACCCAGAGGACTAGCACACCTAGAGGACCTTTTTTATTTTAATGATGTGGCAAAGAAGCCCACTATAGAACCTACAGAATCTGACATCGAAGAGTGCAACATAGGCAGCAAGGACAAGCCTAAGATGATTAAATTAGCTAAAACTTTGCCAGAACATATCAAACAGAAATACATTGATTTATTTAAAGAATTTACTAATGTTTTTGCCTGGAGCTATGAGGATTTGAAAGCCTATGACACAGAGATCATCCAGCATAAGATTCCATTGAAAGAAAACTAGAAACCATTTAGGAAAAAGCTGCACATAATTAACCCTGTACAGTTACCTCTGGTAGAAAAGGAAATCAAAAAAATGTATGAAGTGGGAATCATAGTGTCTGTGAGGTTTTCAGATTGGGTGTCTAACCTTGTGGTTGTAAGAAAAAAGACAGGAGAAATAAGATTGTGCATTGATTTTAGAAACTTAAACAAGGCTTCCTTAAAAGACAATTAACCTTTACCCAAAATGGAACACATCGTACAAAGGGTAGTAGGTTCTACGAGGATCTCCTTGTTAGATGGCTTTTCAGGGTATAACCAGGTCTTAGTACTCCCAGAAGATCAACTAAAAATAGCTTTCACCACTCCTTGGGGCACTTTCATGTACATGAAAATGCCTTTTGGATTAATGAATGCTACGGCCACTTTCGAAAGGGCCATGGACATTGCATTTTCAGAAGAAATAGGGTACTTCATTGTAATCTATCTTGATGACATTACAGTCTATTCCAAGACTGATGAAGAACACCTTAAACATTTGAGAAAGGTCTTTGAAAAGTGCAGGAGGTTTGGGCTATCTTTAAATCCCAAAAAGACTGTGTTTGGCCTATAAGAAGGTAAACTTCTGGGTCATATTATATCTAAAAAGGGGATTAAAATAGACCCAAAGAGAGTTGAGGGAATACTACAGATTAGCCACCCAAGAAACATCAAGGAATTACAGTCCTTTATTGGGAAGATTAACTTCTTGAGGAGGTTTATACCCAACTTAGCAGAACTCCTTAGAAACATGACTAATATGCTCAAAAAGGAAGTAGGATTTAAATGGATTGTAGAAGCTAAACAGTCCTTTGAATTGGTAAAACACGCACTCACCCGAGCACCAGTTCTAATAAGCCCAGATTTCACAAAATATTTCCTTATATTATCCGTTATATCAGAGCATATTGTGGTGTTGTCCTATTGCAGAAAAATCCAGAGGGACAAGAGCAGCCAATTGCATTCTTTAGCAAGGCACTAAGAGATGCACCCTTGAAATATAATATCATGGAAAAACAGGCCTATGCCTTGGTAAAGGCCTTGAAAGACTTCAGGGTGTATATTCTACATTTTCATATTATTGCTTTTGTGCCTAATATAGTGGTAAAAGATATTTTGTCACAAGATCCAGATGGAAAAAGAGGCAAGTGGATTGCTATGATACTAGAGTATGATTTAGAGATGAAACCCGCAAAACTCATCAAGGGTCAAGGCTAAGCTCAATTAATGGCTAAATCTAACTTACAAGCCCTTGACATTAACATGGTAGATTTTTTGGATGAACAAGAAGGATTACCAGCTCCAACTGTAGAAGAACAACTCCAAAACTCACCGTGGCATGCTGATATCTTGTATGTGCTTGTAAATCTTAATGCTCCTCCTGATTTATCTAAGACAAAGGAAAGGTTTTTAAAGTTAAAAGCTAGAAATTATTGCATTTTAAATGAATTTTTATACTGGAAAAATGCAAATGGTTTGTTGCTTAAATGTTTTCCTGAAGTGGATGCAGAGAGAACCAAACATGAGTTCCATGAAGGAGAGTGTGGAGGCCATCTCTACTGGAAAACCACTGCCAATAAAATCCTTAGAGCTGGATATTACTGGCCCACCCTCTTCCAAGATTTCCATAAGATGATAGTTGCCTACCACAAATGCCATATCTTTGAGGGAAAAAGAAAACTCCTTCCTTTACATTTACAACCCATCACTGTTGAAGCTCCTTTTCAACAGTGGGACCTAGACTTCATAGGGGAGATCCATCCTGCTTCATCTACCAACATAAATGGATTCTCATAGCCACTAACTATTTCACCAAGTGGATAGAGGCCATCCGTTCTAGGAATGCCACAGATTCAGTCATTATTAAATTCCTTGAAGACCATATCCTATCTAGATTTGGCTGCCCTAGGAAGATTATCACTGATAATGCAGCTACATTTGGTTCCAAAAAGATGATTTATTTTTGTCACAGGTATCAAATTGCACTTGTTCATTCTACTACTTATTATCCTCAGGGTAATGGGTTGTAGAATCATCAAATAAGAGTTTGGTGACCATCATTAAGAAGCTGCTGGAAGAAAACAAAAAATCATGGCATAACAAGTTAGTACATGCTTTGTGGGCAGACAGGTTGACAACAAAGAAATCCATCGGAATGTCTCCCTATCAGCTTGTCTATGGGGCAGATGAAGTATTCCCTACCAGCTTGGGGGTACCAATGATAAAATTGGTCCAAGAAATATATTTAGAGGAAGACACCATGGTAAGGAGGATCAATCAGACCATACATCTCCAACAGACAAGGGAAGAAGTCTACAATAGAGCTCAGAAAGTGCAAGAGAACATTAAGAAGTTGTTTGATAAAAGAAAAAAGGCCTGTGATATCCAGATTGGGGACAAGGTTCTCAAGTGGGACTCTAGGAGAGAAGATACGGGTAAGCATGGTAAGTTTGACAGTTTATGGCAAAGCCCTTACATTATTCAGTCTGCAATTGGTCCCAACGCATTCTTTCTACAAGAATTGGATGGTATAGATTTGTTTGGGGGTCCCGTCAATGGCAGGATGCTCAAACATTACTACTGCTAAAGTTTAGATTAAAGCCTCACTTCCATTGTAAATACCATTGCTATGTTTTGTTCTTAAAAAAAAAAAAAAGCTAGAATAAAGGTTCAGACATGCTCAAATCTTGAACCTATGAAGTTTCGAAGGAATGGATCAAAACAGATCAAAACCTAAGCCAGAGAAAGTGAAAGGCTGGTTCTAACAGGCTCAAAACTTGAACCAGCAGAGAAAACAAGAGGATAAGATCTAACAAGAAAAAAAATCAGACCTGAAATGAAGAAAGAAAGTGACCCTAATAAGCTAAAAACCTGAGTCACAAGGAGAAAGGATGGTCTTAAATGTCAGAATTTCAAGCCTTCAAATTTTGTTTTTTGTTTCTGCAAAGTTCATTTCAAGTGTAGTTTTTCTGTATGCCTTGGACCCACAGCAAATCAGACAGTCTAACCCTGGTTTGGCTGTGTTTCAATTTCTGTTGTAGAATGTAGAGAATGAAATCTGCCAAACAGTTTAATCCTGACAGATATTAGTTTAGGTAGAGAAAATATGAGTCCAACTGTCTAATCTGGTCTCATGGAGAAATAAGGTTAGAATTAGATTAGTTTCTCTATTTTCAAAAAAGAAAAAAAAATAATAATGATGAAGAAGGTCTGCAAGCCTAAATGCACCTTGAAGAAAAAATGATAGGACAGGAGGATGGGTAGGTAGATTGTTTGGGAGAATATTACTATTGATATGATGTTTTCATGATTTGTAGCAGTTGATAAAAGAATAAAAATATGGTCAAAGATCAAGCATCTGGCCTACTTCCAAAGGATTATTTTTGAAGTTCTTGACACCTTCAAGAAGATGTCATCCCCATGTGGAGCCACTGTTAGCCACCTATAAAATTTTGGCATAGCAAAACAGGTGGCTAATTAGGTTTCTAAGTCTTCAAGAGAAACATTTTCCATGAAAAATCTATCATTCTTGAAGCCTTAAAGTGTCTTATGTCCTCTAAAAAATTCTTCACTGCTGATTCCATTAAAAAGCCCTGTTATTCTGTGAAATAAGCTGCTCTCAAAAAGGCCTCCATTTTCCCTATTTCATTCCCACAAAATCCCGTTTGTCACCCTTTTTTCCCCTCACAAAATTCCTCCAAAACCCCTTCATTAACCCTCCATCTCATCCTCAAAGCCTTTTTAAACCTCATATTATCCTTTATGTGGTTTAAAAATTCCCTTTTCTGCCTACCGGAACCCTCCATTTGGCCTTAAAAGCACTATTTTTGGCCTAAAAATACCCTTTTTTACAATATAGCAGGCTTAAGCCCCTGAGGGCTTATATGGCTTAGCCCCTTTCTCCATAAACCCTTAGCCCTGCAACTGAGCACTAAAACTCCCAAAAATCCCTTCGAAAAGCATAAAAAACACTCTCTCCGCTCCATGAAAGAAGTTAGTCCCCGAGGGCTTATTTTCCTTAACCCCTCCCCTCCATGCAACCTAAACACTATGATCGAGTGCCTAAAAACCAATAAAACCCTGATCAAAATGCATTTTCCATTGTTTTATTCGTTCTCGACAGTTAATGGTTTGGGTTAACGTGAACCGTCAATCTCCACAGATCAACGACCTTCACGCAATCGGATGCCCTTTCATTTCATACCCCCACTCATTTCACTTCACATACACTGCCGCTCCATCCAACCTCAACCGTTCATCCATTCAGATCTGATGGTCAGCGAGAAACCCGATGCTTTTACCTCTATCGTGTATCTTTCCCCATCGCGCTTTCATTCCCACCGTCAGATCTCTCCACCCGTAATCCAATTGCTGAGGTGCATATCGCGCTAATTTGGTGTCCGAGCATTAAAGTTTTGAAATCACATGATATGGGCGGTTTTAGTTTTCCACATGTCTAGCAATGTATGGAATTGTGCAAATTTTTTGAAAACCACATACCACCTCCGACCCCGTGCGAAAACCACTCCAGTTTTCCGCTTACTGTCGTCCGCATGGAACTTTTCCTTTTAATCTCCACCGTCGATTAACTTCATCGAAAAACTTACATCTGATCTAGCCCTTCCATTTGCCCCATCTGACCTTTTGAAGGACTTCCTCCGTAGATCATAGCTGTCGATGTTATCCAATCTGACGGTTCACATTCCATCGCAAGCCCTTCCATTGGATTTTCACCTATACTCCCAAAGACCCCGTCAAATGATCTCAGCCGTCTATTATTCTGATCCAACGGCCCTCTTATAATCTCGACCCCCATTTCATTTAGTCCATCAAACAGTTTCATCGATGAATCTTGACCGTAGATTTCCATGGTTTGATCTAATCGAACGGTCCAGAATTCATGACACACCAGACCTTCATCAGATCGTTTTTCCTCCTTCCGCCATGATTTTCATCCCTTTTTTTGCCTACATCCACCATCTTCCTCACCTGTGCCACCATCCCCTCATCCCATCTCAGCATTCCTCCCACTCCCACAAGTTTTTTTCATAATGAGTTAGTTTTCTTTTTGCAAGTTTCAGTGGCGTGAATTCACTCTGTCTCACAGTCATAGACAGGGAAATACAAAGTGCAAAGAGGCTTTTTCAGAGCCAAATATCGTAGGGACAACACCTGAGAAGGTTTTAAACTTGTATTTCATTAAAATATCAGTGTGAAACCCTCTCATAAACCCTCCAGTGCCATTAAAACCTATATCTCCACAGACAGGACAGAAGAGAAGCGACAAAGAGTATTAGTGAAAGATTTAAGGGATTAAAGCCTACTATTGAAGATTAAATGCCATAATCCAGTGTTTAAAGGATGAAGATACAGATTGAAGACCTTCAAAATGATCAAGAAGGCCTAATAATGCCTAAAACACATGAAACAAGCCATATCAGTGTGTTCACATCAGCAGAACGTTCTTTCCCAAGAAAGGACAAGATCCCATCGTATTTTTTATTCTCCATCAAGCTCCTGAGAATATTATCACCCTGACAGAAGTCCTGAAACTTCCAGTGCATTAGTTACAAAGCATGGAAGGCCTGAATGTCAAATATTCATCCTTTCTTGTCTCAGAGTACAAACAGAGTACAAACAACCAGAAAGTACTTCAGGAACATACCTCTGGAGTTATTATCAGCCTGTCGAAGACCCCTAATTCATCCAAAGAGTACTGAAAGTCAATACAGGGATATTAAGATAGAATGGGCTGCAAAAACACTTATCCTCTATTTTAATGATTCATTTAAAAGTTCTATCTACCTCTACTGTCACTCTTTCAGCTATAACAACTCATGATATATACATTGTAAATGTTGGTTAACCGTGGATTGTAACTTGTTTTACTGAGTTAGAATTCCGTGAGTAGTAGTTGTAAATAGGCTGGGAGATGATTTCTGGTTGATACCAAGCTATTGGAAAAGAATGTATGGGACTGGTTTTTCTCTTCTAATATGACAAGTGTGTTCATCGGATCCTGATCTAAACCATTGGTGATGTATTCTTTATTTTTCATTGTTCCCTTCTGTTTTACATCATGTTCATCTTTCTCTGATAAGAAAACAGTAAAATTAGCTTAGGATATACTGCTGCAAATACCCTGATGCTTACTTCATTTTCTCACTTTTATGTTTTCTTTTGATTGTGTTATCTAGAACAAATTCAATCTAATTCAACCAGTATATAAGTTGGTCTGTCCATGCTTGCTGATGTATGAATTTAGAGTTTGTTTCTTAGATGTTCTTGTTTGGTTTTGCTGAAAGAAAAGGAGATTAGGGAGATTTAGTGATTATTCCTATCCCCTAAGTTCCCTATCCAACAGTGAACTTTCCTAAGATCCCTTGAGTTGAGTGTCAAAAGCAAAGAAGGTTAAAAGTCTTTCTCTGATCTTAGATTTCACTCTGTGTCCAACCTTATATGTCTTCGATTGTCTAAAAGTAGTCAGGAGGACTGCTGGATTGTTTGTCTTTCAGAGCTAGCTTCATTAGGAGTTTAGATCATAGAGGTCAAGGCATGTCCTATCCCTATATTTTCTCCGAAGTGGTCACCTTGGAAGTTTTCCTTGTCATTCCCTTTCATTTCCTTATTGTTTCATCCCACACTACCATCTTAAGAGATCCTCTGTTTTAGATGACCAGCCCTTTGAAAACATTGGATATTTGAATTGCAAGTAAACCCTTTTATGACCCCATTGCCCAATGGACTTGTGTTCTCTTTGAGTTATCTCCCCATTGCCAAAATAATTCTCTATTCATTCCTTTACATTCATTTAACCCTTTTTTCATGTTTCCCAAGCAACCAAACAAACAAACAAACAAAATAAAACAAACGACAACCTTTGTGCCTTATAATTAGCATAACACCTTAAATTGACCTTAAAAGATATACATTTCTTTATCCTTATTGAGAGATCCCTCTCTGGATCCAGGAGGGCTAGATCATGAGATCCCAAAGTGGTTTGATGTTATCTTGTCATTTGGTATTGCCAAATCTGCCAAATCACAAGAACCCTAACACCCTTCTCACCATCTACGATTACTGCAGTTCCACCATTGAGTGGACAATATACGGTTTTGTTCGTGACTGGGGGGCGATATAATCCTCCTTATGTACCTCCCTTTTTGGGCGGGGGCTAGCTAGATTTTGGACCTATTCCTGGGGAAAGACAACCTCACACTCAGTATTCGTAGGTTCAACAACCCCTTCAGAAACAAAACATATCGTATTCATATGTTCAGCAACCTAACATCCCTTATTTTCAACAGTCGAACATACAATATCAGTATGTTCCTCGACCAAACACTTCTCAGCACTATGTCCTACAGCCCCACCTTTCCGTGAGTGTTGTTGTGACTAACCCTCAGTTTTCTTC
This sequence comes from Pinus albicaulis, assembly GCA_034641835.2. Lineage (NCBI taxonomy): Eukaryota > Viridiplantae > Streptophyta > Pinopsida > Pinales > Pinaceae > Pinus > Pinus albicaulis. The sequence goes on along the minus strand of CM076569.1, from coordinate 930,947,942 downwards.
TTACCTCCAACCTAGTCTGTATCTCCTTCTGGGTCAATATGGTCCTCTCCCCAACCAACTTGGTACTCAATACCAGCCATTTCCTCAAGGTCAGTACCACAACCCCAGTTTGGCCCTAAGCCTAGTGCTCAATATCAACATATTCCTCAATACCAATAGGCCCAATTAGGACCTTAGGCTGGACCCTATGTTCAGTAGGGACCATAGACTGGACCTCTTGTTCAACAAGGACCTCACCCTACACCCTACATATAGTAAGGTCCACAACCTCATATCCCACAGGGCTCTAATCAAAAACCCCAGCAAGGTCCCTATGTTCAACAATAATTGCAACAAGGTCCTTACCAACAATTGGGCTAGTATGTGTATCCGGGACAAAATCCGTATCAACTAGGTTGGAACCATTGACCCTTTTCTCGTCATCATCCGCCCTTGCCATTATGGCTACGTTGGAATTTCCGGATGTATCAAAGCTTACAAATTCCCCCATCCAACATCTATTTCCTTGGCCGCCAATTCCAAATAAAATCCCAAGATATTTTCCAAAATTTGAAGGAAAATCTAGGGTAGACATCCAAACCAATGTTATGATGTATCACTTGTGGTGCTCTTCTAATTCTTGGGTCAAGGATTCTATTCATCTTTGTCTTTTCCAACGTAAAATTCTATTCATCTTTGTCTTGACGATTCTATTCATCTTTGTCTTTTCCAACATACTTTGTATTGAGGCCAAGTGGTATATTGAACTCCCTCAAGGAATTTTCTTCGATTTTCATTCCTTGGCTATGGATTTCCTTACTCACTTCCAGTTACCTGTCCGGTATGAAACTGATACCCACCTTCTCACCTCATTGAAGTAGTCAACTGCTACTCAAATTTTGGATCACATTCATGAATGGTGATGTCGGCATCACCTCATAAAATTTGAGATCCCTAATTAGATATTGATTGAATGGTTTATGAAATCATCCGTTCCCAGGATTGCTAAACATCTTTCCATGGGTGAGAATGTCACAGAAAATGAATTCATTTCTAGAGCTCAATGCCTCAGTTTGGTTTGTTCCCAATCTAGGACTCTATATGAGCTATTTCCTGACGTGCCACAACCTTCAACGAAGCCCGCATCTTCATAGTCTCTTCCTATGCCTCCGATGGATGGTGTTATAGGGACAATGACTCATGATTATAGTAGTGCACCTAAAAATTATTTGAAGTCTAAATCCACTACTACCGTTGCGCCCTCCACTCCTTCTAGTAACCATAAGAATCTTGGTAAAACATCTGAGGTAAATGCTATTCAATATACCGCAGTAGTTAGATCCTCAAAAGGTAAGAAAAAGGGTAAATGCAAGTCCAAATCTGATAACCCTAAATAGGATTCGAAGAAGTCATCTACTGACGATTCTTCAACACGTAAGCCTAAATATCCTTGTTTGATATGTGATGATGATCATTACACCAAGGATTTCCCTCGGCGTGCCGAAGTTTCCCGTCTTCTGAAGGGTGCAACCTGGGACTCCAGCTATTTTGAAAGAACCTTTCCCTTGTCAGCAAACACAAATGGTAGTTCAAGCTCAATATTTTAGAAACTCTCAAGTTTCCATTGCTAGAATGGAACCTATCGCCATTACTAATATATCTAAATACTACCCGAATCCATCCAAGGCTCTTATGGAATCAGAAGTTATAGATCACCCTTCCTCTTCCATGCCCCCTACCTCTGGTCCTCTCCAGATTGAGAGACCTAGTAGTGACTCCATCATTCGACCACCCCTAAAAGGTGTTCTTGAAAGATCATCCTGCAATTTGAATGTGAGAGTTGCACAACAATACAAAATTATAGAGGATATAGCTCAAGTGCCTTCAGCGATGTCAGCTTTGGAGGTCCTTCAATTGTGTCCATCACAACGGAAGGCACTTCTCTCCACTATTGAAGGGATTGATCTCGTAGATTCTAATCTTATTACTTTCAATCTTGAGAATTTTTTTCCTCACCTCCCATATCAGGTGACTTTTTTTATTCAAGTTACCATCATGGGAAATAATATTCATCGGATTGTCGTTGATGAAGGCGCTTCGACTTGCATCATATCTTTTGCATGCTAGAAAGCCATCAGATCTCTCTCATTGAGTCAATCCCTGAATACCTTGGAAGATTTCGATAGTAGAGGTTCTAAGCCATACGGTATTCTCAAAGCGTTGCCCATCCTATTGGAGGGAAAAATGGTAACCTTGGAAGTTGAAGTGGTAGGCGCCAACCTGAACTATAATCCCCTTTTTGGATGTTGTTGGATGAATGCTATGTTTTGCATGGTCTCCACCCTTTTTCGTGTCCTCTGTTTCCCTCATTAGGGAAATATCATGATTGTCGAACAATTGGCTTTCTTTTCCTCTAATTATTCAATGGGAAACATTCAGTATGTTGGGAATATCACTAACCCCTATGAGAAAATCAGGTCGGGTCCATTCAAAGAATCATCCCTTATGGGAATTTTTTTTACTCCCTCCTTCGAATGACACCTCCATAAATATGATTTCATCTGGTCACGATCCATGGATTCTTCCCAATCCCTACCAACTTGAGATCCTTGGTGATGTAATGCCTCTAAGCCCGATTGAGAAAATGTATCAAAGTATTGTCACAGCTTCTGAGGTTGCATCCGGAACGAAAGATCATTTGGTTTCCTCTCTGGACACTTATGCACTTTCTCACTGTTTTGGTTCTTGAGAATCTAATCATCCCTTGAATCAGACTTTATCTGATGATCCCTTGAATGAGACTTTCCCCACCAACAAGAGTATTTTGGAGGTAATATCTCTTGAGGAAACTCTGTAGGATGATGAGCATCATCCTTCCTTGTTTCTCTCAATCCCAGGTCACATATCTGATTGTTTGGAATTCCATGCTTCTTTTGTAACGACTGACCCATTTCAAAATCCAACCTTGATTCATGAAGTGTTGTCTGAAGGGAACATGGGAAATATTACACCAATTATTCCAATCGAAATCTCTATGATTGTCGAGAATGGATTTTTTTGGGTTTCTTGTTCTCCCCATGAGCTCAAGATTTACATTGCTTTCCTCAAAAAGCATGACCCACTGTCATCCAGTTGTGACCGTCGAACCTTTTGCAAAATGGGGCATAAATTTCATGACCTGTAACCCTCTCTTGGCCAAAGGGCATGGTTATATCATTGTTTCCATCGTTTATTTCACTAAATGAGCTGAAGTGACGCCTACATACGATAATGAAGGTCTAACTATGGCACAATTCCTGTTTAATCATGTCATAGCTCGGTTTGGTGTCCCAAAAGTGATCATCACTGATCATGGCTCTCACTTTTGAAATTATATGATGACAAAGCTCGCTTCTCATTTGGGGTTACATAATGATAGCTCCACTCCCTTTTATCCACAGGTCAATGGCCAGGTTGATGTTGTTAACGAATTCTTGGTGACTATGCTTCAATGCACCATTGGGAAGCAGAAACGAGATTAGAATCTCATGCTCTTCTCAACTCTCTCGGTGTACCAAAACTATGCTAAGACTGCCACTATATTCACACCATACCAATTGGTGTATGGTCTAGAGGCCACACTCCTTAATGAGTGTGAGATTCCTTCTCTGAAGCTAGTTGTCGAACTACTTCCTGGTATTTCGCCAGAAGAGGACCGTCTGTTGTACCTCGAGCATCTCGATGAGACCCGTAGGCTTGCTTCTTTACTTATTGAAGCACAAAAAAGATGAGTTAAAGTTCAATATGAAAAATCCTTCAACCCTCGGGTTTTCTCCAAAGGTGACTTGGTCCTGCTTTATGACCAAGCCCATGATAAATTGGGAGTTGGAAAACTCGAGCCAATTTGGCATGGGCCCTATATCATTCAACTAGTATCGGAACAAGGAGCCTATGAGCTAGGAGATTAAGAAGGAAATCCATTGGCTGAGCCCTGAAATGGGATCTATCTGAAAAATATTAGTGTTTGTACATTAATGTGCTTTAATTTTATTTTTGGTGTAATTGTTTTCTTTGCGGACATGTTTCCTCTGCTCACCTTGTGTTCCACTTAGTTTTTAGATGTCTTCGAATTATTACATCGGTTTTGTTGATGGTGCTTGTCATAGCACACCGAACCTATCTTCCACAACATGGGCACTCTTTGCCCCTGATGGCAAGTTGATTAATTTATAAGGTATTTTTTTGGGTTGAAAAACTAAAAATATTTCTGAATATAGTGTGCTAATCGAGTTATTATCATATGCCATTGATCTAGGGATTAGAGATTTGGTTGTTAAGTTAGACTAAAAAATCGTTGTGTTACACTTAAATGGCCATTATTCTATGCGAAATCCTCAAATTTTGTGTATGTATATGTGGGTTCAATTATTGGAAAGATGTTTTGATTTTATCACATAGTAGCATATTCCAAGGTGTTTGAAAACATTAACACATACATTAGCAAATCATGTATTAGATAAACATTTGCGCAATATGTAAAAAGCCAAGACATCATTTTAGTACACAAGTAGCCATAGAAACATGCATATATATATATATATATATGTGTGTGTGTGTGTGTGTGTGTGTGTGTGTGTGTGTGTGTGTGTGTGTGTATGTATGTATGTATGTGTATGTGTATGTGTATGTGTATGTATATATGTGTATGTATGTGTATGTGTGTGTGTGTGTGTGTGTATATATATATATATATATATATATATATATATATATATATATATATATATATATATATATATATATATATAGATATAGATATATTAGGTTTGTCAAGTGTGTTACATCCAAAATCTCAAAAATTATGTGTTCTGTTACAAAAATGGCTCTCTGATCCTACACCAGTACAAAAAATGTAAAAACAGGGCTGCTATCGACCCACATGGTGCTCATGATAACAGGTGACTGCTCGAATCACTCACCAGAGTAACCCATGTAGTTTACTTGGAACCCCGACCATATGCCTCTAAAGGCACATAGGAATATCATCAAAGGTAGCATACTTTGGGACGCCTCTTGTAAGGGCACCAAGTTATGCTCTAACTTGTCTACTGTATTTTCTCCCTCATAAGGAGAATCCTATACCGGGTGGGCTACCCTCCACACAATCAGTGACATATCGGGCAATCTCTGAGGACCCATATATGTAAAAACATCATAATTTTACGTTTTAGAATACATAAAAAAAAACATTCAAAAGGTAAAAAATGTTAAAAAAACATTTTTTTCCTACATCAGTCCACTTTGTGCCTGGTGGAATGGGAAGATCTAGATCTCCTCTAAATTTGATGCTAACATATGCAAAGTCCTCAACCACGATGAGTTTAAGACATAACCAACTGAAAATGTTGTCAGGAAATTCATCTGTTTGCACCCACCTTATCGAGGCATGATCTCGCACCATCTCATCAGCCTCGAGTCCCTCCGGGATGCATCATGGTTCTCCAACCGCTGGTACTAAAACAGTGGTACTCTCTCTAAGAAGAAGGTCACCAGGATGGACCCATACCCAAATTTTTTCAGCTGACCTCTCTTGGACTTGGTAAACTGGCTCTTCATATTGGCGAGTAACCCCTCACACCATTTAAACATCATCGGGGCTAGACAGTCCACCACGTACTGGAAGTGAGATTTCTTTGCCTTATGCAATGTCTGGGATCCTGCCACTCTAGTTATTTAGTGAGGAATTGTGCTCAAGGGAAGCACTCTGATAGAGGAAATATATATTTTCCCACTCTTAATTTTTTGAGCCCCAGGGCAATGTCTATGGATGAGCATACTGGTACTCTCACCCCCTATGCGAGCTCTGAAGAGTTGGATTCTCTCCCTTCTCCTGGAGAAACCTATAATGAAATATATTTCCATCACATCTAGTTCCAACTCTTGGTCCCCAATGAAAAATATTTCTCGGTCCACATCCCATAAAGAAATCAAATATTGGAGCAGCTCCAGGTGAGCTCTCAGCCCAAATGTTTGGAAAAATTTCAACGAACCACAATCGCGAAATGCATTTACACAATTTTGGTCTTGCAGTGCTTGGTGGTATTCCACCTTGTCACCTCGTTCTTTCCATTCAGTTGCCATCTATAAGGAAAACACCTGCAAAGCATATTTAAAAGGCATTTTTGGAGATTTCACTGGAGTAATTTTGGAAATTATCCATAAATATGGGTGGATTTCTTGTTTCAAAGTACTCCCCACAGCCAGTGTGACTATCCGAATTAATTCAGTGCTAGTGGTGCGCTACCCTAACAGGGTAAACGTGACCAGCGTGGGTCTGATAGCTCAAAATCGCACGGGTCGTGAGCAATTTTGAGGTTTGAAATCCTACCCCTCTCCATGTCCCTATTTCAAGAAGCTAAATGATAAATGAATGGAATTAAAATGAAGAGGAGGCTTAGAGCTCTTACCTAATGCTGAAATATTGTTGATTGTTATCCTAGATCGACCACACCACTGATTTGAAGTTCAGAGGGAAAATGGGTAAAATGAACTACTCGAAATAGAAAGTTTAAAATGAATTTACTTTTTGGTCTATCTATAGATTTTTGAAAATTTTCACCCTTATTTTATTATTTTTCCTCAATATCAGTGATGTTTTCCATTTCTGTGTAGTAACAGGACTTTCACACTACTGGTGACTATTTCTGATGTAAATGAGTTGTATTTTATCTCTTTTTTGAGCTCCGTAAACATCTATGAAAAAGGAACCCCCCTAGAGTCAACTTTCAACTCTCTTCTCACTCTCGAAAAATGAAAAGATTGTTGTGTACTTTTCATTTCGAACTCATTAAAGGAAATGAATTGACGTGATCTCAGTATACGTTAACCCATTTTTCGGGTTGAGATTTACTATTTACAAAAAAGGAATATCTTGATCGAACATGGCCAAGAGGTTCTATTGAATATTGTTTTCTACCTTTTTGGATTGGATAGACAAATTATGAAAAGGGACATGATGGAGTTTCTTTTTTGTTTCTTTTAAAACTCCTTAAACATGAAAATTTACCAAGTTACCCTTTCATTGGACTTGTTAAAGATTAAACGATGAAAGACTTGTCACCATGACGAGAATGAGTTCCTCCTTCCTAGGGATCGTTAAACATACTAAGATGGATTCATTCGAAGAATGTACTTACACGATCAACATATGTTATCTTCTTCATGCTGGCTATAAAAAATAAAGAGGTACTTGTTAGCAATAATGGGGAAAATTTAAAGTGAACATCCTATGTGTATTTTGGGCAGCTTGTCCCTCTTGAACATGACAGTGATTTGTTGTTCGTGTCAGGTTGGGAACATCCTACATTCATCACTTTTCCTCCATCGATTTGGGAAATCCGTTTACCTCCCATTTGATTACCAAATTTTGTCAACATGACCTTTGATCCTATTTGAGTCAAATGTTACCACACTCCGAAGTCGTGTCGCCAATATGTTCAATAGAAGTCCTTTTTGTCAAACATCATTTTCTTATCTAGCCTCATCTGTTACAATCCCGAATCACTCTTATCATCTTAAGATATATGTTGTTTTGTTTCAATGATGTGGGAATCATCATGGCCCTCATTCGATGAATCAATTCCTATTGACTTTAGCTCATTATCTGGGAAGGTGATTTCGAAACTTCTTCTCTGTACCTTGGAGATTGCATGCCTCAATAAAAATTTCTTCGTGTTCGATCGCGTTCCCATCATTAGCCTTAGATCGCACGATTCTACAAGTGTTCGACATCAACACATTTATTCACACTTGTATAGTGTGTTATTGTACCTTGAGCTCCATCGTCATAATTGGTGGTCTCTCTTGTGCATGTTAATGGTTTTCATCATTGATCGATAATCAGGTGGTTTCTATCATGTTCGACACCAACACATTTATTCACATGGCTAGATTCGTACATTGGGTTCATTGAGTTGGTGGTGAAGACCATGGGTCACATATGATTTTTTATCCAAGTTGTGGGGAGTTATAATTAAGTATTCCTGATTGTATACATGATCCTATCTATATAGATGGTTGCTTCCATACAATATATCCATTTCTATTATCTCTTTAGATGGATGGCTGCAACCATGCCATGGGTTCATGTGTTATTTGATGCCTATTGAAGAGTTATGTGGTCAAGCATATTCATACCAGAGATGTCATATCTTGTAACATGTTTGATTTGGCAGGTTTTCCGGAGGTGGTTTGGGTTCTTTTCCTTGGTTCGTAAAGCATTTCAGCCATCACTCTTTGTTCTGCCTTCATGCTTTAGGGGCATCTGTTACACAATAATTTTTCATCATGCTCATTTTCTTGTCCATGATCATGAAATTCCCAGTGATAGATCCTATGCAATATTTCCACCATGAATAAATGTGTTAATACATCCCTTGAAGATTCAAAGAAAACAATCTTGGAAGATTACTGAAGAAACTTGGTCAAAATTGTAGTTTCCTCAGTCAGTAAATTTCCTAGTGCCATGATCATGCTGATTTCATATTCACAGTTCTAGATTAGCACTGCCAATGCCCTTATTTCTTGGAAAACCGCATTGATCCATTTTTGGTAGTGTTTCCTCAAATAGAGGAGAAGCTTCGACCTCTAGAAGTTCTAGGGTGGCGAGTTGGTTGTTAAACGGTGGTGATAGAGTGGAGCTCTCTAATGTTAGAGCTTTGATCTCATCCAAGGGGGTTTATACCTTAGAAATTGGGCCTTCATCATCCTTTCATGGGCTCCCAACCTCTTCTCCCTTCCTATAAATTCATACCCCTCATTCCAATAATGTTAGTCTGGTTGGTCATTATCGAGCTAGTATGAACTCTCGTTCCCTTTGCAGCGTCACATTGTGATAACACCTAAGTGTTTGGGAGAAGGAATGATTTAGAGCTTCGGTAAAGGACTCATATTTTCACCAAAGGAGGCCTCCAACATCAAGGCCTAGGTTGTAAGCTCTTCCTTTTATATTTATCAATAAAACATCTGATGTTTTCTTTCTATATTTGTCTAATTTATTATGGAAATATTCTGGTACTCCTTGATCTGCTAGGTAGCTAATGTTTATGATTATTATGTATTGGATTACGTTTGTTGTTTCCTCTTGATCATCTGTAGGTATTCATGTGCCATCAGTAGCAAGGAGCAATCCTAAGAGGATCGCGGATCAAGGTCATCATCAACGAATTTAGACGCAGCATTGGGAAAAAGCTACTTCTATCTCTTTTCTTGTGGCATTGTGAATGTTAGTCAAGAGAGCTTTGCATTAGAGAGTATCTCAAGTTTCTATACCCACTCTAGGGCTAAAGAGATCGCCTCTGTCTGCAGAGGGGATTTACTTTGAAAATGAAAGCTCATCCAAGAAAAGAATCCCATCACATCATGAGTATCTAGAAATGGAAAGGCAAGGCTGAAATCACTATTAAACTAGTAAAAACCCATGCCAATTACAAAAAATGAACCAAATGAACAAATTCATGTACCATGCATTCACACCTCAACTAAAAATTTACAAATGAAACATGTTACCTGAAAAATCTTGTTGTTGAAGTTTTTTTATCAAATGTCCATTGCTTGTCATTTACTTTCATTGTCCTTCCTTTACCTTTCCCTGCTTTCTTTCTTGATTTTGCCTCTTGGTGTTATCATCTCTCTGAAACTAATTCCAAATCCAAACTAAAAAAAAGCTAAAACAAAAAAAAGTTGTGAACTCATCCTCATAATACTTTTTATTATTGAGGCCTCTAATTTCTTTATTTTCCTCTATTTTCCTTCAATTTCCTCCTTGTTTATTTTTGTGGCTTGGGAGGTAATCCAAGGCTTGAGGATTGATGGTTTGGAGGAAGGAGATCCACAAGTGGCCTTGTGGGATTGAAACCCAAGCTTGGAGTTTTTCACCCATCGATATTTGGTCCAAAACCATGTCGAGATTGTGACATGTGATGGATGAGGATGATAGTAGATGACAAGATGAATCCAATCCATCGAGAATCTTCTTATTCCAAGATGTTTTTGAAGATAGTCTAATTTTTGAATGTTGGATGTGGGCATGGTGGCATAAGGTCAAGGCCGACTGGATGTTAATAAGCCTAGTGACAAGTTGTCAAGCTCTCAAAGGGAAGTTCCATGGATCGATTAGAAAAATTATAAAAGGAGGTCATATGAGAGGCTTAAGGAAATAATCCAACTGTGAAATGTCACAATATTACCTTTGATATAGCTGCAGACTTGAAGCAGCCTCAATGAAGGAGAAAAATGAGTCTAGTAGGGTTGAGGTCAAGGAGGGAAGATATGGCTAGTTTTTGCATATACTAGGGTTTTTTGTTATCTGTTTGGGCTGCAAGTCTCTAGGTATGATTGAAGAAGGATGGAAAGTATGTTTATGGGAGTTGTGATTCCTAGAGAGTCTTAAAATCTAGGCCTCATTCTCACGAAGGTACAATGCAACTATGGAGGACTAAACAGAGGAAGAACGCAAGATTTTAGGGCATACTTTAGGGCTAGTATCATGCCCTAACTAGAGCTCATTTTGCACAAAAAATGTGGAAAATAAGGAAAATAGTGAATTGAGAACCAAGAGTGGTTTAGCCGTCTTGTTGTGATTTTTCACTAGGGATGTAGATGTCAAGATTGGGAAATAATTTGGTGAAATCCCTGAATGAGACTTTCCCCACCGATGAAAGAATTGTGGAGATAATTTCTCTCAAACAAACCCCGTAGGATGATGGGCATCATCGTTCCTTGTTTCTCTCAATCCTAGGTGGCATCTCCTAATGTTTGGAATCCCATGCTTCTTTTGTACCAACTAACAAATTTCAGAATCTGACCTTGATTCATGAAGTGTTGTTTGAAGGGAACATGGGAAATAATACTCCAATAATTCCAATCGACATCTCTGTGACTGTCAAGAATGGATTTTTCTGGGTTTCTTGTTCTCCCCATGAGCTCAAGATTTATGTTGCTTTCCTCAAAAAGCATGACCCACCATCGCCCTTGCACCCAGTTGTGACCGTCGAACCTCTTGCAAAATGGGGCATAGATTTCATGACCTGTAACCATCTCTCGGCTATGGGGCATGGTTATATCATTGTTTCCATCAATTATTTCACTAAATGAGCTAAAGTGATGCCTACATATGATAATGAAGGTATAACTATGGCACAATTCCTGTTTAATCATGTCATAGCTCGGTTTGGTGTCCCGAAAGCGATCGTCACTGATCATGGTTCTCACTTTTGAAATCATATGATGACAAAGCTCGCTGCTCATTTGGGGTTACATCGCGATAGCTCCACTCCCCTTTATCCACAGGTCAATGGCCAGTTTAATGTTGTTAACGAATTCTTGGTGACTATGCTTCAATGCACCATTGGGAAGCAAAAACGAGATTAGAATCTCATGCTCTTCTCAGCTCTCTCAGTGTACCAAAAATTTACCAAGACTGCCACTGGATTCACACCATTCCAATTGGTTTATGGTCTAGAGGCAAAACTCCTTAATGAGTGTGAGATTCCTTCTCTGAAGCTAGTTGTCAAAATACTTCCTAGTATTTTTCCAGAAGAGGACTATCTGTTGTACCTCGAGCGTCTCGATGAGACCCATAGGCTTGCTACTTTAGTTATTGAAGCACCGAAAAGACGAGTTAAAGTTTAATATGAAAAATCATTTAACCCTCAGGTTTTCTCCGAAGGTGACTTGGTCCTGCTTTATGACCAAGCCCATGATAAATTTGGAGTTGGAAAACTCGAGCCAATTTGGCATGGGCCCTGTTGATCTTAATTCGTTTCTTATAAAATTTCACAGGCATTCTGGCTCAAAGCTTTCAAATTTCCCCTTGCAGCCTTGGAAAATCATTTTTGTGTCTATCATGGCTATTTCCCGCCTCCAAAACTCATTATAAATGGCTGAAAACCCATATCTAAAATATTTGAGGCATATCTCCTTCGACCCTAGCCCCTCTGTTCTTTTGCCCCATGTAACCTCGATGCTAGATTAGGTGCTAGTCCGACGGACACTTATCTAATACATATCGGGCTCATCCTGAGCCGTCGATCTGTGCAGATCAAACGGAATTTACTCATCTCTGCCATGCCCGTACCCCACCTATTCACCATTCGATCAAATCATAAAATCTACGGTTCACAGCCCGCCGGTCTTGGTGGTCCCCGCGCCCAAAACACTGTTCAAAACCGGGTGGTATGTATCGCACCACCTTTCGGTGGTAAGCGGTATTTCCCCTTGGGCCAGCGATTCCATACAATGCTCACCACATGTCCCCGCGTACGGCCCCAAAACCGCTCTCCATCGCGCATTACTGTTCGGTCAAAGTCATGCAGCAATATTCACCACAACCGTCCGATCTGAGGGCCTTCATCCGATGATCGTCGCGCCCCGAAGCTGCATGGGATTTAATGCAAGAAAATCATGCCCCTACCCAACTACACATCGCCTCTGACGCTCTTTCCACCGTCGATCTCCTCCTGACATCGGACGGCTGAGATTTCATCATCCCCGCCATTGACCCAGTCTCCCTCCACGTCATCATCCCACGTGTCATCACGTTTCTTCCTCCACCAATTATATATTCCATTCGTATGTTATCTTTCAATGTCTTGCATTTTAGCTCTGGCCAGCTCGTCTACCATTCCTCCGCTGCATTTTTCTGCCACCCTACATTGTTTCACCATATCACAGTTTACACGACTATTTCCATTAACCTTGCCATTATCCCCACTGTGTCCACCGCCCCATGCATGGTTTTCTTTAATTATTTTGCGGATTTTTGCAGGTGTGCAACGACAAAGAATTATCATAAGTTATAGCCTCCATTACAAAAGTCAAGTACGCTCCAAAGGGCCAATTATCAGAAGTATAATTATGGAAAAAGGATTTGGGAAGTTGTTACAACACGACTTTCATTAAAGAAGCAAGGGTTAAAATCTACCAAACCCTTCAGAGTCATTCAAAACATAGATGGTGGCAGATGGAAACATTAATTTTGTGGCAAAGAGTATCAGTCAAATGATAAATGAATTCAGTGTCCAACATCGAGGATTTTAAATCTTATTTCAAGATTTAGAAGGCAGAGGGTACAATGCACAAGAAAAAATACCCTCCAGGTTTTATTTCAGCTGAGTTTTCCTTCAGGAAAGTACTGAATGTTGGTATGGTTATCCCTATATCATGTTCCTAAAGAAATTCTCACCCGGTGCATTTATTTCAGTTAGAAGGACCCATAGTACATCCAGCACTACAGCGTCGTCAAGCAATATGGGCGAGCACTTCTCCACCATTTTGTTTTAATGATACAATTAAATGTTCATCACCTACCTCTTTTGCTAGGTTTCAGTTTCTCTTGTAAAAACCATGAAGAAACGCATTGTAAGGGTTCCAAATTTTTATCAGAAAATTATGCAGTGAAAGGATTTTTGCATACATTTTGTATAATTCTTGTATGAAGGCTCAGAGCCCATAGGGTCTCAGTGAGGAGGAGTTCTATCTGTCAAAAATGATTCTGGTCTTTGGTATTTCATAGTCTGTAACTCTCTTTATTGTGTTATATTAATAGAACACTTCATTTCATCCATATTTCTTGTATCATGTTTTGGAATGTGGGTGGCTCACTGATCTTTAGTATGGATTCATCCTAGTTGATGCCCGTGCTTAGATCAGTCAAGCACTTTAAATATGGCTCATGCATGATATTTTGTTCCATTATACAACTATCCATACTTCTGCTATATTAGTTGCTTTGAGAGGGTGCTTTTAAAATGCTATTATCATGTATGGATTCTTAGATTGGTAAGCCCATGCATGGTGGTATTGTATATCTGGGTATCAGCTCAATGTTAACTAATATCTTCCCAATATTTCTTTCACTACATACACCTTCTGATACTTTATGTCTGTGAAGTATTTCTGAATCGGACCGCTTTGCAGTAAACTGTCTCTGAATTATCTACTGTATTTGTATTAGAGTTCTACATCTTGCCTCTACAGTACCTCTTTTCTATGTAAGTTTCTGAGAGTTTGGTCCCATTCTATTTTATTTCCCTATTTACAGGAGATAGCATGTGAGCTGAAGCTGACAACTTCCTACTTTATATTATATGCTCCTTGATATGCTAAGATGTCCTAGGCACTGGTCTATCACATCTCTAGGCTGTCTCTAGGAGCTACAACATCTTTCTGGCACTGTTTCCAGGGACGAATTTAAGAGCATCAGCATCCCTGGGCCTCGACAAAATTTTAGTCACTCTTCAAGTAGGTGAGCATGGAGAGTTGAGAGTTGTAAATCCCTCACCTTGGCGACTCCACATTTGTTATTTGATAAATCTATTTGCAGTCCTGGCTCCTTGTAAGCCACATCTGAGGTCAGATTCATCTAAGCCAAAGACACCTTTAGCGTCTGACCCTAACCAGATTATACATAGAAGAAATTGGAGGGAGAGGAAATCAACCTGTTCCCAAATTCCTGAAGTGCCTATAGAATATTTTCCTTCCTCCTCCTCTCAAGATTCTCAATTGCAAATTCCCGACTCCACTATTGGAGATACTGATTATTATTACTCAGATAGTCCACCCCGAGAGGGTATCAGAAATAAAAGCATTCTTCATCCTACTCCTGAGGTTGAAGAGGTCAAGGAAGTAACCGAAGCATCTGCTGTCAATAGACCTTTGTTCCCCTCAACCCCTCAGGCTGCAGTCGAATATATTCCTATTATTATTCATACTCCACTTCCTTCTCCTCTTCCTCCTCTCACTCATCAAGCTATTGCACTACCTGCACCTCCTACAATGGCTAATGTTCCAGCCTTCTTGATGAATAAATATGCTCCCCTGGCATTACCCCAAGTGCTGAATGATATGCCTCAGGACTATCTGAAGGTCTTGCCCAGATTCAATGGAGAAAATGAAATCGATGCTCAAAAACATCTTGAGACTTTCTACTCCTTTGCAGAGAATTTTAACGTCGAACATTTAGATGTGGTCTTAAGACTGTTTGTGTAGTCTCTTGATGGTGAAGCTCGAAAATGGTTTAAAACACTGGCTGGCCATTCTATTACCACTTGGGATAACATGGAAGACACTTTTCTCAGGAAATTGGGAGAGAAGAAAGATCATGGTAATAGTCTCATTGAGTTCAATACACTAAAGAAAAGACACAATGAAGGAGTGTCATAATTTATCAAGAGATTTAATAAATTGTATCTTAGTCTCCCTGCTGATATGAAACCTCATCAAACTGCTGCTAAAGTTGTTTTTGTAGCAGCCTTTGATTCAGAATTTGGTTTTTCTCTCAGAGAAAGAAAGCCTACTAATCTGGACGATGCTTAGGCAAATGCATTAGAGTTGGAAGCAAACTTTTCTTCCACTAGTAAATCAAAAGGAAAATCTGAACAAGATGCTAGAAGAAGAGGCAAAGAAGAAGTGTCCACTTCTAGTCAGGACAAAGACTCAGACAAAATGGAAGAAATGAGCAAATTGATTAAGAAAATGGTCAAGCTTGAATTGGAAGCTAATAATTTAGCCTTCAAAAATTTCCAGAATGCTCCAAACAGAGGTTACAATCTTCAGTATAGGAAACTACCTTTGCAAATATTGCCAAGGGAAGCAAAAGAGCAACAGGACCAGGTGCTGCACCCATTGTATCTGGAAGGTCTAGTAGATGACTCCACTGAAGATGCTGCCTATGGACTGGAGGATACAAATCTTGCCTTTTCAAATAGTGATGGAGAAGAATGCCCTTTGCAAGGGAATGATGAAGCTGGAAGTTCATTACAAAAGGAAGAAAAGATCAGAGACGCAGAAGAAGCAGAATTTGATCACTATTGTAAACAATTTGATGATTTCATGCAAGCACATTTCAATAGAAGATATGATCTCAGATCTTCTAGGAAGAGGACTCGCACCCAAGAGTAAGAAGAGGAGATACCCTAGCAGGAAGCACCTGTTCAGAAGGAGTCTACAATGTAGATAAATGCAGACAAAGGTAAGATACCTCTAAAAAAACCTTTGCAATCTAATGATCAAATTCCCTCTTCTTCAAAGGTAGTCATTCCTCCTAATACTGAATCTGTGTCAAAAGAAGTTAAGCCCCCAGTTGAAAATAAAGAGCCCAAAGAGGTTGTGACAGAAAATTCCCCCCCTACTTTCAGTCTGTAAAAGGAACTTGAAAAGGTCAAAATCCCAGTCCCCTTGACTAAACTGTTGAAAAATCCAGCATATCAATCTCAAGTCACTTCTTTCATGCTCCCTCCAGAAGCACCCATTATCCCAGATAGTCTCAACCTTCAAGAAGAAATACCTATGGTAGTTTTTGGCCCACATGTTGAGGATATAGATCCCTCTACTCCTCCCTTCTACGTGTCTCTAGTAATCCATGACCTGCTATTACATAAATGTATGCTAGATTCTGGGGCTTCCCACAATCTTATGCCTCTGTCAGTCATGGAACAACTGGGTTTACAAATCACACGTCCATATAAAGATCTCTATTCATTTGATTCCAAAAGAGTTAAATGCTTGGGGATGATCAAGGATTTGGTGGTCAATTTGGCCCAAATCCCAGCAAAAAGTGTGGTAATGGACATAGTGGTAGCTGAAATTCCAACTCGTTTTGGTATGTTGCTATCAAGGTCCTGGGGAACAAAAATTGGCGGATCAATTAAAATGGATTTAACATATGCCACCATCCCAGTTTTTGGTGGCCAAGAGAGAAGATTATACAAGGAGACTAGATTTGTCAAGATGGTGACTAAGGCTGAAAATTCTGTAAATTCACCAGTCTACAGAAAGGAAGGAGATTTCTCATGCTTGATGCTGCAAGAAGATCAATATTGTGCTCATGAACCCTCCTTCTGCCATATCAAGAGTGAGCAGCCCTCAAAGAACATGGAAGCAGGAATATGGACACTACATTTTGATGGAGAAAATTCAAGAGAAGGAAATGGAGCTGGAGTGCTATTGATTTCTCCTTTAGGTAGATGGATCCCACTGTCTTTCAAACTAGAATATGAAGCCACTAATAATGTGGTTGAATATGAAGCACTTCTGTTAGGATTACAGACAGCCAGGAGCATGAACATACAAAGTTTAAGAGTTCTGGGAGATTCAGAGCTTGTGGTTAAACAAGTCAAGAATCAGTGTCAGACCAAACATCCTAGGCTAAGGGCTTATTGGAATGAATTTTGGGATATGGTAGAAAAATTCTTCTTGCAATTCAATATCCAGTTCATGCCCTGAAAAAAAAATAGGATGGCGGATTCCCTTGCTGTGGATGCTAGTACGTTTCAACCACCTCAGAACCCTATTTTAAGATATTAAGTTGAGGTACGTTATTGGCCTTCAATCCCAGATAACATCAAACACTGGCAAGTATTTGAGGATGAAGAACAGATGAAGAGATTCCTAGAAACAATGGGGGAATTCTCCAATATGGAGATTGATGATGAAGAAGAGGTAGAATCTGAAGATATTTCAAAGAGAAATTGGGAGGAGAAAGTGGCAGGAAACAGAGTGTTGCAGTTAAAAGGAAACATTATACCTAGAGGGCTGGTGCCTCTAGAAATATTATTTGATAAGAATGATGTCTCATTGCAGCCAAGAAAAGTGGTAGAAGAAAATCAAGTAGAAGACCTGAATTTGGGTACAGAGGCTGACCCAAAAATTGTCAAGTTGTCCAAAAAGATCCCTGGAGAATATAGAAAACTATATCAGAAGTTATTTCATTCTTACAAAGATGTGTTTGCATGGTCCTATCAAGATTTGAAAACGTTTGATATCAGTATTATGCAGCACAAAATTCCATTGAAGGCAGATGCAAAGCCCCATAAGCAGAAGCTCAGACAAATAAATCCCCTGTTGTTGCCTTCTATTGAGAAAGAAATTAAAAAGTTGCTAAAAGCCAAAATAATTGTGCCATTGAGTTACTCTGAATGGGTGGCAAACCTTGTCCCTGTACGCAAGAAGAATGGAGAAATAAGGCTGTGTGTGGATTTCAGACATTTAAATAGATCATCCTTAAAGGATAATTATCCACTTCCCAAAATGGATTACATCCTGCAGAAAGTGGTTGGATCTTCCAGGGTGTCAATGATGGATGGATTCTTTGGTTATAACCAAGTGGCTGTACTTCCAGAGGATCAAAAGAAGACTGCTTTCACCACACCATGGGGTATATTTATGTATGCCAGGATGCCTTTTGGATTGATTAATGCAGGGGCCACTTTTCATAGGGCAATGGACATTGCTTTTGTCGGAGAGCAGGATAAATTCTTGGTGGTCTACCTCGATGATATCACCATATTTTCCAAGAATGATGCTGAGCACATTGAACATCTATGGAGAACTTTTGAGAAATGCAGAAGGTATGGTCTCTCTCTGAATCCTCAAAAGTCTTTATTTGCATTAGAAGAGGGAAAGCTTTGAGGCCATATCGTGACTAAATATGGGGTGAAGATAGATCCTAAGAGGGTAGAAGCTATAAACAGTATTGCTTTTCCTAGAAATAAGAAAGAGGTACAAGTATTCCTAGGGAAAATTAATTTCTTGAGAAGGTTTATCCATAACTATGCTAAGATAGTTAGGCATATAACATATATGCTAAAGAAGGATAATGAGGTAAAGTGGTCACAAGAATCACGGGAGGAATTTACCAGGATAAAGAATGCTTTTGTAGAAGCCCCTGTGCTGGCTGGACCATATTATGATAAACCTTTCATGATTTTCTCTTTTGCATCACCTCATACAATAGCAGGAGTTTTATTGCAGAAAAACGAGGAAGGGTATGAGCAGCCTATTGCCTTTTTCAGTCAGGTGCTCTGTGATGCTAAATTAAAATACAACATATTGGAAAAGCAAGCATATGCTCTAGTGAAATACCTCAAAGCATTCCGTGCATATATCTTGCAGTCCCACATCACTGCATTTGTGCCTGCAGCTGCTGTCAAAGATATCCTTATTCAGGGGGATAGTGAAGGAAAAAGAGGAAGGTGGATCGCCAAAATACAAGAGTATGACTTAGACATCTGCCCTACTAAGCTGACCAAAGGACAGGGGCTTACCAAAATGTTATCTGAATCAAACTATCAAGCCCTGGGCATAAATTTGTCTATTATAGCAGGTGAGGAATCTAAGGAGAAAGAAGAATGACATGGAATTGGAGTAGCTACTCCAGAAACACATATTAAGTACCTTACCAGTCAGTGGTACAAAGAGATAGTAGAATATCTCCTTACACTCAGCTGCCCTCCAAGCTGTGATAAAACTAAATACAGAGCATTACGATTGAAATCACAGAAGTATATAGTCTCCAATGGGTGGCTATACTGGCGAGATCGCTTAGGTATCTCACTCCTGTGTCTTACAGAGGATGAAGTCGAGAGAATTATTGCAGAATTTCATGAAGGGATCTGTGGAGGCCATTACAGCTGGATGGCCACATCTCATAAAATTCTAAAAGCTGGCTTCTATTGGCCAAATCTTTTTGGAGATTTTTTGCCAGGGTAAGAGCATGTGATAAATGTCATAAATTTGCTGAGAGATAGAAATCAACACCATTTCCCCTAATTCCAGTCCATGTGGATGAACCATTCAAACAATGGGGTATTGATTTTATAGGTGAAATACACCCTCCATCAAGTGGTCAACATAAGTGGATATTAACGGCCACTGATTATTTCACTAAATGGGTGGAATCCATACCTGCAAGGAATGCTACAGATACTGTGATCATAAGGTTCATGGAGGAAAACATCATAACCAGGTTTGGCTGTCCTACTAGGATAGTGACTGATAATGCACAAGCCTTCAAGTCTACAAAATTGGTAAATTTCTGCCAGCAATATAATATCATACTCAGTCACTCTATAGCTTACTATCCACAAGGAAATGGCTTGGCAGAGTCTTCAAACAAAACTCTGGTGAGGGCCTTGAAGAAGACTATCAATGAAAATCAAAAGAATTGGGATTCCAAATTTAAATTTTCTCTATGGGCTAATAGAATCACCAGCAAGAGAGAAATTGGGAAATCCCCTTATGAATTGGTATATGGATGAGCAACATTTTTTCCTGTACAGTTGGCTTTACCAGTGGCCCGCTTCATGCAAGAAAGCCAGGAGGAGCCTGATGACATGATCAGGAGAATAAATCAATTGGTGGAATTAGAAGAAACATGGGGCCAGGTAAATCAGAGATTAATAGAATATCAAGAGAAAATGAAATGCATTTTTGATCAACACGCAAAAGACAGGAAGCTGCAGATTGGTGATTTGGTGCTCATATGGGATATCCGGAGAGCCGAGAAGGGAAAACATAGTAAATTTGACCCCCTTTGGTTTGGTCCATTCAAAATTGTGGAACAGGGGGGCAATAATACTTTCAGGTTGGAAAATTTACAGGGCGACTTGCTGGATGCCCCTGTAGATGGTCAATTTCTTAAGCCCTACTTTCAGTTATAACTCAGGCAAAGACAACCTGATGTATTATATTGTATGATAGTTTCCTGCTTTGTTTTTGTTGGTGTTGTGATGAATTATAAAATAAAAATGGAGGTGCTGGAGAAGCAGAGTCTGTATACAAGATGATCAGAGGTCTACGAGTTCTCGACACATCCAAGGATGAACGTGCCATCCCCAGGTGGAGCCGATGTTGATCATAATTCGTTTCTTATAAAATTTCACAGGCATTCTGGCTCAAAGCTTTCAAAATTCCCCTTGCAACCTTGGAAAATCATTTTTGTGTCTATCGTGGCCATTTCCCACCTCCAAAACTCATTATAAATGGTTGAACACCCATATCTGAAATATTTGAGGCATAGCTCCTTCGGCCCTAGCCCCTCTATTCTTTTTCCCCATGTAACCTCGATGCTAGATCAGGCGCTAGTCCGACGGACACTTATCTAATATATATGGAGCTCATCCTGAGCCGTCGATCTGTGCAGATCGAACAGTGTTTACTCATCTCTGTCGCGCCCGTAGCCCACCTATTCACCGTTCGATAAAATCATAAAATATACGGTTCGCAGCCCACCGGTCCTGGTGGTCCCCGCACCCAAAACACTGTTCAAAACTGTGTGGTATGTATGGCACCGACTTTCAGCGGTAGGTGGTATTTCCCCTTGGGCCAGCGATTCCATACAATGCTCACCACGTGTCCCTACGTACGGCCCCAAAACCGCTCTCCATCGCGCATTATTGTTCGGTCAAAGTCATGCAGCGATATTCACCACAACCGTCCGTTCTGAGGGCCTTCATCTGACGATCGTCGCGCCCCGAAGCTGCATGGGATTTAACACAAGAAAATCATGCCCCTGCCCCACTACACATCACCTCTGACGCTCTTTCCACCATCGATATCCTCTTGACATCGGACGACTGAGATTTCATCATCCCCACCATTGCCCCAGTCTCCCTCCACGTCATCATCCCACGTGTCATCGTGTTTCTTCCTCCACCAATTATATATTCCATTCGTATGTTATATTTCAATGTCTTGCATTTTAGCTCTGGCCAGCTCGTCCGCCATTCCTCTGCTGCATTTTTCCACCACCCTACGTTGTTTCACCATATCACAGTTTACACAACTATTTCCATTAACCTTGCCATTATCCCCACTGTGTCCACCACCCCATGCATGGTTTTCTTTAACAAGTTTGCAGATTTTTGCAGGTGTGCAGCGACGGAGAATTATCATAAGTTCTAGCCTCCATTACAAAATCTGTGTACGCTCCAAAGGACCAATTATCAGAAGCATAATTATGGAAAAATGATTTGGGAAGCTATTATGACACAACTTTCATTAAAGAAGAAAGGGTTAAAATCTACCAAACCCTCCAGAGTCATTCAAAACACAGATGGTGGTAGATGGAAACATTAATGTTGTGGCAAAGAGTATCAGTCAAATGATAAATGAATTCAGTGTCCAGCATCGAAGATTTTAAATCTCATTTCAAGATTTAGAAGGCAGAGGGTACAATGCACAAGAAAAAATACCCTCCAGGTTTTATTTCAGCTGAGTTTTCCTTCAGGAAAGGATTGAATGTTGGTATGGTTATCCCTATATCGTGTTCCTGAAGAAATACTCACCCGGTGAATTTATTTCAGTTAGTAGGACCCAGAGTACATCCAGCACTACAACATCGTCAAGCAGTATGGGCGAGCACTTCTCCACCATTTTGTTTTAATGATACAATTAAATGTTCATCACCTACCTCTTTTGCTAGGTTTCAGTTTCTCTTATAAAAACCATGAAGAAACGTATTGTAAGGGTTCTAGATTTTTATCAGAAAATTATGCAGTGAAAGGCTTTTTGCATACATTTTGTATAATTCTTGTATGAAGGCTCAGAGCCCATAGGGTCTCAGTGAGGAGGAGTTCTATCTGTCAAAAAGGATTCTGGTCTTTGGTATTTCATAGTCTGTAACTCTCTTTATTGTGTTATATTAATAGAACACTTCATTTCATCCATCTTTCTGATATCATGTTTTGGAATGCGAGTGGCTCACTGATATCTAGTATGGATTCATCCTAGTTTATGCCAATGCTCGGATCAGTCAAGTGCTTTAAATATGGCTCATGCATGATATTTTGTTCCATTATACAACTATCCATACTTCTGCTATATTAGTTGCTTTGAGAGGGTGCTTTGAAAATGCTATTATGATGTATGGATTCTTAGATTGGTAAGCCCATGCATGGTGGTATTGTATATCTAGGTATCAGCTCAATGTTAACTAATATCTTCCCAATATTTCTTTCACTACATACACCTTCTGATACTTTATGTCTGTGAAGTATTTCTAAATCAGTCCGCTTTCCAGTAAACTGTCTCTGAATTGTCTGATGTCTTTGTATTAGAGTTCTGCATCTTGCCTCTACAGTACCTCTTTTCTGTGTAAGTTTCTAGGATTTTGATCCCATTCTATTTTATTTCCCTGTTTACAGGAGATAGCATGTGAGTTGAAGCTGACAACTTCCTACTTTATATTATATGCTCCTTGCTATGCTAAGATGTCCTAGGCATTGGTCTATCACAACTCTAGGCTATCTCTAGGAGCTACAACAGGCCCTATATCATTCAATGAGTATTGGAATGACGAGCTTATGAGCTAGGAGATTAAGAAGGAAATCCATTGGCTGAGCCCTGAAATGGAATCTATCTAAAACATATTAGTGTTTGTACATTAGTGTGCTTTAATTTGATTTTTGGTGTGATTGTTTGCTTTGCAGACATGTTTCCTCTGCTCACCTTGTGTTCCACTTGGTTTTTAGATTTCTTCGAATTATTACATCGGTTTTGTTGATGGCGCTTGCCGTAGCACACCAAACCTGTCTTTCGTAACATGGGCACTCTTTGCCCCTGATGGCGAGTTGATTAATTTACAAGGTATTTTTTTGGGTTGAAAAACTAACAATATTTCCAAATATAGTGTTGTAATCGAGCTATTATCATATTCCATTGATCCAGGGATTAGAGATTTGTTTGTTAAGTTAGACTTATAACTCGTTGTGTTACACTTAAATGGCCATTATTCTATGTGAAATCCTCAAACATTGTGTATGTATATGTGTGTTCAATTATTGGAAAGACATTTTGATTTTATCACATATTAGCATATTCCAAGGCATTTGAAAACATTAAGACATACATTAGCAAATCATGTATTAGATAAACATTTTCCCAATATGTAAAAAACCAAGACATCAATTTAATACACAAGTAGCTGTAGAAACATGCATATATATATATATATATATATATATATATATATATATATATATATATATATATATATATATATATATATATATATATATATTGGGTCTATCAAGTATTCTACATCCAAAATCTCAAAAAATATGTGTTATGTTAGAAAAATGGATGTCCGAGCCTACATCAGTACAAAAAATGTAAAAATAGGGTTACTACCCACCAATATGGTGCTCATGATAGCAAGTGACTGTTCGAATCACTCACCAGAGTAACCGACGTAGTCTGCTCGGAACCACGACCATATACCTCTAAAGGCACATTGGAATATCATCAAAGGTAGCATACTATGGGATGCATATTGTAAGGCCAACCAAGTTCTGCTCTAACGTGGCTATTATATCTTCTCCCTCCTCATAAGTAGCATCCTATACTAGGGGTACTACCCTCCACGCAATCGGTGAAATACTGGGCGGTCTCTAAGGACCCATATCTATAGAAACATCATAAGTTTACGTTTCAGAATACATAACAAAAAAATTCAAAAAGTAAAAAATGTTAAAAAAGCAATTTTCTCCTGCATCAGTCCATTGTGTGCCTAGTGGAAAGGGAATATCCGGATCTTCTCTAAGGTCGATGCTGACATATGCAAATTCCTCAACCACGATGAGTTGACGACACAACCGACTGAAAAATGTTGTCGGGAAATGAATCTGTTGGCCCCCACCCTATCGGGGCATGATCACGCACCATCTCATCAACCTCGTGTACCTCGGGGTTGGATCATGGATCTCCAACTGTTGGTACTGAAACAATGGTACTCTCTATAATAAGAAGGTCACCAAGATGTACCCATACCCAAAATTATTTTTCAACTGCCCTCTCTTGCACTTGGTAAACTAGCTCTTCATATTGGCCAATAACCCCTCGCACTAGTTAAACATCATCGGGGCTAGATAGTCCACCACATACTGGAAGTTAGATTTCATTTCCTCATGTAATGTCTAGGCTCCTGCTGCTCTAGTTATGTAGTGAGGAATTGTGTGCAAGGGAAGCACTCTAATAGAGGAAATATCTATTTTCTCGCTCTCAGTTTTTCGAGCCTAGGGACAATATCTATGGATGAGCATACTGGTACTCTCACCCCTTGTGCGAGCTCTGAAGATTTGGATTATCTCCCCTCTCCTGGAAAAACATATAATCAAATAGATGTCCATCACATCTAGTTGCAACACTCGGTCCACGATGAAAATTATTTTTCGGTCCACATCCCATAAAGCAATCAAATATTGGAGCAGCTCTAGCTAAGCTCTCAGCCCTGATGTTTGGAAAAATTTAAAAAAACCACAATCACGCAATGCGTTTACATAATTTTGGTCTCGCAGTGCTTGGTGGTCTTCCACCTTCTGGCCTCGTTCTTTCCATTTGATCGCCATATCTGAGGAAAACACAGACAAAACATGTTTAAAAGGAATTTTAGGAGATTTCACTGGATTAATTTTTGAAATTATCCATATATATGGATGGATTTCTTGTTTCAAAATCCTCCCCATGGCCATCGCGACTGTCCGAATTAATTTGGTGCTGGCAGTGCACTGCCCTAACAAGATAAACGCGACCAGTGTGGGTCCAATAGCTCAAAATTGCGTTGGTCATGAGTGATTTTGAGGTTTGAAATCCTCCCCCCCACCTCTCTATTTCATGGAGCTAAATGATAAATGAATGGAGTTAAAATGAAGAGGAGGCTTAGATCTCTTACTTGATGCCGACAGATCGTTAATGGTATCCCAAATCAGCTACACCACTGTTTTGAAGTTTGGAGGGAAAATGGGTAAAATGCACTACTCAAAATAGAAAGGTGAAAATGAATTTACTTTTTATTCTATCTATAGATTTTTGAAAATTTTCACCCTTATTTTATTATTTTTCCTTGATGTCAGTGATGTTTGCCATTTTTTTGTAGTAACAGAACTTTCACACTACTGGTGATTTTTTCCGATGTAAACTAGTTGTATTTTATCTCTTTTTCGAGCTCGGTAAACATTTATGAAAAAGGAAAACCCCTAGAGTCAACTTTCAGCTCTCTTCCGACTCTCAAAAAATGAAAAGATTGCCAATTACTTGTCATTTCGAACTCATTAAAGTGAATGAATTGATGTGATCTCAGTATACGTTAACCCATTTTTCGGGTTGAGATTTACTATTTATGAAAAAGGAATATCTTTATTGAACATGGCCAAGAGGTTCTCTTGAATATTGTTTTCTACCTTTTTATATTTGATAGATGATTTATGAAAAGGGACATGATGGAGTTTTTTTATTTTCTTTTAAAACTCCTTAAACATGAAAAGTTACTAAATTACCCTTTCGTTGGACTCATTAAACATTAAAGGAGGAAAGACTTGTCACCATGATGAGATCAAGTTCCTCCTTCCTAGGGTTCGTTAACTTACTAGGATGGATTCATTTGAAGAATGAACTTACACTCTCAACATATGTTATCCTCTTCATGTTGGCTATAAAAAATAAAGAGGTACTTGTTAGCAATAACAGGGGGAAATGGATAGTGAACATCCTATGTGTATTTTGGGTAGCTTGTCGCTCTTGAGAATGACACTCATCTACAGTTCGTGTCGAGTTGGGGACATCCTACATTCGTCACTTTGCCTCCATGGATTTGGGAAATCTGGTTGCCTCTCATTTGATTACCAATTTTTTTCAACATGACCTCTGGTCCTATTTAAGTCAAATTCTGCCACACTTCGAAGTCGTGTTTCCAATATGTTCAAGAGAATTCCCTTTTTTCAAACATCCTTCTCTTATCTGGCCTCCTCTGTTACAATCTC
Organism: Pinus albicaulis; assembly: GCA_034641835.2. Lineage (NCBI taxonomy): Eukaryota > Viridiplantae > Streptophyta > Pinopsida > Pinales > Pinaceae > Pinus > Pinus albicaulis. The sequence continues at coordinate 930,921,390 of CM076569.1, read as the reverse complement.
GAATCACTCCTATCATCTTAAGATATCTATTTTTTCATGTCGATGATGTGGGAATCATCATGGACCTCCTTCGATGAATCAATTACTTTCAAATTCAGCTCATTATCTGGGAAGGCGATTTAGAAACATCTTCTCTGTACCATGGAGCTCGCATGCCTCAATAAACATTTCTTTGTGTTCAATGATGCATTCTGATCATTGCCCTTCAATCGAATGACTCTGCAAGTGTTCAACATCAACGCATTTATTCACACTTGTAGATTGTGTTACTGTACCTTGAGCTCCATTGTCATTATTGGTGGTCTCTCTCGTGCTTGTTAACGGTTTTCATCATTGATCGGTAATCAGGTGGTTTCTACCATGTTCGACACCAACACATTTATTCGCATGGCTAGATTCTTACATTGGGTTGATTGAGTTCGTGGTGAAGACCTTGGGTCACATATGATTTTTTATCAAAGCTGCGAGGAGTTATTAAGTATTCCTGATTGTATACATGATCCTATCTATATGGATGGTTGTGTCCATACTGTAGATCCATTTCTATCATCTCTTTAGACAAATGGTTGCAACCATGCCATGGGTTCATGTGTTATTTGATGCCTATTGAAGAGTTATGTGGTTAGGAATATTCATAACAGAGATGTCATATATTGTAATATGTTTGATTTTGCAGGTTTTCCAGAGGTGGTTTGGGTTCTTTTCCTTGGTTCATAAATAATTTCAGCCATCACTCTCTATTCTACCTTCACGCTTTAGGGGGCATATGTTACACAGTATTTTTTCATCATGCTCATTTTCCTGTCCCTGATCATGAAATTCCTTGTGACAAATCCTATGGAATATTTCTACCATGAATAAATATGTTAAGACATCTCCTGAAGATTCAAAGAAAACAACCTTGGAAGATTACTGAAGAAACTTGGTAAAACTCGTAGTTTCCAGGGTCACACATCTCCTCGTGCCATTCTCATGCTAATGTCATATTCACAGTTCTGGCTTAGCACTTCTAGCACCCTTATTTCTTGGAAAACCGCATTGATCCCTTTCTGACAGTGTTTCCTCAAATGGAGGAGAAGCTTCGACCTCTATAAGTTCCAAGGCTGCGAGTTGGTTGTTAAACGATGGTGATAGAATTGAGCTCTCTGATTTTAGAGATTTGATCTCATCCATGGGGGTTTATCCCTTAGAAATTGGGCCCTCCTCATTATTTCATGGGCTCCCAACCTCTTCTCCCTTCTTATAAATTCATACGCCTCATCCCAATAATGTTAGTCTAGTTGGTCGTTGTCGGGCTAGTCTGAACTCTCGTTCCCTTTGCATCCTCACATTGTGATAACGCCTAATTTTTCGGAAGAAGGAATGCTTTATATATTCAGTGAAGGACTCATATTTTCACCAAAGGAGGCCTCCAACATCAAGGCCTAGGTTGTAAGCTCTTCCTTTTATATTTATCAATACAACATCTGATGTTTTCTTTCTATATTTGTCTAAATGTTTATGAAATATTTTGGTACTCCTTGATCTAATAGATAGCTAATGTTTGTGATTATTATGTATTGTATTACGTTTGTGGTTTCCTCTTGATCATCCACAGGTATTCGTGTGCCATCGGAAGTAGGGAGAGAGCCTAAAAGAATTGTGGATCAAGGTCATCATCAACGAATTCAAACGTAGCATTGGGAAAAAGGTACTTCTATCTCTTTTCTTGTGGCATTGTGAATGTTATTTAAGATAGCTTTTCCTTATAAAGTATCTCGTGTTTCTAAACCCACTCTAGGGCTAGAGAGATCGCCTCTGTCTATAGAGGGGATTTATCTTGACAACAAAAACTCAACCGAGAAAAGAATCCCATCACACCATGAGTATCTAGAAATGGAAAGGAAAGGATAAAATCACTGTTAAACCAGGAAAACCCATGCCAATTACAAAAAATGAACCAAATTAACAAATACATGTACCATGCATTCACACCTCAACTAAAAAATTACACATGAAACATGTTACCTACAAAATCTTGTTGTTTAAGTTGTTTTATCAAACGTCCATTGCTCTTCCTTTAATTTCATTATCCTTCCTTTACCTTTCCTTGCTTTCTTTCTTGATTTCGCCTCTTGGTGTTATTATCTCTCTGAAACTAATTCCAAAGCCAAACTAACAAAAAGCTAAAACAAAAAAAAGTTTTGAACTCATCCTCATAATCCTTTTTATTATTGAGGCCTCTAATTCTTTATTTTCCTCTATTTTCCTTCAGTTTCCTCCTTGTTTATTTTTGTAGCTTGGGAGGTAATCCAAGCCTTGAGGATCAAGGGTTTAGAGGAAGGAGCTCCACAAGTGGCTTTGTGGGATTGAAACCAAAGCTTGGAGTTTTTCACCCATCGATATTTGGGCCAAAACCATGTTGATATTGTGACATGTGATGGATGAGGATGATAGTAAATGTCAAGACGAATCCAATGCATCGAGAATCGTATTATTCTAAGTTGTCATTGAAGATATTCTGATTTCTGAATGTTGGATGTTGGCATGGTGGCATAAAGACAAGGCCAATTGGATGTTAATAAGCCTCGTGAAAATTGGTCAAGCCCTCAAAGGGAAGTTCCATGGATCCATTAGAAAAATTATAAAAGGAGGTCGTATGAGAGGCTTAAGGCAATAATCCAAGTGTGAAATGTCACAAGATTACCTTTGATATAGCTGTATACTTTAAGAAGCCTCAATGAAGGATAAGAATGAGTTTGGTTGGGCCTCTTCAAGATTGTTTTGAGGACCCAAATGCATCAAGAGTAGGGAAGAGGTCAAGGAGGGAAGATATGGCAGGTTTGTGCATATATTAGGGTTTTTCTTATCTGTTTCAGCCACAAGTCTCCAGGTATGATTGAAGAAGGATGGAAAGTATGTTTATGGGAGTTGTGATGCCTAGAGAGTCTTAAAATCTAGAACTCAATCTCAGGTAGGTAAAATGCATCTATGGAGGCCGAAACGTAGGAAGAACGAAATATTTTAGGGCATACTTTAGGGCTGGTATCATGCCCTAAATAAAGCTCATTTTTCACAACAACCGTGGAAAAGAAGGAAAATAGTGAGTTGAGAACCAAGAGTGATTTAACCTTCTTTTTTTTATTTTTCACTAGGGATGTGGATGTTGATAGTGAGAAATAATCTGGTGAAATCCTAAGAATAGTCATCATAAACAATAGGATTTGTACAAGAGGAGAATCAAGAGGTTTTAGGACAAGTGTGTCATCTCTTGGATGGATGTTGATGCTAGTTGGATGTCATTCATAGAAAAGGAAAATTTGATGAGGACTTAGAATAGGAAAATTTTGGGTGGTGTGTGTAAGTTGTCATGTGGTATTGTCTCAATATTATAAAAAAAAAAACATTGGTATTATTGCAAAAAGAGCAGAAGTTGTGGTGGTTAGTTGGAGGACCCAAAACCACCTCAGACCTATTCATAACTTGCAGGAAAAGGAGAAGCTTACAGTGAGAAGAAAACCCCAACTGAAGAGGAGATATAGAGGAAAGGATATAGGGATGATGTGGATTTATATTAGCCCTAACTAGATTATAGACTTTGCAATAGTAACACATCAACTCATGAGATGGATATAATGTCCTAGAGGAGGCATATTTGAGGAATCTATTAGCATCCATGTGTAAGGGTCTCCTATAGATTTGGATGCCCTAACCAGGAGGAGATTCTATAGTAGGATTGTTCACTCATGGTTTTTTGGAGGGAAATATGAGAGTGGACCAAGTGTGAATGTGGATTGGGAATTTATGGTATTTTGGAGGACAACGTGATAGTTTCCAAGTTGGATCCTGGTGTGCACCATCATCATGGACTTAGATGGTTGCCAGAGTGGTAGTTTTTGAGCTCAAGGGTTGTCAAATTAGAGGAGCGGTTGAGCATCCCTAAATGTTTGTGTGGAGAAGGACTTCTATAGAAGATGATGAGCAGTCCTCCTTTACCATGTTCATTGTGGGATATGGAATATTCTAGTGATAGGTAGAAGCCCTACATGTCCTATGTTGGTCTTTATCGGTGCATCACAAGAATACCATAGTGGGCTAAAGTCCCTGAGCAGCCGAGGAGCAGTTGTGGGAAGTTGAGAGTTGTTCACAAACAAAGTTGTGAACAACTTGACATGAGTCTCGATGTGTTGTGCCCTTGATGGAATAAGGAATAATTAGTGAGCATAATGATAGCTGAGGTTCAGTAGCCAGATGGAATTGGATCATTGATAGAGGTAGTGCTACAGATCAGGAGTCAAAGGACCAGGAAGGTACATGGTACAACTGAGAGCAGTTGAGAGAGTCTACTACATCAAAAATATAGTCAGATTATATTGTTGAGGGTAGAATGGTTGTCAATGGAATGAAACCAAACCCTAGTTTTGTATTCTTATACTAGTGTATGTATGAGGGCCATTATCCCTAGTGCGAGATCCCTATAATGTTATATTATATCAGTTCGATTAATATAACAAATTTGGGTTATTGTACAAAATTTTAAAAGGTTGTCTATATTTTATGCATGTATGATTCACTTTTCTTTATATTCTGTTGTCACTCTATAATTTAGAATATTGGCAAGACTAAACTATAAAGCACAACATCAATACTGATTGAAGCCTAGGATCTAGCCCTCCTAGACTCAGAGAGGGATCTCTCTATTAGATTTAGATTTGTTTAATTTTATTGACATTAGGCTAGTTAAATTAATTGTAAGAGTTTTTTTCATTGTTCTTGGTTGGATAAAAGAGGTCTTTCCTAAACATTTTATAATGGGCTATGGATTCAAAATAGGCTAGGTATACACATCAAATCCCAGAGCGGCTACAAGTCAAGCTAGCTGCGAATGCGGGTGTTTATAGCTGAGTGTAATTATGGGGTGGAGAAAGTTATTTTAGTAATGACTTAAGAGAAATTAATAATTCTTAAATCATACATCAGAAGAAAGCATTGAAATTGTAAAGACAGTCAGAATTAAGGTACTCTAGACCAAAAAATCTTAATATAACCTTCCTGCTTTACAAATAGAATTATAAATGGGCACATGAAGAGATTACAGTGAGAAAAACATTAAACGTGAATGAGGGAAAAACATCATTGGGACACAAAACACATGAATCTTGCAGAACAGTCTCTTTATTGATGCTCCAACTTGAAAAATGAGATTACTTTCAATGAAAAATGCTTACAAAACTAGGGTCCAACCCTTGTTACAGAATAGAAATTTGTATTTAATCTATTCGCACCAACTTTCCGGATTGGAAGGGAAATTAGTTCATTTACAAATAGGGGTAACTAAAAAAGGGGTCTGCGTGTCTCAAGCACAGACGCATGTGATTATTTCTATACAGATGCCCGAAGTAGAAGTGGAAGTGTCCTTTTGTTGGAATGACCCACGAGCATGTCCCCAATGTCCTCGTTGAGCCATTATCTAACGCTGTGGCAATTTTTTGTGCTGGCGGATTGGATAAAATGGATGTGTTGTTAATGACAACTTACTGAGCTGCCAGCTTCATCATTGAACTGAGTTGTCATCCTTCCTGGAGCCTGCATAGATTTCCCCAAATTTCTGGAGTCAGGATATTTGTCCTGTTTATCTTATTGTAGACTTAGTTGGTCTTTGTGTACTTCACAAATGTTGGTTTTTGCTGGAAAATGTGCTCACCTCGTGTTGTATGAAGACATTGTTGCTGATGGTCTCATAGAATACTTTCCCAGACATGGTGTTCTTCAGATTTGCGAATTTGGCCGCATCCTCAGAGATCTTTGTGAGCTTCTTTACATAATCTATCCTGGACAGTAGCTTATCATTGATGACAAACAAGGATAGAAAAAATTTATTGTATAGTGGCTCGATCCTGTTAAAAAACCCACTCACCCCAACCTCTAGTTGATGGGATCTTTCTTCTAGTTGTGTGACTAGAATCTTCTTATTCAACACCCTTTTAACTTTGAGAACAAAGGTAGTTCTGTCAGCCACTTCCAGTTGCTCCAATTCATGGCTGCTCTTAGAATTCAGGAATATAATGATTTTGTTGGCAGTTCGGGGCTTATCTCCAAGTTCCTCTTTTTTTTTCACAATGGCCACCTTCACTACATCAATCAAATCCCTTTGCTCAAAATTTATCTGAATTGAGTGTCATATGTCATTTACAGACTCAATTATATCCAACCATATGATTTTCTTTACTCTTCCCATCATGCTACCAATTGAGGATTCTTGAAGAGACTTTTGAAACAATTTTGTGGCATGGGCATTGTATTTTCCTTTGAGCTACTCTAGCAGATCATTGAGTTGATTCCACAGCCTTTTGATCTCTACTGACTATAGATACATGTTCTCCATTTCCCTGGCTAGTTTCTTAGTACTTTCCCTTGGTGCTCCTATGGATGTTGTGACTGCTGGGATTACTGTGAGAGGAATTGCTTGCAGGGGAATCATGGCCTTAGCTGCTTCTTTTGCTACCCCCTTCACTACATCCCTTACAACTTTCTATCTTTCTTTTATCATCTTGCCCATCTCATCCTCCATTTTCTTGATTTTCTCTGCTTGTTACACAATTAATTGCATCATCTCTACTTTATGTGCCTCAGTGGCTTCTATCTCCTTGTCCATGCGGCCTTCTGTTACTGGAATATTAAGCTGCCTCCTCAAAGCAGCTATGTGTACGTTCTTCTTCCTCACAAGGATTTGTGTCACTACTGTGTTTGATGAATCATGCCTGATTTGCATCACTAATTCTTCAAGATATTTTATCTTTTAGAATATTTGTCCATGGCAGAGATATTTTCCAGTTTTAATTGTGACTGTGTGTTGCAAAAGGTTACCTATAGTTTTGAGAGACTCATGGTTGTGCTAGTTAGGGTGGAGGAGACCATTTCCCCAGTCTTGTTGTGCATATCCATCCGGTCTATGGGGTGGATGTTCTTTGCATTAAAATCAAATGATGTTTTCTTGTAGTCCGTTGCACCTTTGGGCTGGGGAACTTATGCTTCCAAGAAGGCCATCCTCATCCTTCCCTTCCCATAGTCAAAGGCTGATAGGAGTCTACTCTGGGAGTTGCCTGTTTGTTTCCAAAATTGATTGTAAGTATTGGCCTTAAGGACCTCAGTTATCTCTTGATATCCCTAAATGTGCCATAGATGTCATCCTCCTCTTGTTCTGCAGTGGAAGTAAGTGTGGGAGTTTGCACATTCGGCTATTGGAATGGCACGATGGCAGAGGATGTGGAGAAGTATGGGTGGCCACCTGCTGAAGATGAACTTGGTGAATCCCCACTTGTGAAATGAAAAGGCACCTGCTGATCCTGAATTTCTTTCTATATCTCATTATAAATTCATTAGTGGGGGAATCGTTCTCCATGTCTGTTTGATCCTCCTGGGTCCTCTTGCTTCCTATTTCCTTTTCAGGCTCCTTTCCTTTTTCTCCTTTTTCTCCTGTTGTCTTCCTTTCTTGTGTAGCCGGTGTTTGGGTCCCTGAAGTAGAGATGACCTGTTCTTCAGCATCCTCGAGTGTGTCTGCCACCCATTCTTCTTGATTCATGTACTTCTCTATCTCTAGTCTGTGGGTATGGATGTAGGGAGTGGACTTTTGTTCCACCCTCTTCTTGGAGATGATCCCCATTGGATCATAGGACCAGGTGAAACTGGGTTTGAATTTCATCTCTTTCAGTATTCCATCTACCTCTCCCCCTAATTCCCTAATGTTGTAGATGAATGGGCCTATTTGGAATTTAATCCTGAATTTTGATTTCTTCTTGGCCGAAACAAAATGAAGCTCGTCAGCATCTATCATTTTTCTTATGTATTCCAGGGCAAAGATCCTCATTGTGAGGTATTTGGGTAGCTTATAGGGAGCCAATTCACTGCCATAAACCTTGATTTTTGAGTAGTTCTAGTAGAGATATTAGTATATTGTCCTGATATAATTTGTTAGTTGCATCATTTTCTTGATTTCTTCACTTACCCTAGGCTCTCTGGTGCTGCTGAGTGCACTAATTCCTAGATGAACAAATAAATCCACAAAGTCCTTATATGAATATTCTTCCAACTCCTTTCTCAATATATTTTTCAAAAGAATGACAGATTGTGCTTGAGAGTCTTCACCTTGCTTTTTCATGTCAAATTCGAACTTGATGGATTGAAAATATGTGAACATGTGGACCAACAGAGATGTGTATTTGAATACCCCTTCTACTTGAAAATTCACGAAATTATCATGGATTGCATCAGTAAGGAACTGATCATAGTTGAAAGTAGCAATGATTTGACCTTCTGCAAAGAGGATGGACAAGAAACCAATTATGGCTTCATCTATCCACTGATCGTTATGATAACCTAAAAAATATGACAAGATACTGTCAATTTGTTGGGTCCTTTCTGGGAAGGAGTATGATGGATATGGGGGACTGGTAGCAAGTATTGGGGCATGGTGGTTCATGCATAGCTTTAAGGTTTTGGTATAATCCTATAAGGGCCTCATAGTACGAATAGGGGACAATGTTATCAACAATGCGAGCCTCCAACATTTCTTGAAGGGACAGGGCATTCACATGGAACAAAATCTCTCCTACAGAATTCACTATGGCCTTTGCTTGATTCGTAGCAGGACTGACATATCCTAATTAGCTAAGGGCAGCTATGGGTCCTAGGGAAGCTGTAGTAAGGTAGTATGGTCCACCACATGCTGACGCTATCTACTTCATCATGGTGTTTATCCTCGAGCCCACAGTAGATATCGAACATGTCAAGGTCTGACTCCATTTCGTGTATCTTGTAATCACTATCAGCCAAGAGAATATGTTCTAAGTCTACCTGGGGGTAGACCAAGGGATTGAACAACTGTTGATTTTCCTTGGGAGGCATCACTTGTTTTTTCTTTTTACTCTCTAATTCACCTGCAATGGAGAATAGGCTACAAGAAAATGGGAATAAAGAATGGAGAAACTGTACGAAATGATACTGTGGAACGAGATAAGACCAAAGGGGATTGGGATCAAGACTGAATTACCTAAACAAAGATTGTAATTAGGATCGTAGAGTGCTGATGTTCCTTCTTTGACGTGTAGTTCACCCTTCGGCTATAGTAGCAGGTCGTGATCTCCTTTGCAGAAGTTCATAAGTGTCAAAGCTTGTGGAAATTCAATAGAAATTGCAAGGTAAACTTTGGCGTTGCAGTGAAATCGCGCTTTAACAGGTGGTTGGAGGGTACCATTGAGTTGGCACAGGGTCATTGGATAATGGCTCGACCATTCATGGTGCAACGACGCTACTGGAAGTAGGGGATGTGACATGGCAGAATGGACAAGTGATGGAGGATGCAACACAACGGAATAGGTAACGATCATGAGGTGACAATGGTTTGGGGAATGTGGAAACCGCGTTTCGGATGGGGGCTTCGACCGTAAGCGGTAATGAGAAAGGGGGTGTGAAACACTGGGAGCGTGACACATGGAGGGGGAGCCGGTAATGGATACCACCCATTTCAACACCCCCCCCCCCCCGCGACCTTTTTTAAGACCTGTATGCTGAAGGGAGGCTGAAATGGATCGAGGGCCATTGATGGCGAGGCGAGGGCTGAAGATGAAGGGAAACGAGGGGGATGTTTAACAATGATGCGACAGGGTGACATGACCATGGGCTCGGGTCAGGGAATGAGTGCCGGGGGGTAGGGGGGATAACGTGATATGGCAAGGAGATGGGACCCCGCATCTATCACAAATTTCACATCGAAAGATAAAGCTATATGCGGAATAAGTAAAATTTAAATTCAGCGAAGTGTGAAGTTCGGGGAACAGGAAGGTGACATGGCAGGGAGGGCCCCACGACTATCATAGATCATGATTTAGGGGATTTAGTTACCTGCATTAGGGGAAAAAATTTAAACATGCATAGTGTGATGTGCAGGAAAATGGGAGGTGGCAAGGAGGGAAAAGGTGAGCCCGACTACCGCCTGTAGATCGCAGATCTTAGATTTTTGTTATAAGCGATGGGGTCATACTTTAAAACCTATGAAGTGCAGCCTACGGGGAAAATGACGTGGATCAAAGGTGGGGCCCGGCTGCATCGCATATCACATATCTTGACCTTGTTCCTTTAGCTCTACCTTTTGAAACTTTGTGAATTGCGGGGTGCGGAGAGGGGGGAAGTGATGTGGTAGGAAAGGTGGGACCTTCCGCAACCCGCAGATCGTAGTCCTTAGCGTTTATTTTGGCGATGTCCTTTTGAATCCGTGAAGTGCGATTTTGTGCTTAGAGGGACTTGCACAATGTCGTAAATGGAGTGGACGCCCCTCAGAGGATTTTGAAGTCATCCTTTCATTTCTTCCTTTATCTTCTTCCTCCTTTGCATGTATACCTACCCGAACTACTCATCTAACATTTTTTTCTTCCTTTATAGGGTGCATTTAGGCTTGCAAACCCTAAACATTTTATTTTAACATTCTAACCTAACTGCTATCATTATCTCTCCTACTAGTTCATATTAAGCTATTGAATCAATCTCATTTTCTACCTATATACTGATAAGCCGAGATTAAACAGTTTGGAAAATATTTTTTCTCTAACCCATCTACTGATAAGCCAAGATTAAATAGTTTGGAAAATCTTTATTTCTAACCTATCAACAAAAATTGAAAAAAATCCAACCATGATTAAACTGTATGACTAGACAAACCTAAAGAGTAGTGGCATTTGGACTTGCAACACTTTCAGTGTTATTTCTTTTTTTGGGGTTCTTCTTTCTCTTATTTCCCTTTTTTCCTTTTATTTTCATTCTTTTCTCTTTTCTCTTTTATTTTCCTTTTATACCCTCTTTTATTTCTCTTTTTAATTTTTTTATTTTTATTTGAAATAATTTGAATTTTGAAAAGCCTTTCAATAATGAAAACCTTGCCATAAATATGAAGTATCAATTCAACTTGAGATCCTATAATTTATAGGGTACTAACAATGGCTCCAGCTGGGGATGGTGGTTCTTGAAAATAAGTGACAAGAACTTAAGACCAGTAGCCTTGGATGCTCCCTTTTCTGCACATATTTACCTGATTTCCTTTTTTTTTCAATTGATTCCTTTTTGTTTATGTCTGCTCATCGAACTAGGCTTAGGGCCTTCACTCTGGGCTTAAACCTTTTCCAATGAATTATTGAAACTATAATACTGTGGTATTTACAATGATGAAAATTTAATCCTGAGTTTAGAACAAATAGTGTTTTAGCATCCTGCCATTGACAGTACCTTCGGGTACTTCGGTGCCATCCAACTCTTTGAGAAAGTAGGCATTATTTCCCCTGAAATCATGTATGATGTATGTACCTTGCTAGAGATTATCAAACTTTCCATGTTTTCCTTTATCTTCTCTCCTGGAATCCCATTTTAGAACCTTGTCACCTAATCTGAAATCATCCACTTTGATTCTCTTGTCAAATATCTTCTTGATATTCTCTTGCATCCCTTGGGTTTAGTTGTAAACTTCTTATTTGGTATGCTGCAAATGAATGGTGTCATTAATCCTTCTTTGGATGTCATTTGGTTCAGCTTGGATTTCCTAGACTAGTTTCATTATTGGAACTCCCAAGGAAGAAGGAAATACTACATCCATTCCATAAAAAAATTGGTCTGGAGACATGCCAATTGATTTCTTTGTGGTAAGCCTATCAGCCCAAAGAGCATTAATTGGCTTGTTGTGCCATGATTTCTTGTTCTCCTCCAGAAGCTTTTTGATGATGGTCACCAGGCATTTATTGGAAGATTCAGCCAGTCCATTACCTTGAGGGTGGTAGGTTGTCAAATGCCCCAGTGTTATATGATATTTTTGACATAAGTCAACCATCCTCTTGGATCTAAAGGCTGCAACATTGTCTGTAATGATTTTCCTAGGACAAGCAAATCTAGACAGGATGTTGGCTTCTAGGAATTTTATGATGACTGAATTAGTGGCATTACGGGAAGGGGTGGCCTCTATCCATTTGGTGAAATAATCCATTTCATTAAGGATCCATTTTTTTTGAGCAAAGGATGGGGGGTGAATTTATCGTATGAAGTCTAACCCCCATTGTTGGAAAGGGATTTCTATAGAAATGGGTTTCAGGGGCAAGGGAAGTAGTTTCCTCTCCCTCAAAGATTTGACATTTATGACAAGTGGTAACCATATTATGAACATAAGGGAAAATGGTGGGCCAATAGAAACCGACTCTCATGATTTTGTTGGAAGTGGTTTTCCAGTATAGATGGCCACCACAGTCACCTTCGTGGAACTCTTGCATTACTCTTTCCGCATCATCCTTTATTAAACGTTTAAGGAAAATGTCTGCCATATCTTTCCAATACAAAACATTTTCCAAAATGCAGAAATTAAAAGCTTTGAGTTTAAGAAACCTAGCCTTCATTTTATACAAACTAGGAGGAGCATTCAGATTAGAAAGTACATATAGGATGTCAGCGTATCGTGGAGAATTTAGGAATGCTTCATTGACCGGTGGAGTCACCAGTTCCTCTTGATCATCCAATGCATGTACCATGTTGATGTCTAGTGCATGTAAATTAGAATTTTCCATCAATTCATCTAGCCCTTGGGCCTTGATCAACTTGGTATGCTTTATTTCCAAATCATACTTTAGGATCACTGCAATTCAATTCCCTCTTTTTCCAGCAGGCCCGTTTTTGTGTTAGGATGTCTTTGACCACTGCATTTGGAACATAAGCAATGATATGTGAATGTCAAATATATACTCTGAAATATTTTAGTGCCTTAACCAATGAAAAATCTTCTTTTTCCATGATGTTATATTTCAGAGACAGGTCCCTTAATGCCTTGCTAAAAAATGCTATTGGTTGTTCTTTTCCTTCATCATTTTGCTGTAACAAAACAACATCAATAGTGTGTTCAGATGCAAAAGAAAAAATCATGAAATCTTTAGTGAAATCTGGACTGAGTAGTACTGGGGCCTTTGTTAGTGCTAGCTTGACCAGGTCAGAAGGCTATTTTGATTCCATGGTCCACTTGATTTCTGATCCCTTCTTTAGCATGTTAGTGGTTTTTCTTAAAATTTCTGCCAAGTTAGGTATGAATCTCCTTAGGAAATTGATCTTAGTAATGAAGGATTGGATTTCTTTCAATTTTCTAGGATAGTTGATTTTCAGTATTCCCTCAGTTCTTCTAGGGTCAATTTTGATTCCATCCTTAGAGATAATATGGCCTAATTTTTTTCCCTCTTCTAAGCCAAACAATGTCTTCTTAGGCTTTAGGGAGAGTCCAAATTTTCTGCATTTATCGAAAAATATTCTCAAGTGTGTTAGATGTTCTTCATCAGTTTTAGAAAACACCGTGATGTCATCCAAATAAATCAGAATAAAATGTCCAATGTCATCAGCAAATGCAATGTCTATGGCTCTTTGGAAGGCAGCTCTAGCATTGATTACTCCAAAGGGAATTTTCACATACATGAAAGTTCCCCAAGGAGTTGTAAAATCCATCTTATGTTGGTCATCAGGGTGCACTAACACTTGATTGTAGCCAAAGAAACAATCCAACATAGATATTCTACTAGAGCCCACTACCCTTTTTAATATGTGATCCATCTTAGGTAACAAGTAGTTGTCCTTAAGAGATACCTTATTAAGGTTTCTGAAGTTAATGTAGAGTCTGATCTCGAATTTTTTCTTCTTGGCTGGAACAATATTGGAAAGCCATTGGGAGTACCTGAGCGGCAGTATGATTTTTGCTTCAACACTTTCTTGATCTCTTTCTCCACTAAAGGCATTAAAACAGGGTTTATTCTTCGTAATTTTTGTCTGAATGGCTTTTGACTTCTTTAATTGGGATCTTGTTTTGAATGATGTTGGTATCATGGGATTTGAGGTCTTCATAGCTCCATGCAAACACATCAATAAATTCTATGAATATGGTTATATATCTCCTCTTCGTAATAGCAGGCAAATATTTGGGTAATTTGATGATTTTGGGGTTCTGTTCTGTGCCTATATTACCTTCTTCAATGTCTACCCTAGTTTGTTCCATTTTTGGCTTCTTGGCTATGTCATTAAAGTCAAATAACTCTTCAAAAGGGAGTAACTCTCTGGGCAGGTTATTGTCCTTAAGTTGGAGCACATCAAATTCTTCTTTTTGAGGGTCTTTTTGGTTTTTCGTATTATGTACAATTTTTTTAGCTGGGATATTTACAATGGTATTTACATTGAAAATGACAGTTTCCAGATCAATAATTTGTTTTCCTTTAGTACTTGGTTCATCAGGGAGGTTGTCTCCCTCACAATCCATGTCTACATTATTGTCTTCGAATTCATCTTTGGATTGCAGGAAGATTTCAATTTTTTTATCAGTACCAAACAATTTCCAATACCTCATGTTGTATGGCACTAAAGGTCGGTGTTTGACCTCAATTATATGCTACCTGTTTGGGTGAGGCATTTTATAGGTACTGGCTAAAAAATCCAAGTTGGTTGCTAGCACATTCTGGTTTCTGGGGATTACTACGACGTCATATTCTTCAAAGTTTCTCAAGAAATCAAGGACTATGTTTCTATAAGCTCTTAACCTAGGGTGTTTCACTGCATATAGACCTTTAACCTGGTTTATGACCAATTTAGAGTGCCCATGCACATACATCCTTTTTTCCCACAACTTTTTTAGCATTTGTAGTCCCAAGAGCAAAGCTTCGTACTCAGCAATTTTGTTTGTGCACTGAAAATTTAATTTGTATGAATGACCCTGTGCACTATTATCTTGTGTGTTATACACCCAAATTCCTGCTCGTGAGCCAGATTTTCCACATGAGCCATCAAAACTCATGCTCCAAAGAGGTTCATTTGTTGGATTGAGTTGCTTCGTTTGTAATTGAATGTCATTATTTTCTGTGGGAACCTCTTCTATAATGGAAACTTGTGATTCAATGTCTCCATCATTAAACAAAATGAAAGAATCGAGGTCAATGTGAACCGAGTACAAAGGTGATTTTGAGGTGTCTCTTGGCTACTTACCATGCACTTCATCAAGGTTTCTCTATAAAGTCTTCTGGATTGACCAAACACTGGAATGGTAGCGTAAGACATGTCTAGTTGTAGATTCCTTTGTAATTCTCCCCCCCCCCCCCCCCCCACGAGCGAGATAACAAAATTCAGTATTTTGGGGGAATTTCAGCCACAACAATGTCCATCACTAAGAGTTTTGCAGGTATTTGGGCCAGAGTGATACAAAGATCCTTGATTAACCATAGGCACTTGAATTTCTAGAATAAAATGAGTATAAATCCCTGTATATTTTGGTTATTTTGAGCCAAGCTTCTCCATGATAGCCTTTGGCATAAGGTTGTGTGAGGCACCTGAATCCAGCATGCCATTTTCAACTATCTTGTCATGAACATTTAGGCTGACATAAAAATGAAGGACCCCCCCTTCCTGAGGTCTGCCCTCAACCTGCGGCCCAAACAGAAGTTGAGGCTGGTCATCGTTTAATTTGACAATATATGTAGTCTCCCCTATATTGAGAACTTTGAGGACTTGAGATCTATAGGCATTTTTGTTAATCAATTCAGTGAGAGGGATAGAAATCTTCACTTTGGAAAGTTCACTCTCAATACTAAATAATGTTTGATTTTTTAGGGGATTTGATGTAATGTTCTTAATTTAGCTTCAGCTAATAGGAATATTAAATTTTTCTTTTGGAATCTAGATGCATGAATAATTGAGCAAGGAGGCTCATAATTTGCTCAAGTAGGAATAAAAATCCCTCCTAGTGTGGAAGGGGATCATGTAATAACTAGTTCAAACATCCACATGTGTGAGCAAGGCCTAAATTATGTGGGCAAGATCAATTTCGACCAATTAAACATAAATTACTCTCAAAGAAGTGGATTCTAAATAAAGCCAGCTCAATGTGAATAAGGATCAAATCCAGCTAGCTAAAATGAAGGCACCTTGAGTATGAAAAGGGACAAGGCATGAAGAATCATTCAAGGTTGACCAAGTCAACAAAACTATCTAGATGCATTGAACCATGGACAACGCAGTTTTTGTGGAGGAACCTTTGCATGGAAGCAACCTCATAATGGGTGGGACCCTTGGTGAGGAAGCTCATCAATGATATAATGAAGGAGATGGAAAGAATATGGACATATTGGAGATTATATTTTCATGATGTCTACTTAGACTTCCTACATACTTAGTTTTTTAGATAAGTCACTGCACTACTTAGCGCAAGGGTTTGCCTGGGTGGGGATTCCCTACTCTTTCTTGGAGATCTTGCTTGAGAAATCTAAGAGAAGGTTTCTGATCTGAATTTTCCACTACCTAGTGTTGGGCCAAGCATATACCTTCAGAAAAAATGCAATCCCTTCAGAAAAATACATTATTTCTTAAGGTGTGCAGTAGAAGGGGTTAAAACCCCAATTTGAGGAGCTAGTTTCCCAAGAGAAGGATCAGCCTTTCTTTGGGAAAGCTAGAAGAATCATATTCAGCCATTTATTTTCATTTTCAGCCATATTTTATAGAGCATCAGCCATGCAGCATTATTCAGCCACAAATTTTGCAGCAGCTTCTCTTATATACCTTTTCTGTCAAGAAATCCTTGTTGGGTCTTCTTGGATTTGTGTAAAAGAGATTAGATCTCTGATTTTGTACATAATTGAGTATTATAATAACATTATCAGTCATATTTCTCTATTTTATAATTTAACCTCTCTTTATACTGCGCAGTCACTTGTGCAGTTGCTTTGGCATTTTGGCAGTCTTGGGGTTTTGGCAATTTTAAGCTGTCTTGAGCATGGGAGGCCTGTTTAACTAAGCTAACGGAATTTGTTTCTGAAAATATTTTGCATGTGTGTCCTATATTTTCCATTCTAAGGGAAACAACCATTATTTTCCACTTTTTTAACTCAATATTCAAAAAATAGCATTTTTGAGTAAAAAATAACTGCTTTTCCCCACTTGGTGAACTGTATAAATGCATAGTTTGTTGTTGCGATTGTTTTAATGATGAATATGTGTTCAAACACATTACATGATTTGATTACTTGTTGTTCTCCAACTTTGGGATACCTTAATTTATTCTTATTGTTGTAGAAAATTCCAATTTTGGAACATTACAGTGGTATCAGAGCAGCTCTCTTGGCTTAGCTTGTGAGCCCAAGAATTATGGAGTCTTCCCATGGGGAGGAGGATATTTGCAGAAGAAATAATAGCAAACCCTTGTTTTCTAGAGAAAGGAGGTTCTCAAAAATTCTCTTGACAAATCTGCAGGGCAAAAGCAAGGGCATCAAGGAAATGAGAAGGGAAACACATGAAGATCCCTTAACAAAATCTATACATGAGGAAGATTCTAAGTCCTAATATTTTGGATATGAGCACTCAGCCATATCATCATATCTACCACGTTCTATCATCAATTTCTTCATGAAGAGGAAGAAAGTATATGTGCCAAAGAAAGATACTCTTGGTGATTATTT
This sequence comes from Pinus albicaulis, assembly GCA_034641835.2. Taxonomy (NCBI): domain Eukaryota; kingdom Viridiplantae; phylum Streptophyta; class Pinopsida; order Pinales; family Pinaceae; genus Pinus; species Pinus albicaulis. The sequence goes on along the minus strand of CM076569.1, from coordinate 930,903,916 downwards.
GTAGGAATATCAAGATCAATCTGAGGAGTTCAAAGGTCACTTGAACTTCCAAGGGTTTTGCCAAATGAAGGAGGAAGAGAGTACAAGGAGTAAGAATCAAGGTGATGGTATATTCTTCCTATCCACTTTTGATGGATCACCTCTATGTCCAGCTAGGGCTTGGGTGAAGGAGCTAGACACCTTTGTGCAACAACATCAAGTTTCAGAATTTGAGGCCATCAAAGTAGTAGTGCTGCATTTTGAGGGTAAGGCTTATGCTTGGTGGTTGTTTGAATAATTTTAATTAAAGAATGAAAATACATATACTTATGCAAAGTTCATTAAAATATTAGTAGAGAGGTTTGATTATATTTCATGTGAAACATCTTCTACTGCAACTATCAAACCACATCAAACAAAAATTTTGCATGAGTTGGGAGGGTCTATAAATCCAACTCCATTTCTAAAAACCAATGAAGAGGAGGTGAGCTTGTTTGATTCTTTTCCAATGGCAAGATCTCCTTTGGATAAAGGGCTTTCATCTCAAAGGAAAGACATGAATATTCCTTCTTCAAAAGAAGACCAAGATTTGAGGTCTCTTGTTGAAGATAAGGCAACTTCAACTATTGAAGAGGAGAAAGGAAAGGCAGGGGAGAATAATGCAGTCATGACAAGGGCACCTCAAGCACCTCATGGACAAGAGGATGGATCACTTGCTCCAAGTAAACAAACTCTTGCACTCTTGCAAAGAGTTCCAAAAGGTCTCACACATAGAGCTCTTGGCATAACACATGAGTAGCATGCACTTTCATTGCCAACTGATGGGATCTTGAAGATAGGAGGAGGAAAAGAGGAGGAATGGCATCATAAGATGGAGAGCATGAACCATTCTCTATTTCATAGTTTTAAAGAACAAAGAAGGCAAGAGGACCCATGCAACAAAGGTAGGGGCAAATCTATCCACCTACATTCACATCCTACTCTATTCCTTGATGCCTCTTTGCAAGGAGGCATTTCAGCAGGAAGACCTCCTGATTGGAGGGAGACTAAAGTTTTCTCTCAACTATATACAGCAGCAACATATTTGTTTAAAGAGGGAACTTTGGAAGGAGCCACTACAGCACTACAAACCATTAATGGGAGGCTAGGCAAATTTCTGAAATTGACCTTGTTTTCTTCCATTCATCTATTTGCGTTGGAGAGGATAGAATAAGAAATTTGGGCTGATATGAGCATAGTATCAAAGGGCTACTCCATAGCTTTGGGGCAGAAAAATATACTCCAATATATAATGAAGATTTATGAACATAACAAAAATATAATTTCAATTTTGTATGCAAAAGAAAAAAGGTGGAAGTTTTTGAGAAAGAGAACCTTTCAAAGGAAGGGTGACTCTCCTAAACTTCAGTCTTTCCTTGAGCAAGATCAGCTGCAAGAAGGGCAGCAAAGGAAAGTTGGGGATACTCCAACATGTGACTTTGACATCAAGCATGTCAAGGAGGAGAGCCATCATGTGACAAATGCATCATTTCCTACTTCTACAGCATTGTCAATGTTGGGAAGCCTAGACCCTTATTGGGAGTCCTAACTCTTAATTGAATATTCTAAGGACCTATTCATATGTAAGGTCCTTGATGGGCAAGAAATGGATGAAGAGTATAAGGTAGTTAATGGAATCATTTATCTTCATAATCAGATATACTTAACCAAATATTCCAAGCTCAAGGATAAACTACTTGATACAACTTATGAGGTCTTGCTTTCAAATCCCACTAGTTTCATTAAAACATGTCATACTATCTTAGATCGATTCATGTGGGAAGGTTTTAAAGAGGAGATGCACTCTCATATGAGTAAGTGCATGAATCATTTGTTGGTTGAGGAGGAACATAGCTCTTGGGAAGAGTTATCATTATCACCTCCTTATTCATTGAATGTGAGAGGGAGCTCATCCATGAGCCACCTTGCTAATTTTAAACAAGTGTATGATAAACATTGTATTGCTTAACCTCATGATGTATTTATTATGTACTTCCATTTTCTTAACACTTATTGCAGTTCTTGGCTCCAAAAGGGGGCACTTTTGCTGAAGGGCTTCATGAGCCACATTGGGCCATGAACAATGGTGATGTTGGCCATTCTTTGGGAGATCTTGGAGAGATGATGTACTCTTCATGGTGTGGTTCCTTAACACCAACCATCATACACCTCCTCCAAGCATGCAAGAAGGATGGGGCAGCAAGAAAGTGTTGGGGAGAACGCCTGCCATATCATATCCCATGGAAGTTAGGAGGAAAACTGCGTTGGTTGCACATGAGGGACCATTGTCCTTCTCCCTTATTGTATATGGCAGCTAGCATGATCTTACTTATGATCCCACATGCTGAAGATGTTCTTATCTTTGTTGGGGGCATGGCTGGAGGAGAGGCACACTTGTTGGATGTGTCTTTGGGGGAAGAAAGTTCCTACTTTTTCTGCACTACATGTTCCAAGGGGAGCATGAGAAACTATATGGCCACCATTGCATATCACTTGTTTCTTTATGATGTGGACCATATGTTTTGTTGGAGCACTTGGGGAATGCCTCTCATGAGCAATTGGGAGGATCTTTACTATGAATTACCAGGCTGGAGGGTGATTCATTTTATTTGGATGATAGCATGGAGAAGGGAGACCTCCATTGATGATGAAATTCCCCATGATTGTCATCACTTCTTTCTTGAGAAGGCCATGGATCAGAAAGAAGGTTTCCACAACAACCTTCCATCATTTCATGATGAGAACCATTGGGTTTATTCACCAAAGGCCAACTTGCACACTTGGGAGGAGCCATTGGGAGTTGGAATTTTTGCAGAAATTATGAAGCAATGGACGAGACTATGGGATGAGAGGGCTAGAAGAGGAAGATGGGAGATTTTGCAGCACCCTTGCAGTTGCTTGAGGACAAGAAAAATTTGGGAGGGGGAGACTGTAATGTTCCTAATTTAGCTTCAGCTAATAGGAATATTAAATTTTTCTTTTGGAATCTAGATGCATGAATAATTGAGCAAGGAGGCTCATAATTTGCTCAAGTAGGAATAAAAATCCCTCCTAGTGTGAAAGGGGATCATGTAATAACTAGTTCAAACATCCACATGTGTGAAAAAGGCCTAAAATATGTGGGCAAGGTCAATTTTGACCAAGTCAACATAAATTACTCTCAAAGAAGTGGATTCTAAATGAAGCCAACTCAATGTGAATAAGAATCAAATCCAGCTAGATAAAATGAAGGCACCTTGAGTATGAAAAGGGACAAGGCATGAAGAATCATTCAAGGTTGACCAAGTCAACAAAATTGTCTAGATGCATTGAACCATCTTGTTGGACAGCGCATTTTATGTGGAGGAGCCTCTACATGGAAGCAACCTCATAGTGGGTGGGACCCTTGGTGAGGAAGCTCATCAATTATATAATGAAGGAGATGGAAAGCATATGAAAATATTGGAGATTATATTTTCATGAGGTCTTCTTAGACTTCCAACATACTTAGCTGTTTAGCTAAGTTGTTGCACTGCTTAGTGCAAGGGTTTGCCCGGGGGGGATTCCCTACTCTTTCTTGGAGATCTTGCTTGAGAAATCTAAAAGGGGGTTTCTGATATGAATTTTCCACTACCTTGTGTTGGGAAAATCATTTTCCTTCAGCAAAAACACATTCCCTTCAGAAAACTGCGTTATTTCTTAAGGTGTGCAGTGGAAGGGGTTAAAACCCCAATTTAAGGAGCTAGTTTCCCAAGAGAAGGATCAGAATTTCTTTGGGAAAGCTAGAGGAATAATATTCAGCCATTTCTCTGCATGTTCAGCCATATTTTTTAGAGCTTCAGCCATACAGCATTATTCAGCCACAGATTTTGCAGCAGCTTCTCTTGTATACATTTTCTGTCAAGAAATCCTTGTCGAGTCTTCTTGGATTTGTGTAAAAGAGATTAGATCTCGGATTTTGTACATCATTGAGTATTATAATAAAATTATCAGTAATATTTCTCTATTTTCTAAGTTAACCTCTCTTTAGACTGCGCAGTCACTTGTGCAGCTACTCTGGCATTTTGGCAGTCTTGGGGTTTTAGCAATTTTAAGTTGTCTTGAGCATGGGAGGCATGTTTAACTAAGATAAAGGAATTTGTTTCTGAAAATATTTTGCATGCATGTCCTATATTGTCCATTCTAAGGGACACAACCATTATTTTCCACTGTTTTAACTCAATATTTAGAAAATAGCATTTTTGAGGCAAAAATAGCTGCTTTTCTCCGCTTGGTGAACTGTATAAATGCATAGTTTTTTGTTGTGAATGTTTTAATGATGACTATGTGTTAAAACACATTACATGAGTTTATTAATTTCTGTTATCCAACTTTGGAATATCTTAAGGTATTCTTATTGTTGTAGAAAATTCCAATTTTGGAACATTACATTTGACGACTCAATTCTTTCAGCCTCTATTATTTGGGCAACGTCAGGCTATTTGCTGGTATTGGGGATATTTGTTTGAGCATTCCTGGAAATAATATGTGTTGTTTTATTGATACTGCTTTCTATATATCTCTTTTCTGAGTTAGTTGCATTTTTCTTTTTGTTTTCTATTGTTTTGTTGACTCCGGATTCAGATGCTTTCTTTGCAGGACTTCTTGAATCCTTATTATTATAATATTTTAAACCTTTCTTACTCATTACGTTATATTGTATGTGGACCTCCAATGGCATTCTCAAAACCCAATTTTTAATCATCGGATCCGAGGTCTGTTTGGGTTTGTGAGAACAACTCTTGTTCTTCTTCAGTGAGGAAAATATGATCATCTTAATCAATCCCCATTAAATTAATATGGTTTTCCTCAAATTCCTCCACTATTCCTTCATCATAATCCACATATTTTTCTTGGAAAGGGGGTATATTTTGCTGCTCATGACCTCTTTTCTCTCTCTGTCTAATTTGTGGAGGGTTTCTCCTCAGGTTTTGATTTATATTTTCGCGTGCTGGTTGATTTTCTCTGGGCATTACCCTTTCATTCAAACTCAATCTTTCCATCATCCTTTCCATGGTCCTTACAAAATTTTCAATTTTGGCATCAGAATTAGATGCTACGGGCCCTTCCCGTATTGTGACTCTCCTCTCATTCCTCATCCTAGCCCTTTTAGATAACAAGTTGGCCTCTACACTCACATCATTCTTTTGCATTTCCTCTAAGTTTGATGGGTCTCTTTCCCTTATTTGGCAGGCCATGTTCGGGTCAAATCCATCTAGGAATTTGGGTAGGACTATCCCTGGGGTGGTATCATATTAGCCAGGAGTGCATTATATAAGGTGTTGAAACTAGCACAATAATCTTGCACGATCTCTTCAGGGGATCTTTTGATAGTTTCATACTCTGATAGAATCTGCAGTGGGTTTTTATTTATTTCCCACCTATTGATGAATGTTTGTTGGAGATCAGGGAGATCATGGATACTATTAGGAGTTAGACCTCTAAACCATTTTCTGGCTCCCCCCACAAACTATGGGTAAACATTCTCAACTAGAAATTGTCATCGTCGATTTATTGTAAGTCAAAAAAATCATTCATCTTATCGATGTGTTGTTGGGATATTGTTCAACCAGTGCTATCAAACTGAGGAATTTTGGACTGATAGTCTTGAGGTATAGGAGGTAGAGGTACTAGCAGCACCAATGGGGCATATATGGCTGCCATGATTGTTGGAGGCAGTGGAGGGAGATGAATAGTGGGCGGGGGTGAATGTGTAGTGGGGCAGAATATGGAGGGATCAAAAACTGTGAGGTTAGTCCAGTTATGAATAGACCTAGTTCGAACTGAAAATCAAACTGAATTTCTTGCAAAGTGAAAAAGCTATCGGGTAAGGAGTTAGATCTATGAAGAATGTTGTTACTGGTCGGACTCTCCGTTTTGGGAAGTTTCCTCAATATTTTCTCGCAATTATCTACGATAGGAGGAGGATTAGGATCTAGATGAGATCTGGTGGATATTCTTCGGGGAGCCATAACTTAGCTCAAAATCAAATACAATTCATTATTGAAAATTGGAAGAACCAATATTTAAAAGAAAGTTGTATCATTAAGTGTTTTTTAGCTGGGGTTTCTGAATTAGAGTAAAAATTGAAAACTCTCAGCCAGTCCCCAATATGGTCACCAATATGTTATCAATCTATAATTTATAATCTTTTCAAGATAAACTATAAAGCACAACATCGAAACCGCTTGAAGCCTAAGATCTAGCCTTCCTAGACTTAGAGAGGGATCTCTCTATTATATTTAGATTTGTTTAAGTTTACGGACATTAGGCTAGTTAAATTGATTGTAAGAGTTTGTTTGATTGTTCTTGGTTGGATAAAAGAGGTCTTTCCTAAACAGTTTCCATTGGGCTATGGAGTCAAAATAACCTGGGTATACACATCAAATCCCATAGCGACTGCAAGGCAAGCTAGTTGTGAATACGGGTGTTTATAGCTGTGTGTAATTATGGGGTGGAGAAAGTGCTTTTAGCAATGACTTAAGAGATATTAAGAATTCTTAAATCATACATCATAAGAAAACATTGAAATTGTAATGATAGTCAGAATTAAAGTACTCTGGCACAACAAAACTTAATCTAACCTTCCTGCTTTACAAATAGAATTATAAATGGGCACATGAAGAGATTACGGTGAGAAAAACATTAAACATGAATGAGGGAAAAACATCAGCAGGACACACAACACATGAATCTTGTAGAATAGTCTCTTTATTCATGCTCCGTCTTGAAAAATGAGAATACTTGCAATGAAAAGTGTTTACAAAACTAGGGTCCAACCCCTGTTACATAATAGAAACTTGTATTTAAACTATTCGCACTGACTTGCCATTATTGGAAGGGAAATCAGTTCATTTACAAATAGGGGTGACTAAAAGTGGTTTTGCGTTTCTCAAGCACGAATACATGTGATTGTTTCTATACAGACGCCCGAAGTAGAAGTGGAAGTGTCCTTTCATTTGAATGACCCTTGGGAAGGTGCCCGATGTCCTACTGGGGACGTTATCTGATGTTGTGGAGATTTTTTGTGCTGGCGGATTGGATAAACTAGATGCGCTGTCAATGAAACCTTACTAAGCTTCCAACTTCATCATTGAACTAAGTTTTCATCCTTCCTCAAGCCTGCATATATTTTCCCAACTTTCTGGAATCGGGATGTTGGTCTTGTTTAGCTTCCTATAGACTTTGTCGGTGTCTGTGTACTTCACAAATGTTGGTTTCTGCTGGAAAATTTGCTTCACCTCATGCTGTATGAAGACATCGTTGCTAATGGTCTCATAGAATTCTTTCCTAGTTATGGTGTTCTTTAGATTTGCAAATTTGGCTACGTCCTCGGAGATCTCTATGAGCTTCTTTACATAATCTGTCTTGGACATCAGTTTATCGTTGATGACAAAGAAGGATAGAAAACCTCTGTTGTATAGTGGCTAAATCCTATTAGAAAAGCTACTTACCCCAACCTCCAGCTGATGGCATATTTCTTCTAGTTGTGTGACCAAACTCTGCTTATTCAACACCCTTTTAACTTCGAGAATGGAGGCAGTTCTGTAAGCCACTTCTAGTTGCTCCAATTCATGGCTGCTCTTTAAATTTAGGAATCTGATGATGTTATTGGAAGCTCAGGGATTATCTCCAAGTTCCTCATTTGTTTTCTCGTTGGCCACCTTCACTACATCAATCAGATCCCTTTGCTAAAAAATTATATGAATTGAGAGCCATTTGTCGTTTACTGACTCAATTATATCCAACCATATGATTTTCTTGACTCTTCCCATCATGCTCCCAATTGAGGACTCCTGAAGGGACTTCTACAAAATTTCATCTATCTTTTTGATAATTTGCAATTCTCTGGCATGGGTGTTTTCTTTTCCTTTGAGTTACTCCAGCAGATCATTGAGTTGATTCTGCAACCTTTCGATCTCTGTTGACTGTAGAGACATGTTATCCATTTCCTTGGCTAGTTGTTCAGTACTTTCCTCTGGTCCTCCTATGGATATTGTGGCTATTGGGATTACTGTGAGAGGAACTACTTGTAGGGGAATCATGGCCTTAGCTGCTTCTTTTTTTTCCCCCTTCATTGCATCCCTTACGACTTTCTTTCTTTCTTTGATCATATTTCCCATCTCATCCTCCATTTTCTTGATTTTCTTTTCTTTTTCCACAATTAATTGCATCATCTCTGCTTTTTGTGCCTCAATGGCTTCTATCTCTTCGGCCATAGGGTCTTCTGTTACTGGCATCTTAAGCTACCTCCTCAAAGTAGCTATTTATTTTTTATTCTTCCTCACAAGGATTTGTGCCACTGCTATGTTTGATGGATCGTGCCTAAGTTGCATCACTAATTCTTCCAGAGATTTTATCTTATAATATTTGGCCATGGGAGAGATCTTTTCCAATTTTTATTGTGACTATGCATTGGACAAGGTCACCTGTATCATTTTTTTGGGATTCAATTGCATTAATAAGGTCATTCAACTATGACCATTTCCATGAGAGGTATTCGTAACTGACTAATTTCCCATGAATTTTGAATGGTCTACTTAGCACTCATTGCATCGGGTGATGCTCATAGGGGTGAAGAAGTGGGATTGAAACTAGTGAAATGAATCACATAGCATCAATCATCACTTCCGAGGCTTTCACTCGGTAACCAGGACTTCTCAAGTGGTCACCCAAAGGATTTTTGGGATGGGTGACCACCCAAGAAGTCCTGGTTATCAAGTGAAAGCCCCGTAAGTGATGATTGATGCTATGTGATTCATTTCACTAGTTTCAATCCCAATTCTTCACCCCTGTGAGCATCACCCGATGCAATGAGTGCTAAGTGGACCATTCAAAATTCATGGTAAATTAGTCAGATATGACTACCTCTCATGGAAATTTTCATAGTTGAATGACCTCATTAACGCAGTTGAATCCCAAAAAATGATATCTAATATAATGAAATGTGGAAACCCCTCAATGGTTAAGGTCACCTATAGTTTTGAGAGACTCATGGTTGTGCTAGTTAGGGTGGAGGAGAGCATTTCCCTAGACTGCTTGTGCATCTCCATCTGGTCTATGGGTTGGATGTTCTTTGCATTAAACTGAGATGATGTCTTCTTGTAGTCCATTACACCTTTGGGCTAGGGAACTTGTGCTTCCAAGAAGGCCATCCTCATCCTTCCCTTCTCATAGTCAAAGGCTGATAGGAGTCTACTCTAGGAGCTACATTTTTGTTTCAAAAATTGATTGTAGGTGTTGGTCTTGAGGACCTCGTTCCTTCTCTTGATCTCCCTGAATGTGTCATACATGTCCTCCTCCTCTTATTCTGCAGTGGAAGTAAGTGTGGGAGTTTTCACATTCGGCTGTTGGAATGGCACGGTGGTAGAGGATGTGGAGAAGGTTGGGTGGCCACTTGCTGAAGATGAACTTCGTGAATCCCCAATTTTGATGGAAGTTTTTTGGTTTTTCTCATTTCCTTGTTCGAGGCCCATGCTGATCTTCGCTTTATTTTTATATCTCATTCTGAATTACTTAGTGGGGGAATCGATCTCCATGTCTGTTCGATCCTCTCGGGTCTTCTTTCTTCCTATTTCCTTTTCAGGCTCCTTTCCTTTGTCTTCTTGAACTCCTATTGTCTTCCTCTCTTGTGGAGCTGGTTTATGGATCCCTGAAGTAGAGATGACTTGTTATTCAGCCTCCTGGAGTGTGTCTACCACCCATTCTTCTAGATTCATGTACTTCTCTATCTCCAGTCCGTGGCTATGGATGTAGGGAGTGGACTTGTGTTCTACCCTCTTCTTGGAGATGATCCCCATTGGATCACAGGACTATGTGAAACTAGGTATGAATTTCATCTCTTTCAGTATTCCATCTGCCTCTCCCCCTGCTACCCTGCTGTTGCAGATGAATGGACGTATTTGGGATTTGATCCTGAATTGTGATTTCTTCTTTTTCGAAACAAAATGAAGCTCGTCAACATCTATCATTTTCCTTATGTATTCGAGGGAAAATATCCTCATGGTGAGGTATCTGGGTAGCTTATAGGGAGCCAATTCATTGCCATAAATCCCAATCTCTGTGTAGTTCTGGTAGAGATACCAGTCCGTTGTCCTGATCTGATATGTCATCTACATCACTTTCTTGATTTCTTCACTGACCCTAGGCTCTATGGTGCTACTGAGTGCACTGATTTCTGAATGAAAAAATAAATCCACAAAGTCCTTGTATGAGTAGTCTTCTTGCTCCTTTCTCAATAGAGTTGTCCAAATAATGACAGACTGGGCTTGAGAGTCTTCACCTTTTTTTGTCATGTCGAATTCAAACTTTCTACATTGAAAATAGGTGAACATGTGCACCAACACAGATGTGTATTTGAATACCCCTTCTTCTTGAAAATTCATGAATTGATCATGGATTTCATCAACAAGGAACTGAACATAGTTCAACATAGCAATGGGTAGAGCTTCTGCAAAGAGGATGGACAAGAAACCAATTATCGCTTCATCTATCCACTGATCGGTATGATAACCTAACAAATATGATAGGTAACTGAAAATATGTTGGGTCCTTTCTGGGAAGGAGTATGATGGATATGGGGGACTGGTAGCAAGTATTGGGGCATGATGGGTCATGCAAAGCTCTAAGGTTTCAATTCTACAGGCTAAATATAACTCTTGTTATAATCCTATAAGGGCCTCATAGGAAAAGGGGATAGTGTTCTCAACAATGGAGGCATCCAACACTTCTTGGATGGACAAGACATTCACATTGAACAAAATATCTCCTGCAAAATTCACTATGGCCCTTTGTTTAATGTCATAATAGGACTAACATCTCCTAATTATCTAATGGCAACTATGGGTCCTAGGGGAGTTGCAGTAAGGGAGTTTGGTCTACCACAGGATGATGCCATTTTCTTCGTCAAGGAGTTTATCCTCAAGCCCACAGTATACATCGAACATGTTGAGGTCTGACTCTATTTCATGTATCTTCTAATCACTGTAAGCCAGGGGAATATGTTCTAATTCTACCTGGGAGTAGACCATGGGATTGAACGATTGCTGATCTTCCTTGGGAGGCATGACTTGTTTTTTCTTTTTACTCTTTGATTCACCTGCAATGGAGAATGGGCTGCAAGAGAACGGGAATAAAGAAGGGAGAAAATGTATGAAATTATACTAGGGAACAGGGTAGGACCGAAGGGGATCGGGATCGGGACTAAATTACCTAAACCAATATTGTATTCAGGCTCGTAGAGCACTGTAGTTCCTTCTTTGACATGTAGTTCACCCTTCGGCCACACTAGTAGGTTGTGATCTCCTTTGCAGAATTTCATAAGTGTCACAGCCCATGGAAATTAAATAGAAACTGCAAGGTAAACTTTGGCACCGTGATGAAATCGGGCTTTAACAGGTGGCTAGAGGGTACCATCGAGTTGGCACGGGTCCATTGGATAATGGAATAACCATTCATGGTGCAACGATGTTATTGGCATAAGGGGATGTGACATGGCGGAACGGACAGGTGATGGAGGATATTGTGTGGCGGAATTGGTAATGGTCATGAGGTGACAATGGTTTGGGGAATGAAAAAACCACGTTTCGAAGGGTGGCTATAGCAGTAAGTGGTAATGAGGAAGGGGGGTGCGAAACAGTGGGACCATGATAAGTGGAGGGGGAGGCGGTAATCGATACCACTCATTTTAGACCCCACCCCCTTTTTTAATGCATGTATGCTGAAGGGGGGCCGAAATGGATCGGTGGTTGTTGATGGTGAGGTGAGGGGCGGAGATGAAGGGAAATGAGGGGGATGTTTAATGGTGATGCGATGAGGCGACATGACCGTTAGCCCCCGCCAGGGAATGACCACTGGGGGGGGGAGAACGTGACGTGGTGAGGATATGGACCCGATAGCTATCACACATCGGAGGATTAAGCTGTGTGCAGAAGAAGTAAAATTTAAATTCAGTGAAGTGCAAAGTGCGGGGAACAGGAAGTTAACATGGCAGCGAGGGAACCATGGCTATCGTAGATCACGCTTCAGGGGATTTAGTTATCTGCACTAGGGGAAACCCTTAAACTTGCGGAGTGTGACGTGCGGGAAAATGGGAGGTGGCATGGAGGGAAAAGGTGGGGCATGATCGCCGCCCGTAGATCACAGATCTTATATTTTTTTGATAAGTGGTAGGGTTATACTTTAAAACCTGGGAAGTGTGGCGTGCGGGGAAAATGAGATGGATGGAAGGTGGGGCCCAGCTGCATCGCATATTGCATATCTTTACCTTGTTTCTTTAGCACCACCTTTTGAAACTTTTCAAAGTGCGGGGAATGTGGAGGGGGGAAACTGATGTGGTAGGAAAGGTGGGACCTCCCACAACCTGTAGATCTCAGTCTTTAGCATTTCTTTTGGCGCTATCATTTTGAATCCGCGAATTTTGATTTGGTGCTTAGCGGGACTTGCACATCATCTTAAATGGAGTGGACTCCCCTTAGATGATTTTGAACTCATCCTTTCATTTCTTCCTTTAGCTTCTTCCTCCTTTTCATCTCTACCTACCTAAACTACTCATTGTTAGTGTGAATTCTAATCGCAATCATACAAAAAAGTCTCACTTTCGCTGTGCATAAAAAACAACCCTAACATCAAAGATGGCTGTCAATTTGCTTATATTTGCAGTTATTTGATCATAATAAATGCTAAAAAATCAGATCTATGCAGTTAAAGACATTAAATAACAAATAAAAGAAATATTTTCTCCATGCATCCAATAGACAAGAAAAGAATATTTTTAAATAATTTTGTATTTATGACACCTGGGAAGGGAACATAGAAAGATGTTACCGGTCGCCCTCAATGGGATGGGCTCTTATATGTCCTTAGCACTTCATATCTAAGATCTCTCTTTATTGATGGTGTAGAAAACTGAGACAAAAATGGAAGTGAAGGGGAGTTCACAAGCAGAAAGGTAGAAAAATATGACAATGATGGAGGATCAAAGTCAGACCAAAAGTATAGATCCAGAGTGATATTTAGGCAACAAAAGGTAGTGAATGAATGGAAAACCCTTCTATTTATAACAAAATATTGAGTTAGTCTAGATATTGGTGCATAATTAAAATATTATTAACCAAATCTAGGTCCAACTTTTATGGAATATTTTATTATTTTTGTTGAAGGGAAAAATAATTTGAATTTGGTCCAATCCCTTTATTTGTAAATAATAAATAAATAAATGATTTATTTATTATTTTAAGGATATGGTTGAGTAATGATTAAATAAATAGTGATTTATTCAATTATTTATAAATGATTTAGTCAAATTTAACAAGGAATATTATTTAAATAATTATTCCTAGAAAATAATAAGATAAATAGTGATTTATCTAATTAATTTTCATGTTTTGGGTTAAATATGACTAGGAATATTAATTAAGTTGTTGTTTAATTAATTATCCCTTGAGGAAAATCAAACAATTAAGGATTTATTGAAATATTCCTCAAGGGGTTTCCTATTTAGACCATAGACAACTTAATAAATTATGGATTACTAAGTTATTTTTCATAGTGAAAGCAATTTTACTACGGTAAAATTGGTCCTACAATGTGTACTTTGGTCCATCTAATAGTAAAAGGTTAGATGACCAAAAATTGGTGTAACCGATTGTCCACGAGCGTGTGAGCTTTAGGATCTAATCGTATGACCGAAGTACATTGTAAGAACTCAATCACTACACAACGAAGGGGGAGTTAGAGAGAGAGAAATTTAAGGTAGAATAAAGCGCTAGAGGGAAATACCCTGAGGAGGCGAGACTTACAGGTGCGACAAGTCTCTTTTATGAGTGAGTACCTATTCTACATGAGGCGGGGGAGGCATACCTATGCCCATCGATATAACAACATACAAAGAATAATGTGTCCAGTAAACAAGGAACTAAAATATATAGTACATGCTGGCATAAACATGGGCTAGATAAAAACATGATAATGGATCCCACATACATACTATGCCTGGGACAAAAACCATGACTTATACAATAATATCTGAGTACATGATATATAAGTACAACCAAAGAGGCCCAGTAAAATAGGAAAGGGCTTTGAAAATCTAAATGATACATTCAAAATAAAAAGGCACTACAAGCGGCTGAGGTCGGAACAATCAAATCTATGGAGTTGCATCCAAGGATGCAGTAAAGAAGTCATCCCGGTATGTGGGGGCTACCTGAAGCGCTACCCCCTCATGAGGTCTTGAACATCTCACACACACCTGAGAATCACCGGTACAATCTGCAGCATCACTGAACCATCAATTATATGGATCTCAATCATGCCATAAGGAGCTGGAGCTAAGAAACAATGAAGTCAAAGGGAAATAAAGAGTCTTTTTTCTTAATCCAAGTCACCGAACAAGAGTAGAAGTTGGAAAGAAGGTACACCGCCCTCTAGTCCTATATTCTGGAATGAATAAGCTAATGTCGATAGAAGGAGGTCCGCCATAGGTGAGGAAGTAATGGATCCTCAACTAAGGCATGAGAGAAAATAGTAGAGCGAATAATATACTACCACCAGGGATAATGAATGAGTGGGGAGTACTGGTTAGTGGGCATACAAATTCCCTTGTTAGAGCATAAAGGGCTTGGATGACCTGGCAGTTACTGACTCGACACTGAAGGGGATAGGGGACAATATGACTAAAGGCCAAAATGTGAGACACGAGAGAGGAACTAAGCAATGAGGGATGGAGGACTATAGTGCGATACAAAGGGACTCGAGATAGACTCCATGGATGTGATGATGACTCAACTCGGATGCTCTAATCAAGGGTGACTCGATGATGCCGCCACACAGAACAGGCCCGGTGGGGATGATAAAAAAATGAGTACAAGATGGTTACTCATGACGAAAATTGACAAGATCATGGAAAAGCATGAAGGAAAAGTGGTGCCCCAAGTACAAGTGTTGCGAAGTGAAGAATTTCGATTTTGAGGAGTGGTGAAGTGACTCTTCTTGGAAAAAATGTGTTCAGGTGAAGTATCAAATCACAAAAAACTAAAGGATACCCATTTGAGAGCTCGGTGAGAGCTTTACAATGGTGCTGAAGGTTTGTCAAACTTAGCTATAGTTTGGTCGCAACTGGTGAAAGAAAAATATGGGGTTTCTCTTTTAATAAGGCATTTTCCCTCCAATTTTATTCATTTGCAAGTGTAGCTATGGTGAATGTAGAGAGGGGAAAAAGCCCTAAATCTTGCGGCAATCATAGTAGACAAACCGACCGTTGGAATTGAGATCTGTCAGTTGCAGGTAAGAGGCCTAACCCTACTCTTTTATTTTAGTGGATTAAAATTTTAGTTTAGGCACCCAAAGCTCAAGAAAAAACCCATTCTCTTCTTCATGGTTGGGTCGCACTTTTTGGGGCAATATCTGTGACCTAGGTAATAGGTTTTGGGCAGAAAAGTGCGACCTGCCCGAGAAAAAGCCTGAAAAGTGCGACCTGTCAGAGAGAGGGGTTTTGGTGTTGTTTCTTGGCTGAGGGCTAGGTTTTTAGGGTTGAATACAGTATTTCCTTTCTATACACTGACAAATATAATGGTTTTGTCCGGATATGGCAGAGTTGAGGATCAACTGGAGAGAGAGAGACCTAGACACATTACGGTCGGAGATTCGAGAGAATCATGGTGTCTGCACTACATTGGCCAGGTTTGGGGTCCTGAAGTTTGTGGAGAACCCTTTAATGAGATTTTGAGAGACCTTATTGGCTCAGATTATTAGTTATTTGGATCCGGATCATGAAATATTTATAGTGCAGGGGCACCATATCGAGTTGACTATCCAGTACATATATTTTATGACTGGTCTCCCGCCACTTGGGATGGTGGGAAATACGCAGCCAGTGTTACCGCAAGGGTGGAACATTATGGAGTTTTTGGAGCACCATTGTCGATCGGGTCTCCATGTGAAGGCGACACGGATACCGATCAGGGATTTAGAGCAGCTAGAAACCCTTGCTGTGGCCACATTAGTGTTGTGGATCCTGGGTAACCAAGAACTCCACCACATCACTGGTGGTTATATGATTCTTTTTGAGAGTGTGTTGAGTGGGACCTATTATGGGTGGTACCAAATGATGCTGTCGTCAGTGAAATGACGGTTGTCGTTATCTAAACGTCAGGTGAACCACGGCTGAGCATATGGCATAGTGTTGTGCTTGCTCTTCTTTGAGAATATCTTGACATTTAGGCCTTGCATACAGATCTATGATGGGGGCCTAAGAGAGCCTAGGATGTGCCATTGGGGGTGACTACTATGCAAAGGGGGAGGTGGGGTAGTCGAACGGGTGTTCCGACCAGACTTTTTTGCTCATTGGGATCAGATGCCATTGTACATAGATGACTATCTGTAAAACGTGGGTGCATCGTATATATAGTCTAAGTCAATTTCCCTTCCTCTCATAGCTAGTAATCAAATTCCCTCTCATAGCCAAAATGAGACATTTTTTTATGTCGTGGAATAAAGCAACATGCATTTATCCTAGTTCTCATGTAAGTGCTACAAATTTGTCCTTATTACGTCATATAATAAAAGATATGTGTGCTTTTCCATTGAATCAATGGTTGCATGCCATATTTGACATTGAAAAGGTGAATAATATGATTTCCTAAGTGAAACCGTAACGACGGACACGAGCAACGTATGAGTTATCATGGGGACACAGACTTGCCACTACTGCGTGGCTGAGAATGGGGAACCGACGGTAAGTGACAAGTTGCTCATATTTTATGTGCATTTTAAAGTTTTAGAATATTTTATGTGCTAATGAATCATTTAATTTTGGTATGCAGATACAGCACCGGTGAAACCGGCCGGGTATATGGGGCGGCTTGCAGTATCATGGGCTACAGCACTAGGTGGGTTGAGGCGTCCACAAAATGAGGATGCAGTTGCCCTCCTGGAGGACATCTGTCATAGATGTGAGAGGCTTCTGACCAGTGTTTCAGAGTGCATATGGCAAGATCTTGATGACTAGTACATAAAGCCATGTATTGGTCTGTCCTCGGAGTGGCGAGGGGTCATGCGACACATGGCGATGGTCGAACAGGGGATGCACGATCTAATAGCTTCCTGAGCTGATCGATTGGCTCAGGATCCTCCAGATAGTGATTAGATGCAGGGGCATGTGTTGCCCCCTGTTTTGAGTTTTTGTAACATGCTATGGGCATCTCATATGTATCAGAGTTGATGGACTATAAAACATTTGAACGACACATATAATGGATATGCATTGTTTTATGGTTTATTGTTATTGTATTGTGTGAAATGTTTGTGATAAATTCCAATATAGAATATTATTTGCAATGATATCTACATAGTGATTTTGTGCTCTGTTAGCCATCAGTATTTTTTACATGTTAGTGATGACTATATCTACAGCTGAGTTTTCTAGAAACTGATTTCCTTATGTTAATATGTCATCTAGAAAACCCTCCTAAAACTTTTTCGCCCCTTCTACTTTTCAGTCCACCCATGTCAAAATCAAAACCTCATTATCACTATCCTATCTAGCTTCAGCCCTATTGGTCTGCCCATCAGCTCCAAAACGAAAAGTCCAAGTCTGTTTCAAAAGCCTCCCCTATGTTAGGAAGTGGCGCTTTAAGACATTCTACCCTTGGAAATCATCAAAAAGCCAAAAAGCCTCCATCTGCTACAGACCAACCATGACTGACCTCCCACTCTGCAAATGAAATTGACAAACTGCTCTAAGTCGCGCCACTCACATCCCCTAGATCTCAGCACTGCATAAACCCCAATCTCAAGCTGACTATTAGGTTTTTCACAGTGTTCTATGGTTTCTACAAAGGCAGGGAATATAATTTCATCTCATGGAGTAAATGCTTGAATTTACAGTTAGAGTAACAGCTGCTTCTAAATGTAACTTGAGCCTGAGATATGTCTGCAAAACAAAAAGCTACTCATCCAGACTTTACAGCTCTTTCCAGCATGAAAATCACAGTAAGAAAGGGACACCACTGTCTCAGCAAACTGGTAAATTGTCATGGCCCAGAACCTCCTTCATTTACAAGCAGAGGGTTAGGGCGCCTCCTTCATCCACAAGCAGAGGGCGCTGGCCAGTATTGACTTTGAAGATTGCAAAAGTCCAGGTTTGTTGTTTACTGAACAGTGAAACAAAGATTCTAGGTTTTTTCTGAGTATGAGTGATGATCATAACAAGGATAGAGTCTGAAGTATACAATTTCAAAGGAAAGCAGAGTTTGGTCTGATAAAGGAGGTCATTTGAAGTTTTCAAGTCATATGAATTGTTAAACTTTAGAAGGGCATGTCATTAGTAAAAATTCAAGGTATCATAAGCAGCCTGCTTGTCCACAAGATCAAATTGAAAAGGTACTGACAAAACAGGTCATTACACAGGCAGAAGGGAAGTTGTTTGCTTTTCAAAAGGTGCTGACCTCCATAGTCACAGAGACTATCTTTCCAATAATTTGTCATGAGATGACCAAAACAAAGGATGACATTTTAGTCACCCTCAGAGCAGTACAGGAAGACAGTGACACTTTGGCTAGGGTTTTTCTGAAGCGCAGTAGTGATCGCAGGTAGAGGTAAAAGCAGTAAGGTTTCCAAAGTTGTTTTCCTGCCCTCATATGTAAGAAAACCCTTGTCAATATACTCATCAGATAGTCTACATGTAGTTGGGACAGAAGTTTAAAGAACATTAGACTGCAGCTGCATTTTGTACCCACAGTCAGAACATGAAGTTAAAGGACACCTATAGTCAAGATTAGTTTCACAGTGGGCATCCTTCAACTCAAAAGCATTAAGAGCAAAGTGTTAGTTTATGATAAAAAGGGGAAAAAGAATCTCTATCAAAGTGTCAAAGAATAGCCCCTGCAGCATGTAAAATCCTCTACAGGTATTCCTCTTTCATAGCAAAGCATCCAGAAGCAGACATATTAGTTTAAAGAATCAAAGGATAAATCTATCTCCTTGCAAAAATTACTAGAGTTGCCTCATCATATTTAGTACAATGCTGAGTAGTTGGTCCAGGGTTGAAAATATTGTGAAAAGGTCTAACAGTGGCGGAGGTTACCTTCCAAACATAAAAGCACAGTGAAAAGGGTTTAGCTTTTTGAATGTTTGTCATAAGTAAATAGGCTGGCACCCACTAAGGCTGTTCAAAAAACATGCATATGCTTTGCCAACATTGTTCAAATATGGGCCCTTCATAACATGTTCAAAGTCATTTTGTTTTCCTTGCAAATGGATGAAGCAGCTGTCTAAAACAAGATTCTTCCAAACCCTCTCAAGGCGAACCCTAAATTGATGAGCGGGACGAAAATTGTTGTTTGAATGAATTCCTTCACTAATAAGGCGTGCAGGAGACTGAGAATTTGGTGTAAAAATAGCACCTCCTTCGCTAACAGCGAGAGGGTGCGAGAGGGAATTAGAAAAATAAGCACATAGGCGAGACAAATCATGTGTCCTTGAACCCGATTTTCTTAAAACGGTGTTTCGACCAAAAAGAGATGAAATTTACAAAAGTGAGAGAGGTTTTGTTCCTCATAGGTTCGAAGAAAAAAATCCGCCAGTTTCTACACGAATATCATGGTTTATGAGAAATGTGAAAAATACGAATGTCACGGGAGAATTTACTGCACTAGGATTCATCATTTGACCGGTGATGGGACGGTCGGATTTTGAGCCGGCCAAATGGACTCCAAATGAAAAAATTAAAGTTTCTATGGAAAAATACTTCCATATCTTTCCGATGAGCCATCTCAGGCCAAATTCCGACAAATTGAAGGCATCTAAAAGTAGCCTGCAATCAACGTTATGTTTTTCTGCACCAGCATACACCATTTTTGACCAGTGATGGGACAGTCAGTTTTTGAAGGATCAAATGGAAACCAAATGAAAAAATTCAAGTTTTTCTGGAAATTATACTTCCACATCTTTCCAACGAGCCATCTCGCACCCAATTCCGACACCGGGAAGGCATTCAAAAATGGCCTACAAACAACTTGATGCATTTCTGCACCAGGATTCACCAGTTTTGACCAGTGTTGGGAAAATCAATTTATGAAGGATCAAATGGACACCAAATGAAAAAATTCAAGTTTTTCTGGAAATTAGACTTCCACATCTTTCCAACGAGCCATCTCGCGCCCAATTCTGACACCAGGAAGGCCTTCAAAATGGACTGCAAACTTGCGCGACACTCCTGGAAAGGTGCGCGACGCGCCTGTGCACAAAATTTACAAAGGAATGCACTGCTGCGCGACGCGCCTGTAGCAGCCCGCGGCACTCCTGTAGAAATGGTCAAGAAAATCACTTAAAAACCTTCAAAAACTCTTTATAAAGCTGCTCAGACAGTTAAACAAGGGCTGCCATCCATTTTTGAGGGTCTTGTTACAATTCAAAGTGATGTGTTGAATGTTTTGAAGAAATTTGTCACTATGGGAGGTTAGAGGAGTGATTCTTTAGCTTCAAAGAGCCTAAACTGCCCTTAAAAATGCCAAAACATCACACTCCTATTTTAGTAGGGTTTTCAAATCATTAAGGACATCCTAACTACTTTAGCACAAACCCTCAGCTCTGTCAGCTATATGCATTGGTAAAAACAGTGGTAAGGAAGGTTGATGTTTTTATTTAAAAGATCCAGGCATGCAATAGCTTTGTTTGCCCGGCATTGTCATAGTAAAGTAATGTGTTTGATGGATGACAAAAGACCATACAAATTTCCCTCAACACAGTATTGAAAGGCTGGAGGCACTATTCTAGAGAGAGAAACACAGCATTTGGAAAAGTAAAACAATGACCTAATTTCATGAACAATGATCATTGAAAAGGTGTTTTTGTCACTGTCAAAGGTCATCTCTATATGGTGAAAAGCAAAGTCAGAGGTGCCTCTTTATTCATAAAACAAACTTTAGGGTGTGAAGCTGTTGTTGCATTTTGAAGGTGTTTTGTCAAAAATCTGTGTGAGAAAGCAATGATTACAAGAGCAGTGTTTTGTTTGAAAAGGAGTGTTGTTGTTATTCGACTGCTACAAAACCTTTGTTAACACATCAAAATTTAAAAGCCCTATCGCCCTGTCCTATAAACAGTCACCTTTGACTGTATATACACCTTGTTTGATTGTGAAATAGTGTTGAATATATTTGATTGAAAGGCATACCAATAAGGAGGCAGGGTTTTGAAGCTAAGAAGATTGTGTTTGACCTTCTTCTAAAAAAGGACAAGGGTGTCTTATGTCCTCAAAACATCACAGAGAAGAGTACTCTTAAACACAATACACAAGAAGATATTTTTGAATGTGTTCATATTGTTGAGTTTATTGGTATTAGACTGCTACAAGGCCTTTGTAATCACATCAAAAGCATTACAAATTTGTCACCTTATCCTATAAACAGAAGCCTTTGACTGTATAAGTACACATTGTGATTAACTGTTTTCATATGGTTAAATCCACTGATGGAATGGATTACTCCAGAGGGGAGCAGTGTTTTGAAATGAGAAGGTTATGGTTTTGCTTTTGGCTGAAGTACAAGGTTCGGTTGTGTCCTCAAAACATCAGAAGCAGGGCACCCCTACTACAAAACACAGAAGAGGTCACTTGGACTGTGTTTCTTTAACTGACTGTGTTTTTGGTGAAATTTTATTGTTGAGTGGCATATAAAGAGAAAGGGCAGTATTTTGAAAGGGAGCATAGTGAGGCAAGGCAACAAGGTGAAGGAGAACACAGTGATGAAAAGCAGCGCCATGAAGAAACTCAAAACAGTCATGAAAAAGGAGGCTAAAGAGAAACGCCCGGCACGAAAAGAGGAGAAAAGCATATCAGCCCTTAATATTTTGGCCTCAGCTTCGGAGCATGTTGCTATGGACCCCTGAGGGTCATATGTGCCAAGTTTGGGCCCATTTCGACAACTTTTTGTTTTTTGGCATTTTTTGGGTTTTTGGTCGAAAACTCATAAATTCGCCATTTCAGTTTGAAGATTTGTCAAAGGAGAAAGATGATACCAATGGATGCCATAATTCTATGAGCAGGTCCCCAGTGATTTTCAGAGCATTTGGAGATCATTCGCCCCCTCAAATTGGCGAAAAAGGCTCTCTTTTTGCACATTCTGCCCGCCATATCAGCAGTCTGCTATTTTCTGGGTTTTTGCACACAGGTACAGTTTTGGATGACTTCCAAGCCTCGGATTGAGATGGTTCTAGTTGCGCCAGAAAGTAGACACAGAGAGCTTTCCATCAAGCCCTCATGAGCCCCATTTCGACATCGGGAAGGCTGCCTATTGCATCCAGCAAGTCAGGGGACCTTTTTCAGGCATAAATATGAAGTATTTTTGTAATTTTTGAACCTCAAAAATCTGCTTTTCCCAAATGTGCGTTAAGCTATTTTTATCCTTGGGAAATGATGTAAAGTCAATATAATTTCCGTTTTTAGCAATTTTTTAGATATTTTATGGGATATTTTGTGCCTTGGGCTTTGCGAAGCCTCAAGGACAAGTTTAGATATTTTGACTTGGCCAATGGGATAGCTAGTTGCTCCATGAGGTTTTCCTCCCTCAAGCCTATTTATTCCATGGGTTTCATTGTAAATCAGAGGCTGAACTTGAGAGAAGAATTAATACATTGGTCATATGAGCTTTGATGAATACACTTGAGTTATGATTTTTTGACTGCCTCTTGGATGCTTTTGAGGAGTGATGAAGGTTTGGTGATGGATTCCATGACATGGTAGAATGGTATAGTTTTTCTTACTATGTTTTTTGTCTTCTAGTTTTCATTCATAACCCATGCTTTTTGCTGCTATAGATCAGTAGAGATTAGTTTTGAGATATGCCCATGGAGGCACCTCAAAATTCCTGAATCTTCATAGCTTGATGTTTTCTTCTTCCTGTGTCATGCTAAAGAATTCTTAACTGCTCTTTAGTAACCTAAGGATAATGTTTACTAGTTTTATTTACAAGTTCTATGCATGTTGAGTAGGATGTATGGTGTGCCCTGCCTACCTATAAGCTGTTCATAGTTCTGTCCATAAAAATTTCTCTTTGACTGATTTGTTGATCATCTTGTTGAACCAAGGAGGCCTAGTCCCGATCTAGCCCTTTGCCTAAGACTATGAAATCTTGTTTGTCAAAGTGCCCAATGACTTAGAGACTATGTTTAGGCGTTCCGGCGTAGTTTATGAGTTGTTAGTTTGTCTCATATGTTTTCCCCAAAGTCTGATAGCCATTTCCCGAAGTTAGAGGGTCTTATACCTCTATGTATGGCTGGAATGTTTGATTTCTATGTATTAATTAGCTCATAGTTACATTTAACATGATTAATGGCTTGCTATAAAATGTTTATGTCTTCTATTAACTAGTTACACTTGAAATCCCTTGTCTTTCACCAACTTGTTGTCCATTTAATCCATTTTTCCCAAAGATCCCTTCTACCGTGAATCAAATCGGCCCTACAGCAGCCTTACATCATTTCCTCATAGCTTCCTTGACCTGTTTGACCCCATAGCCCAATTTATCTACATCTTGTTATCCAGTTTATGTATTTGATCAGTTTTATCCCTCACAAACTTAAAAACTAAAAAAAACCAAAAACACACTTCATAACTAGCCTAATATCAGAACACCGCAAGTAAACACACTGACTTCTTTTACACATATAGAGAGAGCCCTCTCTGAGTCCAAGAAGGCTAGGTCCTTGGGCTCCAAATCTTGGTTTGATGTTACATCGTCATTTGGCTAGCCAATCGGCCAAATCACGGGACCCTAACATAATGGCGATCACGGTGGGACTTTGAGTCAAAACATCCTAGGTATCCCTTAGGAACTCTCAAAATCTCAGTCAAACTTATAAGAGTAGAATCTGGTTGTCTCACCATCCTAGCAAAATGATGACTCAGCTGTAGGACACTCTTCCAAACCTCAGGACTACATAAAACTCAGAAAAAGCCACAAAAAACTCCTTTAGATTGGTTTTTGATAGTACTGGTGGTGGACCATACAAATATACCTCAAAACAACTAAAAATCCACCTGGCGACTCCACTAGCCTCCAGTAGGCCTTACTACTTTGCTAAATTTTAGAATACCATCCGATTTAGCCACCTCATCGCCAACCTAACATAATGGCGATCACGGTGGGACTTATTTGAGTTAGTGACAATCTAAGGACACCTTAGAACTCTATAAGCCCCTTTTTGAACTAAGCATATCTACCAGTGAGCCACCTCATCGCCACACTAACATAATGGCGATCACGGTGGGACTCTGAGTATTAAACAAGCTTAGATTCCCTAGACCTTAAGAAACCTTAAAGAATATTATCTGATTGACTTATCCCACTGCTCACTAACACAGTGACACTCACAGTAGGACCTTCTGAGTTAGTGACAATCTAAGTACACCTTAGTAACTCTTGAAGTCTCAATCAGGCTTAGTAAATTTAGATATTGTCTGAAGGGTAGAAAATAGCTCCTTCACCATCTTAGCAAAATGATGAGTCCGTTATAGAAAACTCTTCCAAACCTTGTAGGAGCATAAAACTCAAAAAACCCCAAAAACACTCCCTTAGATTGGCTTTTGACATTACTAGTGGTGGACCATACAAGTATATCTCAAAACAAACTGAAAATCCACCTGGCGACTCCACTAACTTCTAGTAAGCCTTACTATTTTACCAAGCTCCAGGCTACTATCTGATAGACCTATCCCATCGCTCACTAACATAGCGGGAGATGGTGGGACACTGAGTACATAATAGTCCAGCAAACTCTTATAGACTCTTTGGTCCTTTAGGTACCATAAACAAGCAAGCAGTCCCTAGACCCATTTTTTAGAGTAAACTCTTTTTGTTCTCATCACCCTAGAAAAGTGTTGAAACAAGTCTAGGATACTTTAACAAACCATAGGCTGCACCTAAAACTCAGAAAATCCAAAAACATTCTCAGATTAGTTACTGGTGGTGGACCATAGCTATCTTCACAAAAACAACCCATTTCCACCTAGCGACTCCACTAATCCATCCCTTTTATGTTTGACCATCCTTCACCTTAGTAAAGCTTTAGAAAAACCACTCATCCAAAACATTGACCAATACCTTTCTCTTTAAACTCTGGATCTAAAATCTGGCTTCACGAAGAATCAATACCAGAGCTCATCCATACCCAAATCCCCCTATCATAGTAGATGACCCAGAAAAGATTCTGTGGCAAGCTTCCGAAATTGATCATCTAGCTACTGGTAGATTCATCCGTAGAACAAGATCTGTACCTAAACATCGCACTATCCTACTAGATTCACCTTTCGAATTAGAGTCATCACAAACTCTTCTCAGAAGAAAATCATATAGTAAGACAAACTTTGAAGATCTTGAACCCCTAGACCCACCACGGAGTCCTATTAGAGAAGCTTCACCCACCACTCCTCCTGATTTCCAGCTTCTCTATCAGTTTGGCTCCTATCATCCTAGATCTGCTCAAAACCAGATCACTAGTCCAAGTTCATCCGCCACACCTGGTCAAACCACCACAGTTCAAATCACTCTGTCTCAGCCTACTAGTCCTCATCTTGTACATCATCCATTAGCTCCCGTCATGGCAGCCTGGTACGCACCTTTGGTGTTGCCACCGCCCTTGGCTCCTCTCCCAAATAAATATCAAGACAAAATCCCACACTTTACCAGAGAAGACACCACCGCAGCCCAACAGCATGTAAGTAGGATTAGCGATGCATTTGAATACATGGAAGTACACGACGAAACCGTCAGAATGAGAATATTCGCCCAAAGCCTGGGTGGAGAACCCAAAACATGGTTTAAAAGCTTGCCTCCAAACAGTATCCACAACATCCTAGAACTCTGCCAAGTCTTCACGAACAAGTGGGAAGTCCGAAGGAACCCTATTCAAATCTTGTCAGAATATAACAACCTAAAACGGGAAAATGGGGAAAGTGTCCAGGCATACTGCACTAGGTTCAATAGTGTGTATAACGCCCTCCCGCCTCACTTCAAACCCCCACTTGGTTTAATCTTGGCAAAATTCCCCGAGGGTTTTGATCCAGACATGACATATCATCTGAGAGACAAGGATCCCCCTACCCTAGAGGAAATGCAACAAATAGCCATAAAAACAGAAGCCAACTTAGCAGAAAAAAGAGCCAGGACTAGATTAGAAGGAAAATTCCCATATAGAGATAAGGTCTCCACTTCATCTCCTTCCCTAGATCCTAGAATAGATGGCCTGATAAAATCCATGACAAAGATGTGGGAAAAAATGAGTGAAAAAAGTGCCTCCTAGGGACAACCAACCAAACCCTCAAAACCAGAAACAAGGCTTTAGAAAAGATCAGTCTCAAAATAAACCAAGAGGAAATGATCAGCAGATCAGACCATCCTTCAGTGAGAATTATGTTGATGAAGAGAATAAGGATACCGCACCCATTGATGAAAATCATTGGAAACTCATAGGTTCTGATAACGAGAGTAAGGTTTACCTCACAGCAGAAGAGCAAGAGTTGTGCTCCCCAAGTCAAGACGAAACCGGCTATGAAGATCTCGAAGATCCTGCCATAGATTTTCAGAATGCCATTATAGAAGCTCATAGGCAGTATAACCTTAGAAGCAGAAAAAACCAAGACCACTCCAAGAAGGGTAGCCCTGACACTGCTAAAACCTCTGACACCATCCCTAAAAAATCCATGGATAGCAACAAAATTGTGGCCAAGAAAATTGACCAAAACAAGGATAAAGCTATTCAAACAAGTCTTAGCTCAGATACTCTTAGCACCTCTACAAAAATCCCCGAAGTAACGGTTTCAAACAAAGTCCCGAATCAGAGTTAGCAAATTAAGAGCATAGAAAAGGTCATGTCCGAAAAAGCTGAAACAAATTTTCCCAAACTACAAACTCCTTTTAGTTTTGAAGGGGAAGTTTCCGAAATAAAAATTACCATACCCCTTACTGAGCTAATAACTGTAGATAGGTATAGATCTCAAATTTTCAAAGTTTTTGACATAGGGAGCGAGGCAGATACTTTAAATCTAATTGAAAACAAACCCGAGCTCTTATTGGGCCCGGAAATAGAAGGTCAATACCAAGAAGGATCTGTTTCTCCTTCCTATGTGAGCTTGAACATACGGGACAAGATATTACATAATGCCATGTTAGATTCTGGTACCTCCCATAACCTCATGCCTAAAGCAGTCATGGAAAACCTGGGACTAGAAGTAACTAAACCTCTGGTAACTCAAGCAGTCATGGAAAACAATACTCCCATTTATTCCACTCATTCCAGTTTAGATTCTTTTATCTTATACAATGAAAGTGATATAAACAAGCAGATAATGGAAAAGGAAGAAGCTCTCAAACCATCAAAAATGCATTTTCCGTTATTAGATGCAGAAACTAATAACCAAAACTTCTCTGATCTTTCTCCTGTTAATCCTGCATATCATAAGTCAGAAAGTAGATTTGTAAATCAATTTGAAGAAAATAAGTCTGATAGTCCAATATGCATGGTTGATGAGATTAATTATAATGATGATTTTCCAAGGTTTGATCAATATTTTGATTATGATGATGATTTCCAAACAGAAGCTAACTTTGCAGAAAACTCAGTTTTTGATTTTTGGGAGGAAGCTTAGTTTCATAAATTTGAGAAAAGTAAGCAGCCATTACTGGTCATCTATGACACTCATGAGGAGAACCTTGAGAGTTTAGAAGTAAGTGAAGAGTCTCGGACTCTTTGCTCTACTTCACTTCAGCCCGTCAGAGATAACATGCACATGATTGGAAATCAACAGTTTTTCAGCTTTGATGATGAGTTTGAGGAAGATGGTGAAATTCTTGAGCATATTGTAAATGAGAATCCTTTGCCTGAAATAGTTGAGGAAATCATTTTGGACATAGAATCTTCCTTAACTCCGGATTTGCAGTTACCCAGTTCCATTGAGTTACAAATTGCAGATGAAGAAGTAGAGGTTGATAAACACATGGGAGTTGTCACACTATCCTTTCAAGATAATTTACTGTCAAAGTGTATCCCTGCCCATCAACCTGATGACCTTCACACAGTTTCCAGCCCTCCCTATCAAAACACATCAGCTTGGATTGAAAAATACACTGCAATATATGATGAGTCTGACAGTTCCGGTGATCATGAGCAAGGGGAAGAGTTGCTTTACCGTGAGAGTCCCAAATATAGTCAAGTGGAAGAAAGAGTAGTCCTGAATGAAGCCTATATCTCAAATCCTCTAGATCAGGTACTATTCCAAGATCCATTTGTTGTTTTCCTTGAGAAGTCTGAAAGAATAATCCTGAATGAAACCTATATCTCAAATCCTCTAGATCAGGTATTATTCCAAGATCCAGTTGCCTTTTTCCTTGAAAAGTATGAAAGAGTAGTGGTTTCTGTCATAAAAAAGTTGCTACCAAGAATGAGAAAAAGCTTAAGTACTACTGTCCAAAAACCTGCCAAATGGGAGTGGCCTTGTCATTATTTCTGCATCATGAAAGAACTAAACCAGAGTCACCCATATAATCATCTACTTGACTGGTTACATTGGAAAGAAGAGTTCACCAAATGTGTATGTTGTGTACATGTTAGATTAGGATAGAAAGACAGCAGTAGAAAATAAGCTCAGCCTTGTGAGCACCTTTTCATTTGTAGTTTGTTTGAAGAAGAAGTGAAAAAGCAGAAAATACCAAAACAGTAAACATTAGAAAAAGAGGGCAGTTTCTAAAAAGCAATGGTAAAGCCCCATGTTCCAAAAAATAGTCTTTCAGAAAGCGAGCAAGTCTAAATGTCGCTACTAGTGCTCCAATGTCTTGTTCAGCTATCTAGCCTAATCATAGCTGAGCATGTTTAAATTTATTTGCTGATAAGTTAGTGAGTGCCAAGATAGTCAACATTGTGTAAGATTGACTTATCACAGAGCTTAGATTAGGGAGAGATTCTGGTTCCACAGGCCTAAAACAGAACCAAAGAGAGAAGCGAGGGATAAAAAACACATTGTACATCTCAGCCCCGCTTGTCTAGTTTCCTTTTGTTGCAAAATAACATTTGTGTGCAGCTTGTCTTTTATGCCGCAAATGCATGAAAAATCAGACTGCCTAATCCTGATTTGATCATTTTTAAATTTCATGTTGTAGATTAGAGAATGAAATCCTGTCAAACTGCTTAATCTTGACAGTCGATCTAGTTTAGGTAGAGAAATGAAGGAGTTCATCAGCTTAATCTGAACTCCCGGCAGATATAAGAGTAGAAATAGATAGTTTCATTTTGCAAAAAGAAAAATATGCATTGTCAAAAGGCTGCTAGTTCAAATGCGCCAAAGAGAAAAAAAAATGTTAGGAAAGATAGTGGGGTAGGTAGAAGTATCATTGATGTTAACCATGCTGTCACTTTTCAGAAATAACATCAAGAGAAGGGTAAATTTTGCGCCAATGGATAAGGCACTGGTCTTCATAAGCCAAAGATCTGAATTCTGGACACCTCCTGATGAGGAGCCGCCCTCCCCAAATGGAGCCACTGTTAGCCATCAGTATTTTTTACATGTTAGTGATGACTATATCTACAGTTGAGTTTTCTAGAAACTGATTTCCTTATGTTAATATGTCATCTAGAAAACCCTCCTAAAACTTTTTTGCCCCTTCTACTTTTCAGTCCACCCATGTCAAAATCAAAACCTCATTATCACTATCCTATCTAGCTTCAGCCCTATTGGTCTGCCCATAGCTCCAAACGAAAAGTCCAAACCTCATTCAAAAGCCTCCACATGTTAGGAAGTGGCGCTTTAAGACATTCTACCGCTTGGCAATCTGTCAAAGCCAAAAAGCCTCCATACGCTACAGACCAACCATGGCGACCTCACTCTACAAATGAAATTGACAAGCTTGCTCTAAGTCGCGCCACTCACATCCTAGATCTCAGCACTACATAAACCCCAATCTCAAGCTGACTATTAGGTTTTTCACAGTGTTCTATGGTTTCTACAAAGGCAGGAAATATAATTTCATCTCATGGAGTAAATGCTTAAATTTACAGTTAGAGGTACAACTGCTTCTAAATGTAACTTGAGCCTGAGATATGTCTGCAAAACAGAAAGCTACTCATCCAGACTTTACAGCTCTTTCCAGCATGAAAATCACAGTAAGAAAGGGACACCACTGTCTCAGCAAACTGGTAAATTGTCATGGCCCGGAACCTCCTTCATTTACAAGCAGAGGGTTAGGGCGCCTCCTTCATTTACAAGCAGAAGGCGCTGGCCAGTATTGACTTTAAAGGTTACAGAAGTCCAGGTTTGCCTTTACTGAACAAGTGAAACAATATCTCCAGGTTTTATGAATGAGAGTAATGATCATAACAGGGATAGAGTTTGAAATATGCTAGCTCAAAGGAAAAAAGAGTCTGGTATAATAAAGGAGGTCATTTGAAGCTTTCAAATCATGTGAATTGTTGAACTTCAGAAAGGCATGTCATTAGTAAAAATTCAAGGTATCATAAGCAGCCTGCTTGTCCACAAGATCAAATTGAAAAGGTACTGACAAAACAAGTCATTACACAGGCAGAAGGGAAGTTGTTTGCTTTTCAAAAGGTGCTGACCTCCATAGTCACAGAGACTATCTTTCCAATAATTTGTCATGAGATGACCAAAACAAAGGATGACATTTCAGTCACCCTCAGAGCAGTACAGGAAGACAGTGACACTTTGGCTAGGGTTTTTGAAGCACAGTAGTGATTGCAGGCAGAGGTAAAAACAGTAAGGTTTCCAAAGTTGTTTGCCTGCCCTCATATGTAAGAAAACCCTTGTCAATATACTCATCAGATAGTCTACATGTAGTTGGAACAGAAGTTTAAAGAACATCAGACTGCAGCTGCATTTTGTACCCACAGTCAGAACATGAAGTTAAAGGACACCTATAAGTCAAGATTAGTTTCACAGTGGCCATATTTCAACCCCAAAGCATTAAGAGAAAAGTATTAGTTTATGTGAAAAAGGAAAAAGAAGCTCTTTCAAAAGTGTCAAAGAATACTCCCTGCAACTTAAAAGAATCCTCTACAAATGTCCTCTTTCATAGCAAAGCATCCAGAAGCAGACATATTAGTTTAAAGAATCAAAGGATAAATCTATCTCCTTGCAAAAATTACTAGAGTTGCCTCATCATCTTTAGTACAATGCTGAGTAGTTGGTCCAGGGTTGAAAATATTGTGAAAAGGTCTAACAGTGGCAGAGGTTACCTTCCAAACATAAAAGCACAGTGAAAGGGGTTTAGCTTTTTGAATGTTTGTCATAAGTAAATAGGCTGGCACCCACTAAGGCTGTTCAAAAAACATGCATATGCTTTTCCAACATTGTTCAAATATGGGCCCTTCATAACATTTTCAAAGTCATTTAGTTTTCCTTGCAAATGGATGAAGCAGCTGTTTAAAACAAGATTCTTCCAAACCCTCTCAAGACAAACCCTAAATTGATGAGCAGGACAAAGACATTGTTGTTTGAATGAATTCCTTCACTAATAAACTGAGGGCCCAGAATTTGGTGTAAAAATAGCACCTCCTTCATGTACAAGCAGAGGGTGCAAGGAGAAATTTGGAAAATAAGCACATAGGCAAGACAAATCATGTGTCCCGCCCAAGACCAGTTTTTCTTAAAACAGTGTTTCTGACCAAAAAGAGATGAAATTTACACAAGTGAGAGAGGTTTTTGTTCCTCATAGGTTAAAGAAGAAAAACCTCCTTCAGTTTCTACACAGGTATCATGGTTTATGAGAAATGTGAAAAATACATATGTCACGGGAGAATTTCTGCACTAGGATTCATCATTTTGACCAGTGATGGGACAGTCAGATTTTGAACAGCCAAATGGACTCCAAATGAAAAAATTCAAGTTTCTATGGAAAATATACTTCCATAGCTTTCCGATGAGCCATCTCGGGCCAAATTTTGACAAATGGAAGGCATCCAAAAGTAGCCTGCAATCAACGCTAGGTTTTTCTACACCAGCATTCACCATTTTTGACCAGTGATAGGACAGTCAGTTTTTGAAGGATCAAATGGACACCAAATGAAAAAATTCAAGTTTTTCTGGAAATTAGACTTCCACATATTTCCAAAGAGCCATCTCGCGCCCAATTCTGACACCGGGAAGGCATTCAAAAATGACCTACAAACAGCTCGATGCATTTCTGCACCAGGATTCACCAGTTTTGACCAGTGTTGGGAAAATCAATTTTTGAAGCATCAAATGGAAACCAAATGAAAAAATTCAAGTTGTTCTAGAAATCAGGCTTCCACAGATTTCCAACGAGCCATCTCGCGCCCAATTCCGACACCGGGAAGGCCTTCAAAATGAACTGCAAACTTGCGCTACACTCCCGGAAACATGCGCGACGCGCCTGTGCACAAAATTTACAAAGGAATGCACTGCTGCGCGACGCGCCTGTAGCAGCCCGCGGCACTCCTGTAGAAATGGTCAAGAAAATCACTTAAAAACCTTCAAAAACTCTTTATAGAGCTGCTCAAACAGTTAAACAAGGGCTGCCATCCATTTTTTAGGGTCTTGTTACAATTCAAAGTGATGTGTTGAATGTTTTGAAGAAATTTGTCCCTATGGGAGGTTAGAGGAGTGATTCTTTAGCTTCAAAGAGCCTAAACTGCCCTTAAAAATGCCAAAACATCACACTCCTATTTAAGTAGGGTTTTAAAATCATTAAGGACATCCTAACTACTTTAGCACAAACCCTAAGCTCTGTCAGCTGTATGCATTGGTAAAAACAGTGGTAAGGAAGGTTATGTTTTTGTTTAAAAGATCCAGGCATGCAATAGCTTTGTTTGCCCAGCATTGTCATAATAAAGTAATGTGTTTGATGGATGACAAAAAACCATACAAATTTCCCTCAACACAGTATTGAAAGGATGGAGGCACTATTTTAGAGAGAGAAACACAATATTTGGAAAAGTAAAACAATGACCTAATTTCATGAACAGTGATCATTGAAAAGGTGTTTTTGTCACGGTCAAAGGTCATCTCTATATGGTGAAAAGAAAAGTCAAAGCTGCCTCTTTATCCATAAAACAAACTTTAGGGTGTGAAGCTGTTGTTGCATTTTGAAGGTGTTTTGTCAAAAATATGTGAGAAAGCAGTGATTACAAGAGCAGTGTTTTGTTTGAAAAGGAGTGTTGTTGTTATTCGACTGCTACAAAAACTTTGTTAACACATCAAACTTTAAAAGCCCTATCGCCCTGTCCTATAAACAGTCACCTTTGACTATATATACACCTTGTTTGATTGTGAAATAGTGTTGAAGATATTTGATTGAAAGGCATACCAATAAGGAGGCAGGGTTTTGAAGCTAAGAAGATTGTGTTTGACCTTCTTCTAAAAAAGGACAAGGGTGTCTTATGTCCTCAAAACATCACAGAGCATAGTACTCTTAAACACAATACACAAGAAGATCTTTTTGACTGTGTTCATATTGTTGAGTTTATTGGTATTAGACTGCTACAAGGCCTTTGTAATCACATCAAAAGCATTACAAATTTGTCACCTTATCCTATAAACAGAAGCCTTTGACTGTATAGGTACACATTGTGATTAATTGTTTTCATATGGTTGAATCCACTGATGGAATGGCTTACTCCAGAGGGGAGCAGTGTTTTGAAATGAGAAGGTTATGGTTTTGCTTTTGGCTGAAGTACAAGGTTCTGTTGTGTCCTCAAAACATCAGAAGCAGGGCACCCCTACTACAAAACACAGAAGAGGTCACTTGGACTGTGTTTCTTTAACTGAATGTGTTTTTGGTGAAATTTTATTGTTGAGTGGCATATAAAGAGAAAGGGTAGTATTTTGAAAGGGAGCATAGTGAGGCAAGGCAACAAGGTGAAGGAGAACACAATGATGAAAAGCAGCGCCATGAAGAAACTCAAAACAGTGATGAAAAAGGAGGCTAAAGAGAAACGCCCGGCACGAAAAGAGGAGAAAAGCATATCAGCCCTTGATATTTTGGCCTCAGCTTCGGAGCATGTTGCTATGGACCCCTGAGGGTCATATGTGCCAAGTTTGGGCCCATTTCAACAACTTTTTGTTTTTTGGCATTTTTTGGGTTTTTGGTCGAAAACTCATAAATTCGCCATTTCAGTTTGAAGATTTGTCAAAGGAGAAGGATGATACCAATGGATGCCATAATTCTATGAGCAGGTCCCCAGCGATTTTCAGAGCATTTGGAGATCATTCGCCCCCTCAAATTGGCGAAAAAGGCTCTCTTTTTGCACATTCTGCCCGCCATATCAGCAGTCTGCTATTTTCTGGGTTTTTGCACACAGGTACAGTTTTGGATGACTTCCAGGCCTCGGATTGAGATGGTTTCAGTTGCGCCGGAAAGTAGACACAGAGAGCTTTCCAGCAAGCCCTCATGAGCCCCATTTCGACATCGGGAAGGCTGCCAATTGCATCTAGCAAGTCAGGGGACCTTTTTCAGGCATAAATATGAAGTATTTTTGTAATTTTTGAACCTCAAAAATCTGCTTTTCCCAAATGTGCGTTAAGCTATTTTTATCCTTGGGAAATGATGTAAAGTCAATATAATTTCCGTTTTTATCATTTTTTTAGATATTTTATGGGATATTTTGTTCCTTGGGCTTTGCAAAGCCTCAAGGTCAAGTTTAGATATTTTGACTTGGCCAATGGGATAGCTAGTTGCTCCATGAGGTTTTCCTCCCTCAAGCCTATTTATTCCATGGGTTTCATTGTAAATCAGAGGCTGAACTTGAGAGAAGAATTAATACATTGGTCATATGATCTTTGAAGAACAAATTTGTGTTATGATTTTTGGACTGCCTCTTGGATGCTTTGAGGAAATGATGAAGGATTGGTGATGGATTCCATGACATGGTAGAATGGTATAGTGTTTCTTGCTATGTTTTTGTCTTCTAGTTTTCATCCATAATACATGCTTCTTGCTGCTATAGATCAGTAGAGATTAGTTTTGAGATATGCCCATGGAGACACCTCAAAATTCCTGAATCTTCATAGCTTGATGTTTTCTTCTTCCTTTGTTATGCTAAAGAATTCTTAACTGCTCTTTAGTAACCTAAGGATAATGTTTACTAGTTTTATTTACAAGTTCTATGCATGTTGAGTAGGATGTATGGTGTGCCCTGCCTACCTATAAGCTGTCCATAGTTCTGTCCATAAAAATTTCTCTTTGACTGATTTGTTGATCATCTTGTTGAACCAAGGAGGCCTAGTCCCGATCTAGCCCTTTGCCTAAAACTATGAAATCTTGTTTGTCAAAGTGCCCAATGACTTAGAGACTATGTTTAGGCGTTCCGGCGTAGTTTATGAGTTGTTAGTTTGTCTCATGTGTTTTTCCCAAAGTCTGATAGCCATTTCCCGAAGTTAGAGGGTCTTATACCTCTATGTATGGCTGGAATGTTTGATTTCTATGTATTAATTAGCTCATAGTTACATTTAACATGATTAATGGCTTGCTATAACATGTTTATGTCTGCTATCAACTAGTTACACTTGAAATCCCTTTGTCTTTCACCAACTTGTTGTCCATTTAATCCATTTTTCCCAAAGATCCCTTCTACCGTGAATCAAATCGGCCCTACAGCAGCTTTACATCATCACCTCATAGCTTCCTTGACTTGTTTGACCCCATAGCCCAATTTATCTACATCTTGTTATCCAGTTTATGTATTTGATCAGTTTTATCCCTCACAAACTTAAAAACTAAAAAAACCAAAAACACACTTCATAACTAGCCTAATATCAGAACACCGCAAGTAAACACGCCGACATCTTTTACACATATAGAGAGAGCCCTCTCTGAGTCCAGGAAGGCTAGGTCCTTGGGCTCTAAAGCTTGGTTTGATGTTACATCGTCATTTGGCTAGCCAATCGGCCAAATCACGGGACCCTAACATGCTCTAGGTACATGACTGAATGTAATGATTTCAAATTCACGCATCAAAATATTCACTCGTAAATATATTCTAAACAAGACAGGATTATGTACACGATAAACATCATTCAATTTCATGACAAGAAGCAGGGAATATAAACGAACATGTAGGTGAAGGATGCAATGGGAAAGGGAATTGGCTAATAAACCTCGCACTGCATCATATTCGGCCTAGTTATTAGTGGCAGTACCAATGCATATGACGTTAGAGAGAACAAGATAATGTAAGGGGGTAAAAATGGCCCAACCTGCTGAGGCTAGATTCTAGGAGTAGAGACTTACACCATTGGCATAACCGATATATGGTGTGGATGGGGGGTCCATATAAAAGGTGCCACACAACAAAAAATGAGAGGTTGATGAACAATGGTGGCAACCCGAATACAAGGTAGAAATCAAACAAACACTGCTAGAGGCAGTGCTTTGGGTAGTATGTCTACCACCTGCACACCGACAGGTAAGGGGTATGTGGGAACTTCCTTGGGGGCAGCTTATGCTCAGGTCGCAAAAGTCACCATAGACAGAGATGGTACCATTCCACTTATAGGCAGGAAAGATAAAGTCAAGGGTGGAAAATTCTTCCGTTATGTCGTCATCACAGTGAAAGATGGGGTGACTGGTGGAAGGGTAACCACATGATGTGACAAAGATACCAGAGTCATCATCATGAAAAGGAAGGTTGACGTGCACATCGTCACAAGGGGTGAAGGGAGAAAAACTAGATAATGGATCCATTGAAGTTGAGCCCAGGGTGATCGCTGAAGGGAGGTCAAGAGAAACATAAGGAGAAGTCCCATAGGGATATTTCAAAATGGATCTCATAGATAATGACAGGTAGAGGATTTTGGTTGAAGACTTTGTCATCTTGACATCGGGAGGAGAAATTTCAATGGGTGCATAGGTATCCTGAAGTTGGCCTAAAGCATACTGCACAAGAACGGGAGAGGAAAACTATTTTTGTTCAGTCTGGTACTCCCGAACTACTTCCAAAGAGGCACGGTAATGCTTGAGGTGGGGAAAAAAATGGGTATAATGGCCATGGAGATCACACAAATCATAGGGGTGGTTGGTGTCAATATTCTTGGGGTTCCTGGCTGTAGTCGAGGAAGAAACAGAGGCTTCAGGGACATTAGACTTAGGAAACATGGCATTAACCATGGGATTTATGCCAGGCAATTCAAGATAATGATGGGTGAAATGGCTGACAACATCAAACAAAGCACACAAGGGGGTATGCTTTGGAGGCTGAGGAGGAGAAATGGTTTTTTGGGAAGCCTTTTCCTTAGGTTCCTTCTTGCGATATTTCCCCCCCTCACTTGAAGCTTTCGCAACAGGAGTAGGTTCTTGTTCAGGTGGCTGAGGCACAGAAGCAAAGGGAGGGGTAATGGAGACCGATTGGACCAGGGTCAAAGCAAGATAAGGTTTGGGCTGACTAGGAAGGATGGTGGCTGGGGGATCAATGTACCAGACTAGGATCCCCAGGGTCATGTTAAGACGAGATAAGGTAGCCATAATAGGTACCGAAAATACTCCAATAGGGGGAGCTAGAAACAGTATCAGACCAGAGGGGTAATGGCCAAGCAGGATAGCTCCGAGATGCTTAAGGCTAGGAGGAAACATTCCAGGAGGGTATATAGGCTCATGGATACTAGCTACAGATGAGGGGCCTTGAGGAGGGGGTCCTGAAGGTTGAGTCTAGGTTCTAGGAGCAGGTTGTGTAGGGTGGGGTTATTGACTAGTCGAACCAGTCCATTTGAGGTTGGACCGAGACCATTGCATCATGCAAATGTTCGACAAGCTGGGATCAGAGATAGGAGGAGAAAGACCAGGAAATAAACCAAGGAAAGAGGAGTATTTGTAGACTTTGGGTGAGACACTGGTCGGAGGTTCGCCTATCAATTTATTGTCCACTGAAGAGATGATGGACTCGGGGGAGGTCTGAGACTTCGGTTCGTAATATGTCAACTGGTCGATGGTGAAAACATTTAATTTGTGAGGAAATCACATCTTACGGTGGACCATAGGTGGGACAATAGACATCGCATAAATGTAGTTACGACCCAGTAGAATGTTGTAGTCTAAGGGGGCATCAATGGCTTCTACGTCAACATAAACAATATTGCCCACAAGAGTAATAGGACATTTGCGGAACATGAAAAGGGGATGGGAAGAGTGGCCATCCCATGCTCGGAGGGTGATAGTTGAAGGGGAAAATTCAGGAGATCCGAGTTTCTTCCAAACTGAAGTCGACATAACACAGGTGTATGCCCCCTTGTCAATGATACAACGGGAGACGTTGGCATTCCAGATCTTGACAGGTATTTGGAAGGCGACGAAGGCAAGAAGGGGAAGATGTTCTAACCGGTCAACATTGAAGATGATCAAATGATCATCTAAAGGATACAAAGCACCCATGGCAGTTAGTAGAGCTTTTCATTGTGAAGGGCACGACTGGAGGAATTCCAACATTAACATGGTAGCAGGGGATTGCGCTAAGTCATCTACTATACTATATGAATGGGAAGCCTTACCTGAAGAAAAGTTTTGGTGTAATGGTCCCTTGGGATCTTGGTATGAATCTATGCCTTAGGCTGAGGGATCAGTAAAGGACCATTGGGTGTCGAAAGAGGCTTTGTGGGACCTAAAGAAGGGGGCTTGGGGGAAAACGTAGCGGGTGGCTTGTTGTACTGACGAGACCAAGTTTGAATTTTGAGGTCAACGGTAATGAGTTAGTGAGATTTCATTATGAGAATCTGGTAATCATACGTACCAGATGGAGGAGGTTAAGTGGCCACCTGACTTTCAGGGGGTTGGATAGACATGAATCCTTGCTGGGGGAAAGGATTAGTAAACACATCCAGTTGGATAGGTGCAACATTGGGAGGAACCGAAGGGGAGGCTTGTTGTCCTCGGGAGGCTGCTTGAGCTTCCCACATCTGACACATCTGAGGTAAAAGAGGACAATTTTGGGTGTAGTGACCATAGACACTTCAACAAGAACAAGGTTTATTCACGCGAACATGCTTGTCCTACTTGGGTTGAGTTCCCTTTTGCTAGGTTGTTGTGTTAGGTGAATTCCCTTGGGGATTGGATCCTAGATTACCTTGGGAAGATTGGTTTTGGTTGCCTTTCATCTTATTTTTGGAAGTAGAAGGACTAGTTGCACCCTGCTGTGCATATACCTGACCCTGGGGGTGGTGGTTATTTTTGCGGGGGAGAAGATAAGGGAGGCTAAGGTACTAATTCTGGAGGAGCTGGAGCACCAAGCTGTGGATATGGATAATAAGGAGGTTGGGAAACATTGTTGTAAATAGGCTGGGAAAAAGGAGAAGGCATGTTGTATCTTGGATACATGCTACCAGGAGGGGGAAAAGTGTTGGAGGAGCTGGCCCCTCCCTGAGGGAAACCATAACCCATGGGAGGATGAATGTATGGATATGAAAGGGCTCCAACGATACCACCAGTGGCATGGGATGCCCCTGCTGCATTGACACCATCGGGTCTATGGAGATTAGGTAAGATGGTATAAACATAAATAGACTATGCATAGATCAGGTCATATTTTAACGCAATCTAGAGGGCATCTTCTTTGATCTGAGAGAAATGAGATGTGACATCTTTTCCAATAATAGGAAAAAGGGATCTGAGAAGCTAGTCCATGTAGACACGGTCTTTGAAGGTAGGGGCTCAACATAGGCTCTTTCTTCTCTTCCATTCCTGAACATGATCGGATAAGCAGGTCGCAGACGATTGACGGAAAGAGGTCAAAAGTTCAGTACCAGTGTCATAACAAAGGGGAAGCTGGAAGTAAGACAGAAAATACCTGACAAGAGTCATAAAACTGGTATGAGAGGAGGAGGCCTGGTCAACATACCACTTAGAAGCTTCTCCAATAAGTGTACGCTGGAACAACCGAAGATGTACAGAGTCATTGGTGATGGACTTAAATGAACACCACATGTGGAAGGAATGAACATGGTTTGTAGGATCCTCTCCATCAAGACCTTCAAACTTGGGAATGTATGAAGGGAGCTTGATTGGCATAGCAGGCCAACCAGGATCATGGTTTATGGGGTCATTGATCAACTAGCTAAAATTGGGAAGACTGAGGCTTGCCATATAAGGGAGCAAGGGAGCAACCGCGATAGTCCCTATCGCGGTCCCAATAGTAGTATCCCCAACAATAGGGCCGAGGCTACCACCAGCGTTAGGTCCTTAACAAGACATGGTGAAGGTGGCAAGAGGAGAACTGGGGATAGAACCAGAAGGGGAAACCGATGACCAGATGTAGAGTCAGAATGGGGACTCGGTAGAGGACTAACTCGAATCCTATGTGGAGGAGTAAGTCTTCCTAATGAAAACTGAGGATGAAGACCAATAAGTCTCCGGGATAAACACCTTGGGGGAACAATGATGGAAAACAAACATGGATCACAGAAGGAAGAGAGACCAACAAGGGCGAGGAGATGCAGGATCAAATTATTAAAATGTCAAAACAAGGGCAGGGAGGTGTAGGATCAATTGATTACAATGTTATAGTCTTCGCATGGCAGTGTAAACCATGCGCTCTTTACTTAGGGTGTGCGTGTATGTGAAAAGTGTGTTAATTTTAATTAAACCTAGACTTGTGTAGAGAAAAAAAGAAAAAGTTTTTTGTATAACTATAAATAAATCTGAGAAAAACAGTAAACTAAACTGAATATGACAGAAAATAAACAGCTAAATATGCATCAATTTAAACCCAAGGAGGAGGGCTTCCCAACAACTAGTCTATGGGTGGGAAAAATCTAGTTAAAAACACACAAAATGGCCAATGGGTCTAAATTCAAGAGGGACAGGGATCTAAAGTTCAGATCTACTGGAAATAGGTGTAGAAAACAACAAAAAACCAAGGGGAAAAGTGTTGCATATGAGGTGGAAAAAAGCTACAACCTGAAGGGAAACGAAGGGGGCCGTAGAGGAGGACTAAAAAAAACTAAAAAGAGATGTTTTGGATAAATTAATAACCAACTGAAAGTACATGATCAGATCTAAAAAATGGATGAACACACTGAAATATCAGATGACCTGCTTCAGCTAAACTCCTCCTAAAAATGTGGAAGCATATTGAAGCCCTATGGGGCTTGGTTCCTACTTCAATGAGTAAAATAGAGCAAGTACAGGTCCAGGATGGGTGGAGAGGGAGGTCAGACAACCCTGAACAGTAGCCTAGACAAACCGAGAAAAATCACAGAAAAATTCTTGAAAAAAGTTTAGGTCGCATTTTTTGACCAAGTTTCCGGTAAGGTCACAGTTTTCTGCTACTTGAGAGCTAAGGCCATAGGTTTTGGCCCAAAAAGTGTGACCTGCACTTCCGCCTGTCTCAGGAGCAGGTTTCAAAAAAAAGTGTCATCTCAACTGCGGCTAATACCTGTCACCTGCAAAATAGGCCTAGAAACACACATAAGTTAGAATATTTATTGTTTTATGGTTTTAAAGGTTAAAAAAAACATCAAGAAAATCAAAACAAGAAGATGAAGAAAAACCCTAGGGGTTGACACAACTATCCATGCAGGGATCTGAAAAATGACAACGGTCGTAATTATAAACCCTTATGGAGTTGCCAGTTGTTAATGTGAATTCGAATCGCAAGTGTACGGAAAATTCTCACTTTAGCTACGCATAAAAAACATCCCTAACATCAAATATGGCTGTCAATTTCCTTAGATCTTCAGTTACTTGATCAGAATAAATGCTAAAAAATCTAGATCTATGGAGTTAAAGACATTAAACAACAAATAAAAGCAAGAGTTGCTCCATGCATCCAATAGACAAGACACGAATATTTTTAAATAATTTTGTATTTATCACACTTGGGAAGGGAACATAGAAATATGTTACCAGTCCCCCTCAATGGGATGGGTACTTGTATGTCCTCAGTGCTATAGATCTAATTTCTCTCTTTCTTGATGGTGTAGAAAACCTAGACAAAAATGGAACTCAAGGGGGGTTCACAAGAAAAAAGGTAGAAAAATACGATGATGATGGAGGATCAAAGTGAAACCAAAAGTATAGATCCAGAGCGATCTTTAGGCAACAAAAGGTAGTGAATGAATGGAAAAACCCTTCTATTTATAACAAAATATTGAGTTAGTCTAGATATTGGTGTATAATTAAAATATTATTAACCAAGTCTAGATCCAAATTTATGGAATATTTTGTTATTTTTGTTGGAGGGAAAAAGAATTTGAATTTTGTCAAATCCCTTTATTTGTAAATAATAAATAAATAAATAAATGATTTATTTATTATTTTAAGGATATATGTGAGTAATAATTAAATAAATATTGATTTACTCAATTATTTATAAATGATTTAGTCAAATTTAACAAGGAATATTATTTAAATAATTATTCCTAGAAAATAATAAGATAAATAGTGATTTATCTAATTAATTTTCCTGTTTTTGGTTAAATATGACCAGGAATATTAATTAAAATAATTTTTAATTAATTATCCCTTGAGGAAAATAAAAAAAATAAGGATTTATTCAATTATTCCTCATGGGATTTCTTGTTTAGACCATAAACAACTTAATAAATTATGGATTACTAAGTTATTTTTCATACTGAAAGTAATTTTACTAGGGTAAAATTGGTCTTATATGGTGTACTTTGGTCCATCTAATAGTAACAAATTAGATGACCAAAAATTGGTGTAACACTCATCTAAGATTTTTTTCTTCCTTTATAGGGTGCATTTAGGCTTGCAGACCTTGAACATTTTTTTTTAACATTCTAACCTAACCCCTATCCTTATCTCTCCTATTGGTTCAGATTAAGCTGTTGAACCAATCTCATTTTCTATCTATATAATGATAAGCCAAGATTAAGCATTTTGGAAAATATTTATTTCTAACCTATCAACATA
The DNA here is from genome assembly GCA_034641835.2 of Pinus albicaulis. Classification (NCBI taxonomy): domain Eukaryota; kingdom Viridiplantae; phylum Streptophyta; class Pinopsida; order Pinales; family Pinaceae; genus Pinus; species Pinus albicaulis. The sequence continues at coordinate 930,861,005 of CM076569.1, read as the reverse complement.
AATTGAAAACTTTCCATCCATGATTAAACTGTATGACTAGACAGACGTAAAGAGTAGTGGCATTTGGACTTGCAACACTCATTTTATTTCTTTTTTTGGGGTTCTTATTTCTATTTTTTCCACTTTTCCTTTTTATTTTCATTCTTTTCTCTTTTCTCTTTTCTTTTTCTTTGATACCCTCTTTTCATTCTATCCCAAACACCAAGGTCGTGGAAAAACAACATGGTTTCATAGTGTTTATCAACTACTTTTAGGGACAGTGCATCCGAGTGAGCCCAACGAAGAAACTTAGAGGGACTTGTGTGTTTAGATCATGGAGGAGAGGGTTCAACTAAATACATATAGATGTGGTCTCAATAGACTACATGGAGAGATGAGTTGGGAAATCTAGTGTATTAGTGGTGAACCTAGCTTGCTTTAGTATGTTGTGTGGTAGTTTTTAGATCGTGGGATTCCATTGTCTTGTCATGGATGGTTGGTACAAATCAATAAGTTATTTGGCATAGACAAGATAAGGTTGATCTATATGACTTAATGTGATGGACTACAAGTTGGAAGGCTAGAGTCTTCGTCGGATCACGATGTTGCATATCTGAGATTGGAGGGATTTGCATGAGTGGTATTTGATCCGGGAAGATGAGTGCTTACATGACCAAGTCAGTAAATATTATGCAGGCTCGAATGGAGTCTAGCCTCTAAGGGAGAAGCCCTATGGAGGATTGGGATCTTTAGGTTTAGATGTGATGAGGCAGAGGCACTACCGAGATCATCAGGTTCATTCTATAGGGTATGTTGTAGTGATGGATTCCATATAGGCTAGTGTCGTCGGAGATGATGATGATTTACTTCCTAGTCTTGGAAGTACTTCCCTCGCTAAGAGGGAGTGTTGATTTTTGTAGCTTGCAAGGTACTTCGAGCCTTGAGGATCGAGGGTTTGGAGGAAGGCGTTATTGGCATTATGATTGCATGTGTTTCCCTTAATGGAAACTCTCTTGTAAAATACCAAATATATTGGTTTTGGATAATCTCAGAGGTGGCATAGTGATGGAATATAATGTCAGAATGATGGGACATGGGTTTTACAGATCAGCATCAGAAGATGGATAAAGCACATATTTAAGGAACTATACGCGATTTTATCAAGGCAAAGTCATGTATACACGTAGATAAGAAGAATGTTGGCGAGTGATCAGGTCTCGCGGGCAAGACCCAGGTTCAGGGATTGTGGCCAACAAAGGAATCCACTGTAGTCTAAAATCACGCCGGCATTTTCACCCTACTCTGGGGAGTAGAGAGTCTCACCCAAGGCGTGTCGTGACCACATGCAGGAGGGGAATAGACTAGTGGCAAGGAACAGATCCGCAACTCATTCTCATCAGGGGTTAGATTTCATAGATAGAATCACATACGCAACATCATTCAGAGAACTTACAGATATTAAGCAAATGAAATTTTTAAAGCATCTCAACCAACACACATGCATGTGAATCACACAAATAGACAGCAACCTGCAATTGTATTAAGTTCTTGGCCAAATTCCAGTTACATAGCTTTGCAATGGGCTTACAAATCTGATACATATGCCTTGCAGAATAGAGATTCTACATCAATAGACCCTAGGAACTACAGAGAACTCATCCATGCTCTGGATTCCTGCTGCAGCATGCGTCTTCTCTCCTTTAGTCACTCTCTTCTCTCTTCTACTGTGGAATCATCCCATCTTTCATCTAGGTGACTGCTATTTATTTACCCGCTGTCATGACTGTTAGTTCTTCTTATGTCCTTCTGCAGCTGCTTCTAGCTTTTCTATGATTATCTGTGTGTTCTGCTTGCGTTCTTTTTGTTGTATCTTCTCCTTATCTACACGTATGCATCTAGTTTCCTCCGCTATGTGCCTGTTCCGTCGCAACCTTGGTAGCTCTGCCATTTGATGCGGTTGCGACTTGGTTGTGGCTGTCGTGTGTCCTCATTCCGCAACCCAAAAATCTAGCCGTTGTTCCAAATTCAAAACATTCAAAACAAGGTTTTTCAAAACAAGGGCCCCAACAAGCCCCGACCATAGTTCCTTGACTCGTCCCCGAGTCAATCACAAATTACGGTTTCTACCTCCATTGCCCTGCTTGACCCCGTGCCCTGTTCGCCCTGTGTGCTTTCATCCTGTGCTCGTTCTTGCTATGCACCTTCAGCTTGTTCCTGTCCTTGTTGTGCGTCTTCAGGCCACCCCTAGATAAGCGAGTCCTTGTCCTAAGCGAGCTTGGTGATAGCAGCTTCCTCAATGGGCGTTGGGACAGCTCCAAACATTGTGCTGATCTGGGTCTCGGTTGCTGCTGTGAGCTGTTGTATGGCCCGGGCGCTAGATTGAAGGGGCGGCTGGAGCTCACGAATGACGCATTTTGCCTCCGCTGAACAAGCCTTTGCATGTTGGAGTTGTGCCTAAAGTTCATCAGCCTGGGCGTATAATTGATCCAGCCTAGCGGGGTCAGTAGCCTCTTGAATTTCCCTGGAAACCTGTTGGAGTTGGGCTGAAATCGGCTGAGTCTTGACAGTGAGGGCCAGGGAGCATTTCTGAAGGCCCTTCAGGAGGTCACGGGCCTCTCGTGCCATGGATTGAAGTGCTTCCTGCATCTGAGCTGCCTGGCTCTACTTGGCGGCCACTTGGGCTGAATAGTCGACCTCGGGCTCGGCCGGCTCTGCACGGGCTGCTAACGCTGCCTAAAGCTCATGATTCTCTAGGTGTAATTCCTGAACAGCGATGCGGAGGTGGATAGCTTTCTCAGAGAGGCTGGCCGCAGCGATTTCAGGAGGCAGCAGGGGGTAATGAGGCTCTAGGGAGGGCCAGAACTCGGAGAACATCTGGGTGACATTGGAGATCATTGCTTCCATCTGCTCCCGCGCTGTTTGGAGTTGGTCACGCTGTTCAGTACGCATGACAATTTGGTGTTGCTGCTCAGCATACTGCCTCTGGAGTCCCAAATGTAATCTTTTAGCCTGTTGGGCTGCCCTTTGAATTAGCAGATACAGCTGAGCTGGATTGTCAGGCTGGAAGGTGGAGGTCCCAGAAGCGCTCTGCGCCAGCATTCGCTCCTGCAACGGTTGCCCATCGGCAACTGTTCCATTGACATACCTAGGAGTTGTGAAGGACGTGGCCTCTGGAGGTGCAGTGTCAACCATATTCAGATCCGGCGGTTCTTGCTGATCAAGGTGATCTGGTTGTGAAGGAACTATGGCCTCAGGCGGAACCTCGGCAGAATCAGACCCGGTGTGCAGCTGCTGTGTGAATATATCAGTGAAAGGAGGGTGGGGCTCAACCACTAGGTCAATCGGTGGTAGGAATATGGCAGCACCAGAGTCAACCTCAGCCCCGCGGTCCCCACCCATGAGTTCCTAGATAATGGGGTCAGATACCGTAGCCGAGGAATTAGACGGGGCAGATGAAGTGGCAGGCGGAGGAACGGTGGATGGAGCAATGGAGAGTGTGCTGGGGGTGTGTGGAAAGCTCATATTGATGAATTCGGATGGGTCGATGAGGGGTTCTTCGGTAATCAGCACCCCGGTGCTTGGGGGCAGTGGTGGATCATCAGTAGTGAGGTCCACCACCGGATTTGCCTCGGTGGTGCGGGCCCTCTTAGATTGAGGGGTCTCGGGTGGATCTCTAGGCCCGCTCGTCTCGCCCATCGGGGTCGTGAGTGGATCAACAGAGGTAAACAGGATAGTGGGGATGGGGGAGGTGAGCGGAGCAGTATAGGGGTGCGAAGTGGAGTGAGTGAGCTGAAATTCAGAAAATAAAGGAAATGGGGTAGCACCGCTAGAAATAACCTGGGCCGCCACATTGAAATTTCGTACCTGGTTGTTGAAGTGGTAGACGACAAGGATGAGTGGTTCGGGGAGTTCCTGTGATGGTGCTGCCACCGCCGTCTCAGTATGCTATTGCACTGGTGCCATCCTGTCAAAATTGTATCTGGGGAGCCCGTCCCGCATGTCCTTCGTGACCCCCGACCATGAGCAGACTTCACGATGGAAGGTAGCATCGTCCAATTGAAACTTCAGTGGCGTCATTCGGAAGGTATCTTCTGAAACGCAAGCAGGTCGGAGGTAAGTGTGCTTGTGACTTACCCCGAACCATACTTTCTCACTATAGTCATCCAACAGGTTCCTAGGCACCCGTTGCTGACATGCCACCACATCCGTCATTAGCTGGTACCACGACCGAAACACATCTGCATTCACGAATTTGGTACTGGGGTCATTTGAGACCTGCCATGGAGTGAATTTTATTGCGAGGGGCTGGCCCTCAGGGATCTTTGCTGGGAACCGGATGTGTGGAGTGTGCCACTTCCACATGGCAAAAGAAATAATTAAATAGCCATAAATAAAAGTAGTTGCGCGCTTATAATTCTCCTCGCACGCATCAAACAACTCCTTTAACAAGAACAAACACCAATTCAGTCTAGTGCCTTGGACACAATGTTCAGCAATAGAAATAGTATCAAGAGTGCATTCGCCCTTGGTGTAATGCCTCATTGTCTTGCTGGCAATGAGGTAACAGGCGAATCGAATCTCAGGCTTGTTAATGAGGTCGATCTTGGCTCCTTCCCCCCCCTGCGAGTGCCATATTTGGTATAGAGATCCACATCGCCCGACTTTCGTGCGTGCTTGGAGGAGGTCTGACAGGCCGTTGAGACGTCGGTGCCCGTCTGCGAAAGCCCTGTGAGGCGATGAATATCTTCGGCGTGAATGGGAATTTCCTGGGTCAGCCATAGGGACCTATTCTGAATTCGGTTGAGGAGGAAGCGTGTACACTACAGAACTGGTCCGGTGGTGCCAAAGACCGAAATATTTCTCAAGTTCATCAGGGATGAGGTCTGAAGGCCCTTGAACTCAGGCAACAGGCGGCTAGTGGGGTTGCCAGCTGTAGTGCAGTAGTGCTCCATGTATGCCTGCCACTAGAGGGACGGAAATTCGACAGCATTTGAGAGGTTGGCATCAATCAAGGATGTGTTATCATACTTTCCCACCAGGGGCTCGGTCTTGTGAATCCGAGTGTCAAGCTCTGGTTCAACGACGGCTGGAACGGCCTTCGACATTTTGGCCCGGCGCTGATAGACCTATAAAATTTTCCTTGGGCACCTTTCCTGGTGCAATGCATTCTGAGAATTCAATGGCTCTAGTGCAGCTGCACTTGCTAATTCGAACGGGTCCGGCATTCTCATGCTTTTGGTGTTCATGCAAGTTATGTCAGCACCTGGCACGAGTGGAGTTGATGAGACCCTCTAACAAATTAATTTTTGCTGGCATTCTTTCTACGATAATCGTGCGATCAATCGCATGCCAATGAGTGTTGTGACAGTTGCTGACGGTGGCATGGGGAAATGGGCGGACGCAACGGTTGAGGTTACTGAGGGTGATGGCCAAATGATGACGGCGTGGTCGCTGCCAAGTATGGTAATTAATGTTGCAGATCTAGGCGATCCTACGGAATGACACAAGTACGTGGGTGGACTGAGCTGGACTGACGTGGAGACTGGGATGGATCCTACAGGGATGACATGCTGGACCGGCACGGCCCCAACCACAGTTAGTTGCGGTGCAGACCTCGCAACGGAGCGTTTATTGACACACTACCTATGAACAGAGAATACCTCCTACACTCATCCCGGTTGCAGGAGAGTTATTCAACTACACTACACTACGGGTGCTCTCAGGTGCGAGAGTTATTGATGAGAAATGAAAGGTACTTACTCTTGGTAGGGTTTCAGGCGTTCGCCATTCACCCACCCAGGAAGAACCGTACCATCCAGCTGTGCCAACCGAACAGCTTCGGAATCGCGAATCTCGATAACGAAGTAGGGTCCCAACCAGTGCATCTGTAACTTTCCCGGGAACTTCTGGAACCTGCTATCGTATAAAAGAACTTTGCCGCCAACTTGGAAGGTTTTTTTCTTAATGTGGCGGTCGTGCCACGCTTTCTGCCGGTCCTTCTGAATCTTCTGGTGGAATTCGGCCAGGAAGCGGGCCTCATCCAGTTCCTGTAATGCATGGAGGCGCTCCTGGAGGGAGGCCTCTTCCGAAAACTTCAGGGACGTGGCGATCAATAGGCTTGGTACAATAAACTCGGTGGGGATCATAGCCTCTCCGCCATACACGAGCTGGAACGGTGTTTGATTGGTCAAGCGCTTCACCGTAGTCCGATAGGCCCATAAGGCCGCTGATAGGCGCTCGTCCCAATCAGCACGCTGGGCATTGCAAATATTAGTCAAGCCTTTCTCAAGAATCTTATTGAAGGCTTCCACTGTACCATTAGCCTGTGGGTGATACGGGCTACTCTTGTGATGCTGAACCATGAAGGTGTCCAGCAGTGTCTTGACCGTGTCATTAATGAAGTGCGTACCCTGATCATTGGTTAAACTTTGCGGATAGCCAAAACTGGAAAATGATGTGCTCAAAAATGAACTGGGCGGCGGTATCTGCTATGCAGTCGCGTACCGCAGCTGCCTCAACCCACCTGGTGAGGTAATCCGTGGCGGTAATGAAGTATCGGGCCTTGGAGTGTCTAGCGACCAGAGCTATGGGCCCCACAAAGTCGACAGCCCACTTCTCGAACGGCCGCAACACATGCACTGGGTGTAACGGAAGCTCGTCCCGGTGAGAGGGCCTGCCTATCCGCTAGCAGACGTCGCACCGCTTCATATAGGCCTTACAATTGGTATGTACTGTCGGCCACCACAGGCCAGCTTGGAGCACCTTTCTTGCGGTGGTTTTCGCACCCACATGCCCTCTCGCAACACCGCTGTGACATTCCCACATTATCGCTTCCCGTTCGTGGTCAAGGATGCATTTGCACAGAACCTCATCAAGGCCCAGTTTGTATAGCTTCCCTTCGATCAATTGGTAGTCGGCGGCACAGACGACCAAATGCTGTTTCTGCAGCGAGGTGTAATCCTTAGGGCATTGCCCCATGGTCAGATAGGCGGCAATGTCGGCCAAGTAATCTGGTACAGCTTCGACTCGGAAGAGGTCAACGTCGGGCAATTGATCATCAAGGGAGTCGTCATTCTCCCCCGCCTCCAACCTGGATAGGTGATCGGGCCCAACATTCAACCTCCTGGGCTTGACGATTACCTCGAACGTGAATTCTTGAAAGAGCAGAAGCCAACGGCAAATCCGTCCTTCCATAACAAGCTTATTGAACAGGTACTTCAGGGCAGAGTGGTCCATGAAGAAATTGAACATTCCCCCTAGAATATAGTGGCGAAACTTCTCAAGAGAGTACACCATCGCCAGCGCCTCCCTTTCGGTCGTGGTGTAATTCTTCCGCATTGGACAATTTGCAGCTGGCGAAGTATACCGGGTGGTCAACTGTTGTATCGCCTGGTTGTGCCAAGACAGCCCCAAGTGCAATACTAGAAGCGTCGATATGCACATGGAACTGCTTATCCCAACCGGGATGAACTAGAATAGGCGCAGACGCCAGCTTTTCCTTCAGGGTGTCCAGGGCTACCTGACACTCCTCCGTCCATTGAAAGACTGTGGACTTCCGCAGAAGTTGTTCTAACGGAGAAGTGATCTTGGCATAGTTGCGGATAAACCTCCTGTAGTATCCCGTGTGCCCAAGAAATGCCCGAAACTATTTCACTGTCTCGGGGGCTTTTATGTGTACGATCACCGCAACCTTGGCTGGGTCGACACAGACCCCTTGCTTGCATACCACATGTCCCAACAACGTGCTGAATGGAACAACAAAAATACATTTCTTTAAATTCAAGGAAATCTGCAGCTGGCGACACCGATCAAACATGACCCGCAACAGGGTAGTGTGTTTCTTCAATAAACTGTAGACAGTCTAGTTGTCCATGTAGACTTCCAGAAACTTGTGAAGGTACTCCTGGAAGGCGGCGATGACAATCCAGGAAAACACGGCCGGAGCATTCTTCAAGCCAAACGGAATGACATGGTATGCGAACGACCCCCATTTAGTGGTGAAGGTTGTCTTTGAATTATCTTCTTCCAAGATACACACCTGATGGTAGCTCGAAAAGCCATCAATGAAGGAGTAGACTTCGTTCCCCACAACATGGTCCAACACTTCGTTGCTGAAAGGGGTGGGGAACGGATCATGAATGCAGGCATTATTTAGACTATGATAATTGACACAAACCCGTATCTCTGCCTTGTCCTTCTTATTCTGGATGACGATAGGGCTCACCCACTCTGCTTCCTCCACGGGAAAGATTAGACCCGCGGCCAACATCTTGTTGATTTCCATCTTAACCTTCTCTTTAACTCGTGGGTTCAACCGGTAGGGCCAGTGCTTCACAGGCCTAGCACCCTGTTTCAGCATGATGCGCATTTCGCCAAGGTCGCTTTTGATGCCCTTCAGATCTGTGACCGACGAGGGGAACAAATCCTCATATTCCTCGAGGAGGCTGAAAATCTCTTTGGTCGTCTCCTTGTCCCAGTAATCGCCCACTGTAGCCAACTTAGGCTTCTCCTCCATACCGATGTTTAACTTCTTTGTCTTCAGCGATCGTAAATGGACCCCTTCGGTGGCTGGCTCTTCATTAACGTTCCGCTCACCTTCCTTCTCTTCAAAATACAGGTGCCTCAGGTCTTCCAGACCATCGTCCTCCAGATCGTCGTCAATCCTTTGGCAAACCAACTCTCGCACGGCCTCGGGATGGGTGGGCAGCATGCAGTAGTCGGTCTGTGGATCGTGGAAAAATAGTACTGCCCTAATAGCGTGCAAACCCTGAGATTCCAACTCTGTGTCTCCCATGAAAGAGAAGCACCGCACAAATTTGCGTGCGACTTCCATCCAAGAACTGGTCCCTCGTTTCCGTTCTTCCTCCAAGTACCATGCATGGGGGATGGTGTCTAAAGAGTGGACAAACCGATGAACCCACAACTCTTCCAGGTATCCTATACTTTGCCACTACTCCTCACAATTCCACAAGTGGTCCTGCGGATTGGAAGTCCCAGAGTACCGCTGCCTGCTTCGAGGGCCTTCATCTTCTTTAAACTGCACCCGCAACGCGTCCACCACACTACTCCACCATGACAAGGTATTGCGGTGATTTTAGCACCACCGGGCTGCTGTAGACTATAGTGCGACGTCCAAAAGGGGTAGTCTACTCCCTTCCGGCACGATGTCCTCAACCTTGGTAATAAAGGTATTGACAGCTTGCATGTTTGACAGGGTGGGGTATTCTCTAAACTTAGCACCAATCCAGCTGACGCGACCAACATGGGCACATCTCCGCGTGCTGGTCTCGTACCCCCCTTGCTGCCAGTCTTCCCACGCGAGTTCGAATCCCAGCTCTGAGCTCTAGACACTCCGCCAACTGACAGAGCCAGTCGCGTTGGGTTAATATAGTCTTCCCACTTCCCTGCAGTCATCTTGTAGAGGTGGTCCATCATCCGAGCATCCTCCCAGTTATCCACCATTTTGGTATACCTCGGGCCTTGATATGGGTCGAGAGGCTGAGTGACTCGGACCTCCCCATCTTCAAAGATCATCAACTCCTTTTTGAGGTCGATGATAACATAATTCTCAAAGGCCCAATCAATGCCTAATAGGGCGGGGTAAGGATCCTTGTCTCCCATAATATTAATGACCTCAAAATCGTTGTAAGTCTTTACCCCCGCAATGTCGACCTCGACACCTTCGAGTCGGCCAATTGGCAGAATGCAATACTGGTTCGCCATCCTGAGTTGGATGGGAGAGTAGGCCAGCCGTGGCTTTCCGAGAGCCTCCCACGTCTTGCGCGGCAGGATGTTGAAGTCAGACCCTAAATCAAGCATGGTGTCACTGATTTGGAATCCCCCAACCTGCATATTGAGCCAAAACTCTTTACCTGTTCATCGCTTACTTCGCTTGATGCGCTACACCGATTGGGGGGCTGGGTCCACCGGTTCCCCCAGCCCTGTCCTCCCCTGCAGTGCCCCTTCCAAAGTACACTTGAGCTGCTGCCGCAGAGCAGCACTGTCAACAATCTTGAGGAATAGCTAGAGCCATTCTTCCATTAGGGTTCCTGGGGCGTGCTGTGGCCCAGGATCTATCGGCAGGGGTGCCTCCAGGCCTTCCATTTCGCGCAGCTGAGAAAATGCCTCAACCGCCTCCTGAAAATACTTCTTCTGCGCCTCTGGTCTGATTACCCGGTGAGGGGAGGCTAGCCTGACAATTGGTGCCGGCTCCTTTCCGTGAGAATCCTCCCCCGTTTTCTTACCGCCCCTCGTCACAATAGCGACGTTCTGCATGGCTGGAGTCACGGCCACCCGCAGCTCGGCGTTTACCAAGTTCGTGCCCCTCTACTGTGCATGTTATTCCCACTTTTTGATGAGCTCGGGACAGTCTTCTGTCGCATGGGTGTTTACTCAGCACTGGGAACACCACGGACGGCGAGGGAGGGGACATTCACAAGCCACATGGCCCTCCTGGTCACAGTTATAGCATTTCACCGACCCGCGACCCTCAGCGCGGCCTCCGCGCACCCCGCCCCGTCTTCCTCTAGGAGCCTCATTCACCCTATAAGAGGGTCGATCCAACCGGTCTGCGAGTGCTTTGAGATCCCGAAATTGCTCCGTGTTGTGATTCGTGGAAGCGCAAAACTCACAATATACATTTTTTGGCACGTTGGAATACTTCTGTAGGATCGGGCACATCCGAGGCAGATGTCCCACCATCCGGAAAATCTCACAATATTTCGTGGCAGCTGGGTTGAGTTGGGAGGGGAACCCCACATACGGCTATTGCGTCTAGTATACTCCCTGCGGGTTCAGTGCCGCACCACCCCCTGCGGGTGGCCCCCCTTGAATTGCCGCGACCGAGGGTCTCACCCCCGCACCACGCAATCGCGGACACTCAGTTGCAACATGGCCTTCGACCAGGCAGTGAGTGCACCAAACGTTCAGCCTGGCTGGTCTGACCAGCTGTATCTCCTTGAGCTTTTCGGTCAGGCTAGCTATCTGATGCTGCAACCCCACCAAGGAGGGATCCTGTGGGGCCGGCCCTCCCCTATATTCCCGAGGGTAGCCCGCCATGGCCTCGATATTCATGGCCTGTTCCAAAGCGTCCTACAGATTGTCGATCTTCTATTGGGTGAGGGGGGTTCGCGTCAAGGGAAGCAGAGCCTTGATGAACCAGTCCCTCTGATGGTTCGAGTCGATCGGGTAACTGAGTTTCCCGATCATGTCCTTGAATCACCGCATTAGCTCCCATGCGGTTTCTCCTTCCTTCTGTTTAATTTCCCAGAGCTCGGACAGACCCTATTGGTCCATTTGGGGAAGCTTAAATTCCCGGACAAAATCTCGCTTCACGTCCGCAACGACAGGATTCGGGTGGGCCTCGGACCACTTGATGAACCATTGCAAAGACCTCTCTCTGAGCGTGGTTTGGAACTCTATTAGTTTCCCTACGTCCAGCGTCTGCCGAGCCCTCCAAATGGCTTCGCACAGATACCAGTGTTGCTCTACATCATCATTACCCCGGCCCGAGAACTCGGGATATCGGGTAAAAGACCTAGCCATGTTCCCTTACGGCGGGTTGACCAGGATAAATCCTCCGGGTCCTGGTTGTGTGAATGTTCCACTCGGGAACGCAATACTACTAGTGCTACTGCTACTGACGGGTGTTGCCGTCGACACTGAACTACTCTGCAATTGACCCAACGCTTGAAATTTAACAAAAATAGTACTCAAAGGTTAATAAAGTACCAGGGAAAGGTAGGGATCCTGGCCATGCAGATTGGGAGGAGTATGGCAGGCTAGAGAACTGAATGTCATCTGCTCTTGGAACAACTGCTGCATCACAACGTACCATTCACCATCGGAACTTTCCTCGGGCTGCACACCTCCATCATCTTCGTCAGTCACCGTCTCGCATGCTCGCTTAGCTGGGCTCCCATGCACCCATCGTACTCCCACAACGGTCCCTTCTCGTCCCTGAGTATCCGCATCCATAATTCCTACCCTCTGAGGCACCTCCTTCTGATTCTTCCTCTCGATCTCTCGTCTCTTCAAATCTCGCATCACCCTTCTTCGCCACCTATCAACAATCTGTGCCGGCCGATGTGCACGTCACTCCCTTAGCGTCCTTGTAGCCTCAGCATCCATTCCCCACTCCCCACGTCACACTCTATGTAGCATCGATCCCTTCAACCCTTCCCCCAGCACTGGTGGTTTACGCTTCCATACTTGTCTTGCGGAATTCTATCAATCCTTCATCCACCATCAGATCTTTAATCCATAGCGGAATCTCCTTAAGTAGCTTCCCTCTGAGCCCAAAGCAGAAGGTAGCCTCGGCCTTTGAGAAGGACGGATAGCACTCAGCAGAAAACTCCACAATGTATCCTTCCATCGTGGTCTCCACCCAAAAATCCACCGCGCAGGTCAACTCGGTGTTCAACCGATGCAAAGCCACCAAATCTTCGTCTGCCCACCTGCGGTTTATCTTCTGTGCACCATCTCTAGGCACCTTCGTCTGTAACCTCTGCAGCCAATTGTAAAGGTTGGTAGGGAACTTTCCCCAGAAAATTTTGTATGTATCACCAGCTAAATCTGAGAAGAGGATGAGTTCCTTGATCGCTGCCTCTCCTTTCTTAATCAACTCCGCTTTCTGAGCAATGAAATGGTCTAAATGATTATCCCACCATCGCCGTATCTCCCCTTCAAAGATTTGTGATACCATGGTCTAGATCCCCTTATATCATGCGGGTCCCAGCAACAGAACCATTTGTTGGCGAGTGATCAGGTCTCGCGGGCAAGACCCAGGTTTAGGGATTGTGGCCAATAAAGGAATCCGTTGTAGTCTAGGATCACACCGGCATTGTCACCCTACTCTAGGGAGTAGAGAGTCTCACCCGAGGCATGCCGTGACCACATGCAGGAGGGGAATAGACCAGTGGCAAGGAACAGATCCGCAACTCATTCTCATCAGGGGTTAGATTTCATAGATAGAATCACATGCGCAACATCATTCAGAGAACATACAGATATTAAGCAAATGAAATTTTTAAAGCATCTCAACCAACAAACATGCATGTGAATCACACAAATAGACAGCAACCTGCAATTGTATTAAGTTCTTAGCCAAATTCCAGTTACATAGCTTTGCAATGGGCTTACAGATCTGATACATATGCCTTGCGGAACAGAGATTCTACATCAATAGACCCTAGGAACTACAGAGACCTCATTCATGCTTTGGATTCCTGCTGCAGCATGCGTCTTCTCTCCTTTAATTTCTCTCTTCTCTCTTCTATTGTGGAATCATCCCATCTTTCATCTGGGTGACTGCTATTTATTTACCCGCTGTCGCGACTGTTAGTTCTTCTTATGTCCTTCTGCAGTTGCTTCTAGCTTTTCTCTGATTATCTGTGTGTTCCACTTGTGTTCTTTCTGCTGTATCTTCTCCTTATCTGCACTTATGCATCTAGTTTCCTCCGCTATGTGCCTGTTCTATCGCAACCTTGGTAGCTCTGGCGTTTGATGTTGTTGCAACTTGGTTGCAGCTGCCGTGTGTCCTCATTCCGCAACCCCAAAATCTGGGCATTGTTCCAAATTCAAAACATTCAAAACAAGGTTTTTCAAAACAAGGGCCCCAACAAAGAAGAAAAGTCACGTATGTGCTTACGCATTAATTATATGATATCAAGGGTGATTACCATGGTATTAGCCCACATTACTAAGCATAGTAACAGTTATTTTATCTCATCCAAGAATAACATCGACATTTGTGTGGCTTTGGCTCATGGTATTGGCTAAGGCTCACACTATATAAGTAGGTGAAGATCATAGTGCTAAGTGTGGATGTGCATGTAAATTGAATGAAAATTTCAATCTAAAGTATATCTGCATGGAATGGGCTATAATCAATACATAGATCTGATATTATGATGCACTCATGAATACAATAATGGATGAGGATCTCTAGACATGAAATGACTATGTATTTGCATGATCTGTTTATGAGTTGTTTAGATTTATGGTCTGGCGCATGTTTGTTGAAGTGAAGCGTATGATATAATTAAGTTTGTAGTTCTGAAGTGTTTCACAATACTGGATTATTTACAGATTTATATGCGGGTTATTCACGTTGAAGGATCATATACACACAAGCTCATCTCTACAAAGGCATGTATGGAAGCTAGGGTTTTTCTAAGGAATGTTGATTATGCTTCTAGTAGATTGTGTACAAATATGAGTGATTGGTTGATTGGAAATGATGGATGCTACTGACTATATAAGGGCTCTATCAATCTGAAAAAATATGTTTGAATATCTCTGATATGTTCTGAGTCTAGTCAAAACTCTAATCTCAGTATATAAATATCTATACGCAGGTTCCTCCACCGAAAAGCACATATACAATCGGGTTTCTATAAGTAAAGTTGTGTATAATTGTTTTTTTATGAATGATGAGGGTTGCAGTTAATTCTGAGTGTTGATGCATAAGTCTAGGTTTAATTGTGTGGTATGATTATAGTGATCTTACTGTTCTATTCGAATTTGGTTCATGGTTTCACTCTTGATCTACAAGTTTTGTTGAAGTAAAATTTGTTGGATCCAGTGTGAAAATTTATGAAACGTGGTCTATTGTGGTTTTTAAGGTCTGAGTCGTCAGTGTGGAAGTCAAAGCTTCCTGCTAGTAGAAGCTAGTGATCAAATCAGGGGGTTGAAGCTCCCTTCCAGTAGCAGCTCGAGAATGAGATAAGGTTGCAGCCTTTTGTAGGTGGATGCCTACGTGCCGGAATGATTTTTCGCTAGTACAATAATGTAAGAATTTTTCTATATAATAAATATTGAAGACATAGACGACAAGAGTGGTGGTTTCCTCTCGACTTGGGTTTCCACCTTAAATCCTAGTGTTCATGTGTGTTGCTTATGTGTGATTATTTATTATGTTCTTACTACACATATTTACTGCTTACTAACTATCTTATGAATAAATGATGAACTGGGATAAGTAAATTTTTTGAAGATTTATTTGAATAATAACTTCTCCGGGTATACGCAAGTTGCCTTATAGAAAGTTGTGTGTATACGCTAGTTGGATTAATTAAAGTCGCGTATAGAAATCCATAAAATAAAGAAAAGTATTGTGAGTTTTAAAATATTAATTAACCCCCCACCCACCCCAGTATTTTTCCCAACAATTGGTATCAAAGCAGGTCCTTCTGAAGAAGCTTGATCGCTAGAAGGAAGATCTACCAAGATGAGAAATAAAGATGGAAAAACATCTATCAGACCTCCACTCTTTAACGGAAACAATTTAATATTCTGGAAGACCAGAATAAGATCCTATCTTCAGTCTCTTGGAGCATATGTTTGGTAAATTGTTGAAGGAGATTACCAATATCCAACTGCAATTCCCACAGATCGAGTAACAAAGAAGAATTATGAAACTAATGTAGAAGTTTTCAATGCATTATTGGGAAGCCTGACCGAATCAAAAATTATCAAGGTTATATAGTTAGATACAACAAAGGAGATATGGGACAAAATCATTCTAATCTATGAAGGCGATGCCAAGGTAAAAACTGCTAAACTGCAATCTCTCAGAATTCAATATGAAAATATTAGAATTCATAATGATGAAAGTATTGCTAGTTTATTTCTGCATCTAGATGAGATCGTTATAACTATGATAAATCTGGGTGAAGACATAGAAGAAAAAACTCTATTAGAGAAAATATTAAGATCTCTAACTCCTAAATTCAAGTCAAAAGTGTCTACTATAGAAGAGAAGAAGGATCTATAGACTCTTAATGTTGTTCCACTTCATGGGATCTTGACTGCTTTTGAAATGAGAAAATGAGGTCCATCTGAAGTCAAAGAAGCCACATTTAAAGCTACTTTGAAAGGAAAGGAAAAGGAAGAATAAAAGGAATCAGGGTATGTATAAGAAGAATATGAGGTAAATTTTGTAAAGAAACTTTAACTCGGAACTGGAAGGTTCAGAGGTAAGATTCCTTTCAAATGTTTTTCTTGTGGAAGAGTGGGTCATTATGCTGCTATTTGTCCTCATAAAGATAATCCTGAAAGGGAAAGGATATAGTGATGGCTTGTCAAATAATGAAGAAGGAGAATCTGATATATATCTTAAACTCCTCATGACATTTAAAAAAGACACTAATGAGACCAAAGATAATTTTATAGGTGCTTTAGAAGAAAATTATTTCCTTGAAGAAATCACTCAACTCAAAATATGCTTGGAAGAATACTCTAAAGAATCAACTCACAGAAAAGGAGAAGCATAATGAGAAGTTAGAATGTGAAATAGTAAGCCTAATAAACGAACTTGAGAAAGTAAAAACTCTAAATCTTATATTTGCTAAAGGATCTAAAACCTTAAATGAAATTATCAAGGTTCAATGCTCTCCTCTTGTGAAGATACGTCTTGGATACATTGGTGAATATTCTCAGTCAGAAAATTTGTCAGCCACAAGCTTGCTAAATGCAGAAAAAGCTAGTCAACAAAGTTTCATCACTCAGCAGAAGAACAAACACAATTCTTAGGTAAAGCATGTTCATTTGAATTCAAGGATGAAAAATAATAGAAGCATCAGTCAAAAGTTAAACAACATTAGAAGGTTCTATGGTTGCAGTCATTTCTTATTTAATGGACAATGTTTCTCATGTCATAGTTTTGGTCAAAAAGCTACTCAATGTGTTGCATACAAAACCATCATGGCCAGAGAAGCAAGAAAAAAAGAAATGAGATAGGAACAAAGAAGAACACTGATAAAAAAATTTCTCCTCTTCAAGATGAAATTGAATGTTCATTTTGCAATAACTTTGGACATGAGGAATATGAATGCTGGAGAAAAATATAGCCAAAAGAAAAAAATATCCACAAATTCTAAGGTATGGAGAAGGAAAGTCTAAAAATTCGAAAGCTACGGAATGGATTTATTTACAGAAGGAGAATAAAATTAATGGTACGTTGATAGTGGATGTTCAAAACACCTGTCATGTGATAAAGACAAACTCATTTCATACAATGCATTAGAAAAGGGAAAGAATTTCACTTTTGGAAATGACTCACCTGCTGTAATTAAGGGTAAATTATCTATAAAGAAAAGGTTAAAGTTAGTAATGTTATGTATGTTGATGGATTAAAGCATAACTTGCTGAGTGTCATCCAAATTTGTGAACAAGGAAATGAAGTTGTCTTATGATCAAAAGAATGTGTGGTTCGAGAACTTGACACAGGAAAAACCATAATAAAAGGAACAATAATGAAAAGAAATATGTATATATTGAAAGGTGGCCAAGAACAATGTCATCTAGGAAAATCTGCAGAAAATTGGTTATGGCACATAAGTGTAATATTCCAAATTAGGTAAAACAGGAATATAGATCATAAAACTGAAAAATGTAGTAAAATATCAATACATCAATAGGAGGATATCATAGAGCCATTTTATTACACAATATAGCTAAAAAATGAGTACAAGATCTTGAGGGAAAGTCACTCAAGCTAGGCAAAACAAGCCTCTAATGACCAAGTACATAAAATATGAAATGTTACTGCTACACAAAATGCCAGAAGACATATGACTACATAATCCTATGGAGAATAAATACATAGTAGAATTGAAAATACATAGAAATTTTGATATAGTGCTTATAAAATGTCGGGATCAGAGATCTAGGCTTTCTAGCACCAATCTAAGACAACCCAGAAGGGGTTCCTGGAAATACACAAAATGAAAGTTGCAGCCCTAGGGTTGAATAATGCACTGAAACTGGATAAATGGTAGGAGGTGGCTGATATGATGAAAAAATGGCTAATACTCCTCCGTGCTGATCCTCCAGATGAAGTATTTCTCCCTCACTGGGAAACTAACTCAGAAACTTGGGCACTAATCCCTCCACTGGAACTGCCCTATAAAATAAGGTAGTTTCTGAAGGAGACTATGTTGTTGAATATGGATGAAGTTTGGCCTGATTGCAGATGGTGGAAATGAAGCTCAAGGAACTTCCCAATAGGTCTTCCTGATGAAGGGTTGCTCCCCTCACTAGAAAACAAGCTCACAGACTTGGGTACTTGACCGTCCACTACAACTGCCCTGCAAAATAACGCAATTCTTGAAGGAGAATGCACTTTTGATGATGGATGAAGCTTGGCCTAATAACAAATAGGGGAATGAAGCTCAAAGGAACCTCTCCTTAGTGGGCACTCGAAGTCCCCCGAGGATGAGGGTGGGATTTCTGCTCGGAAACACCCTTGTGCTAAACAGCACAACAGACTTCGGTAAATAGCTGAAGCGTGCAAAAATTCATAAAGACCAAACATAAAAAATATTTAGAATGCCTTCTATGGCTTCCATCCCCTTCCTTATATGCTTTGTGAGCCTCCTCACCCTTGGTCCCACTCATTAAAGATGCTACTCTCATGGAGACTCCCTCCCACTAAGACTGCGCTATCCTCCAATAACTCTCCACTACCTCCATAACAACATTGTTGATCTGGTCAACCTTGACACCATCCACATGCTTTATCCCCCATTCACATCTAGGGGTTCTTTATTCAACTGTTACAATGATCCAAATTCACATTAGAAGTGGTTTTATTCATACTAAAGAGATATATGGGTCTCACTACCTTCTTATTCATCTATCTTAATGACAAAAAAAAAATTAATATTCCAACTAGTTGAAAGCTAATTAGAAATATTACAAGAATATTGGGACATCCGAGCTTTTCTCAAATAAGAAAATCTAGCAGGCTCAAATTTGTTCATGATCTACCCAACATCACTTTACCAAAAAGTACCATATGTAAGTCATGCCAATTCGGTAAGAAAACCAAAGTTCAATTTAATGCCAAAGAAGGATCAACAAGTAAGCCTCTTGAACTTATACATACTGATTTGTGTTGACATGTAAGGAAAAATTCACCTCGTGGAGAACAATACAATATCTTATTCAGTGATGACTTTTCTAGAATGTGTTGGATCGGTTTATTGAAACACAACTATGAAGCATTTGAAAAATTTAAGGTCTTCAAAGCTTTAGTTGAAAATGAATTAGATCTAAAATCAAATGTCTTAGATTTGACAAGGGAGGAAAATACATGTCAAATAAATTGTTTGATTTCTATGAAAAATATGGCATAAAAGGACAATTTTATTTAGCTGGAACTCCGCAACAAAATGACGTGGCAAAAAGAATGAATAAAATAGTTCAAAAAATGGCTCGTGCTATGCTTGATGAATCTGGGACTCCTGACACCTTTTGGGGTGAAGTTGCACATACTGTAGTAAATATTCTCATCAAGGCATATTTTCGTGTTAATAGTGATAAAAATCCTTATGAACTCCGGCATGGTAATACTCCCATTGTGAATCACTTTAGAGTTTTTGGAAGAAATTTTTTTATCAAAAATAATGATGAAAAACTTGGTAAGTTTGAACCTAGAGCAGATGAAGGAATAATTCTTGGTTACTCTTCCAGAAGTAAAGGATATAACTGCTACAATAAGAGACTTCAGAAAATTGTTGAATTTAAGGATGTTGTGATTGATGAAACACTCCCAGCTCCCAAAAGGGAAATAACAACAAACAAGGATGATGATGATGAATTATTTCCCACATCAACTCACGATGATATAGAAGAAGAACCTAATGAAGCATCAGAAGAAGATACATAGAGAGAGAAATTTCTCCATCCAGGTATGTTCAAAAGAATAATCTAGAATCTCAAATTTTGGGAGAAAAGGAATCAAGGGTACAAACAAGAAGAACACTTGTGGGATCTCATATTTATCTAGAACTATTATCAACCATTGAACCACAAAAAGTAAATCAAGCTATTAAAGATGAATGTTGGATTAAGGCCATGAATGAAGAACTAGATCATATTGAAAAGAATAATACTTGGGAATTGGTTCCAAGGCCTCATGATAAAAATGTTATTGGAACAAAATGGATATTCAAAAATAAGTTAAATGAAAATGGAGATGTAATTAGAAACAAATATAGACTTTTTTGTAAAGGTTATGCTCAACAATAAAGTATAGACTTTGAAGAAAAATTTGCACGAGTAGCCAAAATTGAACCCATAAGAATTTTTCTTTCATTTTCAATTTTTCAACGTTTCAAAGTTTATCAGATGGATATCAAATATACCTTCCTTAATGGAGATCTAGAAGAAGAAGTTTATATAGAACAACCAGAAGGATTCATTCTGGGGAATAATGAAAAACTTGTTTGCAAAATAAAAAAGGCTCTATTTGGGCTAAACCAAGCTCCACAAGCATGGTACTATCATCTTGACAAATATATTCAGCAACAAGGCTTCACAAATTGATCTGCAGACAGTAACCTATACACAAAAATTGAGGATGAAAAACTGTTAATTATTATTGTTTATGTTGATGACATCATTTTTGGGAGTAATGAAGAATCGATAAGTCATAAATTTTCTTCTTTTATGCAGCAGGAATTTTAAATGTCTTTACTTGGGGAACTAACATATTTTCTTTTTACAAGTGCAACAAGAAAAGGATGACATATTTCTCTCACAAACAAAATATCTCAAGCAGATTCTAAAAAAATATGGGATGGAAAATTGCAAACCTGTGTGCACTCCAATGATGAACGAATGTAGCCTCAGTTCTCATGATGATTCTCTGAATGGTAAACCAACTAGAGTATAAATCTATGATTGGAAGTATGCTTTATATAACATGTACTAGACTAGATATCATGCATGTAGTTGTGATTGTTGGAAGTTTCCAAGCCAATCCAAAGGAATCACATCTTTAGGCAATAAAAATAATATTCGAATATCTCCAAGGAACTAAATACTTTGGTATATGGTATCCCAAAAAATATGATCTTAATGTTCATGCTTACACAGATGCAAACTGGGCTGGAAATGTTGATGACCGGAAAAACACTAGTGGAGGTGCATTTTAGATGGGGCCCCAATTAGTATCATGGTTCAACAAGAAACAAAGTTCCATTTCTTTATCTACAATAGAAGAAGATTATGTGGTTGCTGCATCATGTTTCACACAACTTCTCTGGATGATGTATACATTACAAGACATTCAAATTAAATGTTCCCCTCCCATCTCCATCCTATGTGATAATACAAGTGCTATTAGTATCTCAAAAAATCTTGTTATGCATTCCAAAACCAAGCATATTCCTATCTATTATCACTTTTTACGAGAACAAGTGCTTGAGAAAAAGGTTAAATTGGAGTATGTTCCCTCCAAAGAAGAAGTTTTTGACATATTTACTAAACCTCTTCCTAGAGAAACATTTGAATGTCTCAGACAGAAACTAGGAGTTGTCTCTACCTCATTATGTTGTTAAACTTATCTGATTTGATTTAGGATTAAAATTCAGAAGAATGTACACAGGTTTCCAAATGCATAGTGACGCATACACGTCAGTCTCTCTTCAAACATTCACATATGGATCCTTCTGTCATAAAATAAATGGGTCAACCTCCAGAATAGACTTTTTCATGTTGTTGATAGATATGGGTGCAGTCTCTAAGTTGCATTTTCTTCTTTGATATGTATCTTCTTGATGAAGATGCTTTTATGAATGGGTATGTTCAGGATGCACAAGTTTATGGGGAGAATTAACCTGTCTGGGTATAATGCAGCATTGACATTATGTTGCTAAAATCTGTTCGATGATCTCTCTCTATTAAGTTCCTTTGGTCTTGGTTATAAATGTCACATCTGTAATTTGATGTAAGGTTCATGTTGAGACCTCTGATGTAAAGATTTTCATATTCAGTCATGTATGGAATTTTTGAAATATGTAACCCCACTTGGTTGGGTGATTGTTGTAAGTATGAGTCCTTGGTGATAGGAAAGGTCATAGACTCATGTATTTCATTGAAAATCTGCTTGAACATTCAACATGTGTTCAGGGGGAGCATGATCCGTATAGTGGTAGAGAAACCTTGTTTTAGCATTGTTTGACCCTTTACCCTTGATTTCAAAGGGAGAGAGTAATTTGGTGTTTAACTAATATTTATGTTGATGTGTCTATAGGTTGTGATGTTCCAACACCAACATGGTTGCCATCAAGTCCAAAGGGGGAGATTGTTGGCATAATGATTTCATGTGTTGTCCTTGATGGAAACTCACTCATAAAATACAAAATATATTGGTTCTGGATAAGCTCAGATGTGGCACAGTGATGGACCAGAATGTAAGAATGATGGGACATGATATTTATAGATCAAAATCAGAAGATGGATAAAGCACATATTTGAGGAACTATACACGAGTTGGTCAAGGAAAAGTCGTGTATACACATGGATAAGAAGAAGAAATTTCACGTATGTTCTTGCACATTTAGTATGTGATACCAAGGGTCCTTACCATGCTATTAGACCACAATATTGAGTGCAATAATGGTTATATGATCCCGTCCAAGAATACCATCAACACACGTGTGGTTTTGGCTCATGGTATTGGCTAAGGCTCACGATATATAAGGAGGTGAAGATCATAATGCTAAGTGTGGATGTGCATGTGAATTGAATGAATACTTAAATCTAAAGTATATCTGCATGGAATTGGATATAATCAATAGATATATCTGATATTATGATGCATTCATGAATACAATAATGGGTCAGGATCTCTAGACCTGAAAAGAATATGTATTTGCATGAACTGTTTATGAGTTGTTTAGATATATGGTCTGGTGCATGTTTGTTGAAGTGAAGGGTATGATCTAAGTAATTTTTTAGTTTTGAAGTGTTGCACAGTCCTGAATTATTTATAGATCTATACACGGGTTCGTCTCTACAAAGGCACGTATGGAATCTTGGGTTTTTCTAAAGAATGCTGAAGGAAATTTCTAATCACTCTTGTTGTTTTCTGCTGCCTGTCAATGATGTCTTCATATAGATCTCAGTTGCTTGAATATTGATTATGCTTCTGGTTGATATTGTATAAATATCAATTATTTGTTAACTGAAAATGATGGATGCTACTTACTCTATAAGGGATCTGTAAATATGACAAAATAAGTTTGAATATATCATATGTTATGAGTTTGGTCAAAACTCGAATCTTAGTATATAAATATATATATGCAAGTTCCTCCATAGAAAATTACATATACACATGGTTTTTCATAAGTAAAGTTGCGTATACATTTTCTATGAATGATCAAGGTTGCAGTTAATTTTGAGTGTTGATGCAAAAGTATGGGTTTAATTTTGTGGCCTGGTTATAATGATTTCACTGTTCTGTTTGAATGTGGTTGATGGTTGTTTCTGTTGATCTAGAAGTTGTGTTGAAGTAAAATTTGTTGGATCTATTGTGAAAATTTATGAAACATGGTTTTCAGTGTTTCTGAGGGTCATAGCCTTCAGTATGGAAGTCAAAGATTCTTGCCAATAGAAGCTGGTGATCAGATCCGGCAGTTGAAGCTCCCCTCCAATGGTGGATGGTAAACAAGATCAGGGGGGTTGGAGCTCCCTTCCAGTAGTAGCTGGAGAACGAGAGAAGTTTGCAGTCTTCTGCAGGTGGGTGCCTACTTTTTAGTATGAGTCTACTCCAGTACAATAACGTAAGTAGTTTATATATAACAAATATTGAAGACAAAGACAACAACAATTTTTTTTTATCCCGACTTGGGTTTCCACCTTAAATATTGGTGTTCATGTTTGTTTCTTATGTGTGATGATTTATTCTGTTCTTACTGCACATATTTACTGCTTACTAAATTTATGATGAATAAATGATGATCTGGGCTAAGTAAATTTTCTAAATATTTATCTGAATAATAATTTCCTTGGGTAAAGTTTCCTTACAGAAATTTGTGCATACACTGGTTGGCTTAATTAGAGTCATGTATAGAAATCAATAAAATAAAGAAAAGTATTGTGATTTTAAAAATAGTGATTCACCCCCCTCTCAATATTTTTCCCAAGAGGATCTTCAGAAGTGACCTTGTGGTATTGAACCCAAGATTGGGGTTTTGCACCCATCGATGTTTGGGTGAAAACCTTGTCGATATTGTGATATGCAATGGATGAGAATGATAGTAGATGACGAGACAAATCCAACACATCCAATTTTGTCTGATTCAAAGTTTTTGTTGAAGAGATATTAATTTTTGAATGTTGGATGTGGGCATGGTGGCACAATTAGGTCAAGGTTAGCTTGATTTCTAATGAGCCTTGTGAGAGGTTGTCAAGATCTTAAAGGGAATTTTGATGGAGCCCTTATAAAAAGTATAAAAGGAGTTCATATGAGAGTATTAAGGAAATGATCCAAGAGTGAAATATCACAAGATTACCTCTTATATAGTCACAGACCTGAAGTGGCCTCAATGAAATATAAAAGGAGATTGGTTGGGCCTTTTCAAGACTGTTTTGAAGACCAAATGCATTAGGATTAGGGATGAGGTCAAGGAGGGAATATATGGAAGGTTTGTGGATAGATTTGGGTTGTTTCCTATCTCTGTTTGGGCTGGAAGTCACTTTTTATGATTGCAGAAGGATGTCAGGTCTGTTTATGGGAGTTGTGAGGCCTAAACAGTCTTAAAATATAGGTTTCAATCTCAGGAATGTACAACGGATTTGTGGAGGCCTAAACAAAGGAATAATGCAAGATTTAAGGGAAAAATTTAGGGCTAGTACCATGCCCAAACCAGATCTCAATTTTCACAAAAATTGTAGACAAGAAGGACAATAGTGATTTGAGAACCAAGGGTGGTTTAGCCTTCTAGTTGTGATGTTTCACTGGGGATGTAGATGTCCAGATTGGGAAAAAATCTATGGACATCCTAAGAGCAATCATCATCAACAGTAGGATTTGTGACAAGAGGATCAACAAGAGGTTGCAGGATAGGTGTGTCATCTATTGGGTTGATGTTGATGCTAGTTGGATGTCAGTCCTAGAAAAGGACATTTGATGATGTCCTAGAATAGAAAAATTCTAGGTGGTGTGTGTAATTTATGGTGTGGTATTGTCTCAAAATTGTAGGTAGAATATACTTGGTATTATTGCAGATAGGGAAGAATTTGTGGTGGTTAGTTGGAGGAGAAAAAATCACATGAGACTTGTTCGTAGCTTGAAGCAAAAGGGGAAACTTAAAGTGAGAAGAAAATTATAGCTGAAGAGGAGGTCTAGAAGCAAGAATCTAAGGCAAACATTGATTGATATTAGCCCTAACTATATTGCAGAATTTGCATCACTGACACATCATCTCATGACATGGATATAATGTCCTAGAAGAGGAATATTTGAGGATTCTGTTAGCAGCCCTGTGTAAGATTATCCTATATATTTGGATTCCCTAACTAGGAGGAGATTCTATAGTAATATTGGTCACTCGTGGTTTGTTGGAGGGTAGCATGAGAGTCGACCAAGTGTGAACATGGATTGGACATTTATGGATTGTTGGAGGACAATGTGATAGTGTCCAAGTTGGAGCCCAATGTGCACCATCTTCATGGACTTATATAGTTGCTAGAGTGGTATTTGTTGAGCTTAGGGGTTAACGAATGAGAGGAGCAAGTGAGAATCCCTATACTTGTGTGTGGAGAAGTATTTCTACATAAGATGATGGGAAGTCCTCCTAGCTCGTGTTCTTTGTGGGATATGGAAATCTTGCAATGATAAGTGGAGTCCTTATGTGCCCTATTTTGGTATTTATCGGTGCATCATGTGAACCATAATGGGCTGATATCCCTGAGTAGCTAAGGAGAAGTTGAGAGTTGCGAGTTGTTCAAAAAGATAACAACATGTAAATCATACTACTTATTGGAGCTTTATAATATAACTCATTGCAGTATTTACAATAACAACCATACATATATATGTACATATATTAGAACTCGTTTTCCTCAACCAACAAACAATGAAGGATGCAAGGCCCGCATCTGATAAACCATCTCCCATGTAGCTTCATTGGGCCCAAAGTGTTTCCATTACACTTTAAATTGCTTGATTTCTCTGTTCTAGAGCATGAACTGTTTCCGCTATGATATGCATTAAGGTTTTGGCTGGAATTTTGCTTCTGGATCCACCTATAATACAAACCATCCAATCACATGATCAACACCCTTCACATATCGTTTAAGTAATGAAACATGAAAAACATCATGGAATTTCATTGTGGGCGACAGTGCAATTTTGTAGGCCACTGGGCCAATCCTCTCAAGGATCTTTAAAGGCCGGAAATACTGAGGTGTCAAACTGGAACATGATCCAACCCTCAAGGAACACTTCTTAGGATTGATGCGCAAATATACATGCTCACCAAAATAAAAATCCTTAAATTACTTGTGCTAATATGCATAACTCTTCTTCCTGTCCTATGCTACCTTTAGATACTTCTTGATAACTTTCATTTCCTATTCCATTTCTTCCAACATTTCTGGTCCAATAATTACCCTATTCACTGGATCACTCCAATTTATGTGAGTATTACAACTCTGCCCATAAATTGCCTCAAAGAGACTCATCCTCACGGACTCCTGACACCCATTATTGTATGCAAACTCTACTTTTGGAAGATAATCTTCACACTTCCTTTGATGGTGCATACCATACATCCTCAAGATTTCTTGCAAATATTTCTTAAACATTTTTATCTGTCCATCTATCTGCATATGATAAGTTGTACTGAAAGCCAACTATGTCCCCAAACCTGCAAACAACTCCTTCCAAATCCTATAAGTGAAATTGAAATATTTGTTGGACACAATCTTCTCAAGAATTCCATGTAAGCTCACTATGTCCCTCATAAAAATATGAGCTATAACACTAGCTGAATTAGTAGACTTCATTAGAATGAAGTGAGCTATCTTGGTAAACCTGTCAACGACAACCATGATGGAATAATGTTGTCTATAGGTCTTCAAAAAAAGTGTAAATAATTCCATGGAAATGACTTCCCATTTCCACTCTGGAATCAGAATCGATTGCAATAAACCATATGGATGCTTACACTCTTCTTTTACTTGTTGACAATCCAAACACCTTGCGATGAGCTCAAACACCTCTTTCTTTAGATTCAACCAATACTATAACTTCTTCACAAATTTCATTTTCCTCTTATATCTCAGGTTACCTAAATATGGCTTAAAATGAAATTCCTTCAAGATAATATTCTTGAGCTCACTATTGTATGACACATAGATCCTGTCCCTGAATCTCACTAAACCATATGCCATGAGATGATAATCCACATCCTGTTCACCTATCCCCTATTGTTGTCATGTATTCTTAAGCTATTGATACCTGTCATCCTATTGCCCTTCCAGTAAGATCCTATCCTATATATATGTCCCATATGAACTCACTGACGCAATGTGATTTACCTACACTCTTCTTCTAAGAGCATCCACAACCATGTTATCCTTATGATTAATATACCCGATCTCAAATTTAAACTCACTAAGCATGGAAAACCATATAGCTTGCCTGAAATTCATATTAGGTTGGTCAAATAAGTATCTCAGCCCACTGTGATCACTCATAAAAAATAACCTCCTCCCAAGAAGATAGTTCCTCCACAACTTCAATGAATGAATGATTGCTACCAACTCAAGGTAATGAGTCACATAATTCTACTCGTGCTCATTCAAATTCCTTGACTTGTAGCATAGCACTTGTCACTCCTACATCAGGAATCCACCAATTCCCCTCCTTAAATCATATGTACATACCACAAACTCTTTATCTAGATCTGAAATATTTAGAACTGGAGCATTTGTGAGCAACTGCTTCGACTACTTAAAACTCGCTGCACATTCCTCTACCCAATCCAATTTATTTCCTTTCCTCCTCAACGATGTAATAGGATTGGAAATATGTGAGATGTTCCTGATGAACCTCTTGTAGTAACCCACTGACCCCATGAATTATATGAATTCATCCACATTCCTAGGAGATTCCCATTCCATAATAGCTTTGATATTTTTTTGGTCCACTGCAATACCTTCCTTGGAAACAACATGTCCCAGGTAATGAAATTATGTCTGAAATAAAGTACACTTACTAAGCTTGGCATACAAGTGATTCTCTCTCAAAAATATTAACACTGCTTCCAGGTGTTTTTCATGCTCTTCCTCATTCTAAGAATATATCAATATATCATCATTGAATACTATCACAAACTTGTCTGTATAAGGACACAACACACTATTCATCAAACACATGAAAGTAGCTCGAGCATTAGTCAAACCAAAAATAACCACAACAAACTCATAATTCCCATACCTGGTTTGGAAAGTAGTCTTGTAAATTTCCTCTTCTTTGATATGTACTTGATGATATCTTGATCTCATATCAATCTTCGAGAACATTGTTTCTCCCTTCAATTGAAAAACAATTAATCAATTTGCGAAAAAGGGTACATGTTCTTAATTTTCACCTTGTTAACTGCATGTAATAAATGCAAAACCTAAGAGTACCATCCTTCTTCTTCACAAGCACAACTAGTGCACCCCAATGTGATACACTTGGCCTAATGTATCCCTTATCAATAATATCCTTCAATTCCAGCAACTTTGGAGTGTTCATCATGTTAGGCGCATTTGATGTTGTTGTTGATCTTGGTACCAACTTAATAGAAAAGTACACTTCCTTATGAGGATGAAACTCTAAAATATCTATTAGGAATAGATCCTGAAAATGCTTCAAAATGAGATACCTCTCCCAGATTTATGCATCCTCAAAATCCTTGCCTTTATCACTATAAACATGCACTGCGAACAATACACACCCTTTTATGCAACTACACTTTGCCTACATAGTTGTAACCCTTTTCACCAATGTAGGTTTCTTTTTACCCTACAAGATTCTCTTCTATACATCATCATGCAAGCACTCGATATCATTTTCATAACAATCCACCTTAGTCATGTGAAGGTAAAATCAATACATACCAGAAACATATTTTATGATCCCAATGGAAGAACATTTAGATGTTCCAACATAGGAATACCATTCATCTCAAATACAGAAGCTCTCACCAAATGATGAACTATTTTCTTAGTACCTGTAGCCAACTGCACCAACCAAGAATCTACATGCACTTCTTTAATCATACCACACTTATCCACCAGGTCAAGATTAACATAGATATAATTAAGATCCAAGGTCAATCAAAATGGAAACAATTCAATTAAAAAGCTCCGCTTCCATCTCAATGATGGATTCTTGGTGATCTGCCTCTTTGTTATAAAATGTTGCATAGATCTAAGGAATGCTCTGCCCAACATCCCCAAATATATGCGCCTCCTAAGTACTATATATATGAGGTCTTCCACCATGATACAATGGAAAATCCTTCTTGCGATGATCCTTGCCACACATCTAGCACTGCAAAAGTTCCCTGCCACTACCCTTATTTTTCTACTCTCTAGGATCAGGTCCATGACATTTCTCAACTGCATTAAATTTCTTATAATAAGCAACATTTTCCTTCTTACTCGCATCCTTAGGTATTCCATGCTTCGGTGGCCAATTTCCTTTAATCTTTCCATTCCCATTCCAAGCCTTCTTAGACTCATATTTATGCTTTGATTTCTCATAACAGGGCTTCAACTTCCCAATGACTTCTTTAAACCACTGAGGCTCATCATAATCAATCTGATCCTTGAATGCTAACAAAATTCCACTAAAAAATATCTAAATTTTTTCCTTCCCATTATTAAGATAAGGAAAATATCTCAAAAACTCTAGGAACTTAGTCGTGTACTCCTCATCTGACATAGATCCCATATTCAACTCATAAAAATCCTTTTAATTTCTATCATAATACCTTTCTAAAAATCAATTCTTCCTGAATAGTCTCTTGAATTCATGCCAACTCAATTCCTCTGTACTAATGTCTTTGACATGATTCACGTATTCCCACGAGATGAATCCTTTCAATTTGAGGTTGAAAATTGCTATCTCGACCTTCATGTTCTCTGTATATTCATGCATCTTAAAGAGCTTCTTCATTCCAAGCAACCATACCTTTTCATATTCTAGTTTCTTCAACTTTGTATCGAATGTAGGTGGTTCATATTTCTTGAAATCATCTAGAAATTATCCCCTCTCACTCCTCCTGTAAGGATGATAGCGATGATGAAAATGTCTATCTGAAATAGAACTCAAATATAACCCATAACAACGACCTCTCATGTCAGGTGTTTCCATCCATCTACCACCTCTGATCGTGTCATCCTTATCTAAACTCTGCCCTCCATGAAATATGTTTCCATACACCCTATTAGGGCATGTCCTCCTGCCCATAATTTATTTGTGGTTGTCCCTGGCCATAAAAATTTGACAAACTATGAAGGATCACTCCATTTACCTCTGCTTGCTTCTCATGTGCCCTGGAAATTCCTTCCCGTGGCTGAATAGTTATGTAATGATTCGCCTTGCAACTTATGATTTCCGCCTTTAGAATTCTCAAGGTATCTGCTATGTCAAGAGAGTACTCATATCTGTGTTTCTCATCTGATCTATAATGAGAATCACATGAACTATAATCCACCATTATGATAGTAATCTATGATATTCTTCTTCCTGAAAACATACCATGTAAGATAAACCAAATATAAACATAATCAACATAACTTAATGAATTTTAGGGGAGGTTATATCATTTGTAAAATCAATCCAGATTAATATGATACATGAGTATACATAATCATATCAATATATCAACATCATGCATGATAACACTAACTGCATACAATGACCTCATGCACGGAAACTATAACCATGAAAATGCATGCATAATGACATGCTCCTAGCCCATCCAATGAAAGTATTTGAACCATGCTCCGATACCACCTTGTGCTATTGCACATCACCTAAAGAGAACGAAAACCCTCTTTCATACCACCATGTAACAACCCCACCGCACATTTACCCAATTTCACTGGTCTTCTAGGGTAAACATGAGACAAAGGGTTACCATGACATGACCTAACCTTCAAGCTTCAGTTATAGAAGTAGGGCCAACAACTGAGACTTTCTAACCACAAAATTAAATCCTATAGGGCTTACAAGACACTCAAGGGCGAAATAACCACCCCAGGTGACCCAACCTTGAGCTATACTTCCTTTTCAGTGATTGAGACTCCCAATCGCATGCACAAGCCTGCATGAGTATAGTTGTGACCCTCCAACCGCATGCACAAGGCTACTTGAGTGTGATTGTAACCCCAAATCCTCAGTTTAGAGGGTGCAGTCCTGAGATATGAGCCACAATTCTCGGCCAGCCTCTAGACCACTACCCAGAACTTCCTCAAACTTTCCAAAATGATAAATTACTTGAAGACAATGCTAATCATACAAAACTTGAAAAATACTTGACTTAACCAGGCCTAACCATGACAGTCATTTCATCAAGCATATGGTGAACATATAATATATAGTTCATGAATGCATATATGAATATAGGAGTTTGAAACTTATCTAATAATCACCAAGAAGGTCTAATTCCATCTCATAATAGCTGCATTAAGATTTTTTATCCATGCATTCATTAACCATCAAATAATTATAAAATCCTGAATAAGACATAGATAGAGTATATTGAAAATCCATGCTTATAACGAAAACATAATAATAATATTATTAATCATGACATAAAACCATCAAGTCACCATAATAACAAGTATAAGTTCTCATAGAATACATTATGAAAAATAACTCTTATTAACTTATTCAAAAGTCAACCAAGTTAATGACATCCACGTACCACCCAACCATAGTTTGGGTTGAACCAAATATTTATTTTAGCCAGTCACCCTTGTTCCATATTCCAAGCATGAATGTGGTATATCAAGACCTAAATGACCATGGATTCCTAAATATTAAACCATCTCCTCCCTTAGGCTACCACGATCATGCCAAACAACTTTGTGTTAGGTCCCTATAATACTAGTGTATTATCACTGTTGTTATCGTTAGTGTAACCCCTATCATTATTGTTGTGCCCATGTATCCATAATTTTGTTATGATTGTGCCCCATAGAAGCCCACTATTTTAATTGTCATGCTCGTACATTATTACTGTTATTTAGGCTTTGATTATATTGTGACCCCTTTGACTCCTATATATAACAAGGAGGTATTAACATTTGTATCATCCAAGTATTGTTTAATTATGTAATATAAAGGAGGTTTATCCCTTGAATAGGAATATTTTTAAGTCGTTGATCTATCTTTTCTTCTATTTTTTCAGTTGGTTGCATAACATTTCGTATCAGAGCTTTGGATTCTAGGGTTTTTCTTCTTTAAACAATACATCTTGGAATTTTCGCTATAAATATTTTTCTAAAAATATTCACAAGCTGAAATTTCAAACACGTGGAGATACGATTTTTATGAACCTTGTGTAAAAATTTCATATATTAGTTCCCTATATTTTTGGAGATATGATCCAAGTAATTTAGGGTGTTTGTAGGTTCCAAACTTCCATCTCAAATAGGTGACCTAGGGAAAATCATCATAACTTTCTCTCTCAACATTGGATTTGAATTTCCTAAAACTTGATTGAAATTGGATGAAGTGTAGTTTTCTGGGTATCATTTTTAGGGTCAAAGGTCGAAACAATGACACATGGCACTCTGTACAATTTCGCTCTACTGGACCAGTCTATAATCAGGCCATCGTGGGAAATTGGGAATAACTCTTTCTTCAAGAATACAATCTCACTCTAACTTGTGGATTTGGAAAGAAGACTTAGAGGGCTACCATAGGATCAAATTTCATATCTTATACATCTGGAATTATAAATATACAATAGTTTCAATATCAAGCTCCTAAAAAATAAGTAAAAGGTGTGCATTTTTTAAATTTTACATAACATTTGTCTGAAAAATTAGTTTGAAGTGATTCAATGGGAATAGCGAAACACATATATAATTGTGTGATTAAAAAATGGCTAAAAAAAATGCAAACACCTAGTAAGAAACTAGAAATATCTTCTATTATGTATGAAGAAGAGGAATAAATGCAACATGATATATCAATTTTATGAGACCAACTGCAACAAATTTCGCTCTTGCAAAAAGTAATAAAAAATGGATTGGAAGCCATGATGAATGTTAAGAAATATGATATAAAAATGGACATGTGAGTTAAGATAGATTGTATAAAAAGTGGCATGGGAGTTTTGAATGATTATTTAAAAGAAAACATGGAATCAATGATGAATGTCAAGATAGAGGGGTTGAAGGAAGGTTTGGAAAAATTGATAGAAGAAATGCTTCCTAATGGTGACAAGGTAATCTATGAAAATCATGATGAATAAAAAAGGAATATGAATTATGATTTTAGATACTCCAATGTTGGGTTTAAGAACCAACACATTCCAAATATTGATATGAGGAAGTTTTATGGAAAGGATATGATAATATAGATACTATAGATGGAGCAATATTTTGATCTCCATGATGTCCAACACACAGAAAAGGTAAGCATTGCAACTTTATATTTAGAAACCAATCAGTTTGTATGGTATCTATTTATTTTTTCTCATAAACCTCTTTTCACTTGTTCAATTTTTACAGAGGAAATGATAACACATTATGAGGATACAAAGAGAAACACCTTCTTTAGCCAATTGATAAATCTCAAACAAAAGGGTTAAACGACATAGCACATTGATGACTTCCAAAAATTGCATATCAGGGTAACTGGTATTATAGAGGAGCATAGGATTGATGTCTTCATATGGAATTTGAAGGATAACATCCAACATGAGGTTCCCCTTTCAGAACATGATTCATTGGAGAAGACATTGAGGGTGGCAAGAAAAGTTGAAAGAAACATTATGGCAACAAGGAAGTATGCCACTCACAAATATAAATATGGAAGTGTTGTTTCTCCTATGCTTACACAACCTACATGGTTTACAACAAAATAATTGGATAAAAAGAGAGAAAAGGGGATTTGTTAAAATTGTGATAGAAAATACACTATAGGTCATAAGTGTGCTTTTAAAAATTTATTCTACATAGATTGTGAAGAGGAGGAAGAAAACGAACAAGAAACATTGAAATAGGAGTATATACACCACGAAGCAACCCCTGATAAAGAAGAAATGAATCCGACCATATCTTGCAATGCATTGGTAGGAATTACCACTCCTCAAATGCTCAATATAGAAGGATATATCAATAAGGAAAAGGTAATAGTGTTGATTGATTCAAGTAGTACTCATAATTTTATTCATTGTAAGATAGCCAAGGAATTTAATTGCTTCTTATATCCAACACTAGAGTGTCAAGTGATGGTTTCAAATGGAGGAACTACAAATCGCTCTGGAAACTTCCATAATATCAAGATAACCATGCAGAAATATGATTTGAATATCCCAATGCTTTCCATTCCAATGGGTGGTGTTGATGTTGTATTATGAGTCCAATGGTTACAATTTTGGGGGAAGAAAACTTTTAATTTTCAAGAGATTTTCTTGAATTTTTTTTTGGGAAAGAAAGGAAGTTGAACTAAGGGGTATTGCAGGGAAACTGGGAAATATAATCGGTTCTAATGGCATGAAAAAAATTCTAAAGAAAGATAAACAAGACATAATTGCACAATTATGCTCACTAGAGGTTCAAATATCAAATTCATCTATTTATCCTAAACTCCAAAAAGTCTTATACAATCATTCCAAGGTATTTGAGACTCCCAAAAGCCTCCCATATATTTGTGATCAAGATCATTCTATTCATTTAATTCCAGGAATTGTTCCTCTAAACATCAGACCTTACAGATATCCCTATGCCCAAAAGAGTGAAATTGAATATATGCCATGAAGAAATGCTATAGGTTGGTATAATTAAACCTAATTAAATTTCTCTCTCTTCTACAGTAGTATTGATGCACAAGAATGATGGATCATGGTCATGTGTCTAGATTATAGGGAGATAAATAAGCTAACTATTAAAGATAAATTTCCTATTCTTGTCATTGATGAATTATTGAATAATTACATGGTGCAATTTAC
The DNA here is from genome assembly GCA_034641835.2 of Pinus albicaulis. Taxonomy (NCBI): domain Eukaryota; kingdom Viridiplantae; phylum Streptophyta; class Pinopsida; order Pinales; family Pinaceae; genus Pinus; species Pinus albicaulis. Next base: position 930,826,041 of record CM076569.1, on the reverse strand, counting down.
TTCACCAAGATGGATATTTGTTTATGATATCCTCAAATTATAACGAAGACTTAAGAAATTCCAAAAACAAAATTCAGAAATCATGAGGTTCATTATGAATTTTTGGTATGTAGGTTTTAACCCTGTACAAAAATTATCTACAAATGATTTCTTAGAAACAAAAAATAAATAATAGAGAGAGCATAAAACATAAAACAAGTATACACAAATATTTTCCCCAAGATCCCAAACTGGGACTACCAGCTTGATTTTTAATTAAATTCCTTTAGTGTTACAACACACATATATACATGTCAAAGCATTCATAAACCCCAACCCATTAACCCTGGATTAGAATATAACCATAGTTCCCTTGACCAGATCTATAAAATACCATGAGTAGAAAAACCATCATGCCCAAAACCATGTGCAAACACATGCACAAAACCATAGGTACATCTTCCCACCTAATATAGGGTCCAAAAAAACTTTCGTGAGGTAGTAACCCGGATCCTGTGCAAGAGGGTACCTCCTCCATACAAATTCCCTAATAGGGTGGGCTGTTTCACCCCCTGTGACCCCCGTACGATGCCCGACACAAGCGTAGGGATCCTACCACCCCCCTTTGAACCCCTTCTTCTCGCTTGCTTCTAATAATGGAAATAACATAACACACACCCAACATTCTCCCACTTGTTGTTTTCTTTCCACAGGGGGCCACCGGAGAGCTTAGTCATTGGTCTTGTCCTACAATGCCCATTATTTCTCTACACCAATAAAACTTCTTAGTGCTCACAGAATCGTCAATGTATCTTCAACATTATTCAAAGTGTCCACCTTTACCAACAACACCTTTTTATCCTCAATCATATCTCTCACAAAGTCACGCTGAAAATAAATGTAATTTGTCTTTGAATGATAAGAAAGGTTCTTAGCCAAGAAAATTTCACTTTGTCTATCATAATATATCCTTATAGCTCTCTGCACCAACCCCATACTTGAACATAGTCTCTAAAACCAGACTACTTCCTTCCTTGAATGAGTTGCAGCCATGTATTCTGCTTCTACAATTGACAAAGCCACTACAAATTGTCTTTTACTCATCGAACTAATTGCGCCTCCAAATAGATTAAAAACATACCCACTTGTAGATATTATTTGATCCAAATCTCTAGCACAGTCTGCATCAAAAAATCCATGGATATCCAAAAATTTGTCCAATCGTGGTATTCCTTGGTAGCATAGACCATAATCACTAGTTCCATGCAAATATCTAAAAACCCGCTTCATTGTTTTCCAATGCTCCTTCCCTGGTTTTGACATAAACCTGCTCAATACTCCCACTGCATGTGAAATTTCTAGTCTAGTACACACCATTTCATACATCAAAATACCCATTGCACTTTCATATCGAACATGGGACATATCCTCCTCTTCTTCTTTCTTGGTACATTGTTCAATAGATAGATTTACACCTATAGGAATAGGAACCTTCACTGGTTTACTATCATGCATATTCAACCTCTGCAATATTGTCTTGACATAGTTCCTCTTGTTTAACTAGAGATTACTCTTTTCACGGTCTCTCTTAATTTTCATGCCCAAAATATATTTTGCAGCACCAAGATCCTTCATGTAAAATTTGGAGAAAAATTGTGCCTTCAAATCCTCGATAATTTATTTTTCATTTCCAACTAGCAACATATCATCCACATATAATACCAAATAAATAACATTATCACCAATTAATTTAAAATAAACACAGTGATCCTCTTTTCTTCTGGTGAAGCCAAATGTATCAAATTTCTGATACCACATCCTTGGTGATTTTTTTAACCCATATTGAGACTTCTTTAGCCTACATACCTATTCTTTCTTACCCTCCACTGCAAAGCCTTCAGGTAGCTTCATGTAGATTTCCTCTTTCAGATCCCCGTGAAGAAATGTTGTCTTCACATCCATTTGTTCTACCTTAAAATAAAATGTAACAACAATAGATAAAAGTAATCTAATAGAAGTTACCTTGGCAATAGGAGAAAAAATATCAGCAAAATCAATTCCCGAAACCTCAGAATAACCTTTTCTTACCAATCGAGCCTTGTATTTATCAACCTTGCCTTCTGCATTCATATTCTTCTTAAACACCCATTTTCTTCTAATGTGTTTTCTTCGAGTCAGAAAATCCACCATATTTGATGCCTCATTTCTGTGTAAGGATTCCATTTCATCAACCATGGACTCCTTCTAGATTTTTCCATCCTCTGAATCCACTGCCTCCCTAACAGTTTTAGGATCATAATTAGTGATATTTAAAGCAAAATTTAAACAAAAAATATATGGACTATACCTTTCTAATTGCCTTCTTTCTCAAACTAATCTTCTCACAGCTGGAGTTTTTGGCTCTTGCTCTTCTAAATCTTGTTTTCTTGTAGAGCGTGATTCTTCCTCCTTTAGCTCAAACTCTATCTTCTCAAGTCCCTTTAGTAGGACTTCATGTTTAACAACATATTTCAACTCCATAAACAACACATCTCAGTTGTACACAACCTTCTTTGTTTCGAGGTGTTAGTGTCAGTTTTGTCATACTGCTATTAGTGATCAAATTTACTCTTTTTCATTTGCATAGTAGGAGTCCCATACTATAAATTTTCATCATTCCATTAGGTCATGGATTCATTGATGGTAGTGTACTTTCATCAATTTTCCCTCATGTGAAAACTCACTGATTCTCGTCTCTATGGTCTTCAGTCATGATTCACTTTCACTCCGCAATTCATGTTATTAGGTCATAGAGTTGATCTCATTAGGTTATAGGGTCTCATCATGGTCAAATTAATGATCCAAGTGTCAATAAATATCAGCAAGGACATGAGGAGATCTAATAAGCTCAAAAGCATGGTATCTGGAAAAATCAAAGAAGTTGTTCTTTCAGTTGAATGTAATTGTCACCTCAAAACATGTTTTGAGGTAAAAACAGGGTACTTTGTTTTGATTATCATATTTTATGTAATTTTATGTCTCCATATGTGATAAGTTGAACTGCAGAAGCTGCTATCTCCATAAAGCCACTGTCAGTCCTTTGCAGCCCAACACTAAAGGGTCAAAGGAGATTTTTTCTCTGCCTGCATTTCAGAGGTGTTCTCCACAACATTTTTAGTGCAAATCATGTTCCAAGTGTGTTCATCAGAAGGATCCTGGAAAGAGCTTTCCAACGGTATATCATACTCCAAAAAACTGACTTCTGGATTGGAAGATATGCCTAAGTGATTAAAAGCCCCCAAAAGCCTAACCCCTCCCTTCTTTTTCATTTGATCCCTTTAAACTCTATAACCTTTACCTTTTTTATATAATTTTGGCCTTATCACAAAATTCCATTTGTATTTTCATTGCCACATCCTACAAATCCCGATGCGATGGCACACCTCTGATGCGATCGAATCGCATCACAATAGTTCATGGGCTCCTGACCGACCCACCTCTGATGTGCCACTTCCGATGCGATTGATTCTTCCCCGATTCCTCCAATCGCACCATCGTATCATGACATAACACTTAACCTCCCTACCCTTCCCACTGATGTGATAATTGCCATCGTTCATTGCATCGCAAAGTCATCGCACCATCACATCGAAAATTCCGCAAGTTCTTAAGCATTTGACCCTGCTCTTCCGATTTATCGATGCGATTAATCGCATATCACCCTTCGCAATCGGCATTTCGTACAGCACTTCACTCCCGAAATCACCGATGTGATGAATCGCATTACGCAATCGGCGATTCCATAACATTTAAATTCAAACCTGCTTCCCTTCCACTGCGATTTGCAATTGCGATTTTCCCTAGGTCCCACCTCAAAGCCCTTCCGCCTTTTCAAAAGAAAAGGGTTTTTCTTCGTCTAAAAGTGGAAATTTCATTTCATATTTGTTTTAAAATAATTTCATCCACCCTCCTCTATAGCTTCCTTATCCTTGGTCTATACTCCATCGCCATTGCACATCGCGATTTGTCCGCTCAAGTTATACCTGCCCCTGCTGTTGTGATTTGCGATTGCAATTTCTCCCGATCCCACCAAAGCTTTCCGCCCCTTCCGCCTGTTCCACTTCTCCTCTACGCCATTTTACTCTATCGCATCGCATCGCTCCATTATGAAATACACCCTCCACCCTTCCAATGCGATTTGCGATTACGATTTGGGCCCACCATCCTTCCTTTCGCTCTTTTCAATATAAAAAGGGATTTTTTGTTAAAGGGGTCAATGTTATTTTAGTCGGTTACAAAGGCATTTTTCTTTGGCAAAAAGGTTTTTCTTCAAAGATTAAAGGAAAATACATTCTGTTCTGGACCGCGAGCTATTATGAAACACAAAGATCATTACAGCATTTACCATGGAATGGCAGCAACGATAAAAGAAGAGAATCGGTTCCAGATTTGTCTTTCTTCTCCTCTGTTTGAGTAACTGTAGCAGCAAATCCTACAGATTATCAAAATGTATTGTTTATTATTTTTTTTTAGAGGCATTATGTTGGTCTCTTTCCTATATTCAGATTTATTTTTTGGGCAGGTGAAACAGCTCCTCCTTCTATGGATCTGCCCCCCTTGAAACTGATCTATTTAATGTAGTTTTTCATCATTTTTAAGGGGGGGGAAAGGTGGAATAAGTTGGAATCATTGAGGACGCTCTGCACTCCATTTTGTAACAGTTTGGTAGGGAATTAATTAAGAAATGCAGCACTGATTTATGGGATCCTTGTGGTATGGATTTTAGCACTGTTCTTTCCTTTGTGATCATTTATTAATTGTTATGTTTGCTATTCATTCATTCATATTTCTGTTTGGATGTTTTCAAGATAGATAGGTAGAATCCATTAAATAATGCTCTACCTTGGGAAAATCATTCAATACTCTATGTTTTCCGTTGTTTGAAGAGGATCCATCTCCAATGCCCTTTTCAGCTTCTCACCAGTCTTAAACATTCCATCATTATTAAAAACAAAGTTGTTAAAATCCCTGCCTACCTTGCCCCATAGAATACCCTGTATCTCTGATTTAATTCCCCAGATTCAAACTGCCCATCCCCATCTGATCCATACAACCTATAAAAATTGATAAAACATTTCCAGCTACTATACCTAGCCTAAAATCAATTTGCAGTTACACTTCATTGAACATTTTTCACGGAGAGAGCCCTCTCCTGACCTTGTAGGGCTAGCTACAAGGCTGAGCGTGGTTTGAGGTTACCCTGATTTACCTTCCTTCAGCCTGAGGTTCGAATTAGTTGCTAACACAGGGTTCCAAAGCTTGTAGCCTTTTAAACCATCCTTATACCCCATAAATGTGCACCTTTTAGATTTATTATCCAACTTGGTCCTCTTCTCCTTTGGAGCATGTACATATGCATCACATCCAAATACCCTTAGATGTGAAAGAGAGGGTTTCTTACTAGTCCATACCTCATGTGGATTCTTATCCTCCAATGTTTTTGAAGGTTATCTGTTAACCAGGTAACATGCAATCTCCACTGCCTCTGCCCATAATTCCTTTCCTAACCCGGTACCACTAAGCATGCTTCTTGTCTTTTCAATCAACGTTCTATTCCTTATTTTGCAACTATGTTTTGTTGAGGTGTGTATGGAGTCTTATTCTATTGTGCTATACCAAAATTCTTATATAAATCTTCAAATTCTTTCTTGCAGAAATCTCCACCATTATCTGTCCCCAACACCTTTATCTTATTCTCAGTCTGCTTTTCCACCAAACCCTTACATTCTTTAAATCTGTCAAAAAATTCAGATTTCTTCCTTAGGAAATATATCCATGCATTCCTTGAGAATTCATATATAAATGACACACAGTACATAGACTTACCTAGTGATGGAAATGACATTGGTCCAAACACATCACTGTGCAGAAGCTCTAATATATTGTTCGCCCTCTTAGCACCAGAAGGAAAACTCACCTGATTCCACTTCCCATATAAAAAATGTTCACATAAATCGAAATCGAGAGATAAATTAGACATACCTTCTACCATACCATTACCATGCAGTATATGAAGGCCCTTATCTCCAATATGTCCAAGCCTTTGATTCCATAGCATGGTCTTTTCTCCAGAGACCGCTAGGCTTTCTACTCCACTTTCAGGAACCACAGAGTTGTTACACCCATCAATAACAGTTATGCCCAGAAGCTTGTATAGAGTTCCAATCCAAACTCCCCTCATTAATACTAGTGCTCCCCGAACCATATTGCAGGTATCTTTCTCGAACACTATTTTTACATATGCATCATCCATCTTGCTTACAAAAATTAGATTTAAGGCCAATGCAGGAAGGTGCAGAACACCAGGAAGTGTTCTAATCCTTCCACCTTGCACCTTCAGCTTGAATTTTCCATGTCCAATGATTCTAGCCTTCCTATCATCCCCTAATAAGTCATCACCACCATAATACTTCCCATACTCGTAGAACCACTCCCTATGGGGAGTGAAGTGAAAGGATGCACCTATTTCAATCAACCATGCCTCATGATCTACAAGTGTATTTGAAGAAGAAGCCAGATACACATCCCCACCTTCATATGAGGTGGTTTTCACCTATGTAGAAGGAGCAACTTCAAATCCATTTCCTTTCTTAGGATATTTAGGACTATAGTCCTTTTTGAAGTGCCCTTCCATTCCACATTTACAACACATCTTTACAAACTTTCCTAGATATTTTGATCTCCCAATCGAAAAATTATTTTTGTTTATGTTATGGGACCTTCCTCATATAGATAAGGCATCTCCATTTTGGCCCTCTATTGTTTTCCAAATCATTTCCTCCGATAGAAATGTTGAGACAATTTTATCAAAATTCAAGGTAGTTGTATTACTACATATTGTAATAACCAGACTATCCCACAAATCTGATAAGGAACTGTTACACTAAAATTTTCACCATGACGTTTTACTGTCTGTATGGGTTCATCATTACTCACACAATACTCCCTTAGAAGTCTACAAACATCAAGTTCCTAAAACCAAGCCTTGAAATTGAGAGAAAAGCTTATGAAAGTCATAAAAATACTTGTACCGCACTTTCTCTTAGTATTACCTGCAGTGCCGCATCTGTTTGTTCTGGAACATGCGGAACCGGTTGCACTTTTTCTTCATTAAAGGTGCAGATTTCTGTAAAAGGTAAAGTGAATGTGGAAGTAAAATTTGGAAGCCCAACTAGTTGAATCTGGAAGCTTCTGGAGGCAATTATTCAATGGAAAGTTTGCTCCTTTCATGTACATTCATCCCTCCATTAAAGGAGCCTACCCCTTGGTATATGGAACTTAATCCCTTTGAAAGAGGATTCTATCCCCTCTTATTTGGAGCTGCAACCTCTTCTCTTTTGCTATAAATTGAGGCCATAGTTCAGCCTCAAGGGGAGTTAGGCTTTGAGATTTTTTGAGGAGAATTGCTAGAAAAACTCAAACTCTCTTAATTGTTTACCATAAGGGAATGATTACACACTCATTTGTATGTTAGTCGAGAGAGTTCAAAGGCTTGTCAAAGTAGAGGAAACGCTTGTTCCCGGCCCCGGAAGGACCTGTACGACATCAAGGTGAACACGGTTGTAAGGCTCCTTCTTTCATTAAAGATAATACAAATGGATCTTGTTTTCTCAATGAGTTGTTTATTTAAATGGATTATTTCTTGAATTCCTTGATCATCGAGATAGATTTATGGTTTATCTATTAGTCTATATTATGCAGGTGCTTCTGATTCTTTCATGTTTTTTATTGCAGATCCCGAAAGGAGACGTATTCAAAGTGATAGGAAATAAGACTACGATCAGCGCTGCACTACAGGTAATAGGTAAGTCCTAAATCCTTCATTATAGATAATTCTAGATCAAATATAATCTAGAGAAATTATTTTACATCTGTCTGTTTGTTGCTAGTTATCGTAGGATACTAGGGAGATCTATCTTGTCCACAAGAACGATTTATCCCCCCAACAGGAACACAACAAAATTATGCACTTACCTTCATATGAGATTTTAATATAAACATATGATAATTGACTTACCATAGTATTGAAAGCATTCAAATGCTCTGTCACCAAGTCTCCATCCTTCATCCATAGGTTTTAAAACTTTTTACACAGGAACAATTTATTCTATGGAGACTTATATTGGTACAAAGTCCCTAACTTGACCCACAAAGTCTTCATCGTAGCTTCCCAGATACATTCAACAATACTGAATCTGAGACACAATCATATTTTTCTCTTTACCTTCTGATCCAACTACCCCAAGTCTTCATCTAGCATTGTTTTCAGTTTAGTACCTAGATCTATTGCAATCCACTAATCTTTATCCTCCATCTTTAGCTTCCACCACTCAAAAATATGACCACTAAATTTCTTGATCTCTGTCTTTCTACTGCTCGCCATCTTCTTTCACCGCAAGAATCGATCCTGCATATCTCCCACTGAACAAGCTCTACCACAGGCCCAAGCAAAAAACCCCTCAGCAGCAAAGGCATCCCCTTGAAGCCGAAAAATATTTGATACCGAATGTAGGTTTTAACCTTGTACATAAATTATCTATAAATGAATTATTAAAAACATAAAATAAACAATAGATTAATCATAAAACATAAAACATATATACATAGGTATTTTTCCTTGGATCCCAAACTGGGACTACCAACTTGATTTTTCATTATATTCCTTTTAGTGTTACTACACACATATATACATGTTGAAGTGTTCATAAACCTTAATCCATTAACCCTGGAGTAGAGCATAACCATAGTTCCCTTTATAGGAACTACAAAATACAATGAGCAGAAAAACCATCATGCCCAAAAGCATGTGAAAACCCATGCACAAACCCATAGCCAGATACACCCACCTAATATAGGGTCCAAAAATATTTTCTCGGGGCACTGCACCTGATTCAAGCATAGATAACCTATCGCCCCTCGCTTACCCCCCGCTTCACGCCTGCTTCTAATCGTGGAAAGAATATAACACACACCCAACATGGTCATGCCTTTTCACCTTACTAATGCTCCTTCGACATTTTAAGGTTTGATGAATTCCATTTTCAAACCCTTCATTAGAAAATTTGTGTTAGTATTTTTTTATGATATACTAATCTAGAGAAATTCTTAGAAGGATCATGTACAACATGGTGATAGGGTGCTCAAACTATTGGAGGAGAAACAATTATATGCAAAAACATCCAAATGTTTATTTAGAGTACAAGAGGTGGAATATCTGGGTCATATTTTATCTCATGAGGATGTTAAGGTAGAATATAACAAATTAAAGCCATTAAGGAATTGAAAATCCCCACAACCATAAAGCATCTTAGAGGATTTCTCAGGTTGACAGGGTATTATCGTAAATTTGTTAAGAATTATGGGAGAATATAATCATCTCTAACAACATTACTAAAGAAAGATGCACTTTATTAGACTCCATAAGAAGCTAAGCCTTTGAACATCTTAAAGAGGCAATGTGCTAAGCACAAGCCTTAGCTATGCCTAACTTTACAAAAAAAAATATTGTGGAATCTGATGCCTCAGGAAAAGGAATTGGTGATGTTTTAATGCAAGAAGGAAGACCCATTGCTTTTGAAAGTCATCCAATCAAAGGAAATTATTTACAAAAACCTATTTATGAGATGGAAATTTTGGCAATAACACATGCACTAAATAAATGTATATCTTACCTAATGGGAATACACTTCAAGGTAAAAAAAAATCATGATAGTCTTAAATACTTTTTGGAACAAATATTATATTGAAAAGAGAAACAAAAATGGGTCACAAAGATGTTGGGTTATGAATTTGAAATCAACTACAAAAAAGGGAAGGAAAATCTTGTTTCATATGCACTCTCAAGAAAGGATGAAGATGTGGAAGCATTTCTTTGTGCCATTTCTTTAATCCAACTTGATTGGATAATCAAAGCAAGGGATGAATGGAAGAATGCCAAAGAGATGTAGACACTTATTCAAAATTTGCAGCAAGATCCTAGTACATCCGACACATTTAGTTGGAAAAACGATTAATTATGGTACAAAGATCACTTATATATTTGTAAGAATTATGAACTCAATAAAAATATTATTTTGGAATTACACACCTCCCCCTTAGGAGGGCACTTAGGAATTTTAAGAACTTACCACATGGTCGAGAAGATTTTTTTTTGGGATGGCCTTAAATATGATATTCAGAAGTTTGTGGCTAATGATTGGTTTTCCAAAAAAATAAAGTTGATACAATTTAGACCCTAGGTTTGTTACAACCTTTAGCCATTCCAAGTCTGTGTTGGGAGGAGATATCAATGGATTTTATCACATGTCTACCCAAGTCTGAAGGAAGAGTGTCATCATGGTGGTAGTTTATAGACTTACCAAGTATGCACACTTTTGTGTATTATCTCATCCTTTTAAAGCCAATACAATTGCTACTGAATTAAGTGAAACAATTCAAAAGATACATGGAAACCCAAGGATTATTGTAAGTGATAGAGATCCGATTTTCACTGAAAATTTTAGGACAAAATTATTTTCTTGTCTTGGTACTCAATTAGCTCATATCTCATCTTATCATCCTCAATATGATAGGAAAACTAAATTGAGGTATAACACTTCTTCCATACTACAGCGAAAATGACCCCATTTATGGAAATTTATGGATATCATACACCATCCATCATATCATCATTAAGAGAAAATTCTAAGGTTCATGAATTAAAAGATCACATCGAGCATCAACAAAAATTTCTCAAAATATTAAAGGATAACCTCACTTTGGCACATAATCGAATGAAACAACATGAAGATCAACATCACAGTGAAAGAAGTTTTGATGTAGGCGATTGAGTATTTTTATGAATACAACGATACAAAGAAATAAGTTGTGATGTAGGCGATCAAGTATTTTTATGAATACGACGATACAAATAAATTTCCCTTAAGCAAGATAAGAAGGATAATAATTTATCACCCTAGTACAAGGTGTTGCAAAAAATTGGTACTATGGCATACAAATTGGAGGTGCATGCATCTTTCCGAGTACACCCATTTTTCCATGTTTCATTTTTAAACAAGGTTATTGGTGACAAGCTCCCAATTCAAACAATGTTGCCAAAACTTGACGAAGAATGAAAAATCATATTTGATCCTAAAGAAGTCACAAAACAAGAACTTAATAGCTATGAAATCGATTATTTTCAGAGTTTCTCATTAAGTGGAAGAAATTACCCACTAAAGACTCCACACAGGAGGATGAAAATTGTATACAAGAGCATCTGGAACTACTCAAGCATTAAGGAAAACACTTTTTTAAAGGACAGTGGAATGTTAGGTTCCTATAATACTAGTGTATTCCCTTGATTTTTATTGTGACAATGAAGGAGGACATCTTGGCTCTGGTATCTAAGGTTAGGGAACAAATTGTTGAGGAGGATCACTCCCATTTTGCATTGGTTTCTAACAAGCTCGAAGGAATTCATGAGGATGTAGATCAACTCCAACTCTCAGTTGACAATCTAGCCACTAAATTGGAGACTCTTAGTTTTAAATTGGATAACATGGAAGTGAAAGAGGAAGCATTTGTACTGGGTGTTCGGAAATAAGTCTTTGGAATATATGAAGTAAAAACCATAATTGGATGTTTCTGAGTTTTTTCTCATTTCAGTAAAGAATTTCTTAGTTAGATTACAAACTAAGCAAAACTTCCTCAAAATATTTAAAGTTTTGATTTCAGATTTAATACTTAGAATTTTTAGATCTCGAAATTAGTGTTTTTAGTTTTGAGTGTTATTTCTAGAAATTGTAGTTTTCTTTTGGAGAATGTTTGATTGTAGTTTTGATCTTGAAGAATAAAGGGATTTATTTTTGAGAAATTGATCATTCTGATTTTTCATAAGATAAGATTTATTTTCATATGTTCTTGTTTTGAAGGAAAGAATCATTTTAAAAGATTGCATTTCTCAAATCCTTCTTTTATATATAATTCAATAAAAGGAAATGAATTATTTCTCATAATAGATGCATTTTTAGTATGTTTTGAGTCAAGTCACTACATATCATCAAAGTTTCAATTTTGCACCTATTTTCCTAAGAAATAGCCTATTAAAAGCAACGCTTAAATTAAAATAAATCTAGTAATTTTTATATTTCTAGGACTCTTTTCACCAACATAGCTTAGGCTAGTGTCTTGGAGTAGGGAGTAATTAACTCTCCGAGATAATTAAAACAAACAAGTAGTCGATCTTGTGGTAGGAAAAATCCAATAGTAGCTTTTATGATCTGGGAAGCTCCTCCTAAAGGATTCAAGCACGAGATCATATCCAAAACAGTGAGGTGATCAATTCTATCTCATTGGGAATGATAGAAGATGTGTGCTTATTAAGAATGGTAAACCTCAGATTGACCATTGACGAGGAGCCTGGGGTCACTTGTCGATATACCTTGGATTATGTCAAGGAGCCTTCAAGGGGATTGAACTTTGTTACTCTGCCCTTGTGTGTATATTAGATCGTAGAATGTTCCCCCAGGTATATTTGTTCCTGTTGGTGACTTTAGTGGCCATAAACTTTAAGATTTTTTCCTAAGGTGACAGTGGAGGAAAGATCCCACTATACCTGGAGCAGACGTTGACTAGACTCACTTGGACTCTCCGGAGGGTTATCTTCACTTGAGATGTTTTAAGTGGAGAAACTTGCACTAGTTTGTTTCATTAAGCAGGTTGTCAGGGTAACTGTTCCAAACGCCATTTCTACATTAAAATACTACGATGTTGGATTTCATCACCAACTAGTGTTTTTAGTGTGGGAATCTAGTGTTTGTATGTGGTTTGATCTCCTATATTTTATAAGTGTTTGATCATTTGATTGTCTCTTTAGTGACATTAGGATTTTTTATTGACATTTTCCTTGATTTCGTGTGATTAATAATTTTTAATCGTGGCTGAACTACCAATAAAATCGTGTACACTTCAGGGGAAACCCCCTGAGTATACACCAAGCCAACTTGAAGGGCTGAAAGCTATGGTACCGCATAGTATCAGCAGAATTAGATCAACAGAATCAAGAGAATCATCCATAATTACTCATCCCGATTATCATGAAGTAAATCAATCACAAACAACAAAATATATTCAAGAGCCAATTTCAATTTCCGAAATCAATAACATTGCTTCTACAACCAGTGAATTAGTTGAAGAACCTAAAATTTCTAAGCTAGAAACTGAACATGCTATGTTGGAATCATCTTCAGGATTTGTTACTCTGACTTCTAGTGATCTTGATTCACCTAGAGTAAGGCATCGCATTACCGAAAATCTTCCTTTTGATCTCATATGTATTGAAGAACTTGTTGGTCCACATGAATACATAGTTCTTCCCGAAACCCAAGAAATTTTGAATCTTAGAGAGCGTGAATCAATATTCTACAGTCCTTTTAGAACTGACGCTTGGTATTTATTATTGACAAAAAATTTACAAAACGCAGGTCTTACTGATTCACCATCCCGAATTCCTTTTTACCCTACACCAAGAGGTTATCAACCTTCATTAGCTATGTCGGGTGAGTCATATATGTTTTCTAAATCTCTGAAAACATATTTATATGGTGGTTCATCTGTTCCTCCAAGATACCAATCACTCTCTGGTACCTTCTCAGGAGCAGCTCCTCAACCGATTGAATAAATGTTATCATCTGGTAAAAATGCAACAAACACCGGAACGTTGAACACAAAATAGAATTTTATGATGTCCAGAAATATTCCAAATCCTCAACCTCAAGGAAGTCAGTTACCGCCTGGGGGGCAACCTCAAGGTAGTCAATTATCGCCCGGAGGGCAACCTTAGGGTAATTTTTTATCACCTGGAGGTCAACCTATAGGAAAATATTTACAGCCTGGGGAGCAACCTCAAGGACAGTACATACCTCAAGGTCAATATCAACCTCAAGGACAGTATATACCTCAAGTTCAATATCAACCCCAAAGTCAGTTCATACCTCAGGATCAATATCAACCCTAGATTTAGTACATACCTCAGGGTCAATATCAACCCCAAATTCAGTACATTCCTCAAAGTCAATATCAACCTCAAGGTCAGTACCCAGCTCAAGGTTTTTGACCTCCTTCCGGTCAACCATTATTACAAGGAGCGGGAAATTTTCCAGTTAATTATCAAACTTACGTTCAACCTGGTTATGGTCCTTCATATGCACAACCTTCTATGGATCAATATCCTAGAATTAATACGGTGTGGGATCCATCTCAAATTAAACATACTTTGCAACCCAATGTGCAGTTACCTAATCAACCTAGACAACCTATAGGTTCTGGTCTGACCCAGCAACCTGTCCAGCCTACCATTCAAGTCTCTGCACCTGGTATTGATCAGCAGCCTGGGCCTAGTACACCTAGAACTCCGCCTCAATATTCTGCTGCTGCTACAACTTCTATTCAACCTACCACACCTATTTCTGGAGTATCTGTAACTCCTGTTTCTACTACCCCTGTATCAGTGCAAATTCCTCAAATATATGTGCCACAGTCAGGACCTACAATTCAGACTACAGTCCAGATGCCTACAGGACAATCTGGTACAAGTACGATTCTCATTAGTCAACCACAATTTATTTATCAACCGTACCAGGGGTAGTATCAATTTGGACATGCTACACAAAATCCAACATATCAGTATCAGTTTTATCATGGGTATATTTATCAAGTACCTCAATGACCCCAGTATGGTCCGGTTAATCCTGGTTATCCAAGAGGTTTCACAATTCCCAATGCACATCCAATTCCAAGATATCTTGGATATCCTCCTCCTGGAACTGGTTTTATCACACAAGGTTATCAAGACCCTAGCCGTCGGTTACCATTCATAGCAACTTTAGATTTACCTGATCTATCGCACCTTATGAATGATCCCATTTTGTGTCTTCCGTATTGGCTGTCGATGCCTAATAATTTGTCCAGTGATATTCCAAAGTTTGAAGTTAAGTCAGGAGAAGATCCATCTAATAATGTTATGACTTATCACCACTGGTGTGCATCCAATTCACTAATCAATGATTCGATTCGATTACGTCTTTTACAAAGAACTCGCATTGGTCTAGCTGCCAAATGGTACATTGAGTTACCACAAGGCTCATTTAAAAATTTTAATGCACTAGCTACTGCTTTCTTAACCCATTTTCAGTTACCTATCAGATACGACAATGGTACAAAATTGTTGACCTCATTAAAACAATCTGCGTCTACGTACATATCTGATCACATTCATGAATGGAGATGTAGGAGACGTTTAGTGAAAGTCTTTATTCCGGATCAAATTTTGGCTGAATGGTTTATCAAATCATTATTGACCAAAATTACTGAAGATGTGGCCAATGGAGGCATTGTTACAGAAGAGAAAGTCATTTCTCAAGCTCAGTACCTTGACCTTGTATATACACAGTCAAGTACTCTATATGAAAAAATCCCCGATTTACCAAGACTTGATCGGTTAACTATAACTCCTGTAGGATCTCATGTTGTTGATGGTGTAATTGGTTCTATTAGCTCTAGCAAGAGTAAGAAGAAATCTTCCAAGACGACTTCTCCTATTATAACTTTACTCGATTCACAAAAAGGAGATTCTTCCATTGAAACTTCCACCGATATTCATGTTGTAGAATCATCTACAGCCAAACCTAGAACTGGTGGTAAGAATAAAAATAGAAAATCATCTTCAAAAGATAAAAATGATAAAACTGAACCAATTGATGATAAACGAAAACCTCGTTATCCTTGTCTAATCTGTGATGAGGATCATTTTACTAAAGAGTGCCCGCATAGAGCCAAGGTATCGAAATTTGTTAAGGCTTCACCCATACCTGCTGTCTTGAAGGATCCCTTTCCTACTCAATATAGTAACATGATTGGATATTCTTCAAATACGCTAGAATTTATCTTGATGGTTGTGATTCGATTGCAAGATTATGGTAGTAAAAATCCTGTTGGTGGTAAAGAAGTAGAAAACTCTAATTCAACATCAACTACATCTCCCTCAGTTTCTGATCCACTACAAATCGAGAAACCAAATCCTGACTTAGTAATCAAACAACCTGCTAAAGGTGTACTTCATAAATCAACTTTCAATCCACATGCGAGAGCTGCTCAAAACTACAATATTGTTGAAGATTTGACGATTTCCCCTTCAGAAATGTCGGCTTTGGAAGTGCTGCAATCATTTCCAGCCCAAAGAAAATTACTATTGTCAACCATAGGAGCCGCTGATCTTCAAGATTCGAACTTAATGACCTTCGATTTGGAAAATTTTACACCCCGCCTACCTCATCAAATGGCTTTTCAAATTCCAGTTTTAGTCAAAAACAAATGTTGCTTTCATACTATTATTGATGAAGGGGCTTCTACGTGTATCGTGTCGTTAAAATGTTGGAAATCACTTGGTTCTCCGACACTTAACCAATCGCTGACTATCCTCAAAGATTTTTATGGAACAAGATTCCATCTGTATGGTATTTTACAGGATCTACCTATAGAGGTCAAAGGAAAAACTGTTAATCTAGATGTGGAAGTGGTTGATGCCCCTATGGATTACAACCTTCTCCTGGGTCACAGTTGGTCTTATGCCATGACTGTTGTTGTATCATCATTCTTTCATCTCATCATGCTTCCTCATAAAGGAAAGATCGTTAAAATAGATCAGCTCTCATATTATTCA
Organism: Pinus albicaulis; assembly: GCA_034641835.2. Lineage (NCBI taxonomy): Eukaryota > Viridiplantae > Streptophyta > Pinopsida > Pinales > Pinaceae > Pinus > Pinus albicaulis. The sequence goes on along the minus strand of CM076569.1, from coordinate 930,809,324 downwards.
TCTGACCCAGCCACTACTGATAACATCCAACATGTCGGAAAATTGACTATCCCTTATAAAGATGTTGGAGTAGGTTTAATTAAATATTCTGCTTTACTAGGAACTTTTTCCTTGCCTGCTCCCAACATAACAACTCCTATTGCTAATATCAATATGATTGCATCAATTACTATTTCCTTTGATGATCCTTGGATAGTACCTTCAGACTCAGAACTGGATTCTTTCAATGGCGTGATGCCTTTGAGTCCTTTTGAATTAGTATATCAGGAAATACAGTCATTTTCTAATACTCCTTCAACTAAACCTGATCTAGTGAATGTGATCAATGAGGAATCACTTTCGATATCAAGCTCAGCTTTGCCATCAATTCTGAATCCTATTCAACAAGTATTCAATACTGATGAGCATATTCATGAATTTTTGTCTATAGAAGAATTACCATGGGAAGATATACATCATCGATCTTCATTTTTACCTGATCTCGATCATTTGAAACTAATTTTTCCTCCATTTTTACTGCTGATTATGTCAACGAACTCTAGAATCCTTTCACGAATTATGATTCTGAATTGAACTTAGCAAAAATTTATACGAAAGTTCCTATTAACATCTTAGTGAAACCAGGAATTTTTTAAAACATTCATATAGGTGCTTCTTGTACGACAGATGAAATCCAAGCATATAAAGCCCTATTTCAAGAATTCTGTGACATTTTTTCCTAGTCATATGAAGAAATGCCAGGAATTGATCCATCAATTTTTGTTCATGAAATTAAAACATACCCGGATGATAAACCTATCCGACAAAGATTACATCAGATACATCCACACAAAGCTGTCGCTATTAAAGCAAAAGTTGAGAAATTACTTCGTGCGGGTTTTATTTATCCAATTCCTTTAACGGATTGGGTATCTAATATTGTTCCTGTTAATAAAAAATAAGGGACAATACGAGTATGTATCGATTATAAGGGTATAAATCGAGCTTGTCCAAAACAAAATTATCCAACCCCTTATATCGATCAAATTATTGACGATTGTGCCGGAAGTGAAATGTTTTCGTTTATGGATGGATTTTCGGGCTACAATCAAATCAACATACTCCCTGCTGATCAACCCAAAAGCTTTCATTTATCCGTGGGGGACTTTTTCTTACTGCAAATTAACTTTTGGACTTAAGAACGCTGGCACAACTTTTCAGAGGGAAATGTATTATGCATTTCATGACATTAAACACATTGTGAAACTCTATCTCGATGATTTACCTGCTCATTCATCGCGTAGAGAAGATCATCTTACTCATCTACGAGCTATCTTTACGAGATGTAGGCATTATAGGATTCGTCTGAATCCTCACAAATGTGTCTTTTGTGTTGAATCTGGATGATTTTTGGGATTTTCTGTCTCAAAGGAAGGCATTCATGTCGACCCATCGAAGGTTGAGGCTATCACCAATTTACCTCCTCCTTCTACTCTTCGCTAACTCCAAAGTTTGCAAGGGAAAGCGAAATTTTTACGTCGATTCATTCCTAACTATGCTGAGTTAACCAAAGGTTTTACCAGGTTATTAAAGCAGAATATTCCTTTATTTTGGGACAAGATCGTTGATCGATCTTTTGATGCTCTTAAACAGGTGTTGACCCATGCACCATTATTGCATCCTCCCAATTACAACCAAGATTACTTTTTATACCTAGAAGCCTCCAATTCTACGATCGACATGGTCTTAGTTCAGGAAGATTAATTACACAACGAATATGTGATTTATTATCTCAGTCGCAATCTGCATCTGACCGAAATCAAGTACTCACATGTGGAGAAAATGGCCTTGGCAGTAGTTCAAGATTTCCAACGATTTCGTTATTACATACTGTTACGCAAAACAAAAATGATTTCTAATTGTAACCCTTTGATTTATATTTTGACCAAACAACTACTAGGGGGCAAATACTCCAAATGGATTATTATTCTATAGGATTTTGATTTGGAATATGAAAAATCTAAATCAAAGAAAGCATTGGTATTCGCTGAAGTTATGTGTGACTTCCCAAGTACTGACACAGAAACTGTGGCAGAACATCTGATCATAGATGTCTCTTTTTTTCTTATCAGTAACATCGATCCTTGGTATGGAGATATCATTATTTATCCCCAAAACAAAAAAATTTGGCCTGAAATTTCATGGTCACAACAATGAAAAATCCATTTCCAGTCTCAGCAATATCATATTGTTGGTGACACACTATACCTTCATGGTGCAGACTCTATTTTTCAACATTGTCTCACTCTTGACGAAGCTGAAAATATTTTAAATGACTGTCACTCTGGAGCATGTGGCGGTCATATGTCTGGGTATGCCACAGCCCAAAATATATTGCGTGCTGGCTATTTTTGGCCGTCCTTATTTAAAGATTGTATTTCTGCTATCCGAAATGCCACAACTGTCAAATATTTGATCGAAATATGAATGCACCACCCACTCCTCTTCACCCTATAATTACTGTCGATCCTTTTGCAAAATGGGGCATTGAATTCATTACATGTAACCCTCACTCGGCCGGGGGGCATGGGTATATTATTCTTGCAGTATATTATTTTACAAAATGGGCTAAGGCAATGCCTACATTTGTGGCAGATGGAAAAACTACAGCTACTTTTATGTTCAATCATGTGATTGCTCATTTCGGTGTACCCCAAGAAATAATTACTAACCATGGGAGTCATTTTCGAAACATCATGATGACCGAACAGACTGATCAACTTGGCCTGCACCATGAGAGTTCTACACCATATTACCCACAGGTCAATGGTCTGGTTGAAGCTATCAATAAATATTTAGTCACCATGATCAAATGAATCATCAGAATTCATAAATCAAATTGGAATACCATGCTTTTTTCAGTACTTTGGGCATATCTAACCTCAGCAAAAACATCAACAGGTTTTACCCCTTTTTAACTGGTTTACGGTTTAGAAGCAGTATTACTGATTGAATGTGAGATACCGTCACTCCAACTAGCCATAGAATTACTACCAGCCACTTCTAAAGAGGAGAAACACTTTTTATACTTAGCTCAATTAGATGAGAATCGGTGCACCGATGCATCAGCTACCGAAGCTCATGCGAAACGAATGAAAGCTCGGTATGATAGAAGTGTTACACCTCGTATTTTTTCAGAAGGAGACCTAGTCTTGGTTTATGATCAAGCTAACAATAAGCTAGGGGCTGGGAAATTTGAACCCATGTGGCATGGTCCTTATATTGTCAAACGACAGCTTACAAAAGGGGCATATGAACTAATTGACTTTGACGGGGTCTCTTTAGGAAAACCCAGAAATGGGCTTTATCTGAAGAGATATTATTCTTGATTCTTGTGTGGAGATCTTACCTGTGTATTAGTTATTTTCATAACCTAGTGTGTTGTATATTAGAAGAGCGTGCCTAGTTTAAGTGTGCTTTTACTACTATCCCTGCTTATCTGGATCAATCTTGATTTTGCAGATGTCGACATCCCTTCAAACATACATTGGTTTTGTTGATGGTGCTAGCCGTAGTACATAGAACATCTCTTCCACAGCTTGGTTTATTTATTCACCCACTAATGAGTTAGTATCTGTGCATGGGGTAAGCCTCGGTCAAACGACGAACAATATTGCAGAGTATAGCGCAGTTATTGAGTTATTGTCTGAATCCATTTCATTTGGAATTTGAAGTTTGATCGTTAGGTTATATTATGAACTCATTATATTACAATTGAATAGAGTATACACAATTAAAAACCCAGTGTTGTTAAGATTATTTTTGAAAGTTTGTCTCTTGGAACGAGAATTTGATTATATTGAGTATCAACACATTCCGAGAAATTTAAACACATTAGCTGATGCAGTAACTTCTAGTGTTATAAACAGACATTTGCGATAATTAAATAAGTAGATTAAAATAAAATTCTATAACATGTTAGACAGATAACTGGAAATAGTAGTAATATCATAGCATAAGAGTAGTGTTTTCAAAAATATTACATCGTCCTCGATCATAGGTTCAAAATTCCTTATGATCGGAAAAAAGTGATACAAAAAAGGATATAAGTCTACAATATCAATCATCCACTATTTGTGGTGATGATCATGACCCATGTGATGATAATCAAACATCTATGAGCCATCTATTTCCTAGAATTGACTCTAATTTAGTAAACTCTTTCTCCAAGAAAAGTCCTAGAATTTATTCTTAAAAATAAGATATCAACTACTTTTATTTAGTGAGTTCACCTCTTTGAAAATTTCATATAAAATGATAGGGATTATTCAATCATGATTGTTTTTTGTGTTTTTTATTTTTTATGCTCGCAATGGACATTTTGTTCCTAAAAAATATGTGTAATTTAAGTGATTCTATAGAAATTATGTGTTTTTTTCGGTTCAATAAATATACATATTGTATTATATTAGAATTTTTATAATATTTCATTTTGGTGAAATAAAAAGGGAATTTTATCATACTTCGGGATTCATAACCTCTATTGGTGGATTAATTGTAGTAATGTCCCTCAAGTGACCAACAACCTTTCATCATATTTTGTTAAGAGGAAATGGGGATCTCTTCTCCTTTCCCTTCTTTCATTTTTAGAATTTCTTGCTAACTAATCTTCTCCAAAGTTGATTGAAGGTTTTTTTCTATTTAAGTATATCTTGTTTCATATATATATAAGCTTAGATATTGGATTTTCCATGTGAAAGCATTAGTAGTATGAAGTGTAGAGTTTCTAGTCCTTGTGGGTGTCAAAATTTGTTTTAGTTAAGTAAAGTGGAGGATTTGGCCATGAGCAACCTCCTTTACTTTCTTCATAAATTTACCTAAATGTATGTAGTGTCTTTGATAAGAATTCTCAATTTGGTGAAAATGTTTGAGTCTTTAAAAGACAAGTCTTCAAGGAAATTTTCAACATTGTCATCAAGAGATATGACCCACAACTAGTAAATGAATGGAGTCATTTTTTATTTGGCATTATAGCATCAAACTATTGGGTCTTAGGGTATCAGGAGTTTTTTGAAATATATATTACCAAAACCCACCAATACCAACAAAAGCCGACATGTATATCAGCTACTGGAGTCAATTATGCCCTTTTCCACCCATCATTAGTTGATCAGGGGGTGGTTATGAGAATAAGTGTTGGAAATTTGGGTTCAGGTCCTTTGTCACTAGCCCCTAGTTATATGACTAGAAAGGAGGTTGTGACCAAAATTTTAGCTAAGAGGGGCTTATCCTAGGAGGGAAGACATTAGAATATTAGGGTATCAGGTATCTAATGTTGAAAAGAGTCTCAAATGACACCTATAAAATGTTCTTGATATTGAAAATACTTATATTTACATCAACTAATAAAGAAACTTGCATCTATTATTGTCATTACCAACTCAGGGGAATATGTGTGAAGTGGAGTTCCCATGCATGTAATTCTTCCTCATATGTTGGAACCTCAATAGATGGAGTGATCGTAGATAGAAGGGGGATCCTTATTAGTTGACATTAGTTGTCATTGTATTGGAATGTCAGGTGTTAGGTGTAAGGAGTGCACTCACTACCTCTCAATATTGATAAAACCTAACATGTCTGTTAGATTATAGAAGTGCAAGTCTATTACTGAGCATACGTCTAACAGACCAGAGAGAAATATTGGATATGTGACATAGCCAAGGAAAAACCTTAATGATGACATGGCACATGATGTGGCATATTAATATTTCTTACACATGAGGAGATAACATGTCACAAAGCATGGTACAAAGTCAAACCTTGGTGATGAGGCATGCTAACATGATGGCAATTTTTCATGTCATCATGGTGGAAGGATGGTATGGGAATATGATGCTAAGAAGCAGACTATTGGGTTCAAGATTTTGGGAAGTTCGGGATTTTGTATTAAGCCCACCCCCTAAAGATAGCAAAACTTGAAATTCATATTAGAAAACAAAGGTTTAAGTTCCACTATTTGAAAATGGTATGTGTGCATATCAACCTCTTGGGGGTTGAATATTGAACATATTAAGAGTGAATTTTACATACATCTAGAGGTCGAGGGTCCCATTAACCTAATATTAATTGAACTTAATAAGTATGTGAACTGACAAAATGTAACACCCTCCTCCCACATTTACCCAAGCTACCCGATCACTGGGGTAAACATGTGACAAGAGGCTTCAATGATGTGATTAAACTCCTCATGTATAGTTAAGGAAGGGGAACTGATGGAACTATACCAAACCAACCTTCCACATAAGCTACAAAACCTCCAAGAGTCAGCCAACCCTTCGAGGTGACCTACCCATGAGGAAACTTAAATTTTTACTAATTTGGGCCTTCAATCGTTCCCTTTACAAGTCAAGCATGTGATTTTAGTCATCCAATCACTCCCACATCAAGGAAAGTTAGTGACTGGGGACCTTTTTAGCTAGGTCTATGCCATCAATGATGGATTCCATGCCACTTTTTCAGGACCAGGACTCTGAAACCTCCCTAGAACTTCATGAAACCTTCAAGAATGATGAATAACATGGAAACAAAGGTACTAATGAAAATATTGATACATTTACTTGATGAACCCTACTATGCATGACAGAAAATTTGTCAAACATGCAATATGCAGGTCAGAAAAATCATATTTGAACATAAGGGTCTCATACTTATTTTATATTCGTAAGGAAGCATTGTTTCCATATCACAATAACTGCATAACCATATATTGGGTCATATATTCATTGTACATTCATTTTCAGATCAAAAAATAAGGAGAGAAATACATCATAATTATCATAAAAAATGCTCATAAGATACATATAACCAACAAAATTAATAAGGATACAATAGCCATAAATTCCACATATGAACTAGTACATTTACACATGAAATAACAAGGAGAATAAAATATTATTAATGAATGTATAAGGCAACCAGGTTTGGTACTTCCACGTACCACCCAGCCATTGATTGGTTGAACCAAATATTTCTTTCAACCAATCACCCCTATTTGATATTCCAAGGATGAATGTGGAACTCATAACCAAAAATCAACTAGGGATTCTCGAGGATAAACCACCTCACCCTCATCAATAGAACCAGGATTTACAAAAATCCCCATTGGATCATTAAGTCCTCAAAAAGCATGGATGCCACCATATTTCTCCACCTACACTGTGAGGAATTTTCCCATCTCCTAGTCTCTAGGCTTTACCGTACAGCTCTCCATACAATGGTCGAGGATCCATAAGCCTAATCAAGGCTCCACCCTCCAGGATTTATCTTATATCATACCACTTAGCAACCAAGGATTCATAGCATTGATCGAGGGCACACACCTCTAGTATTTACCGTATATCTCACAATTCATGAGTCGAGGATTCCTAGGCCCACTAAGGCACATAATATTTAGTTTTACCACAACCCACAGTATGGTTCAAGGGTTACTAGGCCAAGGATTTCCCACAATCCAAAGTATGGTTCAAGGATCAGTAGGCCATGTGTTATTTCTTTCAGAGACCACCTCAGTTAGTTTTGAATCCATCTAGAAATTTAGCTCAACCAAAACATGAGAACCCCATTAATCCATGTCTATCCGAAAATGGAAAGGAAAGGCTGAAGAACGCTATCACACCTAGAAAATCCCATTCCCATGAAAAAAGAGAACCAAGAACACACATGCATAACCATGCATGTCAAAACTAGTAAGGACATCATACATGCAACTCGATACCTACAAATAATCATGTTGTAACTGCTTGATCCTGCTCTTCCTTTCTTGATATTTTCTTCCTCTTTCCTTCTTTTCTCTTCTTGATCCAATGTTGAAGTGCTCCAAGAAAACTCTAACTAGCCATTAGTGTGAGAGAGAGAATACAAAGAGGGTTCCAAAACTAAATTGACAAAAGGTTACACTGCCAAAAGGTACCTACTAATCCTCATAAGCCTTTTTATTAATGAGGCCTCTATTTTCTTCATTTTCCATTATTTTCCTTCATTTTCCTCCTCACATGAAACCTGTGACCTTTTTCCTTCCTTTTCTCCTAATTTCCATTATTTTCATAAATAAATTTGCAAAAATTCCATTTTGCCTTAACAAAGCCTTTTCCATTTCCTTTTCCAATCTCCTTAACCATAATAAACCAAATGAACACTCAAACCAAGATGTCTTTTCCCAACATTCAGCTTGGAATAAGTGTCTCATGACCATGGTCATAATTTTTCCTTTATTAACTTTTATGACATGGAATTTTCATCAAGGCTATTACAAAACCCTCCCCCTTGGGGGAACACCATCCTTGGTACTGAATGAAACCTACAACCAACAATATTGCTGAAAGAAAAACATACTTCCCATGGATATTTATAGCTTATCTTGATGTAGTATTTACAATGACCAACCTGATTAGAAGCAAACCAACATGACAACCATAACGAAATGACACCCATATAACCTATTAGAGCTTTATAACACAACTCATGGTGGTATTTACACCCATATACATATATACATATATCAAAATATATACCAAATAAATTTTCTCAACCAATGAATATAGAAGGATACCTAGCCCGCATTTGATCTATCATCTCCCATGTAGCTTCATTGGGCCCAAAGTGCTTCCACTACAATTTAACCTGCTTGATTTCTCATTTCCAGAGCATAAGAATATTTCTCTGAGAAATACACTATGGTTCTGGCTAGAATTCTCCTTCAGGCTTCACCTACAATACAATCCAATCAATCACATGATCAAAATATTTAACATACCTCTTAAGTAATGACACCTAGAAAACATCATGGACTTTCATTTTCGAAGGAAGTGCAAGTCAATAGGCTACTGGTATGATCCTTTTAATAATCTTGAAAGGTCCACAAAATGGAGGTTCCATCTTGGCACATGACCCAATCCTCAAGGAACTCTTTTTCGACTTGATGTGCAAGTACACCTATTCCCCAAATTGAAACTCCTTAAACAAACAGTTGTAATATGCATAAATTTTCTGCCCATCTTGTGTTGCATTTATATTCTTCTTTATTACCTGCATTTCTCGTTCCATCTTTGCCAACATATCTGGTCATATCCTTGTTCACTGAATCACTCCAACTGATGGGAGTATTAAAATCCTCCCATAGAGTGCCTCTAATGGACTCATCCTCATAGAATCTTGATACCCATTGTTGTAAGAAAACTCAACCAATGGAAGGTACTCCTCCCATATCCTCCACTGATGCATCACATGCATCCTTAACATATCTTATAATATCTAGTTGCACCTTTATTTCTGTCCATTTTTTTGCAGGTGATAATTTGTTTTGAAGGACAACTTTGTCCCCAAACTTGTAAACAACTCCTTCCAAAACTTCGAAGTGAACTTAGCATCCGTGTCTGAAAAAATATTCTTTAGAACAACATGCACCTCACTACATCTTTGATGAATACCTGTCCTACATCACTAGTTGCATAAGTAGAATTCACTGGATTGAATTGTGTTATCTTAGTTAAATTTTCCACAACAACCATGATGGAATCATGCTATCTAGATGTCCTCGACAAACCTATGATGAAATCCATGGAAATGACCTCCCAATTCCATTCTGGAATCAGAATCAACTGTAGAAATCCACTTGGATGTTTACACTCTACCTTTACCTTCTCACAGTCCAAACATCTAGCCAGAAACTCTACCACATCCTTCTTCGGATTTGGTAAATGATACAAATTCTTCTCTGATTTCAATTTTTTATGATATCCAAGGTGACTTGAGTACAGTTTCACGTGAAAATATCTCAAGATAGTCTTCCTGAGATCACTATTTTCTGGCACATATATCATGTCCCTAAATCTAAGCAAGCCATTTACTGTGAGACAATAGTCAACATCCTAATCACTTGTTTCCTGTTGTAACCTATGCATAAGCTCCATGTACCTGTCATCCTACTGACCTGCCTATAATATCTGATCATATAAGTTTTTCCCATAATAAATCATAGTTTTTATATGACTGAACCATACTCTCGTACTAAGATAATCTTCAACCATGTTCTCTTTACCCTTGATGTACCTAATCTGCAATTCGAACTCACTAATCATAGCTAAAAATTTAGCTTCCCTGCCATTCAGATTCGGTAGGTCAAACAAGTATCTCAATCCACTGTGATCACTTATAAATACAAACCTCCTTCCAAAAAGATAATGCATCCACATCTTCAGTGCATGAATTATTATTTCCAATTCAATATCATGTGTCACATAATTCTGCTCATGATCATTTAGTTTATGGGGCTCATAGCATGCCACCTGTCCTTCCTGCATAAGGAATCCACCAAGACCTCTCTTGCAATCATCTATGCACACTAAAAAATATTTTTCTGGATCTGCAACCTTTAACACTGGAGTATTTTTCAACAACTACTTTAACTACTAAAAACTTTCCGCACATTCCTCTGTCCATTAAAATTTCTTACCTTTCCTCTATTAGTGATGTGATATGATATGCATTCTGAGAGAAGTTCCTGGTGAAACTCCTATAGTAAAATGCAAGTTCCATGAATGATCTTACCTCATCCACATTTATAGGAGCTCCACACTTCATGATAGCCCTTATATTTTCTAGTTCCACTGCTATGCCTTCCTTGGAAACAATGTGTGCCAAGTAATGAACCTCTTCCTGAAAGAAACTACATTTACTGTGCTTAAACAAACCTGATTCTCTATTAGCAATCTCAATATTGTTGTTAAGTTTTCAACATGTTCTTCCTCATTATTAGAATATATCAAGATTCCATCAATGAATACAATAATAGACTTATCCAGATAAGGATGCAACAAACTATTCATCAAAAACATAAAGGTAGTTGGAGCATTAGTCAAACTGAAGGAACTATAAAAAACTGAAAATGCCCAAACCTAGTCCAGAAATTTGGTTTGTAAATTTCCTCTCCTTGTTGTGTACATGATGCTATCTGTATCTCAAATCAATATTTGAGAACATTGTTTCTCCCTTAAACTGATCAAACAAGTCATCTATCCTGGGCAATGGATATTTGTTCTTAATGGTCACCTTATTCAAATGCCTATAATCAATGCATAAATTGAGAGTACCATCCTTCTTCTTTACAAACAACACTAGTGCACCCCAAGGCGAGACACCTGGTCTAATGTATCCCTTGTAAGGCATTTCCTTCAACTACAACTTCAACTCTACTAACTCTGAAGTTATCATCCTAGACGATGCCTTTGATGACAGTCCTTCCCCTAGTACCAACTCAATAGTAAATTGTACTTCCCTGTGAGGTGACAACTCCAAAATATCTTCTGGAAACACATCATAAAACTGTTTTAAGATCAAGTGCCTACTTAATCTCTCCCCTTCCTCATCCTCCTTACCTTTATCACTAGAAATATGCACTACAAATAATACACACCCTTTTTTTCAACTGCGCTTTTTCTACATAGTTGTCACCATTCTAACTGATGTTGCTTTCTTCTTACCCTATAAGAATATCCATTTTCCATTTTCATCCAAGCACTCAATAGCCTTATCATAGCAATATACTTTTGTCCTATGAATATAGAGCCAATCCATACCCAAAAGAATACTATATGATCCCAATGACAATACATTCAAATGTGATAATGTATGCATACCATTTAACTTGAGTGTACAATCACTTACCCAATGATGAACTCTTTTCTTCATACCTATAGCCAATTGCACCAACCAAGACTCTGCATGCACTTATTTATTCAAACCACACTTATCCACCAAGTCAGGGCTAACATAACTATAATAAGATCTAGATTCAATCAAAATAGAAACAACTTTACCAAAAATATTACTATCCATCTCAATGATAGATGCCTGATGATATTCCTTCTTGTTATCCAATGCCTCATAGATTTGAGGAATGCTCTTCCCAACATCCCCAACAACCTACTCTTCACCTATGTTATAAATTTGAGGTCCACCACCCTGATACTATGGAAAATCTCTCTTGAGATGCTCTTCACCACATGTCCAACACTGCAACCGTCCTGTACCATCACCTCTATTTTTCTGCCCTCCAGGTCATGACCCATGTCCCTGCCTGACTACATTGAAGTTCTTATATGGTGCAATATTCTCTTTCTCTTTCCATTCACCTTTTTCTTTGTCTTTCCCTTTCCAGCCTTGCTAAGATTCATTCTTAAGCTTTGACTACTCATAACAATGTTTCAGTTTCCCAATAACTTCCTCAAATTACTAAGGCTCATCATACTCAATCTGATCTCAAAAAGCTAATGGATATCCACTGACATATATTTGAACTTTATTCTTTTCATCCTTAAGATGTGTCACATACCTTAATATCTCCAGGAACTTAGTCATATACTCCTCATTAGTCATCGATCCCATCTTTAGCTCATAGAATTCCTTGGATTTGCTATCGTATTACCTCTCTAACAAGTAACTCTTCCTAAAAATCCTCTTGAATTCATGAAAAATCAACTCTTCTATCCTGATATCTCTAACCTGCTTCACATCTTCCCACTAGATGTATGATTTAAATTTCATGCTGAAGATAGCTACTCTAGGCTTCATATTATCTCTGTAATCATGAAACTAAAATAACTTCTTCATCGCAAGTGTCCATGCCTATGCATCCTATGAATTCTTCAAATCTCCATCAAACGTAGGTGGCATTGATTTTTTGAACTCATCTGGAAAATATCCCTTGTCACTCCTCCTATAAGGATGATAACGATGATGGTCATAGTGTCTGTCCGAACAAAAAATAGAATAGTATCTGTGGCCATCACCTCTCCTATCCAGAGTATCCAAGAGCATACCATCTATAATCATATCATCTCTATTTGACCTGTGCCCACCATGAGACCTACTACCATATGCTCCATTAGTCCTATCCTCATACCCATGGTTGATCCGAAGTGGTCCCTATCGTGACAATTGTTGATCATGTCAACCTCCTATTAAATTTTTGGCAAGAAATCCTCTTTAAACCTTGTGAACCCCCTTTGTTCGGCCTAAAAAAGCCATTTTCCGCCTATCGTTTCCCTCCTTTATAACTGAAATAAATCAAAAATAGGTGAAAACCCCGTATTCTTTATAATTGCAGGCCAGCCCCCCTCGTCCAGCTCCCTTGACCTTTCCCTCCCACATGACCCAGCTCTGAGACCAGGAGCTACTCCAATGAGTGCTTATCTAAATAAGTCATCAGGAGCATTTTCGGCCATTGATTTCCCCAAATCCTATGGTCCTTTTTCTTCTCCGCCCAGGGGTCCCCACACCCACTCCCTGTGCAAAACAGATGGTTTATATCACACCGCCTTTCGGAGGCAGGCGGTATTTATCAATTCGGAGCAATTCCATACAGTGTTTGTCGTGTGTCTCCATGTACGACTCAAAAACCACCCTTCATCACACATTATCGTCCGATCAAAGACCCGGAGCGACATGCACGTGAGTCGTCCGATCGGGGGCGATCTATCCAACGGTAATCGCGCCGCAAAGCTGCACGGGTGTTAGTCCAAGTCAGCAGTGTCCATGGCCCACCGTCTCATTACCCCCCTATACGTTTTCCACCGTCGATCTCCTCCTGAGATCGGACGATCCAGGCTAAACCCACGCCATGCCACTGCTCAGCTCCTGCCACATCACCATCCCCCGTGTCATTTGTTGTATTTTCTTTCGTCTTCCTTATATTTCATTCAAAAGGTCAAATTCAAAGGTTTTTCATTTTCTGCGCTACGCCAACCTTCACCAATGCATTTATCCACCTAGTCCATTCACCATCGTTCCACTGCATTTTCGTCACCACCCCACATTCTTCCGCCATTTCATCATGCCGCGTTGCTACACAGTTATCGCCACTGCATCCATCCTCCCCGTGCATGGTTTTCCTAATGAGTTTGCGGGTTTTGCAAGGTCACAGCGGTAGAAAACTGCCATGATTCACAGTCTCTGTCGCTATAATAGAGAATACATCAAAGTACCATTTTTCAAAGGCTGTAATTATGGAGAAATGCCTGGGAAGGTATGTCGACAAGACTTCGATTAAAGAAGCAGGGTTAAAATCTGTCAAACCCTCCAGAGTCATTCAAAGCACAGATTGCGCAGAGGGAGATATTAATGGTGCAGCAGATAAATATCAGTGAATGATCAAGGGATTCAACGTTCAGCATTAAAGATATTAAATCGTAATTCAGGGTTTTGAAGGAAGAGAGTACCATTCACAGAAAACATACTCTAAAGCTTTCTTTTCAGCACCATTTTCTTTCAGGAAAGGATGGAATGTCTATGTGATTTTATTCCTTTGCCATGTTCCTGAAGAGTTTTCTACCCTGTGCATTTATTTTAGTAAATAGGCAATAGGGTACAAACAACATTAAAAACTCATCAAGTAGTATGGGCTTGCACACTTCCGCCATTCTGTCTTAATGAAGAAAAATCAATATTCATCACCTACTCCCTTTTCGAGCTTTCTTTTTCTCCTATAAAGCTCCAGAAGAACAGAGGATTTCGGGTTCCATATTTTATCAGAAAATTATGCAGTGAATGTATTTTTGTAATCATTTTTTCGAACTCTTGTATGAATGCTCAGAGCCCGTAGGGTCTCAGTGAGGAGGAGTTCCATCTGTTAAGATGATTCTAGACTTTGGTATTTCACAGTGTGTAACTTTCTCTCTTATGTGTTATTTTAATAGATCATTTTATTTCATCCATCTTTCCTATATCATGTTTTGGAATGAGAGTGGCTCACTGATTTTTGGCATGGATTTATCCTAGTTGATACCCATGCTCGAATTAGTCAAGCGCTTTAAATATGGCTCATGCATGATATTCTGTTCCACTATTCATCTAAACTGTATTTCTGCTATATTAGTTTCTTTGGGAGGGTGTTTTTAAAACGTTATTGTCATTTATGGATTCTTAGATTGGTAAGCCCATTACATGATGGTATTGTGTATCTGGATACCAGCTTAATGAAAACTAATATTCTCTCAATGTTTCATTCACTACATACAGCTTCTGATAATTTATTTCTGTGAGGTATTTCTGAATTGGCCCTCTTTACAGTAATTTGTCTCTGAATTGTTTATTGCTTTTATATTGGAGTTTTGCATGTTGCCTCTGCAATATTCTTTCCTCTGCATCAGTTTCTAAAGGTCTTGGTCCCATTCAGATTAATATTCCTTTTTTATAAGAGATAGCATGAGATATTTTTATTGATAACTTCCTCTGTTATACCATATGCTCCTTGCTAATATAAGATGTCCTAGGCACTGGTCTATCACAACTCTAGGTTGTCTCTAAGAACGACAACATCTTTTTGGCACCGTTTCTGAGGAACAAAGTTCAGAAAATTTAAATCCCTGGGCCTCGACAAAACCTAATTCACTCTTCAAGTAGGTGAGTATGGAGAGTTGAGAGTTGTAGATCCCTCACCTTGGCGACTCCACATTTTTTTATTTGATAAATTTATTTGCAGTCTTGGATCTTCGTAAGCCACACCTGAGGTCAGATACGTCTCAGCCAAAGACACCTTCAATTTCTGACCTTGAAAAGATCATACATAGAAGAAATTGGAGGGAAAGAAAATCAATCCACTTAGAAATCACTGAATTTTCTATAGAAGACTTTCCATCCTCTTCTTCTCAAGAAGCTCAAGTGCGAGATCCTGACTCCACTGTGGGAGATACCGATTATTACTATTCAGATATTCCACCCCGAGGAGGTGTTAGGAACAAAGATAATTTTCACCCTACTCCTGAGGGTGAAGAGGTTAAAGAAGTTTCCAAAGTATCTGTTGTTAACAGACCATTATTCCCCTCAACACCTCAGGCTGTTGTTCATTACATTCCTATTTTTATTCATACCCCACTTCCACCTCCTCCTCCTCCTCTTACTCATCAAAATATTGCACTACCTCCACCCCCTCTGGCACTACCCCAAGTGTTGAATGATATGCCACAAGATTATTTGAATATTTTACCCCGATTCAATGGGGAAAACAAGATCGATGCTCAAAAACATCTTGAGGTCTTCTATGATTTTGCAGAGAATTTTAATTTGGAACACTTAGATGTGGTCTTAAGGCTGTTTGTCTAATCACTTGATGGTGAAGCTCGAAAATGGTTCAAGACATTGGAAGGTCGTTCTATTACCACTTGGGAAATAATGGAAGATACTTTTCTCAGAAAATGGGGAGAGAAGGACCATGGACATTGTCTTACTGAGTTTAATACACTCAAGAAAATACATAATGAAGGAGTTTCAGAATTTATCAAGATATTTAATAAATTGTATTTGAGTCTTCCTGCTGATATGAAACCTCATCAAACTGTTGCTAGAGTTGTTTTCATAGCAACCTTTGATTTAGAATTTGGTTTCTCTCTTAGAGAAAGAAAGCCTACCACTCTGGATGATGCTCAGTCAGATGCACTAGAGTTGCAAGAAAACTTTGCCTCCACTGTCAAATCAAAGGGAAGATCTGAACAAGATACTCGAAGAAGGGGCAAAGAGGAGGTATCTACCTCCTACCAAGACAGAGACTCAGCTAATGACAGAATTGAAGAAATGAGAAAAATGATTAAGAAACTTTCTGGTAAACTGGTAAAGCTCGAGTTGGAGACCAAGAATTCAGCCTCCAATAATTTCCACAATGCTCAAAATAGAGGTTATAATCCTCATTATAGAAAACTACCCCTGCAGATATTTCCAAGGGAACCAAAGGAGCAACAAGATCAGGTACCACACCTATTGTACCTGGAAGGTCCAGTAGATGATTCTACTGAAGATGCTGCCCATGGACTGTGTTAGTGTCAGTATTTTTAGCCTTTCTCCAGTGATCAAACTTGCTCTTACAAAGTGATTTTAAGATTTCAAGGTCAAATTTTGTCATTTCAGTGAGTCTTCAAGAAAAATTTGGTCACTAGGCATTAGGTCTAGGGTTTGCTTTTACTCTTGTCAAAGTTGTCTAAATTTCAGTTCATGTCACCATTCAGCTGAGTGTACCATCATTCAGAGTGTTTTCATCATCATGTCAAGTTCCAATGGGTCATTTTACACCTTGTTCATGATTCAGTTGTGCCTAGGTAAGGTTCATTTCCCTCTCCTAGGGTTTTGAAGGTAATTTCTCTTGGATGGTCAACTCATCATCAAAACTTGTATCATGATGTTAATACACCTTCCCCTATCCTAATATACCTTAATAAACACTTCCCATCACTGAGATTCCCCAAATTCCTCATTTTCGCACAAACCCTAGTTTCTTGCTACAACTTGGCAATTTTCTAGGCTAGGCCTGTGTTTTTCCCTTTTGGACCCCTTCCCCTGACTTAATCTCTGAAATTACACTTTCCCCTACTTCCTAACATCCCTCCCTACTTTGAAAATTTTCTCAAGAATTTAGAAGCCCCTTATCCCCTTCATTTCGCTTCATTTCGACAAATCCATGGTTCCACACATCGGGATAGGTTTCACTAAAATGATGTTTCTGAGAAATAAAAGATGAATTTGGAAAAATTGAGAGAGGTTATTGTCCAACATAGGCCAAGGAAGAAAAACCTCCCTCACTTTTCACACAGGTGTCATGGTTTTAGAGAAATGTTAAAAATACAATCGCCTCGGGAGAATTGATGCACCTTTGAAGTGACCTTAGGAAAATCAATATTTCTCCTAGCATGGTTGGCCAAATGACTTTATTGATGAGTCAAATGATAGCTAGACACAAATATATTTCCAATGAGATATCATGGGCTCAAT
The DNA here is from genome assembly GCA_034641835.2 of Pinus albicaulis. Lineage (NCBI taxonomy): Eukaryota > Viridiplantae > Streptophyta > Pinopsida > Pinales > Pinaceae > Pinus > Pinus albicaulis. The sequence continues at coordinate 930,791,534 of CM076569.1, read as the reverse complement.
TTGGAGTTGAGGAAGACCTTAAAAAATTGACTGCAACAGCACTCTTCCTTGAGGCAGCCTCATTCTGCTCATTTTGACAAGTTTTGGAAGATTTGATTTCTGACAAGGAAAATGAACTAAAAATTGAAAATTTCCACTTGGGTTGGAAATTATACTCGAAGATATTTCCAATGAGATATCATGCGCCCAATTTGGACACCGGGAAGGCCTCAAAAAGCCTCCTGCAAAATGCACTATTTATGGCGCGGTGCATTGGGTAGGAGCGCGACGCACTGAAGGTGCGCGGTGCATAGAACAATTTTTCCCAGTGTAAATTAACACTGGCACGGTGCATCTAGCCTGCATGGTGAGTTGGGCTGGGGCACGGTGCACAGAGCCTCCAAACAGAATTGTGCCACTTCTTCATCAAATTCGCAAAACGACTCAAATAGTTTTGCTCCAAATAAGTTTGTGAACTCTTGTCATTGATTTTTAGCTGGTGTTGCATGTCGTTTGGAAGAAGGAATATGAAGTTTGAAAGTAAAAACCATAAACCCTATCACCCTATTAAAAAATTGCATTCTTAGTGTTTGAAATTGGTGTTTTAAACTAGTTTTGTGTCACATATTCCCTTCCCTGCCTTGTTATTTTTCTCCCATCACTGTTAATCATCAATACACCATTTTCTTACATCTCTAAGAGGCATTCACTCTTAAAGACCCCAGATTCCCCAAACATCCAAGTAACTATTGGCACACCTTAAATTCACTTGAAAGAAACTCCACTTGTCGCCACTATTCCATATTCCTCACAATCCCTCATTTCCCTTTGGCATACGTTTGGCGATTGGAGACAAAGACACCAAGGTCTCATTTCTCATTTCAACAAGCCAAACATACACTTGGCATAGACTTGCAACCATGGAGATGGACACTGACACATCAATACAACCAAGACAGTGATTTCACCATCGAAACTACATGCACCAGGAGGGCACTGAACGTTGGAAAAGGGAGGATAGACTCTGAATCTTGGCTGAAGCTTCATTGGCTGAGCATAGTACTTGATGGGGGACCTTTAGTTCAAATTTCAGAAAATTTGGAGGAAATTTTGTCATTTTGAATTTTTTTGGTTGCAAAACAGGTTTTTCTGCCCGACGCGCGCTTATGATTAGGACATCTTCTGGAGGAAAACTTGATATTTTTGGGTTTTTTATGAAACTTTATGCATGCTCAAGAATGGCCGAGAGATTTCATCAAGTTCTGGGTTGCCTAAAGGGCCAAAAACACTCCAAAAATCACCTTTCTGCCACCTTTTGCACCTGCAGGAAGTAGTGTTGGGAGACTGAATTTTTGGAGGGGCAAATGACCTCCAAATTGAGAAATTTCACTTGGGTTGGATAGCCGACATCCAGGGCTTTCCAACGAGCTATCATGAGCTCAACTTGGACTTTTGGAAGTGCCTCACAATCATCTCCAAATTGGCGCGATGCATAGAAAATTTGAGCGCGGCGCATAGAGAAATTTTGCCTCATTTTCACTCTTTAGCTCAAAAATTCGCCCAGTTTTGACTAGTTTTACTTTTTCATGTGATGATTGATCTATCATGATGTAATTTGGTAACCATGATGTAATTTTGGCATATATTTACTTTTTCTAGAGGATTCATTCACTAAAAAGTGAAAATTAAATGAATGAATCAGTTTCCTTCCTTATAGAGCCAAGTTGTTTGGCTGCTTAGATTTCAGTTCCATGTTTAGAATTGGTTGAAACAGCTCCTAGAAGGATAAGCTCGACCCCTAGAGGCATGGGAATGGGTTGGGATGGTCTATATCATGTATTTTCTGAGTCATTTTCAAAGGTTGGACTAGTTGGATACTTGGGAAAATTTTGGCACCTCATTGTACATACATTTTCAGTTTTTGGCAAAGGAAAGACCAGAGTTTTGCAGCACTTGTTGGGATCCTTGTGGCTCTGATTTTTTATGATGTTTTTCTCCATGTATCTGTAAGTCTCATTAATTTTTATGTATGCCATTTCCCTTCTCTTTGCTTCTGAATTAAACAAATGAGTAACTAAGGTAGAATTCATTAGTTTGTTGGTGCTCTGCCTTAAACTTTTTTGTAGTTTTATATGTTTTCGTCAGTTTGAAGAGGATCCTTGCAACCTCTTTCCCTCTTCAGCTCCTCATCAGTATTTTCCATCCATTCATTGAATCTAATACATCAAAGTCATTGCCTTCCCTGCCCCAACTTGAACTCTGCAAGAATTTGGCCTCATCCCCAAGCCCAAAATTGCCTTTCCCTTTTTCCAACAAAAAAACCCCTAAAAATCATTCCAAACTCCTTGATTAATATACCTAGCCTAAAATTAGCACTCATTTCAGTCATCTCAAGGCCTATCGATACATTTTTCCTGAGATTTACCCGGAGAGAGCCCTCTCCTGTTCTGGTAGGGCTAGCTACCACACTGAGTGTGGTTTGGTGTTACCCTGAACCCCGCCTTCCTTCAGCCTAAGGTGGATTTGGGCAATAACAGACTGGAGGATGCAAATCTTTCTTTCTCGAATAGTGATGGAGAAGAATGCCCTTTGCAAGGAAATGATGGAACCAAGTGCTCATTGCAAGAAGAAGAGAAGGCCAGAGACACATAAAATGCAAAAATTGATCATTACTGTAAACAGTTTGTTGATTTCATGCAAGCACAGTTCAATAGAAGATATGATCTCAGATCTTCTAGGAAGAGGACTCGTACTCAAGATCAAGAAGAAGAGATACCCCAGCAAGAAGCACCTGCTCAGAAGGAATCAACAATGCAGAAAGTCACAGAAAAAGGTAAGGGCCCTCTAAACAAACCTTTGCAGTCTAATGATCAAATTCCTTCCTCTTCAAAAGTAGTAATTCCCCCTAATACCAAGTCTGTGTCAAAATAATTCAAACCCTCAGCTTAAAATAAAGAGTCAAAAGAGGTTATAATAGAGAAGTCCTCTCCTATTTTCAGTCTGCAAAAGGAACTTGAGAAAGTCAAAATCCCAGTGCCCCTGACTGAACTATTGAAGCAACCTACATATCAATCACAAGTCACCTCTTTTATGATCCCTCCAGAAGTAGCACTCACCCCAGATAGTCTCAAACTTCAAGAGGAAAGACCCATGGTTGTTTTTGGCCCACATGTTGAGGAATTAGATGCTTCTACTCCTCCCTTCTATGTGTCTCTAGTGATTCATGACCTGTTATTGCATAATTGTATGTTAGATTCTAGAGCTTCCCATAATCTAATACCTTTGTTAGTCATGGAAAAACTAGGATTACAAATCACCCGTCCATACAAGGACCTCTATTCATTTGATTCCAAAAGAGTTAAATTCCTAGGGATGATCAAAGATTTGGTGGTCAATTTGGCCCAAGTCCCAGCAAAAAGTGTGGTAATGGATATCGTGGTGGCTGACATCCCAGCTCGCTTTGGTATGTTGTTATCAAGGTCCTGGGGAACAAAAATTGGTGGGTCTATTAAGCTGGATTTAACATATGCCACTATCCCAGTTTTTGGTGGCCAAGAGAGGAGGTTATACAGGGAAAATAGATTTGTCAAGATGGTGACTAAGGCTAACAACTCTATTAACTCACCAGTCCAAAGTAAATAAGGATATTTATCATGCTTGATGCTAGAAGAAGATCAAGATTATGCTCATGAACCATCCTTCTGCCAGATCAAGACTGAACAGCCCTTAGAGAACCATGAAGCAGGGATCTGGACACTTCATTTCGATGGAGAAAATTCAAAAGAAGGTAATGGAGTTGGAATATTATTGATTTCTCCCACAGGGAAATGGATCCCATTTTCCTTCAAACTGGAATATGAAGCTACTAACAATGTGGCTGAATATGAAGAACTTATGTTAGGATTGCAGACAGCCAGGAACATGAATATAAAATGTTTGAAAGTTCTGGGAGATTCAAAACTGGTGGTTAGACAAGTCAGGAATTAGTGTCAGACCAAACATCCTCTTCTGAGGGCTTATAGGAACGAAGTTTGGGATAAGGTAGAGAATTTTTTCCTGGAATTTAATATCCAGTTCATGCCCCAGGAACATAATAGGATGGTTGATTCCCTTGTTGTGGCTGCTAGTACATTTCGTCCACCTCAGAACCCTCTTTTAAGATATGAAATTGAGGTATGTTACCGGCCGTCAATCCTAGATAACATCAAGCACTGGCAGGTATTTGAGGATGAAGAAAAGATGATGAGATTCCTGGAAACCATAGGGGAATTCTCCAATATGGAGATTGATGCTGGTGAAGAAGGAGAGACTAGAAATACTTCATGAAGAAATTGGGAGGAGAAAATAGTAGGTAACAAAGTTTTGCAGTTAAAGGGAAACATTATACCTAGAGGGCTGGTGCCTCTAGAAAGATTATTTGAAAAAAATGATGTCTCACTGCAGCCAAGAAAAGTGGTAGAAGAAAACCAGGTAGAAGACCTAAATCTTGGTACTGATGCTGACCCCAAAATTTTAAAACTGTCCAAGAAAGTCCCAGAAGAATATAAAAGGCTATATCATAAATTATTTCAGTCTTACAAAGATGTGTTTGCATGGTCCTATTAGGATTTGAAAACTTTTGACATCAGTATAATGCAGCACAAAATCCCACTAAAGGGGGGTGCAAAGCCTCATAAGCAGAATCTCAGACAAATAAATCCCCTGCTACTTCCTTCTATTGAGAAGGAAATTAAGAAGCTGTTAAAGGCCAGAATAATTGTGCCATTAAGGTACTCTGAATGGGTGGCAAACTTGGTCCCTGTCCGAAAAAATAATGGAGAAATAAGGCTGTGTGTGGATTTCTGAAATTTAAACAGAGCATCCTTAAAGGATAATTATCCACTGCCTAAGATGGATCACATCCTGCAGAAGGTGGTTGGAGCTTCCAGAATGTCAATGATGGATGGATTCTCTGGCTACAATCAGGTGGCTATACTCCCAGAAGATCAAAAGAAGACCGCTTTCACCACACCATGAGGTACATTTATGTATGCCAGGATGCCTTTCGGATTGATTAATGCAGGGGCCACTTTTCATAGGGCTATGGACATTGCTTTTGTTGGGGAGGAAGATAAATTTTTGGTAGTCTACCTCGATGATATCACTGTATTTTCAAAGAATGATACTGAGCACATTAAGCATCTACGTAGAACCTTTAATAAATGCAAAAGGTATGGTCTCTCTCTTAACCCTCAGAAGTCTTTATTTGCATTAGAAGAGGGTAAAATTTTGGGACACATTGTGACTAAAGATGGGGTGAAGATAGATCCTAATAGGGTAGAGGTTATAAATGGTATTTCTCTCCCCAGAAATAAGAAGGAGGTACAAGTGTTCCTAGGGCGCATTAATTTCCTGAGGAGGTTTATCCCTAACTATGATGAAATAGTTAGACATATAACTGACATGCTGAAGAAAGATAATGAAGTTAAGTGGTCCTAGGAATCGCGAGAGGCCTTTATCAGGATAAAAAATGCTTTTGCAGAAGTCCCTATGCTAGCTAGACCAGATTATGCTAAACCTTTCAAGATTTTTTCTTTTGCATCACCTCATACAATAGCAGGAGTTTTATTGCAGAAAAATGAGGAGGGGTACGAGCAGCCCATTTCCTTCTTCAGTCACATGCTCCGTGATGCAGAATTGAAATATAACATATTGGAAAATCAAGCATATGCCCTAGTAAAATCCCTCAAATCATTCCACATGTATATCTTGCAATCCCATATCACTGCATTTGTGCCTACATCTGCTGTAAAAGGTATTCTTATCCAAGGGGATAGTGAAGGAAAATGGGGGAAGTGGATTGCTAAAATACAGGAGTATGAATTATACATCCGCCCTACTAAGCTTATCAAAGGACAAGGGCTAGCCAAGATCTTATCTGAGTCAAACTATCAGGCTTTGGATATAAATTTGTCCATAATAGCAAGTGAGGAATCCGAGGAGAAAGAAGAGCGACAGGGAATTGGGGTAGCTACTCCAGAAATACATGTAAAGTACCTCACTAGTCAGTGGTACAAAGAGATAGTAGAATATCTACTCACACTCAGCTACCCTCCAAGTTGTGACAAAGCTAAATACAGAACGTTGAGATTGAAATCACAGAAGTACATAGTTGCCAATGGCCGGCTATATTGGCGAGATCCCATAGGCATCCTACTCCTGTGTCTCACAGAGGATGAGGTAGAAAGTATAATAGCTGAATTTCACGAGGTAATTTGTGGGGGTCACTACAACTGGAGGGCCACTGCTCACAAAATCCTGAAGGCTAGTTTTTATTGGCCCAAGATTTTTATAGATGTTTTTGCCCAGGTTAGAGCTTGTGAGAAGTGTGAGAAATTTGCTGAAAGATAGCAGTTGGCACCTCTGCCAATGATTCCCGTGCACGTGGATGAACCGTTCTGACAATGGGGAATTGATTTTATAGGTGAGATACATCCTCCATAAAGTGGTCATCATAAGTGGATTTTAACTGCCACTGATTATTTCAAAAAATGGGTGGAAGCCATACCTACGAGGAATGCCACAGACACTGTGATAATAAAGTTCATGGAAGAAAACATCATATCCAAGTTTGGATGTCCTGCTAGAATAGTGACTGATAATGCCCAGGCTTTCAAGTCTGCAAAGTTTGTGAGTTTCTGTCAGCAGTATAACATCACATTAAGTCACTCTACTACTTATAATCCACATGGAAATGGCTTGGCAGAGTCTTCCAATAAAACCCTAGTTAGAGCACTGAAGAAGGCTGTAAATGAAAATCAGAAAAATTGGGATTCCCAGCTGAAGTTTGCTCTGTGGGCCAATAGAATTACCAACAAGAGAGCAACTGGAAAATCCCTATATGAATTAGTATATGGGAGGGCAGTAGTATTCCCTATTCAATTAGCCCTACCACTAGCCCGATTCATACAAGAAAGTCAAGAAGAGCCTGATGATATGACCAGGAGAATAAATCAGCTGGTAGAATTGGAGGAAACACGGAGCAAGTAAATCAAACACTGACAGAGTATCAGGAGAAGATGAAATACCTTTTTGATCAGCATGCAAAGGACAGAAATCTACAAATTGGTGATTTAGTACTCAGGTGGGATATCCGGAGGGCTGAAAAAAGAAAGCATGATAAATTCGACCCACTCTGGTTCGGTCCTTTCAAAATTATGGGACAGGGGAGCAACAACACTTTCAGGTTGGAGAATTTACAGGGAGACTTGCTCGAAGCCCCTGTAAATGGTCAATTTCTCAAGCCCTACTTTCATTTATGATTCAGGCCGAGACTGCCTAGTGTATTATACTATATGCTAGTTTTATGTTTTCATCTTTGTTTGAATAATATGGGTGTTTTCGTGGATCATGAAAAGAAAAATAGGATTGCTGAAGAACAGTGTCTACTAGAATATTATCAGGTGGTCTGCGGAGTTCTCGACATGCCCAAGGATGAACGTGTCGTCCCCAGGTGGAGCCAAAGTTGATCATGTCAACCTCCTATTAAATTTTTGGCAAGCAATCCTCTTTAAACCTTGCGAAACCCCTTTGTTCGGCCTAAAAAAGTCATTTTCTGCCTATCGTTTCCCTCCTTTATAACCGAAATACATCAAAAATAGGTGAAAACCCCATATTATTTATAATTTCAGGCCAACCCCCCTCGTCCAGCTCCCTTGACCTTTCCCTCCCACATGACCCAGTTCCGAGACCAGGAGCTAGTCTAATGAGTGCTTATCTAAATAAGTCATCGGGAGTGTTTTCGGTCGTTGATTTCCTGGCATCCTATGGTCATTTTTCTTCTCCTCCCAGTGGTCTCCACACTCGCTCCCTATGCAAAACAGGTGGTTTATATCACACCACCTTTCGAAGGCGGGCGGTATTTCTCAATTCAGAGTAATTCCATACAGTGTTTGCCGCATGCCTCTACGTACAGCTCAAAAACCACCCTTCATCACGCATTATCGTCTGATCAAAGACCCGACATGATATGCACGTGAGTTGTCCAATCGGGGGCGATCTATCCGACGGTAATCGCGCCGTGAAGCTGCACGGGTGTTAGTCCAAGTCAACAATGCCCATGGCCCACCGTCTCATTGGCCCCCTATACATTTTCCACCATCGATATGCTCCTGAGATTGGACGGTCCAGGCTAAACCCATGCCACACCACTGCTCAGCTCCCACCACGTCACCATTCCACGTGTCATTTGTTGTATTTTCTTCGGTCTTCCTTATATTTCATTAAAAAGGTCAAATTCAAAGGTTTTTCATTTGCTGCGCTCTGCCAACCTTCACCAATGCATTTATCCACCCAGTCCATTCACCATCGTTCCACTGCATTTTCATCGCCACCCCACATTCTTCCGCCATTTCATCATGCCACGTTGCTACACAGTTATCGCCACTGCATCCATCCTCCCTGTGCATGGTTTTCCTAATGAGTTTGCGGGTTTTGCAAGGTCACAGCGGCAGAAAACTGCCATGATTCACAGTCTCTGTTGCTATAATAGAGAATACATCAAAGTACCATTTTTCAGAGGCTATAATTATGGAGAAAGGCCTGGGAAGGTATGTCGACAAGACTTCCATTAAAAAAGCAAGGTTAAAATATGTCAAACCCTCTAGAGTCATTCAAATCATAGATTGCGCAGAGGGAGATATTAATGGAGCAGCAGACAAATATTAGTGAATGATCGAGGGATTCAACGTTCAGCATTAAAGATCTTAAACCGTAATTCAGGGTTTTGAAGGCAGAGGGTACCATTCGCAGAAAACATACTCTAAAGCTTTCTTTTCAGCACCATTTTCTTCCAGGAAAGGACGGAATGTCTATGCGATTTTATTCCTTTGCCGTGTTCCTGAAGATTTTTCTACCCAGTGCATTTATTTCAGTAAACAGGCAATAGGGTACAAACATCATTACAAAGTCATCAAGAAGTATGGGCGTGCACGCTTCCGCCATTATGTCTTAATGAAGAAAACTTAATATTCATCACCTACTCCCTTTTCCAGCTTTCTTTTTCTCCTATAAAGCTCCAGAAGAACAGAGGATTTCGGGTTCGAGATTTTATCAGAAAATTATGCAGTGAATTTATTTTTGTAAACATTTTGTCGAACTCTTGTATGAAGGCTCAGAGCCCGTAAGGTCTCAGTGAGGAGGAGTTCCATCTATTAAGAGGATTCTGGTCTTTGGTATTTCACAGTGTGTAACTTTCTCTCTTATGTGTTATTTTAATAGATCATTTCATTTCATCCATATTTCCTGTATCATGTTTTGGAATGCGAGTGGCTCACTGATTTTTGCAGGATTGTGCTAGTTGATACCCATGCTTAATTATTGCGCTTTTAAATATGGCTCATGCATGATATTCGTTCACTATTCATATCTAAACCAATATTTCCGTTGTATATTAGTTGTTTGGGAGTGGCATGTTTAAAACGCTATTGTCATGCAGTGATTCTTAGATTGGCAAGCTCCTAGCTACATGGTAAGGTCATGTGTATCTCGGACATCGCCCAATGACAACCATTATTCTCCCAATCACTATCTACCACATGCGCTTCGATAATTATTTCATGTATAAGTATTTCCTTCCACTTCAGTCTTTAAGGTGGCAGTTGTTAGCAATTGTCTGCTGCTTTATATTCTGTTTTTGGGTATGTTGCCTCTTCAATATTATTTCTCTCAATGCCTGTGTAAGGTCTTGGTCCCATTCAGATTAATATTCATTTTTTATAAGAGATAGCATGAGAGATTTTTATTGATAACCTCCTCTGTTATACCATATGCTCCTTGCTAATATCAGATGTCCTAGGCACTGGTCTATCACAACTCTAGGCTGTCTCTAGGAACGACAAAAACAATTATGACAAACTTTGAAGTATTACAAATTCAACCTCTGATTTCTTTTCCTGTGCTTTAATGATTCTTCCATTATCTGCCTTACAACTTCTTATTTTTTCCTTCAAGCTTCTCAATGTGTCTTCTAAGTGAGAAGAATTCCCAACACCACACTGCTCATCTGATCCATAGGGAGAATCCCATGAATTGTCGTGTACCATCTTGATAGTAATATTTGATCTTCTTCCTTCAAATATACCATGTCACCTAAACCAAAATATAAACATAATAAACATACCTCAGTGTAGTTCGGGGGGGGAAGGGGGGGGGATAACTCATATGCAAGATCAACCAGATTAGCGCAACATACGTATAAACATAATAATAATAATATATAGATATCATCCTAACCATAGTCCAGTCATTATGCATGACCATACCAACAACACATCATGACCTCATGCATGAAAACTACAACCATATCAATGTATGCTTAACAACATCTAAACATTGTCATGAATAAACAATGCATAATCAACATACACTCATGATGACACATTCAATTACAACACCATCAAATTTCACATGGTGATATCGCTGCAACCATGACCAACACCATTCATATGAAACAAGAACATATACCACAAGTATAAATAACACATATGTAATCGACATGAATGCATGAAAAACACATGCCCATCCAGTCCATGGGGTGAGCCACACTTTCATACCACTCTGAGACCACTTTGTAACACCCTCATCCCACATTTACCCAAGATACTTGGTATAGTGGGTTAAACATATAATGAGAGGCGTATATGATGTGATTGAACGCCACATGTATATTTAAGGAAGTGGAACTGACATAACTAAAAAAAACTGACCTTCCACACATGTTATAGAACCTCCAAGAGCCAACCAACATTTCCAGGTGACAAACCCCTAAGGAAACTTAACTTTTCACTTATCTGGGCCATCAATTTCTTCCTTGATAAGGCAAGCATGTGATTGTAGGCCTCTAGTTGCTCCCACAACAAGGCAAGCCAACGACTGGGAACTTTTTCAACTAGTTCTGTGCCAGCGACCCTGGATTCTGTGCCACTTTTTCTGGGCCAGGACTAAGGCCCTTTCCCAAAACTTCATGAAAAATTTAGGAACTATAAATAACATGGAAAAAAAATTTCTAATGCAAATATTGATACAAGTACTTGATGTGACCCCTACTAGCCATGATAGGGATTTTGTTAGACATGTCACAAATATGCAATCTACAGGTCATAAAATCAGATCTTAGCATTGGGGTCTCATACTTATCTCAGATTCATAAGGAATAATTATTTCCATATCACAATAACTACATAGTCATATATTAGGTCATATATTATTTTTACATTAATTTTCTAATCAAATCATGATGAGAGCCATACATCATAATTTTCTTAAAACATACTCATAACTAGCATATAACCAACATAATTTAGAAGGACACAACAACCATCAATATCACATATGAACCAATACATTTACACATGAAATAAAAAGGAGAAGAAAATCTTATTAATGAATGCATAAGCCAACACGTTTTGGGACTTCCACGTACCACCTAACCATATATTGGCTCAACCAAATATTTGTTTCAGCCAATCACCACCGTGTCATATTCCAAGCATAAATGTGGTACTCATAACCAGAAATCAACCAGGGATTCATGAGGCTAAACCACCTCACCCTCATTAATAGAACCAATATTTACCGCAATCTCCACCGGATCACTAGGCCCTAAACAAGCATGGATTCCACCAGATTTCTCCATCTACACCATGAGAAATTTTCTTGTCTCCTAGTTTCTAGGCTTTATCGTACATCCCACCATAAAATGGTCAAGGATACCTAGGCCTAATAAATACTCCACCCTCCAGCCTTTACCGTATATCCTTCCATTCACCGACCAAGGATTCCTAGCTCTAATCGAGGGCACACACCTCTATGATTTACCATATATCCCTCCATTCATCGATCAAGGATTCCTAGGCCCACCAAGACACATAATATATGGCTTTACCACAACCCACAGTCTAGTTTAGGGGTTACTAGGATAGGGATTTACCACAATCAACAGTCCAATTCAACGATCAATAGGCTCTGTGTTCTTTCTTTTAGAGACCACCTCACTTAGTTTTAAATTCATCTGGCAATCCAGCTCAACCAAAACATGAGAACCCTATCACACCATGGATATCTAGAATTGTTAAGACAAGGTTGAAGAACATTTTCACACCTGGAAAAACCTATGCCAATTACAACAAGAGAATCAAGAACACACATGCATAACCATGCATGTCAAAAGTAGCGAGGAAATCATACATGCAACTCGATACATGCAAATATTCATGTTGTAGTCGCTTGATCCTGCTCTTCCTTTCTTGATCTTTGCTTTATCTTTCCTTTTGTTCTCTTATTGATCTAATGCTAAAGTGCTCCAATAAAATTCTAAGTTTCCAAGAGTGTGTGATAGAGAATAGAGAGAGAGCTCCAAAATTAAACTTACAAAAGGTACCAGTTGATCCTCATAAGCCTTTTTGTTAACGAGGCCTATATTTTCTTAATTTTCCATTATTTTCCATCATTTTCCTTCTCGCATGCAACCTGTGACATTTCACATTATTTTTCTCCTAATGTCCATTATGTTCATAAATAGATTTCCAAAAATGCCATTTTGCCTTTCTAAAGCCTTTGCCATTGCCTTTCCCAATCTACTTAGCCACAAAAAGCCAAACGAACACCCACACTATTATATATTTTCCCAACATTAAACTTGAAATAAGTGTGCCATGACCATGGTTATTATTTTTCGTTTATTAACTTTAATTAAATGTTATTTTCATGAGGGTTGTTACACAAAAGTTGATAGAAAGGTTAGGATTTGTGAGCTAGAAACCTAATATCACATTCGGAAAAAATTTAATAAGGAAGTTTATATGGTAAAACCTTGCCTAGGGGTGGATAACCAATATGAGAGACATTGGGCTAGGTTGGTGGATGTGGGATAGTGAGGTGGTGCCACATGTAAGTGCATAGTTGTTGATGTGGTCATTGAAGGGTAAATCTTTAAATGGCCAAATCTTCTTGTCTCAAACTCATATTTGGATCAAATTTATATCATTGGATAGCACTTGATGAGCAAAAGATTATGATGGTATCAAAAATAAGTTTTGAGGTGGTTGAAATAAGAGGAATTTTTATAGCCTCACTTCCTTAAGTTAACCTAGGTGTTACAGGTCAATTTGGGCATCATCCCAAAACATAAATCAATATCCATTAGGGTCTATCATACTCTAAATTAGTTGCCACATGCCCTAAACAAGTCATTCCAATGGTGTTTTACCTTCATGAAATTTTCACTGCTTAGATGCTAGTTGAAGTGACCCATTGATCCATCAACACATCCCTAAATAGTTGTAACTGATTTGCAGAGCATCTACTCCCATGCAAGGATACCATGCAGAGGATCTAGGCCCACTTCAGAGTGCGTTGGTCAACTGGAAGAGAATGTTTCATGGAGTCTGGTAATATTCCCAACCTCTAGTGGTTTCTAGAAGTTGTTCCATCTTTCACCTCATCTGATAGCTTCGAATATGAAACCCATGAAGCCATTAAACCTCTTATCCTCCTATTCCCATGAACAAGGAAACCTCTTCATCCATTTTTAGGAAATCCATTCAATGATTCATTTATGTCAAACTACCTTCATCTACTTATAAATAGAGCACTGATCATAGCACACAAGAGGGAAGGAATTTGTGTTAAGTAGAGTTATGCTGGTTAGATCACAACTCTTGGAGGTATTATGGATGTACTGTGATGCTGCTACATTGTTGATGTTGGATGTGATGAGGATGGGACTCAAGCTAGATGAGTGACATCGAATCGATCAACTGGTTGTACTCTTCCTTATACTTCGTAATAAAGACATTTTTTCCTTTCCTAATGCACATGTCGATGATATTATATGTGTGTTTATGAATTTAATCAACTCAATTTGTTTAACTTGAATAGATCGCATTGAGTTAATGTTGTTTTATGTCTTCTATTTTCCATTGCGAGTATCAATCAAGTGAGTTAAGTTAGATTGAGAGTGATGAAAGTGACGAAGGGAGGCATGGAAAAGCGAACATATTACAATTAGGTTTTCCTCCCTTTATCTATTCATTTTAAGGAAAAGGTCAAATATCTTTATTTCTTTTTTTCTACGTGCACCACCACACTTAGGGAAAGAATAATTATCAGTAGGTTTGATTTCCATAAAACAAATTGGCGATCATGTTGGGGATCATTGGATCATCCCTCGTGGTTCTTTCTTTTTCCATCAACATCTTGTAAAATTTACCTACTTATTTTCCGTCAATTGAATGTGTCTTAGCAAAAGTAGTGTGTTTTATTTCTTTTTTAGAGAGTTCTCTAGCACCAACTCACTGTTGGTCTTGACAGAGTGCTCTACAACACACTATCTCCCACTAAGGGGTGCATTTCCCCTGTGACCAACCAAAATCTATCATATTTTGTCTTTTGTCAATTCATGTCAATGCTTTCTTGTTGAAGTTTTGAGTGATTGATTCCCTCTAGAGACCAGATTGCCTCTACTCTTCTTGCCTCACTTTGGATTTTTTTTATCAATGTTTATTTTTGTTTTCTTTGTCATTTTCGAATAGTTCCAAAGTTAAATTTTACATTTGATCTATTCATTATTTTCGAAAAGATGAATTTTCATTTCATTCTTCGTTTCTCTTGAAAGTTTTGAGTGATTGTTTGTGCATTAGTTTATTTTTCGTTCATCTAAAATGAAAAGAAATTGAAAAGAAAAAAATGAATTTACATGTAGGGATTGTGAGTGCCGCTTAGGAATAGTTTAGGGAAATTGCATTTAGATGTGCTCATTTTTTATTGCATACAATCTGCTTGCTCTATCCCTTATAGCTATTTTTTCATTGTCGAAAATAAATTTGAAACAAATGCTTATCGTTATAATTGCATTCTAATAATGTTCAATACATCTCGCAGTGAACCTAAAAGTCAAATTGATAAGCAAGATCAACATAAAATTATCTGAATTTATCTAAGGAAGCATTGTAACATTAATGATAACATTTATAGGTCTAGGCTAGAAGACGTGTTCTGATGTCCTTAAACATAGTATTTGTCGTTAATTGTCTTTGATACATTCCGAGTGTGATACCTCAGTCCACGTACGTAAGTATACCAGAGCTCGTCCATGTACTTTCGGGTATATCAAGTAGTGTTCTAGTACGAAAAGTATCAGGGGATGCTCTCACTATGTGGTTTTGCATTATACAATGCTAATACGGATTGGGCCTCCACATACCTTCACGTATATTTGGGAGGAAAAATTGAGGTTTCTTACCATCCATAGGTAACCGAGTCAACTACCTTGTACATGTGATACACCGAACACAATATTCAGGGATATTTCCTACACATACATAAGTCCTTATTTTACTGGGTGGTATATTGCAGTTCAAATTTGCTTGGTAAACCTTTTGCCTAACATTACCCTCTTTTTGTTTATTTTTTTTTGTATAAAATAAATAGTCAATTGTGGAAGAAGATCAACCCTTTCCCCTTCGTTCACATAGGTCAGCGAATAGACCACCATTACTACCAGAAGCTACACCTAGTAGACAAAGGCACACGCATCCTACCAAGTATGGTACCTCTAGAACTATTGGTGCTACATCATATGATATACCAGAGACATCTGATCCTTTGAGTACTGAGTCTCAAGTCATTTCGACTGATCCTCGTTTATCTGCTACTTTCGAGACGGAACCCTCACAGTTAACTGAGGACACTGAAATTCAATCCATTGAAACAGTAAATCCAAAACCCAAGCTTATTCAACTAGAAGTTGATCCAAAATTTGATCCCGAAGTTGAACAAAAAGAATTTGTTCTGGTTCATCTTTCTGATCCTCAATCATCAATAATCATTGAGTCATCCTCTTTACCGCAGAGTTTACTGCATGAAATTTATCTCGGTCCTGACGATGAAGTGCTTCCACCTGGTTTGATTTCGATAGAGGAAGAATTTTAGGAAGAGACAACCCCTTCAACTCCCACTCATTTTGGGTCAGGGCTTCATTTATATCAGTCTTTTCCTCGTTTTATCTACTCTTCTCCTGTTGATCCTTTTCACTCTCAAGTTACCATAGATTCATTAAAGTATTTTCTGGGTTATTTAACCATGGTAGAGACAACATCCCAGATTGTACCATCTATTACAATTGCAAAAACATCTTATGTTTCTTCATCTTTGATGTTTTCGACGACACTCGAGTCTTATCTTTATGGTTGTTCATCTGCCCCACTAGGTGACCAGGCTTTAAATGGAACCTACTCTTGTGTCTCCTTTAGTCCATGGACTTTGCCCATGTCATCATATGGAATTCTATCTATTTCATCTCTTACGAGTACTCAATGGCCTGATCCTTTATTGACATCATCAGCTCAATATCAGGCTGGTCCATCCAATCACCATCCATCTTATCCAGTATCTGCTGGATACCAATCATATGAAATTCAATATGTGCAATATCCCTATACTCCATATGTTGTGGGGGCACAGATGTTCGGTCTATACGACAGTACTCTTTCGTATTTAGATCAATCATATGTTGGAATGCCTGTTTTCCAATGGAAGCCTACTTTTCTTGTTCAGCCGCAAAAGGTTGTGTATCAATATCAACTAGTTCAACCTGTTGCATTTGTGCCTACTACGCCTGTTATTTCTTTTATGGTTGTTGGTCAGCCTACTGTAGTGGGTCTTTCCACCCCTAACCCTCAAGTTTCAGGTCTACAAACTCTGTCTTCCTAGGCTGGTATTCAACTACCATCTGTATCGGGAATTTCGCAACCACATGCTAGTTTACCTTTGTTACAGGCTTCTACTGGCCCTGTCTATTCACAATCGTGTCCAAATTATCCTGGCGGGCAACCATTTTATCAGATACCATGGAAGCCTCAAAAACCATTCCCACATTATCAAGCTTATCTAGGTCTTGGTCAACAAGCCTGCCCCTATCTAGGTTACCAGCAACATAATCCATTTGTTGGTATGCAAATACCTATTTCCCAGGGAATTCCATCTTATCTTGGTTATGCTCAACCTGGCCTTAATCAAAAGTTGCAATTTTTTGCAACATTAGTGTTACTTGATTTAAATATCATCACCAATGATCCCATTCATTATTTAACTTGGTGGCCAGTGATCCCTCATAAATTACCCTCAATAATTCCAAAATTAAATGGAAATTCTAGAGAAGACCCGTCTATGCATGTTATGAATTATCATTTATGGTGTTCATCAAATTCCTTAAATGATGATTTTGTTAGATTGCATCTTTTCCATTGAATGCTTACTAGTCTGGCTATGAAGTGGTACATTGAATTACCATGAGATTCATTTGATAACTTTACAGCTTTAGCCACTACTTTTTTAACCAACTTCCAGTTACCCATCAGATATGAAACTAGAACGGAATTTTTTACCAGATTTAAACAGACCACTACTACTCATATATCAGATCATACACATGAGTGATGTCGTCATCATCGAATGGTTAAAAAATTTGTTCCTGATCAACTTTTAGCTGACTGGTTTATTAAGTCCTTGTTGCCATCTATCATCGAGGATGTGGCCAAAGACGGTGTTGTCACTGAAGAGCAAGTAATTTCTCATGCCCAGTATCTAGATCTAATTTACACTCAGTCTAGCATGCTCTATTAAATGATTCCAAATGCATCGTGACCAAATTTTACTATTCCTCCTGCTCCATCTGGTCAGGACATTCATGTCAACGATGGTGTGATTGGTTCTACTAGTGCTCTAGCAACAATTCTACTATCTGGTCCTACACTTGCTATTTAAAACCAAAACCCTATTGCATCTGATAATGCATCTTCTTATGAAATCCTTGTTGTGTCATCTGACAAAGGAAAAAGTGATAATAAACCTGGAAATAGGAATAAGGGGAAAGATAAGAAGAAATCAAATTCACCCCTGTAGGAAAAATCATCTGATTCATCTGGTTCTTTTCGGAAGCCTCATTACCCTTGCTTGATATGTAATGAGGATCATTTTATGTGAAACTTTACTCACCGCTCAAATGTCCCAAAGCTTCTTAAGACTTCTAACGCATCTGCAGTGTTTTCAAATCCTTTTCCGAACCCAAAAATACATATGGTTGCTTCGGATCCTACTTCTAGTTTGCAAGTGCTTATGCTATCTACCACTAAGCCAAAAACTGATCTTTTGGTTTCAACTCGAAGTAAAGATTATAGTAATCTATTGTCATTGTCAAATGGTCAAGCTACAAACCAACCTACCACTTTGACTTCGAGCTCATCTAACTCGGCTCGACCACATATCCTTCCAAAGTTAACAATAAAGTCGCCAAAGGGAGTAGTTCATAAATCGACATTCAACCGTCAAGCTCATGCAACTCAAAATTATAATGTAGTGGAAGACCTGGCCCAGTTACCTTCTATTATGTCAATGCTTGAGGTTCTTTATAATTGTCCCTCCCAAAAGCAAGCTTTGTTTTCCGTGATTGATGGAATTGATCTGACGGATTCAAATCTTGTAGTCTTTAATCACATGGGCTATTTGCCACAATTACCAGCACTAATTCATCACACTATCATTGATGAAGGCACATCTACTTGTATCATGTCAAAGAGTTGCTGGAAGTCACTTGGCTCGCCAACTTTGTCACAATCACCTACGACGTTGAAAGCTTTTGACGGTCGTACATGTAAGCCTTGTGGAATTCTTAGTAACATGTAAGTAGAAATAGGGGGAAAATAAGTTACTATTGAAGTTGAGGTCATTGACAAACCCATTGAATACAATATATTACTTGGAAGACTGTGGGTTTATGCTATGGTTGCGACAATATCTACTTACTTTAGTATGATCATCTTCCCCCATAAGGGAAGTATCACAACCATTGATCAATTCTCTTTATTCTCCTCTAGTTCCAAGGCAACTGGAAGCATTTCTTTTTTTCACGAACCCCGACCTTCTCTTCAAAACATTGGTGTATGAATATTTAGGGATCCCTCCCTAACATGTACCTTTTTATTACCGTCACCTGCGACATCTGCAGAAATCGCACATACAAAAACCTGCAATATGATATCTTCCACTTCATATGACTTAAGCAAGATTCCTAATGATTCTAAAGTAGTTAGACTGGGAAACATCATGCCGCTAAGTCTTGAGCTAGCATAGAATTAAATTTTCTTGGCTTATGTGGCCAATCCAAATCCATTGTCGCTCATCATTTGGGTTGATCGTTCTTTAGATTTTGGTACTTATTTTGATCCTTTTTCACACATATCTCGACTGATGAGAGCATTATGGAATCCATGATGTCGGAAGAAGAACCATGGGAATCATCACATCAACTATCCCATCTTCCAAATTACAGTGAGGATAATCCATCTGAACTATAACACCCTACTATCATTGATTTCTTGACGAATTATATTCCTATCCATGGCGTCGATTCTAAGAAAAACTCATCACATATCGAAGAAAAAATTTATATTGATATTTTTACCCAACCAGGTATTGTAGAAAACATTCATGTTGGTGCGTCTTGTTCTTCGTCTGAACTTGACACTTGTCGCGGTCTTTTTCATGAATTCCAAGATGTATTCGCTTGGTAATATGAGGAGATGCTAGGTATCGACTTCAGCATTGTTGAAAATGAGACTAAAATGTATCTTGATGTTAAGCCGATACGACAACACCTTCCTCCTGTTCACCCTAATAAAGATGTTGCCATTAAAGCAAAGGTTGAATTTTTTTTGTGTGCTGGATTCATTTACCCTGTTTTGCTTACTGATTGGGTTTCTAAGATTGTTCCCATCATGAAGAAATAAAGGACAATTCGAGTGTGTGCTTACTATTGGGATGTTAATCATGCTTGTCCGAAAGACAACTGTCCCACTCCCTTTATTGATAAAATTATTAATGAATGTGCCGAATGTGAAATATTTTCTTTCATGGATGGATTGTTCGGTTACAATCAGATTAATATTCGCCCAGAGGAAAAATATAAAAATGCTTTTATCTATCCCTGGGGCACATTCGCTTATGGAAATCTACCTTTTAGTTAAAAGAACACTGGGGCAACATTACAGAGGGAAATGAATTATGCTTTTCATGACATCAAGCACATAGTTCAACCATATCTAGACGACTTACCTACACATTCATGGAAACAAGCTGACCACACGCTACATCGGAGAGTGATATTTTTACGATGCCATCACTATAAAATACCCCTCAATCCACATAAAATGTGTATTTGGTGTTGGTTCTAGTTGTTTTCTTGGATTCGTCATGTCGAAAGAAAAAATACGGCTTGATCCATTGAATGTCCAAGCCATTCTTGATTTTCCTTCTCCTTCCAATATGCTTTAGTTATAAAGACTCTAAGGGAAGGCTAACTTTCTAAGGAGGTTCATTCCTAACTACGACGAAATGGCTAAAGTATTTACTTGACTATTGAAAAATGGGATTCCCTTCCATTGGGATGAGGTTGCATAAGCTTCCTTTGGTGTTCTTAAAGTTACCCTGATCCAAGCATCATTAATCTATTCCCCAAATTATCAGAGTGACCATTTCCTGTATCTCGCCACTACAGATACAACCATCACTATGGTTTTAGTCAAGGAGAAGATGGGATTGAACATATGATATATTATTTGATTCATAATCTCAATGATACAGAAGTTAAGTATACATATGTTGAGAAGCTCACTTTGGCAAATGTTCAAGCTGTACAAATATTTCACCATTATATCCTGCTTCGAAAGACCATTGTCATTTCATATTGCAACCCTATGACATACATTATATCACGTCAATTACTTGGGGGAAAATATTCAAAATGGATCATGATCATTTTGTAGGAGTTTGATTTAGAATTCATTAAATTCAATTCAAAGAAGTATTTGGTGTTTCCTAAGCTTATTTGTGACCCTCCTTGGAGTAGCACCGATCCTTCTACAGAACCATCAATGCTCAACAAGTCTTTGTTTCTGATCGAGTCATTTGACCCATTGTATGGAGATTTCATCATCTATCTCCAGACCTGAACTTGAGGCCAAATACCTCTCACTTACAACTACAACGTATTTGATACGAAGCCAAAGATTATCTAATCGTCGACGATACACTTTATCGTCGCGATGTCAATAGGATTTTACGTAGGTGCCTCAAACATGAGGAGGCAAAAAAAAATTTAAATTATTGCCATTTTGGTGCGTGTGGTGGAAATTTTTCTAGTTATGCTACCGCGCAGAAGATTCTCCACGATGGTTACTTCTATTTTACCATATTTTGCAACTACATTATCACAGTTAGAAGTTGTCATGACTGCGAGATATTTGATCGTAAAACCTACTTGACGCCAACATCAATGCATCATGTTGTCATTGTTGGACCATTTGCAAAATGGGGCATTAATTTCATGACATGTAACCCCCGCTCGGCCGGGGGCATGGGTATATTATTGTCGACGTTAACTATTTTAACAAGTGGGCCGAGGCGATGCCTACATTCAACAACATGGGACAAACAATTGCATTGTTCTTTTTCAACCAGTTGTTTACGCAGTTTAGTGTACCGCAATCCATGGTCACAAATCTTAGAAAAAAATTTCGCAATCACATGATGGATGAGTTGACTACAAAGTTAGGACTGTCACATGATAGTTCTACCCCTTATTATCTGCAAGCTAATGGATAATTTGAAGCTGTGAACAAGATTCTTAAGTGTATGCTTCAACGCATGATTGGGGTTCATAAACGAAACTGGCATTTGATCCTGTACTCTAATTTGTGGGCATATCGAACCTCGGTGAGAAACACGATCAAATTTACTCCCTTTCAACTGGTTTATGGTCTATAAGCTATCTTACCGATACAATGCGAAATACCATCATTGAAACTCACGATTGACCTGATACCTAACACTTTTGAAGAATAGGCACATATTTTAAATCTCATCCATTTAGATGAAATGCGTCATGAAGCCCCATTGGCCAATGAAGCGCATAAGAGACAAATCAAGGCGCAATATGACTACAATGTCAAGTCTCCCACCTTCCCGGAAGGAGACCTGGTCTTCCTTTATGATCAGGAAACTGATAAGATAGGAACAGGGAAATTTTAACCATTATGGCATAGCCGCTACATTGTCAAGTGCATTCTGGCTAAGGGTGCCTATGAGTTGGTAGATTATGATGGGATTCCATTATCGTAGCCTCGAAATGTGTTGTAAATGCTACCATGCCTAATTTTGCGTAGTAAACTCTGTATTATATGCTTTTATTGTGTGTGTGTAACAATGTGTCTTTTATAGTTTTTCATGTGGTTAGTGATCCACTCTGCATTTTTTGTATATGTCAGAATCTTTGGAACCATTTGTTGGATATGCTGATGGTGCTAGTCGTAGTACTCAAGCTTTATCCTCTGCAGCATGGGCCATCTTCGCTCCAAGTGGTGAGTTAGTGAGTTCCAAGGGATTTGTATTGGTCACTCGACCAACAATATCGTTGAGAATAGCGTGTTGATTGAACTAATCTCTGATGCTATTTCACTTTGCATTCGTCGCATCATCATCAGGTTGAACTCACAACTTTTCGTACTACAACTTATTGGTGTCTATACTGTTCTAAATCCAGCAATTTATCATATGTTCCGTAGAGTTCGTCTTTTGGAAAGACATTTTGATTACATTTAATATCAACATATTTCCAAAAAAATAAACTCTGGTTGATTCATTGGTGAATTATGTGTTAAATAGAGATTTCAAACATATGTAAAGTTATATTTTCAATTCACATCATACAATTGAATAAAATTTCACATAATGATAGACATTGAAAGTAAAATATATTTATATCAAGTTTTTTACAAAAATTGTGTCCAAGACACATTGTTCATCTGACCTCAAAATTTATATAGACATATCATATTCTAAGTAAACCTAGTGATGCTCATGATAGAAGGTCTTTGCTTCAGCTATCATGCGCAATAGCCTCATCCAACGACTAGGCACACCAATGGTATGGCGTTGCAGCCTCATAGGTAACTCATCAATCCAGCCATCTGGTATCCCAAGAGTCAATACCTCCACATGCTACTGCAACTTAGCAAGAGTCTCAACTAAATCCAAATCCTGAAGGACTTCTCTCCCGATAGTCCTCTCTACTGGTTCTTCTGCATGTTGTGCACAAGACACTGGTCGAATGGTACCTACATCTACATACATTAAAACATCTTTAGTTTAGTCTTGGAAACATAAAAAAAAACAAAAATATGTAAAAAACCCCAAAAAATAATAAACATGGTCAAAATTTTACCTATAGGACCCCATTGAGCACCGGCTAGTAAAATAAAATATGGATCTCCGTGGAAATCCATCTTTGCATATGGATGCCCCTCTATGAAGATATTTTGTCTTTAGAGCCAACTGAAGAATTTAGTGGAAAACGAGATCGATGACTAACCAGCATGTCTAGCCATCATCTCGACCCACTACCGCATCTGTGGATCTCTAGGACCAGCTAATCCCAGTGTCACATGATGTGGCTGCATCAATGGAACTCACTCAAAAAAAAAAATTGATCAAGATCAACCCATAGCTGAAATTTTTGGTCTTTCCACTTTTTACCTTGGCTAGTTGTTCTTTCATCTGAAGGAGTATTTCTTTAGCCCAGTCGAACACGATTGGCTCGAGACACTGATGCGTGTAATGCATGTATGATCTGTTTGTGACATGTAGTGTCACACTGCCAGCTAGCTTTGCGATAGTGAATAAGAGCGTTCACAAAGGCATATCATGTACATATTTGATATTTATCTTTCCATCTTTCTAGGCTCAGTTCCTGGTCGAAAAAACCATTGAATGTAGTCCTTCATTGTTTCACCTCCACGGATGGAGACTACAAGGGAAATGGGGAGCCACGTCTTGACAAACTTATCAGAAAGTAAATTCCATCAACCAATATTGGGAGAACTTTGGCCCCAATGTGAAAGGCCTGTAGTGTTGGGTCCCATGAACGGATCAAGAACTGAAATAGTTCCATGTGTTGCCTCATCCCTGACAATATGAAGTACTTGAGCAACCCATAGTCTCTGAGGACTCTCATAGTGCCAGGATCATTTAGGGAAACCATATCATGTTCTTCATGTTCTCTTTCTCACCATGTAATCAACATTATGATCCAATCAAATTCTGAAATCACACCATAGGCTTAGTTAGGATCCATTCCATGCAAAAAACTAGAAATATTTTTGGCAAAAAACAAGATCCAAGTTTTTGAATTGCACCCAACACACCCCTGAGTGGAAGACAGAGCATTACAGAGGAACTGGGTCTGTTTCCAGCCTCTTTGCAATGAAATTTTCGACATCGAAGGGTACCTTGGCTCGATGGCTTTGTATATTTACAGTTGGAGCCCCAAAACCCTAAAACTTGAGCATGAAATTGAACAAGAATGCAACAAATAGAAAGAGGAGGGTAAGATATTCTACATGGTCTGGACGACATGAGAAATGATCCACAAAATTTATCACAATCAGCTGCTAAAGTTCGAGGATAAAACGGGCTCAGAGCACTAAAATTCGAATGGTAAATGTGAAATGGTAAAAATGATTTGGTAATTTATTATTTTAATAGTATTTTTTATTAATTTATGCATATTTAATGAAATGACTATGGTTTTTACCCATTTTTACTATTTAAACATGTATTGTTAATCCATTTGATGGTTCTTTGAGCAGGTTTAGAGCTAATTATGGTGAGTTCGTCATGCATGATTTTGAAATGCAATTTTGACCACAAAGCATAATTTTATCTCTTTTTCAAGCTTTTTTAAACATGAAAAGGGAACTCAAAGCACACTTTTATCTCTTTTTTTTAGCTTTTTTAAAGACGAAAAAGGAACCCCCCTAGAGTTCTCTTTTAGCTCTTTTTAGACTTTAAAAATATGAAAATATTGTCAAGCACTTGTCCTTTCGAGCTCGTAAAAGAAATTGAAACGACATCTACTCAGTATAAGTTTAACCCTTTTCCGGACTGGGATATATTATTTTTATGAAAAATGAAAACCCTAGTCGAACATGGCTAGGAGATTCTCTCAAGTATTATTTTACACTTTTTCGGATCTAAGGGACTATTGTACAAAAAAGAACTTGTGGAGTTTTTTTTAGTCCCTTTTTTAAACTCTATAAACATGAAAAAGGACCAATTTTTCACTGTCGTTAGACTCATTAAAGAATCAAATATCGATGGACTTTTCCATCATGAAAAGATCGAGTTTCACCTTCGCTAGACTCGTTAAAGCATCAAATAGCGATGGATTCACCTGAAGGGTGGAATTATACATCAAGAATATGTTATCCTCCTCAATCTTGTTAAAAAATAAAGAGGTACTTGTTAGCAATGAATGGGGAAAATTTGAAAGGGATAAAATACTTTATGGTAGAAATTCGCTCTTTAACATGACACTTATTCACTTCATCTCCGTAATTTTTGGGTTGGGTAATATTCTTGACGTTTTATCATACATATGGTCTATCACACCATCCATCACTTGGGTTTTGGGTCAAATGTTTCCAATTCATTCAGTGTGGCTGATACATTCAAGAGAATTCACTCAATTATTCCTCATCCTTTGCAATACTAAAAAACCTTCATTTCATGACTGCCATCCTTGACATTGCTTCATCATTCACTTTCTGTATCTAAAATCATTACTCTCGTTTTTTGTCTTTGATGGGGGAAGCATCAATGCCCTCCTGTGACAAGTCACTTCCTGTCGACATCAACTCATCATCCAAGAAGTTGACATAGAAATAACCTTTCAGTACCTTAGAGCTTGCTTACATCAACGACAGGTTTCTTGCTTCCGATGATAGGTTGACATCACAAACCTTTGACCGAAAGAATTTGTATGGTGTTAGACATCAAATCATCTATTCACACCATGCAGAATGTACTGCAATACCTTCAGAACCATTATCATCAACGATGGTTACTCTTGTGTTTGTTAGTAGCTCATATCATTGGTTGGTAATCAGACGATGTCTTCCCATGTTCGAATTCAGATTACATATTCGCATGGTTAGACTCATACTTTAATAAATCGAGTGAATGAGGTAGAATACCCCAGATCTAGTTTCATCCATCCGGGCTGCGATTTTCGGAGTAGTACCAAATCATCGGTACGATGGTCATTATTCAAATGGTCATCCGATCATGGTTCTATATCTGTAGATGAATTTTTGATGTTATGATAGTTTATGTGCTGAGTGTGGGATATGCCTCCCTCAGCCATTTATGTCCAATATGAACAGATATCATGATTTAATGTATTGTAATTGATGCAGGTCGTCATCCACTTCAGTTCCTGCTCATCACGTCAAAAATCAAATCACTCAAAATTATCATTTTTGACTTCATGCTTTAGGGGGTAGCTATAACAGGTCAATTTGGGCATCATCCCAAAAAACAAATCAATATCCATTAGGGTCTATCATACTCTAAATCAATTGCTACATGCCCTTGAAAAGCCATTCCATTGGTGGTTTTCCTTCATGAAATTTTCAATGCTTAGATGCCAATTTAAGTGCCCCATTGAGCCATCAACTCACCCCTGGACAGTTGTAACTTCTTTGCAAAGCATCTACTCCCATGCAAGGCTACGTTTCAGAGGATCTAGGTCCACTTTAAAGTGCATTGGTCGACTGGGAGAGAATTTTTCAATGGATTCTTGGAATCTTCCCAACCTCTAGTGGCTTCTAGAAGTTGTTCCAACTTTCACCTCATCTTATAGCTTCAAATATGGAACCCATGAAGCCATTAAACCTCTTATCCTCCTATTCCCATAAACAAGGAAACCTCTTCATCCATTTTTAGGAAAGCCATTCAATGATTCATTTATGTCAAACTACCTTCATATACTTATAAATAGAGTACTGATTATAGTGTACAAGAGGGAAATAATTTGTGTTAAGTAGAGTTATGCTCGTGAGATCACAAATATTATACGTATTGTGCATGTATTATAATGTTGCTGGATTTTTTATGTTGGATGTGATGAGGATGGGAATCAAGTTGGATGAGTGAAAGTGAATCGATCAACTAGTTGTACTCTTCCTTCTACTTCATAATTAAGACATGTGTTCCTTTCCTAATGCACATGTCAATGATGTTATATGTGTATTTATGAATTTAATCAATTAAATTTGTTTAACTTGAATAGATTGTATTTTTTTCCCAAGGAAAAATCGTAAATTTTATTAAGATAAATAAGAGTTACATGTTGTGGATGCATGAGCATATCGATATTAGATAGTAGGTGCCAAATAGATAATAATGTAAGAATGCAGGAAAATAAAAACATCTGCTATATGTTCTTATGTTCACAATGTGATACAAGAAGATTCTCCATATGGAGTCAAATTGGTATATACAAAATATACAATAATAAAAAATGTGAGTAATGTTCTGTTGTCCTATCTATCAGGGGCCATCCACCCTAGGTGCAGGGAAAAATGGTCTGTGAAATTACTAATAGTATGCATGATCATTATGTTCTTGTACCTCCATGTGAGAAGTCAATAGGTGCATCGCCTCCTTGGAAAGGAGGTTGAAAATGGAGTTCCTCTCCCTATAAATGTCCCAACAAGAAATATAATCAAAATGTGCTTTGAGCATAAGAGTTTCAGCCAATATATCCTGTAGTGTATGTGTGTGACATGTCTATAGATCAGAAAACTAGTCAATGAAAATCTTAGGTCCCCAAAAATTATAAGTGCATTTATATCTTTTGAGATGGAAAACTGAAGCAGGTACAGGAGACAAGATAACTCAGCAAAATTATTGGTATGACGGCCAAGTCCAATTTTGAATTTAAATGAATGATGAATATAAATATGTAGGATAAACACCCTGCCACATCCATGAGACTATGCAGACCCATCAAAATATGCCCATGGGAGTGAGTGGTCAATGCTCTCGGGAATGATAATGGGGGGGCAAGGAGGAGGTGGATCATCAGGAATAAAATGATAAATTGAGAGAATATGTGTAGCGGATGAGGGCCAATGGTGTGGGGTGTCATGAAAAATGGCCCGATTGCGTTCCACCCAAATGTTCCAGTAGATAAGAATGGGTAGATTCCGAAGTTTGTGGGGATTTGCGATGTTCCACCATTGTTCCCAGGCCTCTTTAAGTGAGAGACCAGTCCAGCGCTGATTGGTGTGGATAGATGAGAGAACAATAGTCCATAGTTCGAGAGCAGCAGTGCATTTTAGGAATAGATGTTGTGTATCTTCTGTCTCTTTCTTGCAAAGTGCACACCAGTGTGGTCCAGAGAAATTTCTCTTTTGTAAGTTGGCACCAGTGGGGATTTTGTCGATGAGAATGCACCACATGAGCATTCGAGCTTTGGCTGGGCCTTTGAGGTTCCAAAGGTGACACCACCAAGGGATGAGTAGATCAGGTCTGTTACCCCGATATAAATGGGAATAACCTTCTTTTGGTGTGTAGCTTCCCCATTTTGATACAGTCCAAATGATTTCATCATCACTCTCCTTCAATCGGACATGGGTATCATGCATAGCTTCCAGATATGTTGTCCAATTTGTTGTCCACTGTGGTTGTATTATTATTTCCCGATGATCCATCTACCATTTTGAGAAGATTTTTGTTCAATCCTCCAGAGTAATCTAATTGATTGTTCTGTATCCTGCTTGGTTGAGGGACGCAGTAAGTGCCTGAGAGGGAAGATGAGCATTCCTGCACCCAACCCATGAATCAATTCCAATATGGATTTTGTGACCATTGCCAATTTTCCAGGTCAGGTCATCTTTAATGAGTCTGATAGCAGTAGTGATTGCACGCTAGATAGTAGAGGAATGTGAGTGGTATTTCGGAGATGACCATATCCAGTCTATGGCGGAGAGCGGATGTATGTATTTCTGTTTTTTCACCCATTTCCATAGGTTGTTTTTGGTCAGTAAATTACACCCAATCTTAGCAACTAATCCAAGTGTGAAGGTTGACATATAATTGATTCCCCATCCACTCCATCTCTTAGGTAAGGCAATACGAGACCAATTAGTCCAGGAAAATGTATGACCCTCTTTTGCGCCTAACCAAAGAAACCATCTACAGATTTTATGAATTTTGTGGAGAATGCCTTTTGGGATCTAGGCTAATGACATCCAATATACAGGAGTGGACTCCAGTACTGATTTTATCAGTGTTAATCAACCAGCTCTGGACAGTTGGTGATGGCACCAATTGTTCAACCTTCTTTTAATTTTAGTAATGAGCCAATTCCAATGAGCAATTTTATAGTTCACAGGTTTGAGTAAGAATCCCAAGTACTTCAAGCCATCCTCAAATCTGATGAGATTGAAGGGGAATCTCTGTTGCGCATAATATATTTCAGATGGTGTGCAACCAGGACATGTCACTCTGGATTTATGGTTATTGCCTTGCATACCTGTGGCAAAACAAAACAGATTCAATATTGCTCTGATCACCATGGAGTCACTAAGGGTCCCATTAAGGAAGATAATTATATCGTCAACAAATAAGAGATGATTAAGGACATAGTTTTCTGATATTTTGATGCCTTTTAATTTGCCTCTATAAGATTCATCAATAATGCATCTGCTAAGCCCTTCCATTACCAATAGGAATAGTAGGGGGGATAGGGGACATCCTTGACGAAGTCCCCGCTCTGCATGAAAGAAATTGGTCACTGCCCTATTGATAATAATGATGTAGGAAATAGTAGTAATGCTGCACATGATGCAATTGATAGTTTGTAAGGAAAACCCCAAGTGGGTGAGTAACATGCGAATATAGAGCCAAATTACTTGATCAAAGGCTTTTTTCAGGTCTATTTTAAGAATAATGCCTTTGATGCACTTAGTATGCATAGAATGTAGACTTTCTTGAGCAATGCCAATGGCTTCGTGGATCTGTCTATTTTCAAGAAAAGCACATTGTTCAAGAGAAATATAAGTGGATAATATAGGTTTCAATCTATTAGCAAGAATCTTGGCCATGATCTTATATATGTAGTTACATAAATAAATGGGACGATAATCATTGAAAGATATGAGGTGATCAGTTTTGGGTATGAGAGAAATAAAAGTGGCATTTAAAACATCATTAATGTGACCAGATTGTCGTGTTTCATCCACAACTTCGAGGAGTTCATGACCCAAAAGATCATAAAATTCTAGATAAAATTCCACCACTCAGCCATCTGGTCCTAGGCTCTTGTCCTTCTTGAACCACTTGAGAACATATTCAAGTTCAAGGCTAGATATAGGTTGTTGTAGATCATCCTCAGCTGCTTAATCAACAAACCTGGGGAATATAGATGCCACCTTAATGATTTCTGCCAAGGTTGGTTTGGGGGGGGGGGGGGGGCAGCTTTGTAGATCTCCCTGAAATGGTTGATGCCTTTTTGAGATAGTTGAGAAAAAGTAAAGGCTTTTCTTCCATCCTCATTATCAAGCTCCCAGATGGTGTTAATGGCCTTTCTAAAATTGGCATAATGATGGAAGAATTTAGTATTTTCGTCCCCATCATTGATCTAGGTGGCACAACTTCTTAGTCTCCACTCCTCATTTCTAGCTTACAGGATCTTTAATCGGGTGGTTTCCAGTGAGGTGAGTAATGAATTATCTTCTGCACTACCAAACCCGCCTCCAATTGATGATTACAATCCATGAATTTTTTGTTCAATATCAACTAATTCACAATCCTCTGATTTTTTTTTCCCTAACCCAATTGATAGTTTCCTTCTTAATATTAAGAAGTTTGTGAGAAAAAATGGAGGATGATGTATTCAAATGTGGGGGCAGAGGGAGCTTCCAAAGGTTATTCACCATATTGATGTAGTCAGGATCATGTAGCCAAACAGAGCAGAATTTGAAAGGGGATTCCGGCTTTTTAAATGCTCCAGTAATATCTAGATAGATTGGGGAACGATCAGAGATTCCCCCAGAACCAATCCATTGTCTGAAGGAACCAAAATTCTGTAGTAATACTTATTTGATGAGAAAACAATCAAGTCTTCGAGCCACCCTATCTTCCCCTATAAGCCTATTGTGCCAAGTTGGAGAGGGGGAAGTAATAAGGGGATCCACCAAATGATGTGTGGAGAGCAGGTGTCTGAATTAATCTAATAGAGTTTCCGCACGCTCATTAGGCCCCCAGATTCAGAGATCCCGAGTGAAAAATCCAGGTCCCCAACCAAAATGATGTTCTCTGAACACATAACAGATGCATTCATGAAAGAGTTCCAAAAGTGTTATCTATTGGAGTAGGGGCTATAGAAATTAATAATGAAGAAATGAAGTCCAAGGGTCTCTGAGAATACATCCATGCCGAGGGAATTCTCCTTTCCAAAAATATTAATAAGATTGATGCAGTGGGGGTTGATACAAAGGACCAGTCCCCCCGAGCACCTAGTAGCATCAACAACATGAATCTTCCAACCAAGTAATAAGGGGGTGAGAGCATGGGTAACCATATCCACAGAGCTGTGATTTTCTTGTATACAGATGATATCAGCATGAGAAGAGATGAAGAGACGGTGAAGTGAAAGTCTCTTCGCAGGGCTAGCCAACCCATGACAATTGAATGATATTCAAATCATTGGGTAACCAGAAAGGGGGGTTGTCTTTCTCTAGGAATCCCATCGATAGAGAGTTGAGAGCCAAAATCAAATTCAAGTCCGACAAGGTGTATAACTTTGGAAATATGTGAGTGACGACCCCGAGAGGGTTTGTGCAAGGGGGCTAGAGGACCAGTGAGGGGGCCCAAGCCCTTCGGTGGGTGAGAACGGGAATGAAGGTTGTAGGTATGTGAGGAAGAGGATTCAATGGGTTTGGGATCAATAAGGGTACAGGGGACGGAGGATGTGGGAGGGGGGACAATGGTGAGGGGTATGGTTGAGGGAGGGGAGGGGATCGGAAGGGATACTGCAAGAAGGTTGGGTAGTGTGGGGGGGGGGCGGGGGTGGGGGGAAAATAAAGGGGGGTGAGGATGGAGGGAAACAGATGGAGGGGGCGACATAACCAGCCAGAGGAGGCTCTGAACACAAAATAGATGCCGCAGAAAGAAATGATAGGAAATTAAAAGGAGAGGAGAAGGAATTACCTTTAGCGATGGCAGCAGACATGGAACGAGTGTTCTTGGAAGGTGCATTCGAGTCATCCGAGGGTTCCACCATCGAGATTGAGTCAATTGAGTGAGGAATTATAGAGTGAGACCTTATCTGTAGTGAGACTGAGACCTGAGCAATAGGATGCCTACCATTGCTAGTGGGAGCTTGTAACAATCCCGAAATGGAACAGTCCTTGAAGACATGACCAACTTTGTGACAGCGGTGGCAATGGAATGGTACCCCCTCATAGCCTAGGACCTGCTCCATAGTCAAGTTGCAACATTGAATTTTCATAGCCTCCTCCAATTCTTCTCTTGTGTCTAGATGAACCAGAATGCGGGCATATGCCATTTTTCCCTAGGTGATGAAAGAACAATCATGGTCCAAATAGGTGCCTAGAATATTTCCAATGTCTTTGAAAATCTGTTTAGTCCATAAGTGATAATGAAGACAAGGCAGGCAAACCCAAATGGGGATAGCACCCAGAGGTTCACAATTAGGATCAAATAGGGGATTCCATCTTTTTATTAGGAACAGAGCCATCTCAATATGCAAGAACTGTGAAAGAATAATATTAGTAGGTTCTCTGGAAGAGAAGTAGAGTGAAAACCAACCCTTGTTTAATGTGTGGATGATGGGCATCTCCTGTATGAGATCGCCCCAAATCTCTTGAGCCACAGATTCAATCGCTTGAGCCCATAATTCTGGCCATGGACCCATCCAAAAAGAACCCTGTCAACAGTACCCATGACGTCGACCATCTAAACCTCGACCCCGAGAGTGAGGAAGTTTGCACATCTATTAACTTTCACGCATTTAGTGCATCGAGGGGCACGGGGGGTAATACTAGGAGGAATAAGACCAACAGCTGAGTGTAAAGGGAGGGGGGCAGAAAAGGATGGATGGGGATCAGAGTTGGGAGGAGGGATGGTGAGGAATTCGGAGGAGCGACGAGTGTCAGGAGGATGAGAAGACGATGGCGGAAATCTGGAAGAGGGGATGAGAGAGGAGTATTCAGGGAGAGAGGACCACGGGGATATGGAGTCAGTGGGTAGATGGGGAGTTAAGATAAATGAGGAGGACCGAGGGGGGTAGTTGAGGGAATGAGCAAGAAAATTGAGGGATGCGGGGGACGATGGCCAGAGGTCCGGTGAGTTGATAATGTCCAGATCAGTGGTTGAGAGAATAGTTGGGGATGATGTGGAGAGATTTGGGACCATAAAGGAGTCCAAGTCAGGGGAAGAAATGGGGGAAGGCACCAAACGAAGAGAGTCCACAGGGGAAAGACTAAATTGAGGAGATGCTAAGTGAGAGACATGCATACGCATGGATAATCAATTTGAGAAGGTCCAAATATCAATACCTTCGAATGGGTCCTTCGAATAGTCCAACAGCTACTCATCCTGGGCCCCTTCGATATCAAACCCCAAGACAAATATTGTTGAAAAGGTCCAAAAGAACCCCAATTGTCACTAGT
Organism: Pinus albicaulis; assembly: GCA_034641835.2. Classification (NCBI taxonomy): domain Eukaryota; kingdom Viridiplantae; phylum Streptophyta; class Pinopsida; order Pinales; family Pinaceae; genus Pinus; species Pinus albicaulis. The sequence goes on along the minus strand of CM076569.1, from coordinate 930,757,923 downwards.
GCCGAGAACTCGATCAGAGGTGTTAGCCACAACAAGCCTGTTGGGTCCAGCGTTCTGAGAAGAGCAGTGGAATATGTCCAGCGTCAGAGGAAACATTTGGCGATAGGGTCGATGGAGTGGTTGTTCCAATGATTATGCGTCGATTGGCCGCGAAACACAGTTCGAGAGAGAGTTTAGAGGTGGAAATCAAGGTTGCTTGGAGGATGTCGCGCACAGAGGATCAAGCACTCAGAGGCAACAGAGTGATAGCAGTTGCAAATGCTACGCTCGATGTCGAGGGGTAGTACCAATGCCCAACACCCAATACCCAACCATCACAAATAGTCTAAAAACCCCAAGTCATCGCCATGGCTAGGGTTTTAGAGCTCCTCCTATTTTCCCCTCCTGGGTTAAACCCTTTCTTACAATTCCAGTCCTTGAATAGATCGTATTACCTTTATGTTCTTTTCTATCTTCTATTTTCCATTGAAGGTATCAATCAAGCGAGATAAGTTGGATTAAGAGCGACGAATGCGACAAAAGGAAGGCAAGGAAAAGAGAACATATTACAAATAGGTTTTCCTCCCTTTATCTATTCATTTTAAGGAAAATGTCATAGATCTATGTTTATGTTGTTCTAAGTGCACCACCACACTTAAGGAAAGCATACTTATCCGTAGGTTTGATTTCTGTAAAACACTATGAGGCTGGGTTTGGACACCCAATATATTTAACAAGGGTGTAAGGGGATGGGTATGGGATAAATGCACCTCTAACATGTAATGTATGGTTAAAAATTTGTGTTAATGGAATTTTAGCATTTCTCTCCTTGGAAAATATAGTGTTCTGTTGATGCCTCGAAATTCGCTGCAACAACATATGGGGATGACCACCTGGTCTAGAGCTTAAAGAAGTTCCTTTTCTACTTGGAATGGTGGTTCCGATTAGTTTAACTAGGTCCAACTACCTTCTCTGAATCTCTAATGACTTAAATTATAACTTTTTCTACCAATGGAGAAGAGACATCACATCATTCCTCTTGCTGATCAGGTAAGAAAGTGATCCTTAAGCTAATTTGTGGCTCAACCAAGCCACAAGTAAAGTTTGAATCTTTTGAAAGATGACTTGTAGTAATGTAGAATTGAATCTAAATGAAAAATTATTCTAAAATGAAAAAAAATGAACTTTATCCTAATCTTATCTCAATTGAGAAGATATAGATCTAACCCAACCGAGAGCAAGATATTTAAATCATTGGGGTTTAAGTATGTCTGCCTTATAATGAATATAAAGCTAATGAAGTAGTTTAGTAGGTAACATTGTGTATAGAATAACACATTCTATTCATAGACCTTTTAACTGAAATAATCAACCAACAACATTTGAGAAGTAGTTCATAAAATGATATTGATTATTAAATCAATAATTCGAATAATTAAGCAATAACATGAGGAAATATTTCACAAAATAACATTGTTTTTAAATCAATATTAAAAGACAAATCTCTGAGTAAATAGTTACTCAGAAATCAAAATTCAACCCATAAGAGCATAGATAAATAATAACATATATAATTGAGACACATTACTCATATCAACAATAGTGCACAAATATGAATAAAATAACACATTATTTTCATCATAAAATGAAACTAGTATTTAAAACAATAGTATTAGAAATACCAATTTATTGAATCTATTTCTCTAGCTCTGGTCTCCAACAATCCTGTATAATGATTGAACTTCTGCTTTTAAAACTAGAGTTGCAATAGTACAAGCTTTGTTCTCCATACATAATTCAATATGCAAAGAAAAAATCCTCTATAATCTCTAAATCTGATTTTTCTCTTTTCTACCCTACAACTCTAAACCCTCTATAGAATAGTACCTTCAAGAATTCCTGAATTGCATAGAAGAGGAGCCCCTTATTACACTCTACAATATGTTATTTATAATATTTACCGAAGAATTTAAAATAGGAAAGTTTGTTGAAGAATAAATCTACTCCACCAATTTCCATTAGGCCAAAACCTCATTCTTCTCTTGCTGGAGCATTCTCATTGATTGAGATTTTCTCTTCTAATCTCTTCAATTGTTTCCCTCGAAAGAAAAAATCCAAAATTAAATTAAAATGAAAAATCAAATCAAAATACCAAATCTGGAATATAATATCTTTAATCAAACTTAGTTAAATAAATAAATGAAAATGAAATGTGGGCTTTCAATTGAAGCTTGTGGTGATCTAATTGGCCAAGGATAACATATACGAATGGATCTTCACTCAGAAGAAGTTGTGGGCGAATGAAGATGCATAAAATTAAACTCAAAAATTAGTTTTGTTAAAAAAAATTGGAGCTTGATCTTCTTCTGGATTCTAGAACTCATAAATGATCAAATCTGCAAATGACACTAATTCAGAAATTTTCTCCACAATTGTATCTATCCAATGAACCATATTGAGCCTCATTTGGCTAAGTAAAACTCAATCTATGAGCCTCTAAATCTAATGAGTCAAAATTGTGAAAATTTTCAAATTTCTATTTTTTAAGCTAAAAATCATTTTTTTAATTAAATTAAATCTAAAATTAGATTATAAATATTATTTAAATAATTTTAATTTAATTCTAAATATGTTATTAATCATAATTTATTAAACAAAAATTAATTAATAAAAATAAATGATTTAAAAGTTATTTAAAATATAATATATTATATTAATATTATAATTTAATTATATTAAAATTATAATAAAATAGTATAATTATAATAAAATTATTATAATAAAAGTATAATATTTATTATATATTTTAAAAAATTAAAAATTTTAAAACAAAACCATGTGTGCAAGGGGGAATGTTAATGGGGGATGAGAGGAGTATGGTGGAGGTGAGTGGGGAGTGAGGTGAGTGGAGGGAGGGTGAGTGAGGTCTTGGAGTCGAGATGCATTAGGAGGTTTCAAAACCTTATAATAAAAAATAAAATTAACTTTGTGTATAAATTCTATATCGCATAAATCCAAAATCGAAAATTGTATTTTAAAAATTGAGGTGCTTGAGATGATTAATAAATTTGTGATGTGCGATATGCGATATCGTAATTGTAATTTTTTATCACAAAAATTTTTAGATCACAATTTTTGGAAGAAGGAGAATGGATTGAAGCGGGGTCATGTGCAATTAATAATTCTATAAATTATAATATAACCATTTTAAAAATTGAGATTCTGGGCTTCGCAATTTGTTTTAAAATAATACATTGGAGTAAATTATCAAGATCTCGAAACATGTTTTCTTCTATTATACAATTTAGCTAGGTCATTTTGTAGGACCATTAGTGAAAAATGAAAAATGAGTAAAAATTAACTTGGGATTAATATTTACAATTAATGACTATTTTATTATGAAAAATTAAAATATTATATTTTATACATTTTTTAACCCAGACAACAAAAATAATCAAACTTTAATGGAGTGTCATTTACAAACCATTTGACAAAATGTGGCGAAATAAGTATCGATGGAAAACTTGCTAAAATCGAATTCAATGAAATGATCACAATGGAAATCCGACAAAAATGAAAAAAATGGTGAAATTTTAGGGTGATTAACTTAATAAAAATCATAAAAAAAATTTAGCCAAAATTTAATGGAAAGGGTCTCCATTATTTGCAGTAATGGCGGGTGTTGGGTTTTCCCTACAATAATGACGATACACTGGGAAGAACGAGCTATATCTGGTTAAAGATAATGAAGTTTAATTTACCCAAAAGTTAAAAATAACGAAAATCATGAAATCATCTAATAGTAAAAAATTTCTATAGGTCTCACATAAATAGATTAAGTAATATGAGTTTGTAAATATAAGTACTAAAAACAGACTCGAGTAAAAATGATGAATTTCCAAATTTGGGAAAATATTCTTTTAAACTCATATGAAAAATAAAAGAAGGTAGAGATAGGAGTTTTTGATAAAGCACATATCCATTTTATGATTGGTCTCTGACATCGCCTCGCTGCCAGCGAGCTTGAACAATACCCCAACGAAGTTGTATTTTATGCCATACAAGCCTAGTCCCGCTACCAGCGAGCGTTCATAGCCCCGACGAGTTTACTTATATTTCCTATGTGTCCTCTTTTAATCACTCTTTTTGATAAGAACATTTGTAACCCTTTTATGATGTATTTGAGTGAAATATGTGGGACGGTAATACATATTTATGTTTAATGGACATAATACTTTCATAATTTTGACTCCAAATTTTTTCCCTAGAACTATCAGCCAGAGGATTTTATGTGGAGAGGTGAGAGGGATTAACTGTGTTAAACTCCAATCAGTTCTTTCCTTGAAAACAAAAATTCAATCACTTAGAAAGGATGTGTGTTCCTCCATGAAAAATATTGAAAGAAAGATGGTTTTATGGTTCAATAAAGATATGCCTCTAATGATAAATGAAATTCACTGAGATAGATAGGGTAAAAGATTTCCCATGTTTGACAGCCACTGTAAGGTAAGAAAAAGGCCTTTCGCATAAGTCATGGAAAAGTAACCAAAACCGAATCAAGACCGAAAGCAGAAGGAAAAGAATTCTTAAACTAAATTAAGGAAATAAATCAGCAAATAAAAATAAAAATGATGAAAGAAAAAACTAAAAGAAAAATCCAAATTTGAAAGATAAACTCCAACAAGATTATTTATATAAATATCTCAACAAAAGAGATAAAAGAAAATAAGTGTATGTACGTTCCTTCCTATATATATATATATATATCTTGTAGGGTTATTAGAAATGAGGCTCTTAAAATAGAGATGTTGAATAGCAGTGATGACAGATAATATTCTAAATGAAAAGTCTTTGTCTTCTGCAAACTTTCTTTCTTCAATGTAAAACCTGCATAAAAACATCTTAACCATTTTCTAATAAAAGCAATGCTTTAAATAAAAAGACTAGAGGTTTAGAAACTCCCCAGTTTAGCTTGTTTGATGAGGATCAATACTGATTTTCTCAAGAATCTCAAATAAAATTGAACAAAAGAGAATAAAATTTAAAACTTGTCTAGAAGAGGTGCAAAAGGTTCAGGAAGACCTGTAAAAACAGAGTTTAAGATCAGCAAAAAATAAAAAATAAAACTGAAACCAAAAGTGAAATAATGAAATAAATTTGGTTTCTTGGCTTACAATGCATTCTAAGTAATGGTTCATTTTGTTCATACTTCGTTCTGAAATTTTGGAGGTGTTTTCTTTTATAGATTATATTCAGCTACCTAGTGCCCCAACATGACTTGATAATAATGGAGACTTGTTTTCTTTTGTTTTGAGTTTTTTTTGGAAGGAATTGATGTTGGTTGTTTCATAAAGTAAAGAAACATTTATGTGGGTTTAAGGGGTTAGGGATTAAGGGTTTATAGGTTTAGGGTTTAAGGGGTTAAATGGGTTAGGGGTACCTAGCATACCTTGTCACTCCCTCCTTAGCACACCTAGAACTTGCTAACAATCCGTATCACACACTCGTATTCATGTTGGTTGTTTCATAAAGGAAAGAAACATTGATGCATGTTGTTTACCATTGTTTGTAATCAAGAAAAATCCAACCAAATTACCTGACCCGCCCCAACCCGCCTGAACGTGTTTCCTTGGGCACCCTCACACGACCTAACCAAATCGACGCGACCTTTTGGAATGCATTTCCTTGGGCACCCTCACATGAAACCACTTGACCTGACCCACCCAAACACGTTTCCTTAGGTGCCCTCACATGACCCGACCTGACCTTCCTTTGGGTGCCCTCACACAACCCAACGTGAACCGACCTGACCCGCTTGAACACGTTTTCTCGAGCGCCCTCACATGGCACGACCCAATCGGGCCCGAACCGAACCGAACGCGTTTCCTTGGGTGTCATCGCATGACCCGACTCGACCTAACACGTCCAAACGTCGATTAGGGCATGACAAGCCAGCAAACGGAAAACGAGTCACACGATCGTGCACAAGGCACATGGATAGTCACAACTTAGCATTTTTTATACGACCTCCATCACACGATCTAACCTGAATGTGTTTTCTATGGCGCCCTCACACGGCAAGACCCGACCCACCCGAGCAAAGGCACGAGGGAGTAAATAGAAAATGAATCGCACAAACGTGCAATACAAGGCACACGAGCGGTAACAACTTAGCATTTTTGATATGGCCACCCTCACACGACCCGATTAAAGCGAAAAAAGTTCCTTCTCAAGTTGAATATTCCAGAAGACCTAAAATATCAAGATATCCATTGAGGATACAAATATTATATTAAAATGTATGATGAATGAATTGATTGATAATTACAAATGAGGCCTGCTTATATACCTAGGGAGTTGTCTCTTCACGAAAGTTCATGTCTCATCAGACATGGCCTTTCAACCTAATTACTAATTAACTAATTAATCATTATTTGTATTATTTTATTCATTGCATTGCCTTCCTCCTCAAAAATATTTATCCTCAAAGCTTGTTTATGAAAGGCCTTGATTTCTTTTCCTGCTACAAATGTCTTCTTGTCTCGGGGTAATCATCCTTGTTGATACAAGTTGATATGATCCTCTAAGTGAAAAACAAAATTGTCGCACTGAGAATGGATCGAACCATCCTAAATCAATCTTTTGTGGAATCTTACGACAACTTGAAACTTGTGATGAATTGTCACTTGAGCAGATTACACTGGTATTAGTATTCTTCAAAACAACAGTGTGTTGTTTCTATTCTGAATACATAGCTTGATCAAGTTGTCTACTCCTGTGATTTGGATGTCGATATGGAGCCTTTTTTATTTGACTTTCCCTTATTAGGTGTGTGTTGAATTTTTTATTTTCTTCTAGCGAGGATGTCATTAAGTTGGTTACAGAGCCTTCACTTAGAATGTTCCTCATCTGAACTGCGACATCTAAGTTTGTATCTTCTACAACTTTCTTTTCTTCTTGAGTTGTGACATTTACTGGATCAATTTTCGTATTTTCTTCAACTTGAACTTCTACATTTGAAAGTTTCAATGATTCTTTTTCGACAAGTTGTTGTAACTTGTTTTCTAATGACTGCTTGTCCTTCTTCAGCTTCTTAATTTGCGTTAGTACCTTTTAATTGTGGTCCTTGAGGCGAGAAACTTCTTCATTCTTGTTAGTGGTGATTTTGTCAACGTCTCTTTGCAGATTTTGTATTGCTTTTTTTATTTTCTTGAAGAACTGCTCTTGAGATATATAATATGTCTTCCAGTGTGATTGAATTTGGCTTCACTGTGACATCTTGTAGTGTTATTTTTTTCTTTTTGAAAGAAAATGTCAAAAACTTCTTTTTCATATTAAGGATGAATGAACCTAGTGATTCCATCCAGAGCGAACCCAGAACTATATCACTATCGTTGCAAAATAAGGTTTTAATAGTGAATTGTGAGACAAACGAATACTCCCCAATACTTAGGTGTAAATTTTCTATGTCGTATTATTTTTCATTTTGCGTTAAATGAATTTGTTTCAGTTATATTTGATTGAGGGATCACTAATTGGTTAGCACATTTGGTACTAACATAAGTATTCTTTCGAGTAAGATCAATAGATATGAGAACCTACTTTCCCGCAAGTGACCCTTTGATTTTAATTAGCGCATGGACACACATACTATAATTTTTAGGAAATATTTCATTACTAATTTCCATTTCACTTCATTAATAATTTCGTCCACAATAATTTAACTGCAAGGTTTATATATATAAACAAATTTTGGAATATGATATTGTATTCCCCTTTTTATATATCAATACTTTTTTAATATCTATTTATTTTAATAATCCCTTTCTAAAATACTACCACAATTTTTCTTTTATTTTTTAAATAGCCCTTAGAAACTTAATACCTTATTTTTTTGAATGGCTCAACCCTCTTAAAATATAATAAAATTTCTTTTATTTGGACGTAAACACCTTATAAATAAATATCTTCAACTTGCATAAAGATACTTTCACTTTTTCAATTATAAACCTTTTACTTTTTAATCAAACTATGACTTATTAATTCAATTTATTTTTTTAACTTAAACTTGATATCCTAGTATTAATTGATGCCTTATAAAGTATCCCTATATATGTTTTTATAATATCACCTTAAGATTATGAAAGACCTTTCTTTCATGTGCTCACTTAATTAACCCTTTTTGTTTTTTTTTAACAAATACTTATTTGTGGAGTGATATATGACTATCAAGGGGTGTGATTCTTCACAACTATTTTTCTATTTTTTAATGGTGGATATTTGTTTGGATTCAAATGATTTATGATTGCAAGAGCACATACACAAGTATTTCATCCTGCACCAAGACTGGTTCCTATGCCTTGATAATCAAAGCGGATGATATTTTTTTCAATGCAAATCGACAGATATATTTTAAGTGTACTTCTAAATAAATAAATGGTGGAAAAACTAGTTCCAGAAAGTTGTCGGGCAGAGATAGGGCTAAGGTTGTGGTCAGTGTTGTGTTCTTCTGCGGAGACAAGGTTGATGTTCGTTATCGGAAAACAGTGGCAACTCGGAGCAGCTATAACAAGCTACTGGGAAACGGTGGAAGGCAGCGGGTATATGCGGCAATGGTGTGGTTTATGTTGGCTAACTGGTGGTTGAGGCTAATGGAGGTGTCAACAGGGACAACAGTTGATTAGTTTGTGGCAACAAGGGCTGACGGAAGTGCCAACAGGGATAGAGGCAAGGTTGACCGCAATGCCTATCCATGGTTACCGTGTCTTCTTCTATGAGGATTTTATCATTCAATTTTTATTTTTATTTTATAATTTTTTTATTTTTTATTTTATTTTCACACTTTTATTTTCTTTATATATATGCCTTTTTTTTCTTTCCTTTTTTTCAAACCTTATGATTTTCAACTGTTTTTTGTTTTATTTTTTTTGGAGCCTTTTCCTTATATTCTTCTTTATATATTTTTCCTCTTCTTTGTCTTTCATATTTTATTTAATAATAATTTTTTTTTCTAAATTTATTTCATTTTTCTTATATTTATACTCTCTTTTTTTAACTTATTTCTTCTTCTCTTCTTTTAATTTTAATGGCCAAAGGCCTCTGACAAACTCAGCAATGGAGAAACTCCAAATTTTAGCGAAACGCTTTGACGGAAATGAAGTTGACGATTTTTATGGTCAAATACCTAGATTAGAGAGAGTGGCTCTTTGCAACCCTTAAGCGGCTGAAGGCTCGAACTACTCTGATACCAAATGAAGTGAACAAAGTTCCTTCTCAAGTTAAATATTGCAAAAGACTTGAAATATCAAAATATCCATTGAGGATACAAATATTATATTAAAACGTATGATGAATGAATTGATTGATAATTACAAATGAGGCCTACTTATATACCTAGGCAGGTGCATCTTCAGGAAAGGTCATGTCTCATCAGACATGGCCTTTCAATGTAATTACTAATTAACTAATTAATCATTATTTATATTATTTTATTCATTACACTGACCCAACCCAACCCGACCCCCCCCAATGCATTTCCCTAAGCGCCCTCACATGACCCGACCTGACACGACACACCCAAACATGTTTCCCTTGGCGCCCTCACATCACCTGACCTAACCCGTGCTGACCCGCCCGAACACGTTTCCTTGGGCGCCCTCATAGGACCCGACCCGGCCCGATCAAATGTGTTTCCTTAGGCGCCCTCACACGACGTGACCCGACTCGACCCACCCGAACATGTTTCGTCGGGATCCCTCACACAGTACGACACAAGCAGACTCACCCAAATGCATTTTCCTAGGGGCCCTCACATGACATGACCTGACCCAGCCCGCCTAAACGCATTTCCTTGGTCGCCCTCACATGACATGACCCAACCCGACTCGCCTGAACGCATTTCCTTGGGTGACCTCACACGACACGACCTGATCAAACCCGACCTGACCTACCCAAACAAATTTCCTTAGGTGCCCTCACATGACCCAACACGACCCAGCCCAGACGCGTTTCTTAGGCGCCCTCACACAACTTGACCCAACCCGACCCAACCTACCTGAACACGTTTCCATGGGTGCCCTCATAGTACGATATGACTAGACCCGACCAGCCCGAACGTGTTTCCTTGGGCACCCTCACACAACCTGTCCTAACCCGACCCACCCGAAAGCATTTCCTTGGGCATCCTCACATGACCCGACCTAACCCGATCAGATCCGATCTCACATGACCCAACCTCACACGACCCTACCTCACATGACTCGACCTAACACAACTTGACATGACCCGACCCTACCTGACTCGACCCACCCGAACGTGTTTCCCTAGGTACCCTCACACGATGCGACCCGCCCGAACGCGTTTCCATGGGCGCCCTCACATGACCCGACCCGACCCACCTCGACACATCTGAACGCGTTTCCTTAGGAACCCTCACATAACATGAACCGATCTGACCCACCCGAACATGTTTCCTTAGATGCCCTCACACAACCCGACCCAACCGGCATGTACATGTTTCCTTGGGGGCACTAGATCACACGACATGATCCAAACTGACCCGTCCCACCCAAACACATTTCCTTAGGCACCCTCACATGACCTGACCCAACCTGACCAGCTCGAACATGTTTCCTCGGGAACCTTCACACGGCACGACCCGACTCAACCCGATCCACCCAAACACATTTCCTCAGGCACCCTCATAGTATGGAATGATTAGACCTAATCAACCGACCCAAACGCATTTCCTTGGGTGCCATCACACAACTCAACCCAACTCACATGAACAAGTTTCCTTGGGCAGCCTCACATGGCATGACCCGACCAGACCCAACGTGACCCGCCCAAACATGTTTCCTTGGGCGCCCTCACATGACCCGATAACACAACTCGACCCGAAAGGATTTCTTGGGTGCCCTCAGTACACAACCTGACACGACCTGACCCAGATGCGCTCCTTAGGCACCCTTAGTACATGACCCAACACGACCTGACCCGGACACGTTCCTTGGATGCCCTCACCTGATGCGACCCACCCAAACGTCGCATTTCCTTGGTCGCCCTCACACGACACGACCCAACCCGAACCCATTTACTTGGGTGCCATAAACGTCGCTATTCCGACGCTTGTTTCAAAAACTTCGCTATTCTGACGCTTGGTTCACAAACGTCTCACTTCCGACGCTTTTCAACGCTTGGTTCACAAAGGTCGTTATTCTGAAGGTTGTTTCATAAATGTCGCTATTTCAACGCTTAGTTCACAAATTTCTCGCTTTCGATGCTTTCCCTAAGCATCATTATTTCGACGCTTTTGTCCTCAATGTCGCACTTCCAATGCTTTTTCCCTAAACATCGCACTTCCGACACTTTGTCCCAAAATGTCGATATTCTGATGATACCCCTAAGCATATCTATTCTGACGATACTCCCTAAACTTTGTTAGTGTGACGCTTGTTGGTGGGATTACAAAATTTGAGAAAAATTGGGGAACTTTTGGACAATACGTCAAAATTTTCATAACTAAAGTGTCAGAAAATTTACCATATGTACTATGGATGTGACCAAGTGGGTAGAAGCTAAGGCAGTCAAGGATTGTACCACATATATTGTTGCACACTTCATTTTTGAAAATATTTTGACTAGGGTTGGATGTTTGAAGATACTGATGAGTGATAAAGTTACGCACTTTGTTAATGAAACCATTGAAGCTCTAACAGAGGAATTTCATATCCATGGCTAGAATATTACCCCTTATCACCCTCAAAAAAACAGTGTGGTAGAAGATTTCAACAAAATTTTGGACAATGCGCTCACAAATATTTGTAATCCAAATCAAAATGATTGGGATGTGTGCATCCCTTCTATGTTATGGGCTTATAATACCACATGCAAGAAGTTGACTGGGAAAACACTTTTCAGGATGGTCTATGGGAAAGAAGCCACCATGCCATTGGAATATATCGTCCAAAGGTTGCGCATTGCAACATTCACTAATATGGTTGAGCCTAACATCATGGAGGAACATCTTGCGCAGTTGGTTTCCTTAGAGGGAGATCAGTTAATTGCTAACTTCCATTAGAAAGTACAGAATGCATGCGAAAAGGCCTGGCATGATAGGCACATCAGATAGAAGGTGTTCAAGGAGGAAGAATTGGTCTTATTATATGACAGTCATCTTGCGCACCACCCAGGGAATTTCAAGAAACATTCGTTGGGGCCTTACATTGTGAAGGAAATTTCTAATGGAGGTGCAGTGCGCTTGGCCACATTACGCAGTGAGAATATTCCCGAGTTTTTCAATGGAATTCGATTGAAGCCGTATAGGGACAACTATGTGCCGACCAAATGACTATATGGCTAGAGCATAAGAATTCATTTGTTTGCACAACATAGAGGGAATGCGGAGACAAGTGCGATAGGAGCACAAAGGTGATGCGCAGGAGAGAAAACTAGTCGTTGGAAGAGTAAAATTAGGTGAAAAAGAAATTTTACCAATGGATGGAGCGGGTTTTATGAATTTAATGAGGAAACATTACGAGATTCTTGACCGTTTTTATGGATGTAAGTTGAATTAGATCCGACCGTTTTTACCTGGGATTGCCTATAAAAGGAAGGGCGTGGATCACATTTGGTTCCTTTGCTTTCTAAGTGTATTGTGCCCTGAGCTTCTCTGTGAATTATGCTATAATTTTTTTTGTAAGTATTGTATGTCTTGCCGAGATACCCCTGCATCTGACATAAGTAATCCAAATTTTATCTTTCGTCCAAGAATGACGACTACCAATCCTGAGAACTCGTCATATGAGGAGCACTATGTGCCTATCACAATGTTGACAGAGCCAAGGTCAGATGATGTCCATGGAGTGGTACCTGAGGTCGAAGAATTCATGTCTACGTCGGCTAAGGGAAAGGGAAAAATGATGAAGGGGTCCTCCTCCAAGCCGCAGACATTTGCTAGAAATTTGACATCCCCATGAAAAGCAACAAAGGATAGGTCGCCTATGGGTGAGCCTATGAAAAGACCAATGAGAGCCCCTGAGGAGGTTGCGCTCATTGAGACAATCTCATGGAGGCCGCCATATGTCAAGTTGTGCGGACCCTCTGTGTGCACGCCAAACAATGTAGATGTGGTGAGGGATTAACTTCAAATGTCATTAGTCCCGCAGGGCGTCCCCATGATCGAATATTTTTTTTGCAAGATTTCCCATTTCAAGTTCGATGACTATGACCTTGAAAACGAGGAAACATTCCCTGAGTTGGAGCTGAAATTTTACCTGGAGCGCGTCCTCTATGACGATGTAGTGAAGGTTGAGCCTATGTCGTGGGTGCGCGGGCTAAGAAATGTCAGGATCCTCAATCTGCTGAGGATTCCTCACTTCGAGAGGTACCCTATCACCACTATGTGTGTGCGCCATTTTCTATCATTAGTGCATGAGGTATGCCTATGGATTCAAGGATGGATTCCAACAGACGTCGCGTTGATCCACCGGATCACCGAGCTGCCTAAGAAGGGGCCTCATCCCATGGAAAGTTTCGGTTAGAGAAATGAGCTTAAGGTTGCTGCGAAGGTAAAGAAAGTTTATCAGGTCGAACGAGATGCTCGGGGATTCCTGGTACAACAGATTGTAGACCCGGGTGTGTGCCTAGGAACCTTAGTCCTAGGCTTCAAGTTGATGCACAAGTGGTGCCAAAAGACAATCCCTGCGCACGTAATTGCTTTGGCAGGCTAGTGCAAGAAGAGGGTCAGCTACAACTGGTCCAAATATCGTTTCTAGGAATTTTTGGACAATGTGCGCGAGGCTCAGGAAGAAGGAAAGAAGTTCTGCTACTCTTGTTTGTTGTTGTTGATTGTGCTAATAGCATGGGAGACTCCAGAGGGTGGAGCCCTCCCATAATTGGAGGCAAGCGTATGCCACGGTGCAAGCTATGCTAATCTATGGGATTCCACTGACCCCAAGCAAGTGAAGGAAAAAAAATAAAATTGGGTGCTATTTGAGAGCCCGTTGGCCGCATCACAGCCCAGATTATCCCGCACAATGTATAAAAAGTATAAAACCATTGCAGACTTTTAGATTTCCATGCACCACGTGCAGATCAGGGTGCACAATGACCCTGTGTGGTATAACTTGTGTTGGGATGTATTAATCACTATTAAATGACTAAAAAAGTACACATAAATTAGCAATCTAGAGACGTCTTTTATTTCAATGACAGTTTCACTATCTGTGTTGATATACCCAACCAGAAGTAATTCCAAAGAAAAGAAATCATTGTTGAAGTAAATTTTAGAAGGAAATCACTCATGCAAAATAAAATGATCTACAAGACTATAATCACACTTCAATTAATCTGTTCTAGCGCACCACACAACAATTATCCAGCTGGTGTCTCTAATCTCATATGTGTAACAACATACAAAATATTGAAATTGAAGCAGATATATTCACAGCTAAAACAACAACAACAACACCTCTACTGATACATAAACAAATGTACAAACACATATACACAACTTCCTTAATCATTACAATCCCTGCTAAAGAGGAGGGCCCTTCCTCCCTAGCAGGGTGCAGGTAGAGAAAGAACTTAACGAAAACTAAATCAGATAACGCATGTAACAACAACACAATATTTTTGTATTATGATGATTGAAAGTTATAAAGTCAAGATGATGATATCCTCTCTTTTTTCTCTCTCTCTAATTTGTGTTCTTTAAATATACAAGATACAAAAGGGAAATTTCCAACCAACTGATTACAAAATCTAAGAGATATTTCCACCATGATTCAGTTGTAACAAGTCGAATCTGATAATTGCAATAGAGGAAATCTAGAAAATGGCCACAACAGAAAATATGTGAATATGTCCTTCGAAGAACCTTGTGTTTCTCCCAATGAAGACCAAATTTTGGAAAAATGCTAATAAAACAACTAATTTGGTCCATTCTGCACAAAACCCATGTCTCAAATTTTCAATATTCTTCTTCGTTTGCTTGAAATGTCCAACGCAAAACTATCACTTGTTATTCCAACGAATTTCTGAGTTGGAGTATTTAATTATGAACTGAAGATTGAATTTGCAATCTGAAAGAGATCTTGGAGGCTAAAATTATGAGTTATAAAAAATTCATTAATAAATCATCATTTACAAAATAATTCATAATAATATTCAATTTATTAAAATAAAGGAGAATAAATATTACTTATCCATAAGAGCATAAATAATTATAAAATGGGATTAAATGATAAATTATGATAAATAATGTGATAAAAGAATGGTAGGAATGGATGAAATATATGTTAAGAAATGGTAATAAGAATGAAAATTTAGCGCCCCAATATATCCCCCAAACTAAACATGTTGCATGTCCTCATGCAACCCAAGGCCTCTGTATTAGCCAAGATGTAATTCAAATAATCAAAATGTGCCCCTCAACTCATGATATTGATGGAAGAAAATGGTTATTCCCTAAATGATTCCTTAAAATAATAAATTTTCAATTAATGGAGTTGTAACAATTTTCATTTTAATACATATGTATATGAAGTTGCAACAAAGTATGATACAAGTAAGAAAAAACTTCATTAACCATTTTCTCAAAAATTACAAATGAGATTTCGCTGAAATATTGCAAGCAAATTTTTACTATACCAATGCTTCTTGAAACCGAAAATCGAATTTATAGGATGCACAAATCTTGAGATATAAACAAAATAGTTGTAGGTAATGATGTTTAATAACTCGAAAAAAAAAATTAAATCAGTTTTTGAAATTTCACAGGTTTGTTCTTAATACTTGTCCATACCAAAAATCAAAGAAAACCAATGAACAAATTTTAATATATCAGCAAAATGGTTGTAGGTAAAATTGGTTTTTCTTCAAACGTAGCAACTCTTTCTCCCCCAAACTAGAAAATTAGCATGAACATATGTTATACTAGAAAACAAGTTGAGATGGTTGCTATTATCATTTTCAAGATCTTTGCTTGGTGTATAAGAACATAAAATAAGAGATATTTTGCGAATGAATAAGGAGATCGATGGATGATAAAGAATATTAATGGAATGTTCATGATAATGAAATTAAAACTCCCCCAAAATGAAAGCTTTTATGTTTCTGAAAAATGGAAAGTGGTAAAGAAGGGGAAATAATGGTTCCAAAATATGGGTTAATAATGCTCAATGGTTTTTCATGACATTCTTCTAAAATTTTAATAAATAAAAAACTTATGATGTTTTACCTCAAGTTTTACCTCCATAAAAATGTGGAATGACATTTATGGATTGACATTTTTTGAAGCTGATGTAGGTTGAGCTGAAGCTGAAAATGATGCGGAAGGTGGAAGCCATGCAAGCTGAAAAAATAATCAAAAAGTGTAGCAATGTTTCCTTCCACCAAACTAATTAGTTTCCCCTTCATCTATACAACATCTCATGAGTATCCTTAATCAGTAATTCATCACCTCAATTACCTCATTACATATAAAAGTGATATAATCATATTGTGAATTTCATGGGATAATAATGGATAAGAAGAGAGAATATGCATTCCCTATACCCATAAGATTTGGTTGTTATGAGCACAGAAATTATGCTTCTCAAGGTCTATCCAATTACTGGGATTCAAAAATAGAATTAGGCCTCTTTATTGGTGACTGATTGGGCAAAGCAACTATATTTGGTTAAATATATGATACTTGTAATATAAAGGAATGATGGATTAGATAATAAAAAATTTCAGCTATCAAATATCCTAAAAGTTTCATCCCTGACATGTAAAGTAAATATTTATAACTTAATAATAGATATAATCCATAACCAACATCATCTAATAACCGATTAAATATTACCCCATGAACCATGAATTCTGGAAAACCTTGTATATGTAACAGTTAGCTTCATCGGAAATTGGCTTTGAGAAAACAAGGTAACCAAGTATATTATAGTATTAAATTAACTTCTATACCATAGGCATAGCCACTGATTCCGGCAGGTGTCCATAGCCTCGACAGGGATGCCTTTTTAACCCATTTGATATGCCAGTGTCCCATCTATTACAAAAAGCCTTTCAATTTACTTAGATGTCAACTGAATATCATTGTTCTAGTGTGGTAACCAATTAATAACAATTCCATTCACAGGAGCTAACAAAAAGTGAAAAATTCGGCTCGTGATAAGACCTCTTGTCCTTCAGTTTTATGACCGAAGGCCATTACCGTGGTTTGGTGACCAACAGTGGTAATGTCACTTTATTAGGACCTATGATCATGGTAGGTTGGCTCATGATGAGACATCCTATCCTCTAATTGACTATTCATGTTTAAAATTCAACTATGGTTATTTTTAATCAATAAAATATTACTTAATAGATGGGGTGGCAGGACAGCTCCTTGAGAGCTAGGGATGGCGTAAAAAGTTGTATAGTAACTATTTTCAACTTTTATTGTTTTTCTTCTCAAAAAATAGTAACCTTAAAATGACTGCTGATAAATATATTTTTCATTGCTGAGATTGTGGTTGAAGAACAATTTATTAGATAATGGTGGAAAGATTTAAATACAATTTTGCGGTCATCATCATAAATTTTACAAGATCAGGGACTTGACCCATTAGGAAAGTTTAAATATGGCATGATGAAATCATCTTTGCATTATTATTCCTTAAAAATAATATTATGTTAATAGATAAACAAAGATAAATTGACTACCCAAACATTATGTCAAAAAGGGCCTAGACTATTAAAAGTATTTCCCATTCACCAATGAGAAAAACAAATCAGAAAGACCTTCATATGTTGAATTCAATGTGAAAATTGATCAAAAAAAATAGTTGTGTTGTGGTAACAACAACCATGAAATAGGTAATAACAGGGGAAGGGAAAAAGAACGATGTTAGGAAGGTGACATGAAGGAGGATAAGTCACTTTACAAAATAATGAGGAATTAAGAGTGAATCATTCCTAACAAGACTTACCATAATAATCATCCTTATTAATAAATACGAGACCTCACCCAAACTAAATTACGTCTATCATCAGTCACAATTGGTCATTTCATAAGTAAAATACCAATGAAATCCACGTGAGTCGGTTGAGGACGTACCTAGAAACTTACCTTGGCGGAGTAACAACACTAGAGGAGTAGCAGCACCAAGTACTTAGAAAAAATATCCTGTAGTAACAGCACTGGATACTAGAAAGTTTTTTAGAGTAACATCATCAAAGGAGTAACAAAAACGATGGATTAAAAGCAATGACGGAGTAATAACACCGATAGTGTAACAACAGTGACGGTGTAACAGCAGTGACGGTGTAATAGAAGTGACGGAGTCATAACAGTGATTGAATAACAACATTGACAGTGTAACATCAGTGACAAAGTAACATCATTGACTGTGTAATAGCAGTGACAGAGTCACAATAGTAATAGAATAACAACACTGATAGTGTAACAACATCCAACACTTCGAATTTTTTTTTGGAGTAACAACATCATGAAACTTAAGAACTTTCTTCTTTTATTTTGAGAATAAAACAAAAATGTGACCTTGAAGTAAACAATACCTTACGCATAAAAACATAAGAGAAATCAAAAAATAAATGACTCTTTATTGAAAACCAATAAATAAATAAATAACTTAAGTTAAAATGGTTATGATTTGTGTTGCAGCAATGTTGTTTGTGAATGGCTAATGAATGGAAAAATGTTTTTTCAGAAATGACTTGGATCTTCAAATGAAAATCAATTCATCATTTCTCATGTTATAAATCCGTTAAGTGATGAAAAGTATTCATGTTGTTTTATCTGTTTGAGGAAACGCCTTTGAAAATTTTCTCATTTCATTATCATTATCTTCAAAAATCACTTGTTCATAAATTGAACTCATTTATTCTCCCGGGACATGCAAAAAACTAGCATCTACCTGCAATAAAACATAAAATCATGGAAGAAGAGAGATCTGCGGGATCTCCCAATTCAAGATATATGCAAAACAACATAACAAGTATTTATTCTGTAAAACAAATCCACGGAAAGATAAACACAGAAAAATTAATTTATTACCCGTGGTAGAGTGGTGACCAACCATACTAACTAGGAGTGTTTCAATCATAACTTCTTCTTTTTTGTCCAATTTGAGTGATTACAAAGCCAAATTAAAGTGAATTTAGTGATATGTATCCAATATAAATCATTTTTAAAATTCCATGTAATGGTATGTTAAATTTTCTTACAACAACCTGCATAACAAAGCCATTTTTTATTTTCCAACTCAAACCAACAATTGATATTTTAATCATAAATTTTTCATTTGATAATGGATTGAACTTATTAAAATTGGAGATATAATTATATTCATGTATCTATCGCCAATAGTAACAGGTTTTTAAGGAAAGAATAATTGATGGGTCAAATATGCCAGTGAATAGCCGGGAAAACAGAGTTTCAAGAGTGTTGATTTACGATAAACACTCAGTATTGTGGTCACAACTTTCTCATAAAATATTGAAAAAAAATGGTTCAAGTTTCATTGTAAATGATATTCATAAGGAAACATCCCATAGAAACATGTTTCTAAAATCTAGTTATTTAGGCCTCCAAAAACAGATGGTCCCAACTCTGTTCCTAAGCTGCTTACTAGACATCCTGTCATAGTTTTGGTCATAACTTTTTCATTTCAAACCCAAATCGAGTGATTAAAATTGGGTTAGAAAGTAGACATAAAGGGCTATGCAGGATAGAAACAGGTCTTGAAAATATACCCATTTGGTCCCTCAAAACATGACTGTCCCGATTGTTTTTCCAGAATTTTCATCAAGCCCGCAAGCCATAAGATATGATAATCAAGGATTTTTTCCAAGAAAGTGATCAAAATGAATATGAATGTTTGTATAAATTTCATTTTCCAATATAACACATCTACATACATAAATAAATTTGAATGTTGATCACCAACATCAAATTTCACAGCATGTTGCAACAAAAACAACTATTTTTACATATAAAGAAATTTATTTATTTATGTCTTCATTTATTCTATTTTCTACACTACATTATTCTACCTTGAAAAATAAAATATACTTACGTGTAAGAGTACCTCCAATGAAGCCATATTCAAAATAGGGCTTCAAGTATGCACGTAGCCATAATTGAAATATGTATGCTAATAAGTACTAGGATATAAGAGACCAACTTCCGTGTTAAGGATGCTGCCAAGAATTTTTGAATTATGGAGTGATGTTGTGAGAAAACAACAGAGTGAAACCAATCTTCAACATAGTATTGATTTCCCATAATTGTTATATAGTGAAGTTCTTTGACTGGATTCCAGATTGTGTTGATGCTTTGTTCCTTGACCTCATCCCATGAATTTTGGGGGCTTTTTAGAGTGGGTGGTGTTTGTGGATTGTTCTATCGTCCTACTGGCACACATGGACCCTATGTGTATCAATTCATCCTACAAGTGGTTGAGTTTCTACAGCAGTGAGCCCGCTCAAGTTCGTTAAAGCGATGTTCAGGTTCTTACCTCTCGTCTTAGCACCCAACGACTGTATAGCTGAAGACACCCTAAAGAAAACACCAAAAAATTCAAACTTCTAAGTGTCCGAGCAAGATATTAGTGAGCACGCTCAAGTTCCTTAGAGCATTGCGCAGGTTCTTACCTCTCGTCTTACTTCCCGACAATTGTGTCATTGGAGACACTCTAAAAAAATAAAATGCCCAAAAATTCACTCTCCTAAGTGTCCCAACAAGACATTGGTGAGCCCGCTCAAGTTCGTTAGAGCGTTGCGCAGGTTCTTACCTCTCGTTTTACTGCCCGGCAATTGTGTCACTAGAGACACTCTAAAAAAAAAAATGCCCAGAAATGCACACTCCCAAGTGTCCCAACAAGACATTGGTGAGCCCGCTCAAGTTCGTTAAAGCATTGCGCAAATTCTTACCTCTTGTCTTACGGCCCGACAATTGTGTCGTTGGAGACACTCTAAAAACACACGGAAATTGCGTCTCTAAGAAAGAACTCTAATTGATTGGATCGTCACTGCCATCCCCAGCAACGACACCAAAATGTTGGGTTGTATTAATCACTATTAAATGACTAAAACAGTACACATAAATTATCAATCTAGGGACGTCTTTTATTTCAATGATAGTTGCACTGTTTGTGCCGATACACCCAACCAGAAGAAATTCCAAAGAAAATAAATCATTGCTGAAGTAAACATTGGAAGGAAATCACTCATGCGGAAATAAAATGATCTACAAGACTGTAATCACACTTCAATTAATCTGTTCTAGTGTGCCACACAACAATTATGTAGCTCGTGTCTCTAATTTGATATGTGTAATAGCATACAAAATATTGAAATTGAAGCAGATATATTCACAGCTGAAACAACAACAACAACACCTCTACTGATACATAAACCAAAGTACAAACGCATATACACAATTGCCTTAATCACTGCAATCCCTGCTAAAGAGGAGGGCCCTTCCTCCCTAGCAGGGCACAGATAGAGAAAGAACTTAACGAAAACTAAATCAGATAACGCATGTAAAAGCAACACAATATTTATGTATTATGATGATTGAAAGTTACAAAGTCAAGATGATGATATCCTCTCTTTTTTTCTCTCTCTCTGATTTGTGTTCTTTAAATATACAAGATACAAAATGGAAATTTCCAACCAACTGATTACAAAATCTAAGAGATCTTTCCACCATGATTTAGCTGTAATAAGTTGAATCTGATTATTGCAATTGAGGAAATTTGGAAAACAACCACAACATAAAATTTGTGAATATGTCCTTCGAAGAACCTTGTGTTTCTCCCAATGAATAACGAATTTTGGAAAAATGCTCAGTAACGAACTAATTTGGTCTGTTTTGCACAAAACCCATGTCTCGAATTTTCAATACTTCTTTGTTTGCCCGAAATGTCCAACTCAAAACTGTCACTTGTTATTCCAGTGAATTTCTGAGTTGGAATATTTAATTATGAATTGAAGATCGGATTTTGAATACGAAAGAGATCTTGGAGGCTAAAATCGTGAGTTATAACAAATTCATCAATAAATCATCATTTACAAAATAATTCATAATAACATTCAATTATTAAAAATAAAGGAGAATAAATATTACTTATCCATAAGAGCATAAATAATTATAAAATGGGATTAAGTGATAAATTATGATAAATAATGTGATAAAATAATGGTAGGAAAGGATGATTTATATATTTTAAGAAATGGTAATAAGAATGACATTTTAGCGGCCCAACAACTTGTCGTTCATGGTGACTGAAGCAGAAATCGACCAAGTCATTGCAACCTGGCCAGAAGCGTGGAAAGTTGGGCTTGGCTCCACCCAACCCGTTACAACATCCTCTTCACTAGAACATACAACTGCAGGAGACAAAGAGAAAGAAGCTAAGCCGCGCACTGAAAAAGATACCGAAGAAGGTGCAGAAAAGGATGTTGGAAAGAATACAGAGTAGGAAATAGAAAAGGACACATAGTAATATCTCGGAGGCGAAGCCGATGCGGACCTTGGAGGCTTCGATTAGTTGGATGGAAATGTCACAGAATCTTCACGCGGAACAAAGCATGGTTCAAAAACCCCCAAGGGCCCGCAAAAGAAGCGAAAAGGATCTAAAGTTGGAGGCATAGAAGAGGTCACTTTGACAGAAGATGATCTGGAAAAAATTACAGATGTAGTCACATCTACCTCTGAAGACAGATGGACCGCCATGGAAGAAAAATACAAGGCTGCGGTTAAGGAATTACAATCTGGGTTGCAGGTACTCTAGCTGAAGACCGACAATATACAAGTGAGCGTGAATCAAGCGAGGTCAATTTAAGCGAGCCTGCCTACAGCAATGATAATCATTACAACATACAATAGGAATTAGGGGAATTTTGAGGTCTAAAAAGGGCCTCCTAAGGAAATTATAAAATAATAGTGGAAATAATAAAATAAGATTTGATTAATACATCATAAAATTTTATGGGGGAAAAAGAAAAACTACTTTTTCAACTCGTATTTTGAACTTATATCCGTAAGTGTTTACTCAAATTTCGATCAGGAATACTCGTTGGATGAAAAATTTAATTCCCCATCTAAGGATTACCCATGTTGCATACTTTTGATGGACTTTTCTACACGAAAAATGAGAAATACATGAAAAACGTGATTATAATCACGTTTTTTCATGTATTTCTCATTTTTCTTGTAGCAGGGTCCATCAAAAGTATGCAAGATGGTTACTCCTTAGATGATGAATTAAATTTTGCATCCAAAGAGTACTCTCACTCAAAATTTTAGTAAACCCTTAGGGAGATAAGTTGAAAATACAAGTTGAAAAAGTAGTTTTATTAATTTATTATTTTTTGATCTGTTTACCTTTTTTATTCCAAAAATGGTGAATCATCTCCCATGGTTGAAATCATCACCCTGAATACTATTGGTTCTCATTAATTTTATTTTGGTTGTACATTTTTCTTAGGAGGCCCATTTTAGACCTCAAAATTCCCCTAATGATCTGCCCATTCCCGAGCGCAACCGTCACTTTGGAGAAGCCATAACTACGCGTGCAGGTGCAAACCTTCCGAAAGGTTGGGATAGATCTCTCCATGCTTTCGAGTGAAAAGCTACATGATATCCAAGTCATCATCACCGACGAGTTGTAGTGTAGGGAGGCGCGTGTGTAGCAACAGTTGAGCGAAGCAAAGCAGAAGGTTGCAACTAAAATAGAAGAGTCTGCAATTCTTAATTTTGGTCTACCATTGTATAATTGCAGAAAAAAATGAAGAATCCATCACTATTGTGACTCGGGATGAATCACAAGATTGTGTTGGGAACCCCTTGGAGCGGGGTCCCTTAGGACCTATTTTTGGATAAAAATATTATAATTTTTGTAAGTTTTTGTAAGCTAATTTGTGCATGCTAACCAAAGCACGGGTCAAAGGGCTTTGAAGTGGTTCAAAGCACCTCACGAGTTGTAATGGAAAAAATTGTAGAACTAGGGGCCGCAAACCACAATTTGAAGACCTTAGATGAGTGCAGGATAAAGGTATAAATAAGAGTTTAGATCGAGTCGAGAAGAAGAAGTGATAAGAAGTCTGATATGTTTTGATGTTATGAGCTATGAAGCGGGCTTGTCTAGGTTAGAAGGCTCCTACTGGTTGTGAGCACAGAGAACTTAGTCCTGTTGTGTGCGGACCCCATTGGCTATGTGCATGAGTACAATGAAAGTTCTAAGGAAGATATGAACTTTGAATGAATAAAGGAACATTTTGGTTGAAATATGAGTATCAAATGCATCTATCCTCTACTTTATGATATGTTTCTGCATGTTAATTATGTTTACTGTGTTATCTATGTTGGGATTGTTTGTGCAACTTTCTTATACCTTATATGAATGATAAATGAATGAATATATTGTTTTTTATTTTGAATGTTATGTATTAAAGACTATTGGAAGGACTACAAGATCTGTATCTATGTGCACGCAAGGTAACCTGTATAAATTGACTAAAATTTTTCTGGTTAGGGTTTATGTTTAGGGCTTTTGTTGTGAAGGTTAGATTATAGTTGTTTTAGATCTAAAGACACCCACATCATTTAACTCTCTCTCAGGGTGTGGAAACCTTCTTCCAGCACCATCCCATAATCCTTCGGGTGAGAGTTTGACTTGCGCAAGTAGGTCACTACCGAAAGGGCCAGTAGTAAGTGGGTTTTGTTGGTTAACCTTAACTCTGAAACTGGGTTAGGACCCCTCAAGCCAACATTCATTAAATTGTTTATGTAGAGATTTTTTCTCTGTTTTAGGTGCACTTGTACATATATTTGTTTGTTCTTTTTTCCCCATTCCAAGTAAATGCCACCAAACTCTTCCTATAGTCCCTAATTTCCATGTTTTACAATAAGGGAAAAAACAACACTTTGAACCAGTTGATCCACTTGCTCCTCCACTCTAAGATTTGGTGCATTTCATGATTTCCCATAACCTTGATTCATAGGCATTTCTTGTGTCATGATATTCTTTGCTTTGGGTTTTCTTTATGCTACTGTGGAAGATTTTTGTTGGGAAAGGGGTGGTATACTTTGTGAAGCTGGTGAACATTCTTCCATTGTAATGGGAAATGAGCAGAATAAAGAATATATAATTCTCTTCCACAACCAATTCGAATCTGCACGGTTTATATTTGAAAATTAATTAAAAAAATAGAAAGGAAAAAAAATTGATACTTAATTATAAAAGTATAATTAACAAAGAGTTTGAAGAAATACATTTATTCATATGCATAGTTTAATATATTGCATGAGGGACTAAATCTAGGATATCTAACATTGCCAAAAATGGACGCGGTGTGGGTGCCCCTGAATCTGACCAAGGTAGTGTTGGGTGACCTAAAGGACCTAGGGGTTCCCCCATCAAGGTGTTTCCAACAGGATATAAGGGATTCATCTAATAATAAATTCCTTTTTGTGGCGGTGCAGGAATATAAGGTGGTTGTCTGTATGGGATGTTAGGCTAGGGGAGGGGGGGGGGGGAATACTAGTTTCCCCTAGGATAGTAATTTCTTCCTTGACCCAAATAATGTTGAGGAGGGGGTGCCCAAATGGAGGAAGTAGGACTTGGCTGTGGGACATTGTTGGCCACATAGTTAGTGATTGGCACATGACCGACACTAGGGTAGTGGCCACTAGAAAGAAGAAAATCAATAAGTGATGAACTAGGTTGTCATAAAGACAGTAGGGGCACAAAAATTCCCCCTATTGTTATCATGCATGTTGAGAAAATTTCCCCCAAGAATTTGAGCCTAGGGGTTCAAAGTAAGCAAAGGGTTCCAACCAAAAAGGTTTTTGAAAGGGGTCGAGCTAGCAACACTACTAGGAGCGATAGTTGAAAGTACAAGAGTAGACACAATTGTGGTGACGACCAGTAGGTACTGGACACCACTCATAGCTGTTGTAAACAAGTTGTCTAGACTAGGCATAATATGACTACCAGGGTGACCGGTCACCGATGTAGAACTATTATTTTGGGTGGTTATCATCATTGTTCTCTTCTAAACTCAACAGAATTCTTACACAGTAAAATATTGACTTGAAATCATATAAAATATATTATTGTAATTTTTTCACATTAGCAGGAACCAATTTGAATTCAATGCAATTACAATATAATTAAAATAATCTTCCTATATAATACTGCAACCAAAAACAAATAAAACTATTATGTAAGGATTTCACAGTAGATTAGAGGGGATAATCATGCTTGTTTACAATTTTCAACGATGCTATCTAAATTTTTTTCACACAAAATATCTCCAACAAGTGCTATATGAATTTTATATGTTTTAAAATTTAATCATTGTTGTTGTGTTATGCACCATTTCACCACTTGACAATTGCTCAAAACACTTGATATCACAAACCATACAAAAGGAAATGTTGTTTTATTTAATACCTATTTTAAAAATAATCGAGCAAAAATTCTCGACAATAAATCTTTAAAATATTGTGAAACTAAAGTTACAGCTTTCAATTGATCAAGATGAGATGGAAAGAGCTCGTAAATTAAGGTGCCATCAAACCATAATAGTTCACAAACCTCATTCATTGAAATATAAGGATGGCTTGCCCAACCAAATGAGCTCAGACAATAGCCCTTCAACAATTTCTTAAACACTTTGCCAATTTATGATTTCACTTCTTTATTAATTTTTCACGTCATTTTTCAAGATCTCATGGGCTCCACTAGACCAGGTCATGGTAGAGTCTATCTCTTTCTCTTTTTATAGTTTTCAAGTGAAACTCAATCCTGACCTCCGACAAGTAAGGGTCAGAGTTGATCTCTTTCTCTGGGAGGTGAAGTAAAAGTCTCCCACTGGTTCAAAGCCTAGTAAATGCTAAGGTCCTACTTGGATTATTGAAAGTTTTTTCTGGAAATCAATATCAATGTCCTAAATAAATAAATAAATATCAATGTCTTAAATAAATAAATATCAATGTCCTATAATTTACCTTTGGGTATTAATTTTCAAAATAATTCATGAAGTGTGACCAAACACACAACCAAAGTCCGTTAGTGTTAAAATAATTTAAAATATGAACTATGTTTATTCATATATTTTTACCATAATATACTTCTTGAATGTTCAAAATATTAAAAACAGAGAACAAAGGATTCTTTCTCAACACACAGAGTTACGAAGAGATCTTAATCAAGACAATACAGTCACAAAAATTAAAACATATGAGCTTTCCTTTAAAAAAAAAGTGGCGGAGATTTAAATTAGTTGACTTGTGCAACTATAATGCAGAAAAAGAACTTCAAACAAATTTAATCATAGTAGAACAGAGTAAAACAGAGTGGTTGTAGTAAAATTCGCACATGAAATTTCCAGATTCATATCGCGACAAACCAAACTTTATATTATAGCTTCAAAACAAAAGAAATACATTCATATGGAGGCCGCTACTCCTTCACCAATAAAACAAGAATTATTATTCAGATTTACATTCATGAGGAGTTGCGTAAACAACTCACTGTAAAAACTATAACTATTTATTTTCACATGCCCACCAGAATTTTCTCCATGATTTTCTCCTCGGACTTCTCAAACTTACATCTGCCACACTACATAAGGCTTCTACATAATTTTTATCTCAAACAATACATATCTAAGACATTAATTCATGACAAGAAAAAATTAATACACAAGATGAGAAAATATGATTTTTGAATTTTGTGAATAGTAAATAACACTCCCCCTTAATCTCAAGTGTTGTCATTGACCATTCCCAAAAAATCTCTGAGATAAATAAAATTTCCATGTTCCAATGCATTTTTGAAGATGTCTGCAAATTGTTCTTCTGACCTGCAGTGATGCAACACAATCTCACCATTTTTAACTAATTCTCTTATAAATGATATTTATCATCAATGTGCTTTGTCCTCTTGTGAAAAACAAAATTATTTCATAGTGCAATTGTTGAAGTGTTGTCACAAAAAATATTTGTTGTTCCATCTTGTTCATGGCATAAATCCCTCAACATTATTCTCATCCAAACTTCTTGACACGTTGTTTTTGTTGTGCCAACATATTGAACTTCTGCTATTGACAATGACACTATTGCCTGCTTCTTGGAATTCCATGAAATGGCTCGTGAACCCAAATGAAAAATGTATCCTGACACGCTCTTTCTATCATCAACACTTCCTGCCCAGTCACTGTCAGTATAACCAACCATCATAAAATCATCTGTTACAGTGTAAAAAATACCACACTCCATTTTCCCATTGACAAACCATAAAATAATTTTGGCTGCTTCTCAATGTGTCTCCTTGGGTGTCTCCATGAATATTAACACCAAACTCACAGCGTACATTATGTTAAGCCTAGTTATGGTCAAATATGTTAAGATGTCCACCATAATTTTGTATAATGATGGATTGACATTGCTGATGCAATATTCTTTGCTCAACTTCAACCCCATGATAGTTGGAGTTGGTGTGGGATTGTTGTTATGCATTTAAACCTCTCTAAAATGTCTGCAACATACTTTTCTTGAGAGATAAAAATACGATTTTATGTTTTCTTCACTTCTATGCCCAAAAAATATCTTAACAACCCCAGATCAGTCATTTCAAACTCACTTTTCATGACTTCTTTGAAATCAGCGATGAGGAAATCCTCACTCCCTATAAAAATCAAATCATATACATAAAAAACAACAATAAAAATCTTACCTTCGCTTTCTTTAATGTAGAGAATAGGGTCACCATCACAATTTTCAAACCCATTGTCCATCAAGTAAGCGTCTATTCTGCTATACCATGCATGCGGTGTTTGCTTCAGCCCATAAAGATCTTTCCTCAACTTACACACCTTGTCTTCTTGGCCTTCTATCTCATAACCAATAAGTTGCACAACATAAAACTCTTTTTTCAACACTCCATTCAAGAATGTTCCTTTTAGGTCCATTTGTTACACTTTCCATTTATGTTTCACTACAATCAACAACACTGTATGCACTGTCTCCATCCTCACGACTAGCGCAAATGTCTCTGCATAATATCTTCCATGTTGCTTCTTGTATCCTTTGACAAATAACCTTGCTTTATGCCTTTCAATCTTTCCTTCAATTTTTCTCTTGGTTTTATAGACCCACTTCACTCCAATGACTTATTTTCCTTGCGGAAGGTCCACTAACTCCCATGTGTCATTCTTTTCTATTGCTCCTATTCCTTCATCGATTACCGCGACCCATTTTTCTTATTTGAGTGCATCCTCAAAGTGGATCAGGTCATCTACATGACAAAACAATGCGAAAAAAGGATTCACACCAGTACTACCATCAACTTCATTTTACTCATAAATTTCACTTAAATTTCTGAATTTTTGTTGTCTTATGCTTGCGAAAGATGGGATTGTCATGTCACTTGGTGTTCCGCTTTAAATAGATGGAGTTGTGGATCTTTGTGGTGTGCTTGGAGAAGAAATTTCTTGGGTGCGCAACATTATCTTATTATTTATTGATGGTGTCACGGGTTGAATGCTTTGTTGAGCTTGAATAGGTGTAGGAGGAGTCACCGTTGAGGAATTACTTGTTGCGGTCAATTCCTCTTTGTCTTCATGTGGTATACATTTCTTCACATTCATTGTATTCTCTAAACTTCCATCCCATGCTTCCTCTTCTCTCAACTGCACATTTATGTTGATTATAAATTTCTTGGTTGATGGATTATAGAGCCTGTATGCCTTGGATTCACCACTGTATCCAACAAATATGCATTTCTCCCCCTTGTTGTCCAAATTCCTCCTCAACTAATCTGGGACATGTGCATACGTCACACATCCAAACACTCTCATGTGAGTGACACTATGATGTCTTCCACTCCATGCCTCTTCAGGAACCATATTCATGACACTTTCAGTTGGACACCTATTAATAATATATGTTTCACAATCAATAATTTCAGCCCAATAATCATTTGGAAAAATATTTGCCTTCAACATACTCCTTTCCATTTCCATAATGGTCTTATTATTCCTTTCCACGACACCATTTCGCTGAGGTGTATACCTTGTTGTAAATTTCTTGTGAATTCCATGCTCACTACAAAAACGTAGGGAGTCATTTGAGATGTATCCGTCACATCTGTCAGTCCTAAATACGTTGATTTAGTGTTCACTTTGTTTCTCAACAAGAGCTTTGTATTAATGGAAGTGTTTAAACACTTCAATTTTCGGTTTTAGAAAGTAAACGCATGACTTCCTTGTATAATCATCTATGAAAGTAAACATATAATAGTTGCCCCCAATTTTCAGTGTCGTATTGGTCCACATAAATCTAAATAGAAATGGTTATCTATGTTTTTTTACTAAGATGCGTCCTTCACATAGGTTGTCCGATTTTTCTATGAGTGGTAATCCCTTCACCATGAATTTCCTATGCGACAAATTAAAACTTCCAAAATTGAGATGATCAAATCTCAAATGCCATAACCAATTTTCATCTTTAGCTTCTCCTTGAAAGTTTACTTGTGTGAGAGCTGATATATTTCTTTCATTCTCTTGTGAGTTCACTGATGGTTGTGCTTGAGCACCCTCTTCCTTCAAATCTGATTTTATCTTGAGAGGAAACATTCTATCATTTGTCATCTAAACTTTTGCAATCAACTGTCTCCTTGGGGACTTATCTAAAATTGTGCAAACATCATTTTTGAAAAAGATATTGTAGCCCTTTTGCATGAGTTGTCCAATTCTTATGAGGTTATGCTTCAAACTAGGAACAAAATATGATTCTAAAATGTATTTCTTCTCCCCCTTATTTGTTAGAATGTCGACTCTTCCTTTGCCTATGATCGAGACTTTGCTATCAGTCCCTAATGTTACTTCACATTTTAAACTTTCATCTAAATTGGAAAACATTTATATGTTCCCTGTCATGTGGTTTCTACACCCTGAATCTAGAGACCATACATCTCCTTGCTTTTCTTGTGCTACATTACAAGCTAAAAACATGCTAGCATGGTTCTGATTTTCCTTTATGAAATTTGCACTTGGTTTGTTACGTATCTCATATTTCTTCTTTCTACATTCATTTGCATAATGAACATAAGCAAGATATAGGTAATATAAAATCAAGACCTATCAATTAGGGGAATTTTGAGGTCTAAAATGGGCCTCCTAAGGAAATAATAAAATAATAGTTAAATCAATAAAATAATATTTATGAATTTTCAATTCACATTTTGCACCACAATCAATGTAACCATGGTTAAATTCAATTAAAAATTTGCACCAAAATAAATTTAATAAAAAAATTGTATTGATGTGACTATAAATAAGAATGAGTTTTTTAAGAAAAAATCATTATCATTTAACAACTAATGCATTTGTCCTTTGTACTTAAATAACTTAAAATAAAATATAAATATAAATTCATAAATTATTTATTATATAATATGTTATTAATTAAAATTTATATTATTTAAATTGTATAATAACATGTAATTAATGTACTATATAAAAATAATATAATAAATGTAATATATTCTTTTATGTATGAATTTTATTCAAAATATGTGAAATAACATCTATTATGAGTACTTTACTTTGACTTTAAAAGTACTTAGAGCACTACCATGGTTAACCATGAAAATAATATAATAAATGTAATATATTATTTTATGTATGAATTTTTTTCAAAAAATGTGAAATGATATTTATTACGAGTACTTTACTTTGACTTTAAAAGTACTTAGATCACTACCATGGTTAACCATGATTTTTTATCCACCATTGAGAATGTGACAAATAAGTACCTTTAACTCAAGTAATGCCACCTCAACCATTAGGGATGATGCCATCCCCTAAAATGTGATTGGTTCTCATAAACTGTATTTTGATTGTAAATTTTCCTTAGGAGGCCCATTTTAGACCTCAAAATTCCCCTAATGCACCAATTACGGTCTTTGAAATTTTGATATTTGAAATAGATTTGCAGTAGTCTCACCAATGTTCTCATTCTAGTCACACTGACTCACCCACTTTACATAATATTTGTGTTCATCGCTCTCATTATACGTTTGACAAGATAACTTCGGTGTAAGGGACACTCACTAGTCAAAGGTAGGCTTGGAGTTCCTTTTACATAGCGCGTGGAGGGGAAAATAAACTCGACTCTTGATCCCATAGTCTGGAGGATTAGAAACTCGACTCTTGATCCCATAGTCTGGAGTTGGAGGTCGGGCTTGGTTCCAAGCTGCAGCGGAGTATGGATGAAATAAAAGGAGTTGTCTTTAGTGTGACTTTTTGGAGTTTCAGGTGCAGGAATCTGGTGAAAATTTTTGAGGTAAAATCTTGGTTTTTGTTATTTAAACTGGTTTTTTGACTCTATATATGGATTCATCACCCTCAAAAACCCCTAGGGCACTTTGATTGTGCAATATTAGCAATCAAAGTTCTCTTTTCAGTGAATCCCTGCCAGATTTTAGAGAAATTACACCAAAGAAAACCACCATAAAGATCTTCAAAAAGTTGCACTAAAAACTAACTACTCAGAAATAATATATATATATATATATATATATATATATATATATATATATATATATATAATCTATTTTCCAAAATGTATCAATAAAATATAACCACAAATTTTAATATATATTTTGAAACTTAAATATTTATTTAAAATATAATTTAATTTGAAATAATATAATTCTGCTGTGTGTAAATTTTTTCTATAAATTATTCCCCATTTAAAAACACATTTATTCGTTCAAAACTAGTTCCTAGAATTTTGCGAAATTCCCGTGGTTATTTACAATGGGGCAATGTTCTTTCCATTATCAACTATTAAACCCCAACTAGTGAAGGGGTGCTCTCACGTTCAATTTTTAAGACTACAATGTTGGAGTGGAAATGTTTTAGGTATTTAATACCTTAAATTATTCACTGATTTAATGTTTTTGAACTGATTATTTATGGAAACATGAAACTGAAATGAATTCTCAGCGACGTGTGAAAATTTTGGAGATGTTGTTTACCATATAAAAGCAGAGGTGTTAGCCTTGAGGGAGTTTATAGGGATTATTTTACTATCAAAAATCGTTTTTATCATTGAAAGTTGTTTTAGTATTGATGGAATTTTTAAGGGTTATATTTTGGAATTGTTTTTAGTGCAACTTTTTGGAGTTTGACCTATTAGAATCAGGTGAAAAATGCTGAGATAAAATCTTGGTTTTTGTTATTTAAAATGATTTTTTTATTCTATATATAAATGGAGTTTGAGGTGCCAGAATCAGGTGAAAAAAATTGAGGTAAAATTTTGGTTTTTGTTATTTAAATTGGTTTTTTTATTCTATATATAAATTCAACACCCTCAAAAATCCTTAGAACACTTATATTGTCCAAAATTAGCAATCAAACTTCTCTTTTCAATAAATTCCTACGAAATTTTAAAGAAATTACACAGTAATTTAAAAACCTTCAAAAAATCACACTAAAAACTAATTATTTTTCTATTAAAAGTCATTCAAAGTTTTGCAGCTTAGCTTATAATGTATGTTACAATTGCTAGCCGGAAAAAGGGTACTTTCAATTTTGTTATGATGTGATGTTTGAATGGAAATATAAACCAACTCTGTCAACAGTATACATGAAATTAACGAAATCGATCACAAAGCTCGAAATCAAGCAAAGGTACACGGTATGTTTGTTGTTCTCATGCAAGATAAAAACTTAAAATAATGTACTAAAAGCACAATTATTGCAAAAAATAAAAATAAATAGACTGTCACATTCGTTTCAGTAATCGCAATACCCAAATGGTTTTGTCCAGTCAGTGTTTTTTTCAACACCTTCGACTCAACCATAACTGTGATCACATTTTGCAAAGAATATACATAATGATACAATGGAGAACATTGCTCTGCACATGGTCCAAAGAGTCGCAGTCCACTTAAAGGAAATGCATGGTCCAGAGAGTCCAAGTCCACTTGAAGGAAATGCATTCACTTTGTTCACTCTTAGACAATTCTTCACACCATTCTTTTTGGCTAATGTGCTATTTTTTTTTTTGAACATTTCTAAATTTTGGGCTAACTCTACCACTAGAGTTCAA
This sequence comes from Pinus albicaulis, assembly GCA_034641835.2. Lineage (NCBI taxonomy): Eukaryota > Viridiplantae > Streptophyta > Pinopsida > Pinales > Pinaceae > Pinus > Pinus albicaulis. The sequence continues at coordinate 930,723,806 of CM076569.1, read as the reverse complement.
GTGGATTATGTCTTCTGTATCGACTATTCGATATGCTATTATCATCAACGGCAAGCCCACTAAATTCTTCAAATCTGGTCGGGGATTGTGTCAAGGATGCGCGCTATCTCCGCTTATATTTATATTAGTCATGGACAATTTTAGTAGGATTATGAAGCGGGCGGAGTAGAACGGATTTATTCAGGGCTTCTCCTTTTCCGAAACAGTTTCTGCTTCCCATTCACTTTTCGTTGATGATATTCTAATTTTTGGCTATCTCCGAAGGAACAGTTGGTTTTATATTTTCTATATGTTCAACAGATTTGAGCTGGCCACAGGCTTGGCTATCAACAGAAGCAAATCTTTCTTAATCTTTGTATCCGAGGACCAAGCGGAGACCGAATTTATTGCCGAGTTTTTGGGGGTGGCGTGTAAACCAGCTGCAGAAGGATTTCGCTACCTTGGGGTTCTTATCAAGCCTTTTGCCTACTACAACAGGGATTGGACGTGGATACTAGACAGATTTCGAAGACGTATTGGAAGATGGACGCATAAATGGCTCTCTACTGGTGGTAGATTGATAATGGTTCAGGCAGTTCTGTCCCAGTTAATGGTATATTGGGCGCATCTCTTTTTCCTACCTAAACATATTTTCAAGAGAATCAATAGCATTATTGCTGATTTCATATGGGGTGGTCCATCTATGGTAAGAAAATATCACCTATGCAGATTTCCTCTATTAAGTCGACCAAAACATCATGACGGGTGGGGAATACTCGATACCAGATCTTTCAACAGTGCTTTACTAGTGAAGTCCTTTTGGCGATCTTACAACGGAAACAGTATCTGGAATGATATATTTAATTGCAAATATATACATGGAGACATTATGCTACAGATTATGAATCTCGACTTTCCTCGGCCCCGCTTTGCGTCAATGATTTGGAGGAGTTTCGTTAAGATTTTTTGCCATGTATCTGTCCGATTGGCATGGTATTTCAGGAATGGTGGGAGGATCCCCATCGGATTTTCGAAGCTGATCGCCTTGCCAGAGAATAATCATCCATCTCTTAATCTTATCCACAGATTGGCTCATAGGCGCATATTCTTCATTTCTCAGACAATCCGGTATTGGTCATTTGGCGCGCCTGTTTTTTTGTCAGCTGAACACATTAATCTACAGGGGTCGATTGCAGAGGAGTGGGAGTCCATAAAGGAGGATTTCAGATGTGCAGGTTTTTGTTGGTCTAGGAAAGGCAACTGGATTTCTTAGAACGGGCCCACCAAGAATGAAGCTGTGATCGTCAAAGATGTTTATAATCAGATTAATCGGACGAGATATGAGGACCAGGTCTCTGTTGTATTTCTTCCATTCTGGCACCAGAAAATACCTCTTAAGATCCTTCTTTTTGGATGGCTCGTTTGGAAAGGAAAAATCATCACATGGGATAATCTCCTCAAACGAGGTTTTTCTGGCCGTGGAAGGTGTGTCATCTGCTATAAAAACTCTAAATCTATCTCACATCTATTTTGTGAACGTCCAGTTGTATTGGAACTATGAAATCTTTTCAGCCCACATTTCATGGATCAAAACTAGTCTCCCAGGGACTTTATATCTGCGGCCCAGCCATGGGACAATATATCTGGTATGTTTAAATCGTTGCCTTTCTTTTTCATATGGGAGACTTGGCTTGCAAGGAATAGATTAATCTTCCAGGATATTCCTTTTCGGGTCCCAATGGTTTATACTGCTATCATGAAATGGATTGTTGACCGGCCCACGTCAGTAAAGAAGGTAGTGGATGCTTCTATTCGCATCAGGCCCCATGACATCTCCCTTCCCGCTCTCTTTTTTTATGGTGCTTCACAAGAGGGGATCACCGGATGTGGTGCATGGATCAAGCTGTCTAATCGTGAAAGGATCCACATACATTGGAATGGGGGTCTAGGATCCAATAATAAGGCTGAGGTTATGGCTCTCTGGGGCGGCCTCTTGGCTGTTTCTAATCTACAGGTACATGTTCTAAATATATTTGGGGATTCAAAACTAGTTATCGGATGGGTGATCGGATCATCCTCCAAGCTTAACCCGGAACTTCTGGGATGGCTTCAAAGGACCAGGAGAATTTGGAATAGGCTGGGCTCTCCTCCAATTCGCCACATATACAGGGACATAAACACTTGGGCAGACAGCTTATCCAAAAAGGGACTCAACGCAGAATTCGCGATTATGCATGTCTCCCAATATATGGACGGAGTTCAGATATGGGGGGACGAGATCCAATGGACTTAATGTCTCTCATTTTATAACAAAACTCTTTTTGGTTTTTTGCGTATCAGGGTAAACATTTTTGGTGCAGCTTAAAGTCGTCGTCATCTCTTTAATAGCTGGCTCAAGATGATGAACTATCTTCCTATGTGGCAAGGTTTTTGTAACAAATTTTGGTCCTCATTTACCAGGCTTCTCAAGCGAGTCTGTTGGCGTAAAGCAAGCAAGCCAGTATTTTAAAAGTTAACTGATTTCGAACAAGATTCAAGTTAAACGAGCCGGCTCTAAATGTTTTCCTCACATTCCTATTATCATCTGTGACTATCGTCCTCTCAAGAAAGCCGGTTCAACTATACAAGCGAGCGTCTCTCTCAGCAATCAAATCAAGCGAGCCTGCACAGGATATCCTTCTCTATCATACAGAAAGGGACTACTGATAATTTACCTTGCAATCCTGGCCAATATACTTTTTCAGTTAGTCTATTTCATGTTATTTTGCTTATAGTTATTAATTTTTCTAGTTCATGGTGTCCATTGTACAGAGTAAAATTAAACAGATTTGAACTGTTAATGTCATGGAAGGGGTCGATTCTTATCCCCCTTATTAGGTAGTCAGTCGACTCTTAATCTGCTTATTCCTACTTTGAATATGCTCGTTTATTTTGACTGTGCTATGTGGTCTCCTCTCGCTGTTCAAAAATGGCTGAGAGTATATATTGTCTATACGAACTGATATATTTTAATATAAGCAGTCGTTTTTTTTCTTCTCAAAAAAAAAAAAAACCTAATAAATTAATTAACATTTAAAAAAATAATATTTTAAATTTAATAAATTAATTAAAATAAAAAATTCTTAATAAATAAAATTAGTATCTTAAAAAAAACACTATATTAATACAATTATTCTTAAAACTAACCTAAACAATTTTTTTTTTTTTAATTCTTAATACTAGATTTTAAAAAAAAAAATCATCAATAAAAAAAATTGTATAATGATTGAATCATTATTCTTTTATATATAATATTGGCTATTATATAATGATTAACCATTATTTTTGTTTTTTTAATATTTTATAAAGAATATATGTATTTCTCTTGAATAAGTTATTTTATTTAGATTTACAAAATGAATATAAATCCAACTCAAGAGAAAGGAGACAGAACCATGACGAGGGTTACCACATGTTGAGGTTATGAGTGTTGGAAAATTAATCTCAACAACCTAGTTAAATGGACTCACAACAGTGATACCTCAAGTAAAATTTTTGCAGATTGTGGATTGCTTTTGTAGGCAAGGACATGGATTAAATGAAGTTCTCAATAGAAAGACAATTACTCATTCAAATTCGTCCATCCTATGTTTTAAAAAATCAAATTCGTCAATCCTATGTTTTAAATGTTAGTATTTTCATGTATTAATGTATTAGAAATGTTGTATGTTTTGAATTAATATGCATGTAGAAGTATTATATAGTGAGGAGGGATGTAAGTCTAGAAAGATAACTATTTATTTTACTGTGTGTTACTTCACAACTCCTTGTGAATGGAAATATTAGTAAGAACTCTTGTTTTACTAGTGAAGGAGTCGGAGCCTCCATATCAATTATTTCTCGTGTTTTGGAATCATAATATAAAGTTTGGTTTGTTGTGATTTAGTTATGAAAATTTAACATATCACAGTGAGTAAATTTGTTTGATTTTGTTTGCTTCATTATAATTGGAGCAAGTGTTATGCAATTGTATTGTCTCGAGTAAGGCCTTTCCGCAACTATTTGCGTTGGGGAAGAATTTTCTTGCCTTCAATTTTTTAACATGGTATCACAGCGGGTGAAAAAATCATCACTATAAGAGCAAGTGTGGAGTTAAAAGTTTCTTTTGAAGGCATTTTGTTTGAAGTGTATTTAAGATCAAAGCCCTCTTTAGGCAGCGCCTGAAGGTATCTTCCCAAGGGTTGAGAAACAACGAAGTCCTAGAAGCCATGGGATACCCTCCAAAAAACCTACCAAGGCATGGCAAAGGTGAAGAGAACGAAACTACAAATGTTGAGAAGACATTTTGAGACAATTTGTATGAAATAATCTGAGAATGTAGACTCATTGTTTGAACTTGTAATTGGGTTGGTTACTCAAATCAGGTTGCATGGTGAGACACTTCAGGAAAGGAGAATAATTGAGAAATTTTTGAGAGGTCTTCTAGCAAGATTTAATGCAATAGTTGTGGCCATAGAAGAGACAAAGGATCTGTCAAAATTTCTAGTGGATCAGCTTCATGCATCATTGATTTCTCATGAACATAGACTGAACAGAGCAAAAAACTCCTCATTGGAGCATGCCTTCAAGACAAAAGTTTCATTTGGTCAAGGTAGAGGTCAAGGAAGAACAAACTATAGAGGAGGAGGCATAATCCCACACAGAGGTGAAAGAATCAACCCTTCAAGTTCAAGTGGAAGGGGTAGCAATCAAAATCCAACTCAAGGCTCAAGACAAAATCAAGCACAAGCTCATACGTATGATAAATCTCAAGTTCAATGTCATTATTGTAAAAATTATGGTCATTATGCAAATGAATGTAGAAAGAAGCAATATGACATAAGTAGAAAACCTAGTGAATTTTTCATAAAGGAAAATCAGAACTACGTTAGCATGTTTTTAGCTTGTAATGTAGCACAATAAAAACAAGGAGATGTATGGTTTCTAGATTTAGGGTGTAGCAACCATATGACTGGGAACATAGAAATGTTTTCCAATCCAGATGAAAATGTAAAATCAAAAGTGACATTAGGGACAAAGAGTAAACTCTCTGTCATGGTAAAAGGTAGAGTCGACATTGTAACAAAGAAGGGGGGGAAGTAGTACATTTCATATGTTTAATTTATCCCTGGTTTGAAGAATAACCTCATAAGCATTGGACAACTCATGCAAAAGGAATACAATGTCTTTTTCAAAAATGATGTGTGCATGATTTTGGATAAGTCTCCAGGGAGACAGCTAATTGCAAAAGTTGAGATGATAAACAATAGAATGTTTCCTCTCAAGCTAAAATCGGATTTGAAGGAAGAATATGTTGAGGCACAACTATCAATGAATTCACAAGAGAATGAAATAAATGTAGCAACTGTCACATAAGTAGACTTTCAAGCAGAGGTAAAAGATGAAATTTGGTTATGGCATTTGAGATTTGGTCATCTCAACTTTGGAGGTTTGAATTTTTTTCATAGGAAATGCATGGTGTATAGATTACCACTCATAGAAAAAACAAAGAGCCTATGTGAATGATGCACCTTGGGTAAACAACATAGAGAATAATTTCCAGCAGGAACGTCAATAAGGGAAAAGGAACCTTTTGAGATTGTCCATTCATATTTATGTGGACCAATGCAAACACCATCAATTGGTGGAAACTATTATATTTTTAATTTCATAGATGATTATAGAAGGAAGACATAGGTCTACTTCATAAAACATAAAAGTGAAGTGTTTGAGTGCTTCCTCCAATAATTTGTTGAGAACCAAAGTGGACACTACATCAAACTGTTGCGAACTGAAATAAGTGGAGAATACATCACAAATGCCTTCCTACATTTTTGCAAGGAGCATGGAATTCACAAGAAATTTAAAACAAGGTATACACCTCAGCAAAATGGTGTCACAGAAAGAAATAATAGGACCATTATGGAAATATCGAGTATGTTGAAGGAAAAGAATTTTTCGAATGATTATTTGGCTGAAGTTTCCGCTTGTGCAGCATATATCATTAACAGGTGTCCAACCAAAAGCGTCAAGAACATAGTTCATGAAGAGGCATGGAGTGGAAGAAAGAATAATGTCAGTCACATGAGAGTTTTTGGATGTGTGGCATATGCACATGTCCCGAATGAGTTGAGTAAGAAATCAGACAAAAAGGGGGAGAAATATATATTTCTTGGATACAGTGATGATTCTAAGGCATACAAGCTTTACAATCCTCAACCAAGAAAGTCATAATCAGCAGAGTTGTGCAGTTCATAGGAAAGGAAGCATGGGATGGAATTTTAGAAAAGGAAATCAATGTGAAAACATGTATACCACATGAAGACAAAGATGAATTAACTGCAACAAGTAATTCCTCAACGATGACTCCTCATACATGTATTCAAGTTCAACAAAGCAGTCAACATGTGACACTATCAACAAATAATAGGACTGTGTTGCACAACCAAACAAGTGCTTCTAGAAGCACACCACAAAGATTTCCAACGACATCTACTTCAAGCACAACACTAAGTGACATGACAAGCCCATCTTCCACTAGCATAATAGGACAAATATTCAGAAATTTAAGAGAAATTTATGAGTAAAATGAAGTTGATAGTAGTGCTAGTATGAATTCTTTGTTCGCATTTTTTCATGTAGATGACCTAATCAACTTTGGGGATGCAGTCAAAGAATAAAAATGGGTGGAAGAAATGGATGAAGAAATAGGAGCAATATAAAAGAATGACATATGGGAGTTAGTGGACCTTCCACAAGGAAAAGAAGTCATTGGAGTGAAGTGGGTCTATAAGACCAAGAGCAACATTGAAGGAAAGATTGAAATGCATAAAGCGAGGCTAGTTTTCAAAGGATACATGCAACAGCATGGAAGAGTATGCAGAGACATTTACGCTAGTCGCGAGGATGGAGACAATGAGTACATTTTTTTCAATTGCAGCGCAACATAAATGGAAAGTGTATCAAATGGGTGTAAAATCAATGTTCTTGAATGGAGTGTTGAAAGAGGCGATGTACATTGCGCAACCTCTTGGTTATGAGATAGAAGGCCAAGAAGATAAGGTGTGTAGTTTGAGGAAAGCTCTTTATGGGCTGAAGGAAGAACCGCGTGCATGGTATAGCAGAATAAATGCTTACTTGATTTTCAATGGGTTCGACAAATGTGATGGTGAGCCTACTCTCTACATCAAAGAAAGTGATGGTAAGCTTTTTATTTTATTTTTTTATGTAGATGATTTGAATTTTACGAGGATTGATGATTTCCTCATTGTTGATTTCAAAGAAGTCATGAAAAGTGAGTTTGAAATGATTGACTTGGGGTTGTTAAGATATTTTTTGGGCATAGAAGTGAAGCAAACAGAAAGTGGTATTTTTATCTCTCAATAAAAGTATGTTGCAGACATTTTAGAGAGGTTTAATATGTAGAAGAACAAGCCCGCACCAACTCCAACTATCATGGCGTTGAATTTGAGCAAAGAAGATTACAATAGTAATGTCAATCCAACATTATACAAAAGTATGGTGGGTAGCTTAATGTATTTGACCACAACTAGGCCTGACATAATGTATGCAGTGAGTTTTGTGTCAAGCTTCGTGGAGACATTGAAGGAGACACATTGGAAAGCAACCAAAAGGATTTTAAAGTATGTCAATGGGACAAAGGAGTATGGTATTTTGTACACCGTGATAGATGATTTTAGGCTGGTTGATTATACTGACAGTGACTGGGCAGGAAGTGTTGATAACAGAAAGAACATGTCGGTATTTGTTTTTCATTTGGGTTCAGGAGCCATTTCATGGGCTTCCAAGAAGTAGCCCATAGTGTCATTATCAACAGCAAAAACTGAATATGTTGCCGCAATAGCAGCAACATGTCAAGGAGTTTGGCTGAGAAGTATGTTGAGGGATTTATGCCTTGAACAAGATGGAACAACAACTATTTTTTGTGACAACAATTCAAAATTTTCACTATCAAAGAATTATGTTTTTAACAAGAGGACAAATCACATTGATGATAAATATCATTTTGTAAGAGAATTAGTTAACAATGGTGAGATTGTGTTGCAGCACTACAAGCCAGCAGAATAATTTGCAGACATCTTCACAAAGCCAATGGAACCTGGAAATTTTGTTTATCTCAGAGATTTTTTGGGAATGGTCAATTGCAGCACTTGAGATTAAGGGGGAGTGTTGGAAAATTAATCTCAACCACCTCGTTAAATGGACTGACAACAACCATACCTCAAGTAAACGTTTTTCATGTTGTGGATTGAGTTTGCGGGCAAGGACATGGATTAAATGAAGTTCTGAACAGGAGGAAAATTACCCATTATGCAAAAAATGAAATAATTAAATTCAAATGAAAGAAATGTATGGTTAAACATTTATTCTGAAAGTGTTATTTACTTCACGTAACCTCTGCAAGTTCAGAAAAATCATATTCGCCCATACTATGCTTTAAATGTTAGTATTGTCATGTATTAATGTATTAGAAATGTATATTTTGAATTAATATGCATGTAGAAGTATTATGTAGTGTGGCAGATGTAAGTCTCGAAAGACAAGTGGAGAAAATCATGGAGAAAATTTTTGGTGGGCATGTAAAACTATTTGTTACAGGTTTTACTGTGTTACTCCACAACTCCTGGTTAATGTAAATCTCAGCAAGAAAATGGTGGATCTATATTCGTTTAGGATTGACGTGGGATCTATTCTGAAGACGATGCCAAGATACCCGCTCTCCACATGCGCATATTTTCACAAATCTGATAGTTGATCTGTGAATGCAGTAAATGTTTTTACCTGTAGAGCATTCGAAGCAGAAAATCTATGGATAAATCAGCCAGACCAAGAGATTATAAATATATTATGGGCTCTGTGTAGTCGTAAAGGTTAATTGGGATGCTCGATGGAGCAATAGGCTTGTTTAACTAATAGGAGGGATTTGAGAGTACAAAAATTAAGATCCGATCTATATCTACAAGTATAATTGAGTGGCCCCATAGATCGATTTGGCTCTACAACAAATCAGGTGGCTTTGATGGTTTGTCTCTCACTCTCGATCCCCTCGACGTCGTCACCTACTATCCACTTGGATCTATTATCTGACATAGATCTGTGCATTCTCGCACAAGAAATACAATGGATCAAAGAACAGGAGGCACAAAAATCTTTACAAATAATCATTAGCCTCCCCTGTGGTAAATCAAATATTTTATGGGTCTCTGCTTTAGAGAGCATAAAAAATTTGAAGAAAAATATAATACATACCCTAGGTATTCCGACGCTCTTACAAACCCTAATTTGTTAAGGCAAACTATTGCAGGATGACCTGAGAATTCAAGATTATAATATTGCTTCGTCATCCACCATAATCTAAAATAGACTACAAGGAAGCTCTTCTGGACTAGATAAATCAATTGGTTCAGGGAGTACATCTTGATCTAGCCTTCCAAACGAAATAGAATTGAAGCAAGGTAAATTCATTGCAATCCCTCTTTCAAAGACATACTAAAAGGGAAGGCAATTGATTCAACCACACTAGATCAAACACACAACATTCCTAGTCCCTATATAGTGGAGCAACTGAATCAAACCCAACACTCACTATCGATCTAGCAGAAACTAATTATTTGCACACAATTTATAAAGTCCAAGTTGTTATATGGAGATTGAATAGTTTTTGGCCAAAGCCAATGGATCTATTTCACTGGATATTCACAACGTGGACAATAAATTGTGAGATTCACCTTTGCTCCAAATATTTTTTCATAGTGAACAATAAATTGTGAGATTCACCTTTTGCTTCAAAGGTTTTTTCGTAGTAAAATTTGCATCATCGGAGGAATGAGACTATATTATGCAGGAAGGACCATAGTTTTGGGGTTCTACGGGACTTTTTATTACCCCATGATTCCGAGATTTTGATACAAATAAAATGGTAGTATTAAGAATGCCAGTGTGGGTTAGCCTGCATAATCTTCCCTTACATTTCTGCCATCATAAAGTACTCAAAGGCATTGGGAACCTTTTAGTGCGATATATAAAGACATATACTGAAATAATTGAAGAAAAAATCTACACTTTCACCAGAATATGTGTGGAGGTGGATCTCAGCAAAAGTCTATCGGATCGCATCCTCTTGACACGCAACAAGAAGAGCTCGACATCATTCCTATATTTTGAGAACAAGACCTTCAGATGTCGAATATGTTGACAAAATGGACATCTTAAAAATACATGTCCTAATGTCAACGAAGAATAAGCCATAGGAAGAACCACAAAGGAAGAATAAGTCATGAAAGTAGCCCAAAGGATGGAAATTTCCATAGCACTTGTCTGAATAGGAAGAGGAGGAAGAAGAAATGGGTCCCAATCCCAATGAAGAAATCCAGAACCCATAAGAAAGAGTAGAAAAGGAGGAAGAAAATTGTGAAGCGATAGAAATCCTAGTACCCTCATGGCAGCCGAAAATGAATCCTGAAGGCAGCCGAAAAGGAATCCTGAAGGCAAGTGTCACCATGTATTAGAAAGCTCAAACTCAAATAATGAAAATCCACGAATGGAAGAAGGAACTAGCTAGCACTTGTAACAACCACTTCATCTCAAGGACATTGGAGGAAAGTAGAAAATAAGAAATGGACAAAAAGTTAACTTGTTTAACTTCATCTTAAATTTTTTTATTTATATGTTTCTATGATCACTAGAACTGGCTTAATGGAATTCTTTGCAAGCATCTACAACATTAATTTTATTTTCATTAATAAAAATATGATATTTCCTCCAAGGAAAAAAATATAAATCCAACAATTTATTCACATTTATTTGGAAAATCCAACTATACCAGTTCAAATTTCTAAAAAAAAGAAATTTAAATTACAAGATAATAATTTCAATGCATGGATCACTTCATTTCCATTGTATATCAGAAAAGAACACTAAAACGAAAGTCTGACACTCCTCCATCTCTGAAAAAATAAAAATCCAAATCCAAATTATAATTATTAATTAAAATTATTATGAACCTAGACCATTAGCATAATTATGTTTAAAACAAAATTTAAATCTTTGAAATCATATTTGAATATATATATATATATATATATATATAACTTAATCAAAATTGGATAAATTGATTCAATATATGGAATCCTAGAGGCAAAACACTAGTATTAATCTGCATGAAACGATTAGTAAATACAGAGACTTAAATATTCGTTTTAACTGTTAAATTAAAGTTTTAATTCAACAGTTAACTGGCCTATATACTTTTTTTTCTTTCAACACGAAAAATACTCTGGTTATATATAATGTACCAGAAACAACCATAACCTTCCATACAAAACCTTTTCAAAAGTTACAAAAAACTATCAAAATCTCTCTCTAAGAGATCAAAAATGGTACCTGTCGAAAGAACCAGGAAAAAAAACATAAACCTGAACCGTGTTGGGTATACGACCAAAGTCCCACATTGACTAGAAGTGGGGAGGATCATGGGTATATAAGGATGGACAAATATCTCCATTGGTATGAGGCCTTTTGGGGTAAAGCCCATAAGCAAAGCCATGAGGGCTTAGGCCCAAAGTGGACAATATCATACCATTGTGGAGATATGTGGTGTCCAGAATCCTTACAAGTGGTATCGGAGCCATGCCCCGAAGTTAGCGAAGTGGATGAATCCTCGAATGCTGAACGAAGGTGGTGGGCCCCGGTAATATCACGATGGGATCCATGGATGAGCTCGGTTAGACAGGCGGTATGCTCCGGATTCTTCATGGACGTGTCCTGGTCCCAACACGGTGAAGAGGAGTTGACCTGGGATAGAGCAAGCTCTCGAGGCAGGTGGTGCCTCCATGTAAGGCGTGTGCTTCCAACGCATTGGAACAGAGAATCCTGGTTGGTAGAGAGTGGACGGATGGATAATCGTTTGAGGGGAGGCTCGATGGTCCTTTGTTCGAGGGGAGGATTGTTGGGTATACGACCAAAGTCCCACATTGACTAGAAGTGGGGAGGATCATGGGTATATAATGATGGACAAATATCTCCATTGGTATGAGGCCTTTTGGGGTAAAGCCCATAAGCAAAGCCATGAGGGCTTAGGCCCAAAGTGGACAATATCATACCATTGTGGAGATATGTGGTGTCCAGAATCCTTACAAACTGAACCATCTATCGAGTTCAGATGCTTACACAGTCAAGTCATTACTTAAGCAGAATTTACATCATAAACAAAAATTTGTCTTTAGAAAAAGAGAAAAAAAGAAATTACATACAGAAAACCGAAAATAAAAACCTCCCTCTCAGAGGAAATTCACAGTGCCAGTTGCTCCACCACCATCCAACCTATGCAGTTGATAATGCATTTCACCTAAATTTCCAGCCAAGCCTTTCTTTGATAATCGGTGAGCTTCATTGTTCTTCTCCCTATAGACATGGTGGAAAGAGATAATAGAAAGGAACTCTTCAGGATATTAATTCTCTCCAGCCAGTGAGCGAGTGAACCCAAGTTGATAGAAGCTTTCAGGTTCATGTGATCAATCAATACTTTTGAGTCCCCTATAATCCAAATCTTGTCCATGTACAGCTGACTAGAAAACCATAACAGCCCCCAGAGAGCCAAAACTTCGGCCTTCGTATTTGTTTTGACTCCACCATTCCAGAAGATTGTGTAATGGAAATCGGGAGACATCAGTAACCAAGCCCCACAGCCACAGATAGAATGTTGTGAGGCCCCATAAAAAAAACCCATAGGATAAAGGACCTCATGAGGGAGGAAATGTTTTGATAGATCTCCAGGGGGCTTTTTATCAATCTTTAAGTGTTCCCATGAACTGAGAATCTAAAAAGCAGTATCAATGGGATTACAAGAAATACCCTTGAAAATTTTCCTATTATGATTACACCAGATATCCAATAAAAAAGAATAGGAATGGTCCTAACAGGTTTCCCTCTATTAAGCCACCATCTCGTGCATTATTCCGTCAAATGATATGTTGGAATACTGATCTTAAGCTTTGCACAAACAATAGAAAGAGTTTCAAGAGAAAAGGGATAGAAATAGAACATATGACGGTTTTCCTCCTCCTCTTGCCTACATAGTGAGCATATACCAGGTCCCTGCCACCCTCTTTTCTGCAGATTCCTCCAAGTTAGATTTTTTTCCTTCCACACCAGCGATAAAAAAATAATCATTTTAATTTGAGCTATGGTTTTCCATAAAGCTTTAAACCAACAAACAGTATCCTGTGCCACCTTATTTTTAATCAAAGTCGAATAAATTTCCTTAGCTTTCAGACCCTCCTTTGCTTCCTTACATTCCCATAAAATTCGATCTCCCTCAGCCATATTGCACAAACCCAAAGACCTAAGCCTTGTCATGAACTGTTGCCACTTCTCTGCGCATTTTATGTCCAAACCCAAATCAAACAAGTTCTTCCATCTCGGAATCTCCCCTACCCATTCCTCTATAATATTATGAATAAAGAAAATCCCCTTTAGATTTAACTGATGAACTAAATCCTCAATTTGAGGCTAGAAATCATCCATCCCCAGCATCTTTCCATTTCCAATGGGAATTTTTGCCCCATTCCCAAAGACCCATTTCATATGTTCCATAATAACAGGCCATAACTTGTCGAAGCCTTTCCAGATATCTGATCTATACCTACAATCGACCCACCCAGAAATGGCCATATCCTCCACAGAAACCCCTCTCAAATACTTATGTTTTATAATGTCATTCCACTTACCTTTACCATGCAGACACCGCCATAAAGACTTAATGACGAGGGAATTTCCAAATGTATCCATGTCTAATATGCCCCATCCCCCTCTATCATTTGGGAGAGTCAAAACTTCCCATTTAGTGAGATGAATGAATCTCTTTTCTCTCCCCCCTCCCCATATAAACTTGGTCATAATGTCCCGAATTCCTTTCAGAATTTTCTTTGGAAGAACATAAAGGTGAGCCTAGTAGACAATGATTTGTTGGAGGACGGCCTTCGTCAAAATTAATCTTCCACCTTTTGATAACCAATTTGCTGACCAAGTATTAAGCTTCTTCCTTTATTTAATTATCAACCAGCTCCAGTCATCCACAATATACTTTGAGACTTTCATTCTAAAGCCAAGGTATATCATCCCATCTGAGAGTGGAGCCCTGTTAAACTTAAATAGATCTGCTAAACCCTGAAAAATCAACTCGTCCCCCTTAGCACAGTATATACATGACTTCTCAACACTAGCCAAAATCCATGTAGCTTCACTAAAAAGTTTTAAAATGTCATACAATACCACCCAACATTTCCTAATCAGCATCCTAAATATGAGAATGTCGTCCACGAACAGGCTGTGAGTTGACTTCAGCTGGGGACTGATTTCAATGTCATTAAACCCTCCATTCACAGCAGCCCTATTAATTTGAATACTTAAAGCATCCATAACTAATATGAATAGAAGGGGAAACAGGGCACGCCCCTGCCTCAATGCTCTACTTGGATTAAAAAACTTAGAAGCAGAACCATTAATAATCACAGCCATTGAGATTTTGGTAATGCAAGCCATGATCCAAGCAACCGCCTCCCGGGAAAGACCAATTTTAAACAGAATCAGGCACAAAGAAACCCAATCAACTCTATCATAAGCTTTCTTAGTGTTGATCTTCATCACAGCCACTTCCAATTTCTTTGAGTGAATAGTATGAATAGTTTCTTGTGTCGCTGCTACAGCATCATGAATATTACGATTTTTCAGGAAACCATATTGCTCCGGGGTGATAAAATTTGAGAGAACGCCCTTCATTCTTTCTACCACAACTTTGGACACAATTTTATAGACTGTGTTACATAATGAAATGGGTCTCAAATCATCAAAAGTTAGTTTCCCCTTATTTTTAGGTATAAGAACTAGGAAAGTCGAATTGATAACAATATTGATATTTCCAGTTACTCTCACTTCCTCTACCAGCTCCTTCAAGTCCTCAATAAATTCCTCAATAAAATGAAGAAAAAAATCCGGGGACCAACCATTTGGCCAAGGACTTTTATCAGCAGCAAACGATTTTAAAACTATCTTGATCTCCTTAGCAGACACCTCCCCAAAGAAACTATGGTTTTCAGCATCATTAACATAATAGGAAACTCTTGGATCATTTCCAGATGCTCCTCCGAGAGAGGAACCGACCTTTGGTGATAAAGGGACCTGAAATAATCAACCGCAACCACTTTAATATCCTCTGTGGAGCATAAAGACCTCCCACCATACTCAATTTTCCAGATCGTGTTTTCCTTCCTTCTGCCAGAAGCACAACGGTGAAAGTATTTCGTGTTTTTGTCTCCTTCAGACAGCCAGGTGGCTCTGCTTTTTAATCTCCAATATGCCTCCTCATTATGCAGAAAATGACGGAGCTCCATTTCAATGAGTTTAAGCTTTTCCCAGAAATCATCGCTCTGAATACCCTTAGCCACCTCCTTATGAATCCTTCCCCTTTCTAATAATATAGTCTTGATCCTGTCCTTTTCCTTCCTCAGCTTATCCTTTTCCCATCTTCGAACCACAGTCTTCAAACCCCTCAGAATATTAGCTAAGTGAGACATCGCCGAAATGCCTACATCCCTCTTATGTTGTTGTAAAAAATATTTGATCAAAACATTAAACTCAGCATCCCCCAGCCATCTTTTGTTAAATTTAAAAGGATATCCTGAAGGCAGCTTCTCAAAATCCCACATCAAAGAGATTGGTCTGTGGTCAGACAAAGTGACATCCTCCGCATCAGCCTTAATACCCCTCATACACAATCTTAAACTCGAGCTGACCACAAAGCGATCAATACGCTTCCCAATAAACTACTTCCCATGCCTACCATTCATCCATGTAGGACAATTTACAGACAAAGGGATGTCAACCAAATCAGTGTCCATCAAAATTCCCTTTATTACCTCTGCAAAGGGATCGACCCTGCCTTTACTCCCCCAGATCTCGTAAGGATAAAAGGCACAGTTACAATCGCACGCAAGTATAGAATTTTTCAAACTTAAAAAACCACAATCCTTCATACGCGACCAGAAAGTAGGTTTATCAGCATAAGGCGCATAAATATTAATTACATGTATGTGGCACCGAAAACCCCTGCGATATCCAGAAAGGATCATTCCACCAAAGAAACCATAAGGTTTTATGGTTACCGACCTCAAATTCCATAGAGCAGCACAACCACTAGACAACACGATTGCATCAGTCGCCACCATGTTCCATTCAAGAAACATGGAATGCAAAACAACAATAGAACGATCAACTCCCACCATGGTTTCTTGAAATAGAAAATTAGACGGCTTAACAAAAACAAAGAAGTTTTTGAACGATAGAATCTTATCCTGACCCCCCCACCCGCGAATGTTCAGGGACACAATCTTCATAGAGGAGACTCTGAAGCAAGGGTCAATGCTCTAAGGACCCTGCCAATAGCCAACGACACATAAACATCCTTGAAATTACCATCCGGTAAATTATCACTAAGATCAGACACCGATACTAACTTCTTCTTCCTCTTTGAGTTACCCCTCCCACGGCGAATTGTAACATTTGAACGCAAAGAGGTAATAGTGGGGGAATAAGGACCGAAAACCACATTGGGAGGGACCAAACCCACGTCCGGGTTGGACAATAAGAACTCTATCTCACTACCAACAGAGTTACGGGGAGAAGAGAGCTCGATATGTGACTGCGGCGAGTGAGGAGACGAAGGAGGAACAGAATCAATAACATGCACTCCCGATGTCACAGGTGGCGATGGGTTATCATTAATTGAATCAAAACATGGGAGAAACAACAAATGACGAATTCTTGTAGGAACCTCCCCAAGGATAATAGCAGAGGCGTCGATGGAAGGGTATGACTGCAGCGTCTGCCCAGAATTAAAAGTCAACGGATGTAATAAAACAGAAGGGGATATTCAAGGCCTATGACAAAATCCAGGGGTGCCCTTCGAAACCTTAGGCACAGGCTTCCCGAGAATAGAATACACCATCAATAGACCACTCGGAAGTGACTCCCCAGAATTTAAAACAGAATTATGGGTCGATTGATCATAATTCTCGCAAAAACCATAGGAAGGTTTATCGATAGGAGTAAACTTACCCGGCATAGTCACTGCAACATCCACCATCACCACGGATGGCTTCAACAAACCATCATCAGCATCTATCTCAGTGTCTAAACGCTGCTCCCGTTTCTGCTTGAAATCATCACGCCACTTCTCACATCTCCTCATCAAGTGTCCTGTTTCGTTGCACAAGTGACACCGAAACGGAACCTGCCAATAGTCAATCTTCTGCCGGTAAATCACTCCCTCCCACTTTAAATCGATATTGGCTGACAAACCCCCGGTAAAGGGTAGCTCAATGAGCACGCACGCCACCCTTTTATCAACTACATCATGACATTTAGGATTAGCATATCGGCGTCTTCCGACACAGTCACCAATGGCCTTCAGCACCCGAAAATGCCAAAATTAGAGACCAAACAACTGCACCCAAACCAAATGATTAACATGGGCATTTTTTGGTGGGTGGAAGTTGGTGTCCCAACGGTGAAGACCAAGAAAATAGCGCCCCCAAACCCAGGTCCTGCTCAGGACAATCCCAACATCTTCATCTTTCTGAAGATGGAAACAGTACCATCTAGCATCGAGCCTGCTAATCGTCGGGGAGTATCCTAACAGGTTAGTCCATTTCTGAAGAAGCCAATCCATCATCTTCGATTGGCTCTGCTTCGCGAACTTCCAATGACCCACCACAGCCCGATTAGATAAACCCGCTACTCTCTCCCATAAGATATCAGGGCCAAAGCTCAAAAGGCGGCAATCTTCCGATGCTCTAATGGCCTTCACCCCATCACTAACCTTTCGCGTTGACTTCAACAAAAAATCTACCAGAGTTTTCCCGCAACTAGCAGGGGAAATGACCTTCTCTTGAGCATGGATAGCACTCGGACCAGGGGACTCAGCGCTCGCATTAGGAATGGCCACCTTAGTGGTAAGAACATCCTTCGCCACCTTGAGTGCATGCAAGAAAGCGAGATCCTGGAGATCCGCGTCAATTTCATTAAAGAAGCTATTTAATTCCCCCATCACATGAGGTGACGGCATACCACGTGAGCGCCAAGAAACCCAGACGCCCCCCCCTTCAATTACGAAGCAATCCACGTCAGCAAAAAGTTTCACCCCCCGCTTTCAAACCCTTACCATGTGAAATAAAGCCTCACCACCTCCAAATGACAAACGGGCATCCACGCTGCCCCCTAGCAGTCCCGAGGACGACACCACCCTCACTTACCATCCATCCCAACTTCTAAAGGTACCATCTATCCCTATCCCTAATGCTGTCAGGTCCCGATCATCACCACCCTACCTATCAAACACAAACACTGTAGCGGAGTCGAAAAATAAAAGGAAAACCTTCGGGCGTTAAAGAAAGAGTACTTCAACCTTACGCCAGGGGACCACACCACTCCATCATGCCACCCTCCCTCCGCCGTCAAAGTCAGAAAAATCGGACCGCCGCTTTCAGCCTATACCGATCACCGCAAAAGCTGAGCAACAAACCAGAGGTTCCCTGCAGCAAGCACAAAACCACTACAACTCAGCAAAACTAAGATGCCCAAGATACCATCAACAAGGAAAACAAAGTAACTTGCTGGGACTATTCATCAAGAAAGATTTCGACTAATACATCCGACTGAGTAGGCTTTGAAAATGGAATTAATCCATAAAGAGGCTGCCCACCCTTACTACCCTCCCTTTGATTGTTCATCTCATATAAGCGAATGCCACACCTGCACTAGCGAGCAATCTAGAAGCTTCTGCCTAATACAGAATTTGACATGTGCCAGATAAGCAAATTTGCTGAACACAGTCACAGGAATATTAAATATCAAACCACATACTAAATCAAGTACCCAGATGTGTGTGAAGCCGTGGGATGGTTGCAGAACAAGCTGATTAACACTAGACCAAGCGTTGCCATTGCTTCTTTGGCGTTGATATCGTTAAGCGTCCCTGCATCTCTGCTGCTTCTCATTTCTGGAGCCTCTGGTCCTGTGAGCGCATTGGCTATGGCGTTTCTGCAACGTCCTATCTTGAACGTCCTTCCTTTACGTCTGCGTCAAACCCTAAGTTCCTTCCTTTACCTCTGCGTCAATATGAATTTGTTTTTAGGCTCCGCTCAAGTTTTTTCCTCTCATTCAGTTACTTTACATTTTTTTCCATATTTTCACTCCTTGTTGGATTTGGCACTGATCGCACTACTTCCTTCCATCACCTCTTTTATATTATAACAAAAACAAAAAAAAATAACCAGAAAGCAATGCCCATTAAGTTCATCGTCTCCAGTTTTCGCAAGAGAGCCAATGTGTTCTGCGCTGAATCACGAGCAAGACTACTAGGCCTCCCTCAAGCGTAGTCATGTCCTGCGACCCCTTACTAGCTTGAATTTCGATTGTGTTTCGGTGGTGTTGGGTTCCGCAACTGGCCTATATACTATACATGGAATTCACGAAAAATCGCCAGAAGAAAATCAAACAAATGAACTACAAACAATTACCCCAACAAAGTTGATCCTCCAGTTCTTTGAATGCAGGCATATGCTAAAAACCAAAGCATTTTCTCATGGCAAAAGAATTACCCGTTTTTATAATGTGGGCATCGACCATTTTTGCCTCTGTCAATCACCTCGAGTTCGCGCATTTTATAAACATTGAAACCAACCGAAATCCTTTGCTAATGCATCTGGTACAAAATGCAAAATGCGGATGACTTCCTTGAACTTTCCTTGTTAGCACAATGCATAAATATTCTCACTGCTATAGCCCCCTTCTTTCTGATCCATAAAAATAGCGCAGCCAACACAAAAAAAAAGGCACAATGCATAAACATTCTCACTGCTATCGCCCCCTGCTTTCTGATCCATAAAAACAGCGCAGCCAACACAAAAAAAAATAAAAATATAGTAGGAAAAGTCGTGAATTACTTGTAACCTTAATCAAATGAAGATGGCATTCCCAAGTATGAAGTCTACCGTGCTCGAAATCTTACATTATTTGTAGAATTGACTAAAAGAGTGCACCAATATAACAATGATTTATCGCATCCAACATGGAAGACATGCAAACATCAAATACTGTTGGAATTAATTTCCAATTGCCGTATAAACCGGACAGCAAAAGGAATGAACACGGCAAGGTAATTCCGATGGGGTTGATAAAGATTTGTGGGCGGAAGAACTTACCCCCTCGGACTTGCTTACGTCAACAACAAAAGGGGCCCACATATGTTATACGGCCATATGACATATGTTATATGTTATATGTTGATCGCCGGTTGAAATTTTAATCACGACATTTCTTTAACAGTTGTTTTTTTTAATGTTTTATTTGTTTTTAATATATATGTGACATATATGTATTAAAAGGCCCGTAAGGAAAGGGCTGTTGTATTATTTGTATTTACACAGCACAGTAATTTTTATATAAAAGGCACAGCAGTGCAGAAATAAAAAAAAAGAGACAGCATAATGTTTTATTACACAGTGAATGTGCACAGCAGTGCGGGAAGAAAGAACAGCAGTGCCAAAAAGTCAATTGGACATCAATGCTACTTCAAAGCGGTGCCTGCAAAATTTATTGAGCCATGAATGAATTCAAGCGGTGAATTTTTATGGTTGAATGTCAATTAATTGAATTAAACAGGGCTGAGATATTTTCTGGGATTTTTGTTTTGTAATATACACAGCAGAGTCGTGTATTATGTAATGTTTTCATATATGCACAGCAGCGTATTTTGAAAACACAGAGCAGAGTTTTTATGTTGTAATGTTTTTACACAACAGAGTGTATTGCTTGTAATAGACAGAGTTGTAATTTTTAATTACACAGAACAGCAGAAACAGAGTATTTCTCTGTGTGAGATAGAGAAGAGTATTTTGGTCACTGTGTGTGAAGCAGTACCATAGTTTGTAATCTCCCAGCAGTGGAAAGATAGAAGAATTGTTACAGCAGTTTTTTTTATATTGAATATAAATTTTTCTGAATTGAAAACTCTGTCTGTGAGTGAATTTTTTTATTTATTCTCTGTGTTGAAGAGGGATTGTTTATTGTTTTGGATTTCTGAAAATTCCAACATGGTATCGGAGCCAATCCAGGCTATTTGAAGGTCAAATAAGCTAAAGGAAACGAATTCTTTGTTTCAGTAGCCTCTCCAGCAGCGTGAAGGTTCAGACAAAAGGAATTTAAGGTATTTCTCTATTTTAGTCTTGTGTTACTGTTGCAGAACAGTTGGTTAGTTATAAACAAACAGTCAAGTGTTTTTATCATAGTTAGAAGTGCAGAATGGCTGGTTCTAGCACAGGTATGAGTTTGGGAAATATCCATCTCCCACAATTCAATGGAAAGAATTATGACTACTGGTCAATAACTATGAGGGCTTTATTTACCTCACAAGAATTATGGGAATTAGTTGAGGATGGCTTTGAAGAGCCAGCAGATGAAGCAGAGTTTCTTATGTTAAATCAAGCAGGAAGAGAACAGTTGAAGAACAATAAGAAGAAAGATGCCAAGGCTCTTTTCTTCTTGTATCAAGCAGTGCATGAGAGTGTGTTTCCTAGGATAGCAGCAGCCAAGAAATCCAGTGAAGCATGGGAAACTCTCAAGACAGCCTATCAGGGTATGGAGAGAGTGAAGACAGCAAAACTTCAGTTGCTGAGGAGAGACTTTGAGACTCTCTGTATGAAAGAGTCAGATAACATTGACTCATTCTTCACTAATGTGATTGGAATGGTCACACAAATCAGATCTCATGGAGAGACTCTTGAAGATAAGAGGATTGTGGAGAAACTCTTGAGAAGCTTACCCTCAAGATTCGATGTGATTGTCACCACCATAGAAGAGACAAGGGATCTCACAAAGTTTTCAGTTGATGAACTACACGCATCACTGATTACCCATGAACAGAGATTGGGTAGGAGTGAAAACTCATCTCTTGAGCAAGCCTTTAAGACACAGATGTCTTTCGGAAGAGGAAGATGGCAAGGCAAAGGAAACAAGAGAGGAAGAGGCAGAAGCCAAAACAGAGGTGGAAGGAACAGTCCAGCAAATGCTCAAGGAAGGGGCAACAATCCAAATCAGCATCAAGGCCAAGGCAGCAGCCAACAGAATGGTCAGCAGAATGCACAAGGACAAAGGTATGACAAATCCAATGTCCAATGTTACAATTGTAAAAAATATGGTCATTATGCTAATGAATGTAGAAAGAAGAAGCAGAATGATATGAGAAGTGAAACTAGTGCAAATTTCACAAAAGAAAACAACAGTCAAATTAATTTTTTTTTAGCTTGTAATATGGCTGAAGAAAAGAGTGAAGACTTATGGTTTCTAGACTCCGGTTGTAGTAACCATATGACAGGAAACTTAGCAATGTTTTCTATGTTAGATGAAAGTGTGCAGTCACAAGTCACACTAGGAACTGATAGCAAAGTTTCTGTTATGGGAAAAGGAGATGTGAATGTTTTAACAAGATTAGGTGCAAGAAAAACCATAGCAGATGTTTATTATGTTCCAGGAATGAAGTGTAACCTCTTAAGTGTTGGACAGCTTGTCCATAAGGGGTATAATGTTTTCTTTGATAATGATGTTTGTACCATCATGGATAAACCACCCAGCAAACTGTGTATTGCTGAAGTGAAGATGAAAAGGAACAGGATGTTCCCTCTCAGAATGAGAGCAGATCTGAAGAATGGTGAAGAGAAAGTAGCAGTTGCACAAGAGACTTTCCAAAGCGAACCAAAGGATGATAATTGGTTATGGCACTTGAGATTTGGTCATCTCAACTTTGGAGGTCTAAACTTGTTGAACAGAAAAGGAATGGTAAGTGGTTTACCATTGATAGAGAAACCAGACAGCCTTTGTGAAGGTTGTATTCTTGGGAAACAACACAGAGAAATTTTTCCTTCCGGGAAAAGCATAAGGGCAAAAGCACCCTTAGAGATTGTCCACTCAGATGTATGTGGACTGATGCAAACTCCATCGCTTGCAAGCAGCCACTATGTGTTAACATTCATAGATGATTTTACAAGAAAAACTTGGGTTTACTTTTTGAAAAAGAAAAGTGAAGTGTTTGAAAAATTCCGCAATTTCAAAGCACTTGTTGAGAACCAGAGTGGGCTGCATATCAAAGTCTTAAGGAATGATAGAGGAGGTGAGTATATATCTAAATATTTTCTACGTTTTTGTAGAGAAAATGGTATTCATAAACAGTTTACAACTAGATATACTCCGCAGCAAAATGGAGTGGCCGAAAGGAAGAACCGAACCATAATGGACATGGCGAGGAGTATGCTTAAGGCAAAGCATTTGCCTAATGATTATTGGGCTGAAGCTGTACATTGTGCAGCGTATATCTTGAACAGGTGTCCTACAAAAGCAGTTATGAACAAAGTGCCGGAAGAGGCATGGAGTGGCGCAAAGAAAAGTGTCACACATATGAAGGTTTTCGGATGTGTGGCTTATGCACACATTCTGGATCAGCTAAGGAAGAAGTTGGACAGCAAGGGGGAGAAATGTATTTTCATTGGATACAGTGAGGAATCCAAGGCATACAGGTTATATAACCCATCCAGCAAGAAGTTTCTTGTGAGCAGGGACGTACAGTTCATTGAAGAGGAAGCTTGGGATGGAAGCATAGAGAAAACAGTTAATGTTAAACACTGTTTATCTCATGATGAGAATGATGATGAGTTGGCTGAAATACATCCCCAAACAGCAGCATCAACACCGCAAAGTACACCCTTGAGGAGAAATGAAAGTGCTTCTCCAAGCACACCACAAGGAGGAAATTCAAGTGCTTCTTCGAGTACTTGTACACCTACTGAAAGAGGTAAGAAATTCAGAAGTTTGAAAGATATTTATGAACAAGATATAACAAATGAAGGTATCAATTCTTTGTTTGCTTTATATTGTCATGTTGATGATCCTGTTCATTTCGAAGAAGCTATCAAGGATAAGAAATGGATAGAAGCTATGGATGAGGAAATAAATGCCATAGAGAGGAACAAAACTTGGGATTTGGTTGAACTCCCAAAAGGTAAAGATGTCATTGGAGTTAACCCGTAGTTAACTTTGAAACTTCATTTTCGAATACAAACGGCCAGAATATAGTGACCTAATTCGGCTGCACCTAATGCGTGACCCTAGCCACCTAAATGGCGAACTAATTTGCCTCCGCCTAATGCGTGCCCTACCTACCTAACTAACGTCAAGAAGGTCATCTTGGAATACAGACTGCCAGAATATGGCGAACTAATTGGCCTCCACCTAATGCGTGCTATTCACCACGGTTCTTTCAACTCCCTCTCATCTCAGCCATCCATGGAATTATGGTGGTTCTTTCAACTCCCTCTCAGCTCATCTCAGCCGCAGCCGTCCATCCGTCCATGGAATGGAATTTTTAGATGAACAATATTTCGGCAAAGTCGATTTTCGACAAGAAAAAAAAAATCTATTAAAAAATTTCCACAAATTTCTACTGTGAAATTATATATTTATATACAAACTTTCATCATAATAATAATAAAAATTTAATTTTAAAATCACGACTAAACCACACATCTCTTTATTTGTGAGACAAAAGATACATCTCTACCTAACGATTTGATCTGCTAAAACCTAAAAAACACACACTCTACCTCTCATACTCTTACATATATTAATAAACTATATATTTATTAATATATTTATATATTAATAAACTATACTCTTACATAAAGAAGTGATTGAAATACTCATATTTGAAGAGGTATTTAAAGTCTTTGAAGCCCTATATTTTACTTAATTCCAAGTACATAATGTCATAAAGAAGTGATTGAAATACTCTGTGTTTTATTAAAGAAAATCATTATTATATAACATGTAAAATTAAATCTAATTGAATTGTTATAATAGAGTCTATCTATTTTTAATGTAGATTTAAAGATATTTTAAAATATAATATATAAAAAAACTAAAATCAATTGTTCTATTTCATTCTTAATTAAATATAAAAAATATTTAAAAATTTAAGTAAAATTAAGTAAAATTAATTGTTCTATTAATTAAGTGTTAAGTAAAATTAACTATTCAACTATTTCTACTAAGTACATTTTGCATGTTTTCAAAAGTATTTAATTGTGTACCTAATTCTATTCTTCTATACAGTCTATTAATTTATAAGGTAATTAAAGTTTCAAATTATCAATAATAATAATAACTATACAAATGTAAACATTGTAAAAAAAAAATGATTTTACAATTATAAATATGTTAAATAAAAAAATCATTTTCAAAACCTTATGCCGAAAATCACTAAGGATTTGTGAAAAAGTTAAGATGGATACAAAAAGATAAAATATATGTATAGTAAGAGACATATAGAAAAATATATTTAAAGTACATGATCGATGTGGAAAACACATCCTAGGATATTACAAAATCTGAAATGTGGATCCCTTGGTAATAAACTTTGGCAACGAATTAGACAGACCTCCGATACTGCTGTCAGTATACTGCTCGGACCAAGTTCCCCGTGCCCTTTTGCGCAAGTTGTCTTTTTACCCGTGCTCTCTTCGCCCTGTTGTCTTCCTCAAAAGCCTGCCGAGAGCCACATTTCTCATTATAAAACATTAAAGATGAATTGAAAAAAAAAAATTAGAGATGAGTTGAAATTTTTTATATATTCTACCAAACTTTTTTAAAAATGGAAAAATGAAAAAACTATTTTTTAGCTCGAAAAAAAGCTTGGTATATATTATGTACCAGTACAATACTCAAAAAAAAATTCTAGTGTGTTTATACATTGATAATAATTTTGAAGTATAAACCAAAGATTGTGTCCAAAGCAATTTACATATATATGTTCTAAAAAACATTAAAATTTTCTAGTAAAGTCATAGTTGTTCTATCTTTTTGTACTTATATATTATCTTCAGTAAATAGCATCAGTATTTTCATCATTCAACTTATCATGTCTTTCTGTTTTATGGTCATTTACCATCTCTGTTTTGTTCCTCAAAAAGTTTATGCATGTTCTTGTCCCAAAAAAACTCTATTTTCCCCCCTCTGCATCTCCATTGTGGTCCCTCATCCTCCCTTGGTACCTTGTGGTTTTGCATCTTTATTCACCATTTTTCCAAAATCATAACTATACAAAAGAAAACCAAACATGTAATGGCTCAATAAAATTTTACATTGCCACTCACGCCGAAGCCAAATGCATCATGTAATTCATAGTGCATATCCCCTATGGAACCCCTCAGGCCCATCTTTGACAAGCGATCAGCAGTTGAGTTTTTCTCTCTGTATATATGATTAAAGGTAATTCTAGAGAAAGTACTAACCAATTCTGTAATCCTATCAATCCAAGATGTTAATTGTATAGGGGCCAATTTGTTCTTATGGTTGAAATGGTCAATCGGTACTTTAGAATCACCAAAAATCCAAATGGAATCTAAATATAGTTGTTTGGTAAACCAGAGGAGTCCCCATAAAGCCAAAGACTCAGCTCTAGTATTGGATCCCATCCCACCATACCAGTGAATTTTGTATTGGCATGTAGGGTTGAGCATCAGCGAGGCACCATAGCCACATCTTCTGTTTTGTGCTCCACCATCAAAAAATCCTGCCGTGTAATTAATGTCAAAGGGTCTCATCCGTACAGATAAATCTCTGGGAGGTTTTTGTTGTGCTTTCATGTCCTCCCAAATCTGTGTAATTTGGGTCACAATTCTATGTGGATTTGTGATTTGATCTTCAAAAAAAAATTGTTCCGACACTTCCATATTTCCCAGTGATATAATAGAGGAATGATGCTAAAAAAATTTCCTTTTGAGATCCACCATAGTGAGCATTTCGTGACTGTTCGGTAGTTTGTGTCCTAAAACTTGAATTAATCACATAATAACATTCTGATCTCCCTTGAAAAATCATAGTTATAAAACAAATGTTGGTTATCTTCATCACATTTTCTACACAGTAAGCACATACCAGGTCCAATCATGCCCCTTTTCCTGAGGTTTGTCCATTTTAAATTTTTATCTTTCCATACACACCACAAAAATATGATGATTTTCAATTGTGTTTTCACCTTCCACATTTGAGTAAACCAGCACTTAGCCGCCCGGTTGAATTATCTATCCATAATCTCCATATATGTATCCTTTGTGCTAATATTTCCATTTTGCATGTTACCTCCCCAGGAGATTATATCCCCTGCATCTATTTTTATCTAACCCATCCCTCGAACCATCTCACTATATTCCTTCCAAATTAAACTGATCAACCCCTGTAAACCCAGTGACTCGACATCAACCCAGTGCAGTATCCAATCTTACCAGCATTGTATGACCTATGCAAGGAAGAAAATACCCCGACTGTGTAAAAAATTTATGATTTGTTCATCTAATATTACCATCCCTTGAAAACCTCTAATGGAACCTTCCCCAATCAGAATCTTCTAGCCATTCCCAAATCTCCATTTCAAGTGTTCTCTGAAAGTTGGCAAAATTTTGGTAAAACCCCTCTAGATCTGTGATCCCTTATCCTTTATCCGCCACCCAGTGAGAAACGCCTCTTCCAGATTCTGAGTCTTCATATATTTAAAAAGGATAATGTCTCTCCACATACCATTATCAGGGATGCATCTCCATAAGGATTTCATCAGCAATGTTTTCCCAAAAATTTCGATGTTTAGTATACCTCATCCCCCCTGTTCCTTCAGGATGGAAAGGAGGTCCCATCGCATTAGGTGAAACTTCTTTTCTCCTTTACAGTCTTCCTAGAGGAAATTTGTCACGAATTTCTTGATCTTTTTTATGATGGTTGTAGGAATCAGGAATAAATGTGCCCAAAATACTTTGATTTGTTGTAGGACCGTCTGTATAAGGATGAGCTTCCCGCATTTAGATAACCACTTTAGTGTCCATCCCTGAATGTGCTTATGATATTTTTCAACTATCCATATCCAATCAACAACCCTGTATGCCACATGTTTTAGGTGGAATCCAAGATAGGTAAGCCCCTCCGCAATCTGCTTGGATTGGAGATGAAATATGTTTCCAATCTGATAAATAACCTCAAGATTCCCATTAGCAAAGTAGATACATGACTTTGGATCATTTTCCATCATGCCTGAGGCATTGTTGAACTTGCAAAAAATATGATAGAGAGACATCCAACATTCTCGAATTAGCATCCAAAAAAACATTACATCAACCACAAAAAGGCTATGGGTGATCTCTCTATTGTTTGTCAATTTTATCCCTCGAAAATGCCCATTGATGTGGCCTCATCAATCTTGATACTAAGTGCATCCATGATTAAGATAAAAAATAAAGGAGACAAGGCACATCCTTGTCGCAGTCCCCTCCTAGTCTTGAAGAAACATGAGGCTTTTCCATTTATAATAACAATCATCACTGTACTACTGACAAAAGTCATGATCCATTCAACCACGTTCCTATGCATTCCAATCTTTATGAGAACCGTTATTAAAAATTCCAATCCACATGATCATAGGCTTTACCTACATCCATTTTTATAATTATCACCCCAGATTTTCTACTGTGAATAGTGTGCATCACCTCCTGCACAGTAGCACCAACATCATGAATGATGCATCCATTTGAAAACTCAAATTGTTCTTTAGTGATGAAATTTTCCAATGCACCCTTTATCCTCTCTGCAATGAGATTGAAAGTAATCTTATAAAGATTATTACATAGTGATATAGGTCTGTAATCTTCAAATGTGGGAGATCCCTTCTTTTTTGGTATAAGAGTTAGGAATGTGGAGTTAATAGATCCAGAATCTTCCCATCCTTTCTAATTTTCTCTACCATCTCAGTCACAGGTTTGAGAACAAGGTCAGAAAAATGTAGAAAAAAGTGAGGGGTCCAACCATCGGGGCCCGAGATTTTATCAGACTGAAAAGATTTTA
The DNA here is from genome assembly GCA_034641835.2 of Pinus albicaulis. Lineage (NCBI taxonomy): Eukaryota > Viridiplantae > Streptophyta > Pinopsida > Pinales > Pinaceae > Pinus > Pinus albicaulis. The sequence goes on along the minus strand of CM076569.1, from coordinate 930,694,799 downwards.
TAATACCCTCAACCTCGTCCAAACTAACTTCCATGTTTAGATTATCGTTTTCAGCGTCAGTGAACATACAGGGATAATCCTTTACAGCCCAGAGTTGCTCCTGGATGAATGAACCCTCTCTCATTTTAAAGAGGTTTCCAAAGTATTTGACAGCCTCTTGTTGGATTTGAGCGGTAGTATGATATTCTTTGCCATCATTTGTAATATGCTAAATGGAATTTTGCCTTTTTCTCCTGTTTGCATAGTTATGAAAATATTTAGTGTTGTGGTCACCTTCTTTTAGCCAGATGGCTCTACTTTTCAGCGTCCATGTTTATTCTTCAAACATGAGTAGTTTCTTCCTTTTTGTTTCCAGGTTCTTAATCTTTTCCTAAGCATCATCTCTCTAAATTTTATTCTCAATTTGCTTCAGTAAAAATATCAATTGTGTTTCTATCTCCTTCTTCCTTTGTTCCATCTGTTGGTTTTTAGTCCTTTCCCATTTTTTGACCTTATGTTTTAGTACCCTCAATTTTTGTGAAAGGAAATCCATCGTAGAAACTCCATTTTCATTTTTGTGTTCCTTAAAGAAGTATCGAACCAAAGAGTTGAAATCCCCATCATCTAACCATGCCCAATTAAATTTGAAAGGGTATCCCATTGATTTTTCCTCAAATTTCCATTCCACAACAAGAGGATGATGGTCAGAAATTTCTGCGACATGAGCCTGAGCCCCACCCAGGTGTGTGGGAAGATCCTGCTGAAACATAACCCTATCCAGTCGTTTAGCAATAAAATCGGCACCCATACGACCATTATACCAGGTCGGGCACAATTCAACCGGTATAATCTCCTTCAGATTATTATCTCGGAACAAATCAACGAAAAAAACTGACAGGGGATCCCTGCATCCCAAGCCCAAAATCTCCTTGCTGTGTAATGTGAAATTGAAATTCCTTGCCAATAGCGCGTGATTCATGGAAAGTAAACCATATCGCTGCATGCACTTCCAAAATCCCTCCCTATTTTTATATGGCACATACAAATTCACCATCTAGATTCGAAGTCTGTGTCCCCTCAGGTATCCGAAAACAATAATGCCTCCAAAAAAATTGTAAGCCTATAATGATGCCCATCTTGGATCCCACATCACTGCAATTCCACTAGATTGGCCATCCACATCCTTCGCGATCATATTCCAATATGGAAACATGTTTCAAAAAAAGGAAATCGATTTATCAACTGATGACATTGTTTCCTGAAAAAAATCAAACAAGTTCCCAAATGCCAGTAAAAATCCTTAAGTGCATTAAATTTCTGCCCCCCCTAGTCCCCTGATATTATGTGAGCACAGAATCATCAGTTGATCGGTTTCGAGGGATCCAAGGCTCTAAGCACCCTATCCAACGCAAGAGTAATAGGAACATCCCTAAATCTGTCACCTGATAGTTCGTGGACTCAGACATTAGCCAAGATTAACATTTTCTTTTGTCTTGGTCACCCCCGCCCTTTCCTCAAAGTGACATTTGCAGCAGAAGTCGGACTAATGACTATGGGCAGAGACACAGATCGACCCAAATTGATCGTTAAAGGGACCATATCTAGTTCTAAATTGGCTAATAGTAATTCAATTTCACTACCCACAGAGTGTCGTGGTGGAATGGGAAAATCTCCTGATACAGAGTCCGGAGGCCTAGAGGACAATGGGTCTTCAGTAGAAATGCTCGTATGCATCGAAGAGATAGGGAGGGTGGGGGGTTATATGTGATGGGACAACCCACATCGACAGTTGGCATGGAGGATCCATTTCGGGGATTGTATCAGTGACCCCAACCTCACAAGATTTTGAGCGGGTTAAAAGCCTCTTGCCCAAGCCCAATGAAGCATTTAACCTACCCGTCACAATCAAATCATGGGAAATTAAAGGTGAGAGTGAGTTAGGATGTTTCTTACCCTGAGAAGGAGGATGATCACAGTGTGTCTGTCGAGACCCATTGTCCAAGCGTCCTAGCAGCTCCACACACGACCGATTCATGGACCTCATCTCTTCACGTCTCCGAATTGTACAATTCCTCCGCAAATGGCTGGTTTGATGACATGTGCGGCAATGAAAAGGAAGCTACCAATAATCAATCACTTTTCTGTGGATCCTTCCCTCCCATTCAAGGTCGACATAGGCTTGTAGTCCACCCGAGAATGACAATTCTACCAATATCCATGCCACCCTTTTATCAAAAATGCCCAAGCATTTAGGATCCACAAATCTACACGAACCAATACTATTTCCAATGGCTGTCAATACTGGCATCGCCCAAAACTCCAAGGGGAGTCCTGGTAATTTCACCCAAACCATGTGATTCAGAGGAGTGTCCTGGTTTGGGTTGAAGCCAACATACCATTGGTGCAATTCCAGTAACGCTCTACCATTCACCCAGGTCCTCCTAAAAACTTCCCCAAAGTCCTCAGGAGTCATGAAATGAAAACTCCACCAATTGTTTTGCAGTCTACAGATTTTTGGGGGATAACCCAACGATTTTGACCATGCCTCCGTCAACCACTAGAGCAATTCAATATTACACAATTTGTTGTAAATCCACCTACCAACTAGAGTTCGGGTTTGAAGGCTTTCGACCCGTTCCCACATTATATCATAACCAAAACTAAGCAGATGTCCCTATGGTGTGATCTCAAATGACTTCTCTCGAGGGTCACAATGTTTGCGGTTTCCTTTCCCCGCAGAGTTATGTGAGATATCAACCCTGCTTACATGATATGTTGGGTATAGAGGATCTGTAGTGCCATGTACAGTTTGTAAAGTTTCCATACCACTATCAAAAGTCTTATCAGCATCTTCTACCACCTTCGCCACTTGTAATAAAGCCTCCAAGGCCTCCACACCATCCAATTCCTTCAGAAAAGACGTTAAATATGCCATGTGTCCTAGGAGGTATAGGGGTTTAATTGCGAGTCACGATAGTAAAGGAAAATAAGCATCGACCTTAGAGTAGTCACTCATCCCAATGGCCTCACACGGATAAAAATATTGATAAGGGAAATAAACATTATACTAGCAATTACACCACATGTTGCAAAGGAAACGCCGTAAGATTGTAGTATAGGAAAGAATAGCATATAAGAAAGAAGAGGTAGTAGGAACTTTCTCGGCTCCAACTGATCCTCCAGAATAATGTAGTATAGGAAATACTATCATATAAGAAAGAAGAGGTAGTAGGAACTTTCTCGACTCCAACTAATCCTCCAGAATAAGGGGTGGAGAATTATGTTTACTGCACCTCAAATCAAAATATCCATCTTGGGTAATTGATGTGGAACAACCTCTTTGTAATTAATTGCATGTAAGATGTGTTTTTTTTATAATGGATGGAACATTTTGGCCAAAGTACTCAAGACCTCTATATGACGAAATCTACATGTTCATTTTTTTCTCCATGAAGGATGCACTTGGTTTTTATGACCAGGTTACTCATACTTCACCCTTCCATGAAATGATTTGCTTCTATCACATTTACAATGTTGAATTCCTCTTATACTACTCCTAGAACTCTGACTCCAATTTACAACTAGAATTATTTAATGGAATAAAAACTTATCACTATGACATGTTGTACTTCATAAGAGACTATGAAGAAGCTTAAGTATGGTAAATCCAGCTTCACCTATCATTTGAACATAGAGCATAGAGTTATCTTAATAGTGAAATTTATGGATAAGAGACATTTGGGATTTATTTAACCCTTGGGGATGATTAATTAATCTCACTTCAGATAATTTATATTAATAAATTATCTACAATCATATTTCCATAATTCGTCTTTAAACCAACAATATTCCACTTCTTTGGAACTTTTCACCTTGGTCAGAGACATCATCAAGACCCAAAAGTAAGAAGAAAAAAATCAGCTCATAATTCGGGAATCTAGCGACTTCTTTAAGGATCATAGTTAAAGACTTTAGTGCCTTTTAAAGATCATTTATTTTCGCATCAAATAAAAAGTGACAATCAAATTTTGTAGTCACAAGAATGGGAACAAATTTTAGATGTAATAACTCCCTTCCCTGGTGATAGTACCTTTTGGTTTTGAAAGGAAATTATTTTTCCAATCTTTTAAATAATAGATTCCTCCCCAAGTGACCCTTTAGAAATACATTTTTTTCAACTGATTGCAATAGGTAAGTGTCTTTAGTATTTTTTGAGTCATTGAATTTAAGTAAAATCTAGTTTTATTAAGTAATTAATTTAAATTTTATTTAAAAAATTGAGGTTAAAATCTAACAAATTTTTAATAACAAAATTTTAACTTAAAAGTAACCAAAACCTAAATTCAATCTAACTTATTAAAAAGAAAAAAAAAACCTAACATTATAAAAAACATATATAAAACTATTTACTTGTGGATATAATGGCCTAAAACATTTCAATCGTCTAGCATTTGATTCAATGCCTCAAACATGGACACATTCCCACATAGGGGATTTGTTTTCAAAGCTGGAAGAGGTTTGCATATCAAGACATTTGATTCCTCTTGCCTCTTTGTAGATCCAGAGTTATTGATTTAGGCAATCTTAATTCCCACCTTTAAATAAACTACATTCCACATGAATACCATGGGTCAATACCATGGGCTGTATTTATAGTTTAATATTATTTTATTTTATTATTTTTATTTTTTATTGTATTTTGACCTAGTTAAAATGTTCATTACATTATGTCAATCTTTTTATTTAATTTTCTTTTATTTTTAATTTTGTGTAATTTGACATAGTCAAAATGTTAAACATGACATTACAACATTTCTATCATACTTTGTTGGGGAGCATAGTAATACAAAAATGTAATATTTAAATATATAAATAGTTATTTTCCTTTTTTTATATATATTTTTTATCCATGTAATATAAATTAATTGGTTTGTGTGGAATTTAATTTAATGATATAATTTTTTTTGAAAATAAAAATTTAATGTTTATGTACAAAAACATTTAATGTATATGTATTTTACAAAAAAAAATATTCATTGAACTAATTATGTAAAATCTAGTTTTATGAAGTTATTAATTTAAATTTTATTAAAAAAATTGAGTTTAGCTAACAAATTTTTAATAACAACATTTTAACTCAAAAGTCACCAAAACATATATAAAACTATTTACTTAAAACTAAATTATAAAAACAATATATAAAACTATTTACTTAAAACTAAATTATAAAAACAATATATAAAACTATTTACTTGTGGATCTAATGGTTTAAAACATTTCAATCATCTAAAATTTGATCCAATGGCTCAAACATGGATGGTAGGGGAGTTGTTTTCAAAGAGAGAAGAGGTTTGCATATCAAGACATTTGATCCCTCTTGGGTCTTGGTAGATCCAGAGTTAACATTGATTTAGGCAATCTTAATTCTCTCTTTAAATAAACTCATTCCACATGAATACCATGGGTCAATACCATGGGCTATATTTATACCATGGGTCAATCTTTTTATTTAATTTACTTTTATTTTTAATTCTGTGTAATTTGACATAGTCAAAACATTAAACATGACATTACAACATTTCTATCATACTTTGTTGGAGAGCATAATAACACAAAAATGTAATATTTAAATATATAAATAGTTTTTTTCCTTTTTTTTTATGATGATGGTTAACACTTTTTTTGATGATGATGATAGTTATTGTTTTTTATCAATTTAATATAGATTAATTACTTTGTCTGGAGTTTAATTTTATGATATAAATTTTATTGAAAATAAAAATTTGATGCTTATGTACCAAAACATTTAATGTTTATGTATTTAACAAAAAAAAAAATTCATTGAACTAATTTATGTAAAATCTAGTTTTATTAAATTATTAATTTAAGTTTTATTAAAAAAATTGAGGTTAAAATCTAACCAATTTTTAATAACAAAATGTTAACTTAAAAGTTACCATAACCTAAATTCAATTTAACTTATAAAAAAGTAACATTATAAAAAACATATATAACATATTTACTTGTGGATATAATGGCCTAAATAAACTCATTACACATGAATACCATAGATTGTATTTATAGTTTATTATTATTTTATTTTATTATTTTTATTTTTTATACATTATAAAAAACATATATAAAACTATTTACTTGTGGATTTAATGGTCTAAAACATTTCAATTGTCTAATATTTGATACAATGGTTCAAACATGGACACAATGACAACTAGAGAAGTGGTTTTTAAATAATAACACCTTACAAGGTAAAAATGTCCCAAAAGCAAATGGAAACGTACTCCAGCCCCTTGACCCCTATATCGACGCACTTCGATGTATATGAAGATGTATAATCTCAAAGGTGTGTCACCTTCATGCAGATCTCCCGAAATTCCCTCCCCTATGAAATTTGAATTCCATACAAAATCCGGCCACCGGAAACTTAAGGCCCGGGAAAAATCATCACCGCAGATGTCAAAGCCGACAACCAAATCAAAGCCGAGGCCCCTTCTCCATCAGCTGAGAGCGTCGCAACTAACATACATTCATCTAACACCCCGCATATCGCATAGCACTTGCGATAAGGCATAACAGTTTATGGTGAAAGGGTAATCCAGGGCAGAGCCAATGTGACATAACCTTCACCAATATGATAAACCTAACTTCACATCTTACTTGGGGAGGATGGGGCCGGCTTCCCATGTCGCACCAATAACAATTTCGCATATCCCAGCGGCTGCCATTACACAAAATGCGGCAAATACGGTTCTTGATCAATGCGGAAAGAACCTATACTTCAAAACTAACAAGGGGTGTGTGGGGCCGGGTTCACATGTCGCAGCAATATCCATTTCGCTTATACCGGGGGATGCCATTTCGCAAATCGCAGCCAATACTAAAATATATCAATGCAAATTTTACCAAAACTTCATAACTTACTTGGGGTGGGTAGGGCCGGCTACCCATTTCGATGCATATACGATTTCGCATGTTGTAGCGAATACCATGTCGCACATCACAGCAAATACCCTAATGGATTAATGCGCAAGGTTACCAAAAATTCAAGACTAACATGGGATGGGGCCCGGATTCGCTTGCCGCTGCATATTGAAGCGAAAACCATTTCTCAGTCGCTGCGAAAATCAAATCTGCCGCTCCCTCGTTATAGTTACATATTGTTTCAAGAACTCAGGGTGCAAAGTATCCAGAGTTTTATCGCCCTACAAAGCTCCTAAAACAAATAGGCAAGCTTTACCCGGTGACAGAGTGTGAAGATGTTGGAAGCCAAGCCAAGCACATCTCAAAGGGATGGCTACTCAAACACTTTCTGCATTTATTAAAAAAAAAAAAAAAAAAAAAAACTATATATGTGACTATTTGTATGCACGAGGCGAGAGAACAAACTCTTTGTGGTAACAAATGGCGAAATTAAATATATCTCTGAACTCTCGGTAATTTGAGTATCCAAAAGGTATTCTCTTTATCGCTCGACGGAACGCTTTTCATTACAATATGCAATAAATAACCACACTTTTCATTCTCTTGGAAAGCTGAAAAGAGAAAGAGAGAAAAAAAAAGGACGCAGAAATCAACCATTAAATAGCATGGACTATTTTTGACAGGGCTTGTGGTATTATACATTGAATACATTGAAACGACAATAATTTACTAAGCAATTCAACCTGAATTCTTTTGTTGATATTTGTGTGTTTGTCATCTTCATGGTAGATTAGAAATTAAGCTGAGAGAGCAGCTCAAAGGAGATTGTTTCACGGACATACATTAGAAATTAATGTGAGAGAGCAGCTCAAAAGAGATTGTTTCACGGCCAAGAAAAATTGTTGTCACTACCACCATCAACCGTGCATATCTTTTATGGTCTTGAATATAAATGCCAGTGAATACAAATGGGTTAATGTTTCCATAAATTTACATGTGGCTATGATTGGTAATGATGTGAATTAGTAATATGGCCACGCTATGTGAGGAAAAGTCCCAATGCTGATAACGTGGCCACATTGGATTACAAAGTAGGTGAGCAAGTAGAGCAAGTCAAGTGGTTAAACCTATTTATATATAAAACATTAATCCTAAAATAAAAAATACACATTAAAAAAATATTAAATCTATAAACATTAAAGCACAAATATATTCATATAACAAGCAAAGGCGATGGCATTGCATGGGTTTTATATTCATGGTTGCGCACACTTTACAGCTGTGGCTGCCCATACGCTTTCATAACGTAAGGTGCATGGACATTAGATTCATGGCTGCGGACACTTTACAGCTCTGGCCGTACACACGTTTCATAATGTAACGTACCTATATTAACATGGCAGCCATGTGTCGATGTGATTTTTTATTTTTAATTATATTTTTTTAAATATTTTTTTGAGTGGATTTTTTTTTTTCTGATTTATATAAATAAAAAAGATAGTACATTTACATAGTATTCCAGTACTTCTATCAAAACATCTTATTGTTTCTTGGATTGACATCCTTACAGTACTCGTCTAGTTGTTTATACTATTTCTCATATGATCTTACAAACAGTAAAATCAAATTTATTTGATTGTTACTTCTACAATCTAGGAAAGTATTTTCCGTGTTCTCCTCCACCATTTGTAGTGTGAATTCTTGGAAAATATTTTTTTCCCAACAATTAAAAACAGGAGGGTTCTCCTCCACCAGTTGTAGTGTCAATTCTTCTCATTGTTCCTTATATTTTTCCAAAAAAATGTTACGGTTCATCAAAACATGAATTTTTTTATAAGAATTTTATGTTGTCATGACTCTTTGTTGATATGCAGAAAAGAAGAACTTATGTGGTTTTTTGTCAATTCCTCTCTTAGATAGTAAATTTGTTGTCCATTTTTGCTCCTTGTAAATATGCTCAAAATTGATATGATGATAAATACTTATCAGTGTCTTGATGTGTTTCATCTAGTTGTTTAGAATGGGACGGTTGAAACTATTGAAACCCTTCACCAAATCTATGATTTTCTTTGCATCTACATTTACTAGAATGTGTTCCATACCAAGCCATTTTTCCGCAACCAAGATTCCCCACACGGCTATGATCTCTACTTTGTCGTGCCCTATCCCCCTTCCCAATAGAAGTGGAAACAATTATCTCGTTCTTTGACTATATAGGCACCCCATCCACATTTCCTCATGGAGTATGCACCATAAGAAATTCCTACTGTAAATACTTGTCATATGTCTCTAAGTTTGTATATTTTGGAGTTGTTTTTCTTCTTGGGTGGTCCAATTTCATAGAAAAAAGCAGCTATTTCAATCACATGTTCATACCATTGATTATTTTTGTTCAAAAATTATTGTGTTGCGGCTTCGTCATATAGACCATATTAAGTATAAAGGGAGAACTATGTATCGTTTATGTGTTTTTAACCAAGATCTCAAGAAACACATCAAAGTTGAATAATGTCGAAGTGGTGCTATGTTGAAAAAACCCATGACCCCATCCCAAAGTACCCTTTGCTTAAGGACAATGAAGAAACATATGTACATCGTCTTTTGTAGCACTCTTGCATAAGCGGTAAATGCTTGATCCCGTGATCCCGAGTAACCTCTATGCTGAAGGTTGTTCCACATTAGTATTCAATCTTGAATTTCGAACGAGCTAAAACTTTTAATTTTATTAGGAAGATTCCATTTCCATATAACCTGAATGGTAAATGTTTTCCCTTCTCTTTCCTAGGCATATCATTGTATATGTCTTTAACCACCAGGAGCCCCTTCTTGAGTATGCCTCCCATACATGCATTTATGAGATTAGAAATATATTTTTCCCACGAAAACAACATATGTAAATCCCCTTCTCTCTTCGTGGTCAATATAAGATGTATTATGATGGAAAATATGTTTAAGGAAGATTATTCATGAAGGAAATTAAGAATATGTAATGAGCTTCATTGTCAATATAAGATGTATTATGATGGAAAATATGTTTAAGGAAGATTATTCATGAAGGAAATTAATTATATGTAATGAGCTTCATGGTCAATATAAGATGTATTATGATGGAAAATATTTTTAAGGAAGATTATTCATGAAGGAAATTAAGAATATGTAATGATAATGAATGGTTTCCCACCATATATTTGATTGCATCTACACCATTCTTGATCTTGGACCCATCCCCAACCTCCTATTGAACAAATTCCAAGAGCCAATATATAATTTTCATCATAATTTTCCACATGTAAAATGTATTAGTTTTCTTCTTAACCCTGCTGCTTGCCGCTTATCCATGTAGTGAAAGTTTGTCCAAACATATACTTGTCATTTATAATATAAGACCATATACCAATGCCAGATACAACCCTCCACATATTTTTAATAATCAAAGCCATCTTGAAAGTAGTTGAATCCATGATCTCCCATCCACCTTCTTCGATAAGTCTAGATATGAGGGGGCCATTGAAACAAATGAATCTTCCGATAGAGTAATGACCCACCTCAAATAAAGTGCCCCATGATAATTTTTATCCTTTTAATAACTTCCCAAGGAATAAGAAATCGGGGCATCCATTTTTAACATAATCATTTTGTCTCCCATAATCAACCAGTCTAGCTTGTTGTGGAACCTCTAGACCATCCAGTCCCAATCCTTGTTACATTGACCTACAGTAACCATTGGGCTTCAGATTGAAACCTTGGTATATGATACCTTCATCATTATGCAGCAAAATAGATTTAGAGCCATTGATGTATAACCCAGATGCCTCTCCAAAAGCCTTAATGATATTCTAAACATGTCCTTTCTGAAATGGTAGTCCGTCCATTCTCTAATTTTACTATGAGGTTTCACTTTTCTTTAATCTTATAAGTGGGATAAAGAACAAATCCACAGTAAATTTTTTATTATAATTTGGTAAAAAATTATTTTAAATAATATTTAAATATTTGATTTAAAAAAAATATTAAATATAGTTATATTAAATAACTAAAATATATTAACATAAAAAATATTAATTAGCAAAATCATTTAATTACTCTTATTCCAACCAATAAGAGGGGCCACTTCTATAGGCGTAATTACAGAAATAGAATGTAATACAAGGCATCTGGAAAAAATAATGAAAGAAGCATTGAAGTTCGAATTGTGAGTGTTAAAAGAAAATAATAGTTTCTCTTTACAGGCATAACAATTGTGTTGCTAAAACAAAAAGGAAAAACCAACGATCGCTTTTGCTTTCGGCACCTTCATACAGCTACTTCTTCAATTACATCTCATTTCAATAATTGCACCTCATCTTCACCTGTATACCTCTTAAAAGAAAGAAAGGAAGAATATTATTCCACCTCATCTCACCTGTTAAAGCCATCCGTTGCAGTAACTAACTATATATATTTGAATGGGAGAGATAATGACAACCCAGGGCGCATTCTCATTAGTATCTGTCCGAGAAAATTAGAGAAATGGCTATGGATTCAGGAAAGAGCAGGCGACAATATTTCGCCGGATCCCAAGGGAAGAGGGTGAGATTATTGTTGGCAGTAGTAGGGGGCATTATTGTTTTGGTGGGGCTGGCAGTGCTCATAACATGGCTGGCCCTCAAACCAGAGAAGCCCAACTACTATTTGGAAAATGGCTCTGTTTCCCAATTCCAAATCACTGAAGACGGGCTTGTCAATTCGAAGGTGTTCTTCAACATTACGACTAGGAATTCCAACAAGAAAGTTGCCATTTACTATGACAAAATCGATGCATTTCTTTTGTATGACGATGAAGAAATTGCGCGGGCTTCGATCCCGCCATTCTTTCAGGGCCAGAAGAACACAACCTTCCTTCACACTCCTCTACTTGGATACTTAGTTTCTCTGGGGCCAGACAATCGCAGAGATCTGAAGGTGGAGCATTCCTCCGGTAAGGTGGATCTGGTTTTGAAATTGTACGCCAGGATTCGATTGAAGAGAGGAAACTGGAAATCCAGGCACTATACACTGAGTGTCAAGTGCCGCCATCTCGTGCTACACCTCGCGGACGACAAGGGTGATGCAGTGGGAAGGATGAAATGCGACGTACAAGTGTAGTTAAGTTTAACTGATATGATTGATATTCAGGTTGATCCCCTCTTCTTCTTTTTTTGCATGTGGTTGTGAGGAAATTGCTTCTATATTTTGATGAGATGAGATTAGATAATTTGGGTTTCAATAAGAAGAAAGAATATGACGACCATCATGTTTGCTATGACATGTATGTTTGGGCAGTCTGGCTTTCAACATATAAGAATGTTTCTAAACAGCTCCGCTTTCTCCTTGTAAGCTTCAACGTTATTCGTTTGATCTGGTTTCGAAAAATTGGTCTACACTTTCAGGCTGCAAACTGTAAAACAAACAAAAGTTTCAAAATTCGTGTGCTTTTCATACTGTAAACTGCAAAAGAAATGAAGTTTCAATCATTGATATTCTTCGGATTATGAATTTATATAGGGGGATACTTCAAATTGTCACGAATTGGGTATTTCGCTTAAGCAACTTTATATAAATTCGTAGGTGAATTGGGTTACATATAATTATGAAACTATGTTATTTAAAATGTGTTTTTAAGTATATAAATTGATTTAGTTTTTTTTTAATTATTAAATTTCAAATTGAAATTTAAGATTTTAATAAATTTTTGCATAATTTCAGTTAAAATTGATAAGAAAATTTAAAAAAAATAATAATTTTTTTTTTAAATGGTATTTTTGACTCATTTTTTTAATTACTTTTGTTCAAAATTTGACAAAAATATTAAAATTATAAGTTTGAGTTATACAATTTATACAATCTGATAAACTATTAAAAAAAATTTGTAAAAAATTTGTTGGTCAATCCTAAATCCTTTAACTTCTATCACCAGAAGTTTGGCATTCTACATATAAAAGGTCTAAATAAAGAGTATCTAAGATTGCTCACATTCTATAATCTGTCTGTTAGTTGGCGAAGGTCTAATGAACAGTATGGCTCATCACAAGCAAACGTAAGAGACGGAGGCGGGCTTCCAGAGCTCGGTGGCGGCAGTCGGACTTGCCCTTCAACTCTTCGCTATGTGAATTCACTATTGTTCTTCTCCCAAAGCGACACCCTATGTTCTATTGTGCTTTGCACAATGCGGCCGCAAGCAATTGAGGTAAGTTGGTATTTTTGGTTTCGTTGGAATTTAGAAGGTGTGAGTAGCTAGCTCGTTGGAGGCTTTTGGAGGTGGTATAGATGGTGGTGTTGTTGGGGTGGTGGTGGTTGTACGTGGGATACTCTTTTTCAGGTTTTTGGTCTAAGAATTGACGTGCCTTGTGTCTTCGTGGGCATTTTCTCTATATGCGGTGGAGATAGAGGATTCACCTTCCTCAAAGTTTATGTGTCGGCATTTTGGGGAGCGTCAGCCTGGGGTGAACTTCACACGCCTACTCCTTCTCTATTTTCTTGTGTTCTCGGCGGGGTGCTCGATTGGTGGCAGGACGATAGCCAAGTTGTTGTGCATGCTTGTATGTGGAGAATTTTGGGTAAAGGGAGGTCTCGGCTTTGGGTAAGAGGTTTTGGCAAGTTACAGTGGACTTGGCTCTGAGATTGTTGGTAGCTTCGACTCTTTTGGGTTGTTCAACATGCGTCCTTCCCCTCGGCGTGGATGCTACTCCCCCTGCCAAACTAGGCTCAGCGGGTTGTGGGGACCCAGAGAGGTTGGATCCTTTAGAGGAGCTGGGAATGGTGGCAGCTAGGACACATCGAGGTGGCAAGACTACTGACCGCTCTTGGTTGTCGGGTGTTGGAATGCGTGGTTGACGTGGCAGCAACAAGAAGGCATCCTGTAGGGGTGGGAGGTAGGGGTAGGAGGTCGTAGAAAACTCAACAACGTGGTGGTGTGCAATGTGGTTTAATTGTCAATGGAGGGTCTGGTAGTCGTTCAACTCCCATCCCACATGTAATTCAACATTGTTGTTTCAATAATTGTCGTGACCTAACTCAATCTTTGTTGGATCGGGTGGAGTCGGCTGAACGAGTTCAAAGGGAGAAGCATAATGAGCTCGTGGCTACCCTTGACACGATGCACTATTTTAGTTTCCACTTGCTTCAAACAATGGTTAAAAAACCAGGTCGAGGTGAAACCACGTGCACTTTTTTACTTTGGATGTGCATCATTTCTTTACCATATGAATAAAATTTCTACTTCCCAAAATAATAGTTATATCCAATACATTTTCATAAAAAATAAAAATTAATTGATTTAAGTTATCCATATGTATATGGACATAAAAATGTAAAACTAATTTATCATGATTTATTATGTATTAATGTAGTTTGCAATATATGATATAGACATTTACTACATATTAATGTAGTTTGCTATATGTGATATACACATTTCTACAAATCATCCAAAAACCTATAATGAGTGACATAGTATATGGACCATGAACTCTCGACGCTAAAACATCCAATTTTGTCTATTTCCTTCTGCAGTATGTGGTGTGGAGCGATAAAAAGGTGTCTTTGTAACTCCTAATTATCTCACATTAATTGTCAACCCAGGGACGACTTTTTATTTCAAGAGTGTACTCAGTCTGAGGCAGCTATCTACTCAAGAGTAATGTTTGTGAAGATGTAGTATAGAAATACAAATGCAGAAATAATAAATGCTTGAAAAGAAATCTGCTTGAAAAGAAATCTAATTACAAATGACAGAAATGTAAAGACTACACTACAGCAACCTTGTTAGACATCGATTAGGGATGCAATAGTAATAACTCTTTCCCTAGAAATCGATGTGAGATGACCAAATCTGGGGACCTGGAATGATTAGCTCTGCCCTCTACAGTTTAGAGATCTCAAAGCAAGTGAAAACAACTCAAAGGAAATGAAATCTAAAACGCAAACTGGAAAGGAACAACAATCTAAAAGAAATGAATAGGAATTGAATAGCAACGTAAAATAAACAGTGAATTCAATTCATAACCAAGCAAACTAGATTTCTACTCTTTTAATCCTGTCGACAGCCATGCAACAATCAACTATCGTAATTCATAAACAAAAGGAACAACAACTGGAATTAGATACAGAAAAACAACATTTTATAACAATTGAATCATGAATCATGCTTCTTGTAAAGAATGGAATAACAATGACTCTGTATTTGATCCAATTAGCAATAACTCAATTATTTAATTGTAATAAACGAACTTCACACAACAGAAATAAACTAATAGAAATACAAACAGCGGATCGCTCCACCAGGGCCGGGCCCTCAACCACCGGTGAAGCGTTGCTGTGCTTTACTCCAGCGCTTGAGAAATGGAACAACAGTGAACTCTTTTATTAATCAGGCATTAATAATGTTTACAAACAGTTCACACTCTCTTAACAAGAGCCGATGCACAATTCTGCAAATTACAATAAGAAAAGTCTCTCCATCCCCCCATACACAATACATGCTTCTCCTTTTATAATCAGAAGGTGGAGCAATTAAATAGCAAATAGGATCTCTAATAATAATATTGAATTTCTTCCAACCAATTGATCAACAATAAAATAGATTTACATCCCTCTTTCAACAACAGCAAGTCGAATTTGGTTTTGTAGCTGAGATTTGGAGGACGGCCGCAACCACAGATCTGAGAAAATCGTGCTCAAAGAACCCTGCGTTTCTCTCAGTACAAGCCGAATTTGGGCAAACCGTTCTTTAATAAAGTTAATTGGGTCCGTTCTGAACAAAACCCATGTTCCGGATTTTCCAGATTCGTCTTCATTTGCTCAGAATCTCAACCGAAAAACTGTCACTCCTTATTCCAGCGCATTTCTGAGTTGGCACTTTTAATGATCAAATCTTCAATCTGGAAATTATCTTCGAGGCTAAAAATGGTGAATAATGTTATAACCAACTTATTAAAACCATCATTGATAAAATAATTCATAATCATCAATTTATTAGAAATAAAGGAAGATAAATAATATTCATCCATAAGAGCATAAATCATTTATAAGATGGATTTAAATAATAAATTATAATAAATGACGTGATGAAGAATGGTAGAAATGGGTGGAATAATCGTTCACAAGTGATAATAATAATGGCATATTAACGGCCCAACATACCCCCACACTCAATATGTTGCATGTCCTCATGCAACGAAAACATGAATATATTGCATGTCCTCATGCAACCCAAAGACAAAAACCCATGTGTTAACCAAGCAATAAAAAATATGTTCATCTTAGCTCATGAAATGGATAGAACAAATGAATTCTTCCTTAATTAATGAATATTCACTTTTAGTAATCTTGATGAAGGCATAACAATTTTTATATTGACATTCAACTATATGTATATATGAAGTTGCAACAAAATATGATATAGATAACAGCAAACTTCATTAACCATTTTCTCAAAACTACAAACCAGATTTTGTTGAAATGTTGCAAGTAAGTTTATAATATATGAATGTCTCTATGATCCAAAAATCAGATCGTTTTGATGCACGGATCATGAGATATAAACAAAATGGTTGTAGGTGAGAGTGCATGATTTCCGAAATTTTATGAACCAATTTATCTTGAAATTATCTGGGTTTGTATTAATGATACGTCTGTGTTTTCCAGAAATCACAAGAATTGAGTTCATGGTTTTTTTAAAAAATATTATGGAAATCAATTTCTGCATTGTGTAAAAAATGAAATTGTATGCCTTAAATGAGAAAGAAAATTGAAAACATCCATCATGCATAGCAATTCCTCCCCCTCACTGAAGAATTAGCATGCCCTCATGCGATGCTAGAAAAAATTGAGGTGGTTGCTACCAGCTGTTGAATTCTATGCTTGGTGTAAAACAACATGGAATAAGGGAGGTGGTGAGAGTGAATAAGAATAGCAATGGATGATAAAGAAGATGAATAACATGGTCATAAGAAAGAAATGAATGAAAGGAACACTCCCCCATACTCGAAAATGATATGCTGCTGAAAAAGGGAAGGTGGTAAAGATGTGGAATGAAGGATGATAAATAATGTTCAAAATGGATTTTCATGAAATTCTCCTAAATTCGTAATAAATCAGAAAATTATGCTATTTTACCTCAAGTTTTACCTCCAAAAATGTGGAATGACATATATGGACTGGCAGTTGTTGAAGCTGATGTAGGCAGAGTTGGTGCTGAAAGTGATGCAAAAGGTGGAATCCAAGTAAGCACATCATGTCTGAAGAATTGTTCACGTTCGCGAGTTGCTCGAGCCTCTTCTGTTAGTTGCAATACTGTAGTCATGCTGTGAATAGAATTCTGCCCATACTTGTTGTTCTCCTGTAAACAAAGCACTATTTTGCATACAATGTTCTTGAATCCATAGTGTTAGTTTTGAATAGAAATAGATAAGATGCATGCAAAACTTTCAGTCAGAAAAACTTTTGTCAAATCAACAAGTTATGACAGAGTGTAGTAATCATATCGCATGCTATCCCATAATGCATACATTCCCCCTCCAATTGGAAAAGGAATTCCATGACCATAAAGCATATGAGAGGTGTTGTGCTGACGGCAAGGCACGAGAATGAACAATATATCAGTAAATGAAGCAGAGTACACATATCAATGATAGGACAACGAGAGTTATGATTATAATGAGAGCAGAGTGTGTAAAGATAGTTATGAATAAGAGATAGGATGCTTTGAATTGATGATAGGTGATGAAAAAGAGAAAAAGAACAACAATATGCCAAAAAGATGTTTTACTGATAGTATGCTAGCTGAAAATGATGCGATTGATCATAAAACAATTTCTCATGCATAAAGGTTCAAAACAGGGAAAAAGTTAAGGAAATAACTTCTCTGATAAAAAGAAAAAATAAGAAAATGGTATTATAATAATAATTGACGATAAGATATAACTTCAATACCATAAGCAGAGCCACTGCTGCCAGCAGGCGTCCATAGCCTCGGCAGGGTTGCTTTTTAACCCATATGAGCCAGAATCCTCAATTTATAACTAGAGAGTTACATTGTTGTTCTATAGAAGAGATCAATGTGCTGGCGTGGTAACCAGATAACCACACTGCCATTCACTGGGATGTAGCAAAAGTGATCAGGCCGGCTCGTGATGAGACCTCCTGTTCCAAGGATAATTTGACTATCCAATGGATCATAGCCCTGGTGTGGTGGCCATAATGGGAATGTCACTTTCTTACAACCTTATGAACATGGTAGGCTAGCTCGTAATGAGACCCCCTATCCTCCATCTGTGAACAAAATTTTGTTGTTATTACACAATTTTATGATAAAAAGAGGGAGGCTCAGTACTCCTTAAGAGCAGGGATGGTGGAAGAAGTTGAACATGTCAATAGAAAAAAAAATATACCCATAATCTCATTTATTACAGACAGAGAAGATTATAACCAGGAAGGGTGGAACCAGCATGGTATTAAGATGATCAATCAATATCATGTTCAACAGAAAACAATGCAGTAAAGTAGTATATAAATTATTGTGTCCCTTTTTGAAAATAATCTATCATCAAGGAGTTGTCCTGTTAAAGATCATAACATGAATGATATTAACTTGCTTCAATAGAATCCATAATTCTTGTCCTCATAAAAGTAGTGTACTTCATGCCATGAAAGGGAATCAGTAAAATGTGGTTGAGATGAACTAGAAATAATCCCACAAGAGGAAGGAAGGGTTGCTCCCAAAGTGTTGCTTCTTTGAAGGAACAACAAAAACACTCAAAAAAAGTGTTGTTCCTTGTAGGGAACAACAAAGGAAATGCACAAAAAAAAACAAAAATACACACAAAAAAAGTGTGAAAATGCAAATGTCGTTCCTTTGGAAAAAGGAACAGCAAAAACACTCAAAAAAAGTGTTGTTCCTTGTAGGGAACAACAAAGGAAATGCACACCAAAAAGAAAAAAATACACACAAAAAAGTGTGAAAATGCAAATGTTGTTCCTTTGGAAAAAGGAACAGCAAAAACTAAAAGTGTCGTTCCTTTAGAAAAGGAACAGCAAAAACGCAAGTGCCGTTCCTTTGGAAAAGGAACAACAAAATGGACAGTCATACAATGCAAACATGTAAAAAACAAATTAGTTGTTCACGGTATTGATGCTGAGGATGAGTTACAGTTTGAATGAAGCAATACTTGAAACACAAAATATAAGAGAAATTAGAAAAAAAAAAACAACAAAAACAGTATGTAAATAAATAAATTAAGTTATAACAGCTATGATGTTATGTCAAAAAAAATGATCTCTTTGAAAAATGTTTTGGCAGTAGTGATAAGACATGAATCTTCAAATTGAAATCAATTCTTCATTTCTTCTATTACAAATCCGTTGGGTAATGAGTTAGATGAAATTCCTTTGTTTCATAAAATTTCTTTCAAAAATCACTCGTCCATAAATTGACCTTCTTTATTTTCCCAAGACCTGCAAAAAACGAGTGTCTACCTGCAAGAAAACATTAAATCATGGAGAAAGAGAGGTGCGCGGGCTCCCCTAATCCAAGAATTATGCAAAAACTAACAAGTAGTTACTCTGTAAAACAAATCCACGGAGAAAATAACAAAGTAAAATTTATTTGTTACTTGCGGGAGAGCAGTGGCCAATCATGCTAACCTGCAGTGTTTTAGTCACAACTTCTTTGTTTTTCGTCCAAATTGAGTGATTCCAAAGCCAAATGAGAGCTAATTCAAAGGTTAATCTCCAATAGCAACAGGTTTTAAAAATTTAATGATATGATATGTCAATTTTACTTAGAACAACCTGCATAACAGAGTCATTTTCGCTTACCCCACTTAGAACAACAGTGAATGTTTTAAGCATAGATTCTTCGTTTGATGTCGGATTCGAATGATTCAAATTGGAAATGAAAGTAGATTCATTTATTTAGCTCCAATAGAAACAGGTTTTGAAGAAAAGAAGAATTGATAGGTGAAATACTGTAAGGAACATCCGGAAAAACAGAGTTTTAAGGGTGCTGATTTACGATAGACAGTCAGTATTTTGATCATAACTTCCCCATACGATATCGAAAATGAGTGATTCCAATTGAATTGGAAACTAGATTCATAGGGAAATCTACCATAGAAACAGGTTTTAAAAATTCATTCATTTAGGTCTCCAAAAACTGACTGTCCCAACTCTGTTCTTGAGCTGCCCGCTAGACATCCGGTCAATGTTTTGGTTCTAACTTTCTCGTTTCAAATCCAAATTGAGTGATTCAAATTGGGTTGGAAAGTAGACATCAAGGGCTACTTAGGATAGAAACATATTTTAAAAATATTCCTTTTTGGTCCATCAAAACATGACTGTCCCGACTGTTTTTGCAGAAATTTCATCAAGCCCACAAGCCAAAAAAAATATGATATTCAAGCATTTTTCAAATTGGTGATAAAAGTGAATATGAGTGTTTGTAGAGCTATTATTTTCATTATAAGTCATCTACATACACAAATGAATTAAAAAATTATCACCAATGTTGATTTGCATAGCATGTTGCAACAAAAACAACTAGTTTTACATAAAAAACAAAATGCATTTATTTATTCCCTTATTTATTTTATTTTCTACACTAACCTATTTTGACTTGAAAAATGAATATGACTACGTATATGAGTACTTCCAGTGTAGCCATTTTCGAAATAAGGCTTCATGTATACACATACCCAAATTTGAAAAATGCATATTAGTGAAAATTAGGGTACGAGAAGCCAACTTCCCTTGAAAAAATGGTATCAAAAATTGTTGAAGCATAGAGTGATGATGCAAACACGTGATGGAGTGAAAACAATCTTCAATATATCCGTTACTTTCTTGATTTCCCATCATACCATGAAGTTCTTGAGCTTTTAAAATGGTTTGTTGGTGCAACCTAGAAGAAACCTCATTTGCTTCCATAGCTTCTACAATTTTTGAATTTGAAACATTCTGAATCTCATTGTAAGTTTTCTCTAATGGTGCATGTGAGATAGAATGGGTGGGAAGGGTGGGTAAATTTGGCAGATCAACATTGTAAGCATGTTGTACTGGTTTATTATGGTGAGTGTGTGGAATCAGTTGAGCAGGAAAATGTGTAAGGAATGGAGCATTGTGATGATGTGGTTGGTTGGGTTGAGTGGATAAATTTGATATGCAAGCAGGATGTTGTGGAAGAGCTGGTGGAGAATATGGAGAATGTGCTTGTGCTACAAGATGAGGGAGATTAGTCATGCAATCATAAGGTGAACCGTGCCAAACTTGTAGACAAGATTGGTGGTGGTTATATTGCGATTCGCATGGCTGCTCTAACATGTGAGTATTCCATAATGGATTATGCAAGTAAGAGAATGGAGAAGAAGTGTTTTGAACCATACCTGTTGACCTTGTTGTAGCTTCCTTATCTCTTTGATATGCTACTTCCATCCTAGATAAGGAAGAGTGAGTATCTATGGGCTGCTCCTTTCGGTCATGAGGGAAAAACACTTCATCAAATTCTTCATTTTTATGAACCTGCAAAACGTCCAATTTTGAGCTTAAAGAGCTAATAAAATCAACTTTAAAATTTTCAAATAAATCATTGATTTCAGCTCTTATGTCTCCTATTCTTGTAGCAGATTTGGAAAACAAAGAACAAACATCTCTAGAATTCTTACCAGCCTTGGAGATTCCTCTTGAATACCTTATGCACAACTCACAAACATCATCATATGATAACCGAAAAACATCACCTTTTCCTATCAGATTTAAGAGTTCTAAAAATTCATCTTTGATTCCTTTAAGAAGGAGTGTTTTTAAGATCTCTTTTTCCAAATGCTTATGCTTTGATTTTTGAAGGTTATAATGAAATCGATTTACATAGTCCTCCAAACTTTCATCTTCCCCTTGTATCATACCGAAAATATTTTCATTGGATTTGCAATAGTCTTGGTACTTCTTCAAGAATATGTTCTTCATGTCCTCCCATGATTGGATGCAATTCCCACCTAGGCTCATGAACCATCGGAGAGCTGCTCCTTTTAGAGTAAGAGGAAACACTTTCAATCTTTGATCATTAGTACAACAATCATATCCTCTACAAAGTATTTCGAACTCAAATAAGAATGTATCTGGATCTTCATTTGCTAAACCATGAAAATTTGGTAAAGATGGGGGAATTATGTGCATTTGTATCACTCCTCCTAGATCTTTGATAGGAAATTCAAAAGTAGAAATGTGAGCCATTTCTTACCATAATATAAGATGTTTTTCATGTGTTTCTTCGAGGCTCCTTCTTCAAATGTTCCTGTCAATTAGTTAGTGAAATGGGTGGTGCTTACATCACCACTTGAATGAAATCATGTGATTCATTTTTCAAAATTTCTATTTTTTTCCTAGTCATTCACACAAAAATTCAAACATCTATTTCTACCCAACAAAGCAACAACAAATCTGTTAGGAAAGCGGACAGTGGAGCAGGGCTTTTACATGCTCCGCACGTAGGTTCTTACCTTCCGTTTTTAAGATCCAACTCTTCCCTAGCAGGCACTCATCAGATTCACACTAGTCTTTAGAAATGGCTACACTCTCCCCGGCAACGGCGCCAAAATGTGGAGCAATAAAAAGGTGTCTTTGTAACTCCTAATTATCTCACATTAATTGTCAACCCAGGGACGAATTTTTATTTCAAGAGTGTACTCAGTCTGAGGCGGCTATCTACTCAAGAGTAATGTTTGTGAAGATGTAGTATAGAAATACAAATGCAGAAATAATAAATGCTTGAAAAGAAATCTGCTTGAAAAGAAATCTAATTACAAATGACAGAAATGTAAAGACTACACTACAACAACCTTGCTAGACATCGATTAGGGATGCAGTAGTAATAACTCTTCCCCCTAGAAATCGATGTGAGATGACCAAATCTGGGGACCTGGAATGATTAGCTCTGCCCTCTACAGTTTAGAGATCTCAAAGCAAGTGAAAACAACTCAAAGGAAATGAAATCTAAAACGCAAACTGGAAAGGAACAACAATCTAAAAGCAATGAAGAGGAATTGAATAGCAGCGTAAAATAAACAGTGAATTCAATTCATAACCAAGCAAACTAGATTTCTACTCTCTAATCCTGTCGACAGCCACGCAACAATCAACTATCGTAATTCATAAACAAAAGGAATAACAACTGGAATTAGATACAGAAAAACAACATTTTATAATAATTGAATCATGAATCATGTTTCTTGTAAAGAATGGAATAACAATGACTCTGTATTTGATCCAATTAGCAATAACTCAATAAATAAACGAACTTCACACAACAGAAACAAACCAATAGAAATACAAACAGCAGATCGCTCCACCAGGGCCGGGCCCTCAACCACCGGTGAAGCGTTGCTGTGCTTTACTCCAGCGCTTGAGAAATGGAACAACAGTGAACTCCTTTATTAATCAGGCATTAATAATGTTTACAAACATCTCACACTCTCTTAACAATAGCTGATGCACAATTCTGCAAATTACAATAAGAAAAGTCTCTCCATCCCCCCATACACAATACATGCTTTCTCCTTTTATAATCAGAAGGTGGAGAAATTAAATAGCAAATAGGATCTCTAATAATAATATTGAATTTCTTCCAACCAATTGATCAACAATAAAATAGATTTACATCCCTCTTTCAACAACAGCAAGTCGAATTTGGCTTTGTAGCTGAGATTTGGAGGACGGCCGCAACCACAGATCTGAGAAAATCGTGCTCAAAGAACCCTGCGTTTCTCTCAGTACAAGCCAAATTTGGGCAAACTGTTCCTTTATAAAGTTAATTGGGTCCGTTCTGAACAAAACCCATGTTCCGGATTTTCCAGATTCGTCTTCATTTGCTCAGAATCTCAACTGCAAAACTGTCACTCCTTATTCCAGCGCATTTCTGAGTTGACACTTTTAATGATCAAATCTTCAATCTGGATATTATCTTGGAGGCTAAAAATGGTGAATAATGTTATAACCAACTTATTAAAACCATCATTGATAAAATAATTCATAATCATCAATTTATTAGAAATAAAGGAAGATAAATAATATTCATCCATAAGAGCATAAATCATTTATAAGATGGATTTAAATAATAAATTATAATAAATGACGTGATGAAGAATGGTAGAAATGGGTGGAATAATCGTTCACAAGTGATAATAATAATGGCATACTAACGGCCCAACATGTGGCAGAATAGATATTTGAATACATCCATTAGTGTTTAGTGAAGTTAAAGTTCAGTTTTGTTTGAGGATAAAGGCATAGTTGTTGAAGACACAAACGTCGTCGTAAAACGCACCTTCTAAAACGTGTAGAAAGAATTCAATAACATCCCCTATGGGCCCCTGAACTTGCTCGGAAATTTTAAGAAAATATTGCTGTAAACTCTCATCTTTATATATGGATTGCACTACAATAAAAGTTTGTTTTATTGATAAAATATAAAATTAAATTATTTTAATCAATAAAATAAAATTTCAAACATAATTTTATTATAAATCTTTGGAGATTATCATGTTAGAGAATTAATCTTTAGTTAATAATCCATTGCTGTAGGACTAGTTAACAGAATGGTATCTTCTTTAACTGTTTCTTAGTTGTATAAATATCTCTCTCATTCAATAAGACAGTTTGTGTGCTCTCTAGCACTTTGTTTTATTTCCTTATGTTATTCTTTTGTTATTCTGTCATATTAGAGCCTGGTGTAGAGTGAAGAACCTGTTGTAGAGTGAAGAGCACGAGGCGTTATTTCCAATTTGTTTTTGTTGTTCGCCTATGTGAAGAAGCTCTGTTCGGCTGTGTGAAGAACCTCCACTTCATTCCAGCTGCTACTGAGTTTGCTCAATGGATCTGCCATTTTGGAATATAGTCTGAAGAAACAAGTTCTCTCTTTAAGGTGACGACATATTAGTCTGTTTATTTTCTGTTACACAATTTTTTTATTGTTTCTTTTAGTTGAAGAGAGTTGTGTAGTGCACACCTCCACGTGCAGAGAGGTCAGGAACTAAGCCTTGGGGTGACGCAATACTGTAATCAATTTGAAAAGATAGCAGTTTAAATAGCCGTTGCTTCGTTCAAAAGAAATAAGTAGCCTTGTCGTTGACTACAAAATCTTACCTCAAGATTGGGATTCTATTCTGAGATTAGTGAAGTTTTTGCTGTTGCCTGCGTGAAGAGGACGATAGTTCGAAGTGTGCACACCCAGTTTTGCTATTGCACAAAAGTTTTCTACTCGAGATTTGTTTGCTGCATTCTCCAACTATTCATTCTTCTTGTTGCTGCTCACAATTTCTAAAATTTGTGTAGAGGCTCTTGTTTTCTGCTAAACACAGTACAAGTTTTGTTGTAAAAAGGTGTCACATTTATGATTGTTTTAAACATAGCTTCGACGAGTCAGTTTGCAATCCCTACTCCATTATTTAGCGGGATGAATTACGATTTTTGGAGTCTTAAAATGCAAGCATTCTTACAAGGTTTAGGTTGTTGGGAATAAGTGGAATTGCGTTCACAGAACCTGATGCAAATACAATTGCTAGAATGAGTGTTGTTCAAAAAAAACAATTTGATGAAATTAAACAGAAAGAAGGTAGAGCAAATTCGTGCATTTTAAATTCCTTAGATGACTCTATTTTTCCTAAAATCATTGCTCCTAAGACTGCTAAATCAATATGGGATATACTTAAGGTTTCTTATCAAGGAAATGATAAAGTAAAAATGGTAAGATTACAGACTCTCAGAACACAATTTGAAACACTTAAAATGACTAAATCAGAAACAACTGATCAATCCATGACTAAAGTTATGGGTGTTTTTAATCAGCTTCGAATGAATGGTGAAGAACTTCTAGACCAAAGAATTGTTGAAAAAATTCTTAGATGTTTGCATAAACAATTTGACATGATAGTTACTGTTTTTGAATCGAGAGAAAATTGTTTGTGAAAGAATTAATTGGTTCTTTATTGGCTCATGAAGCAAGAATTAATTTAGATGTCAGTAATTTAGAACATGCTTTCAAATCTAAAGCTCTATGGATAGAGGTAGAGGCAAAGGTTTTCGTGGCAGGAGAGGAAAAGATAGATGACAGTCTTAGTCCAATGATAGATCATAGGTAACTCAAACACATTCAGAGCAGTCTCAAACTGATCATGGTCGTAGGTCGATAGATAAATAAAAAATTCAATGTCACTACCCAAAAAAATATGGCCATTATAAATCTTAATGTCGAAAACTACAATATGTTTTGAGTAAAAACAAAGCCAATGTCACAAACACTGAATGTGAAATATCATATGCTTTATTTTTAGCATGCCAAGTGACTGTGAAAGTACCTAATACAGATGTTTGGTTGGTAGACAATGGATGTAGTAATCGTATGACTGGTCATAGTGATTTGTTTTCACATCTTGATACATCTTTCAGTTCCTCTATTGGTTTGGGTGATGATCGTCAGGTTAAAGCTTCAAGAAAAGGTGTTGTACCTGTCTTAATAAAACAAAATGTTGTGAAGAATATCTATGATGTTTGTTATGTACACAATTTTAAGCATAATTTGTTGAGTGTTGGTAAGTTAGATGCACATGGTTATGCTGTTAACTTTCACAACACTACTTGCATGATTGTTGATAAATATAAGTCTCTTGTTGCAAAGATTCCTATGACAAAGAACAGGTTGTATCAATTACAATTGAAATGAGAGAAGTTGTATGCACATAATGTTTCAACGCCAACTGACACTGATTTATGGCATTTGCGATATGGTCATTTAACTATCAAAAGTATGAGTTTTTTGCAAGGACAACCTATGGTGAAAGGTTTTCCTGCTTTGTCTGATCATATCTCTTCATGTACAAGTTGTATAATGGGTAAACATAAGCGATATAGTTTTTCTTCGGCTTCTAATAGAGCCAATGAACAACTATAGTTAGTGCATACAGATTTGTGCGGTCCAATGCAAGAAAAATCAGTTGCTGGCAGTCTCTATTTTATTACTTTTATTGATGATTTTAGCAGAAAAATTTGAGTGTATTTCATCAAATACAAATCTGAAACATTTTCCAAGTTCAAGGAATTCATAGCCGAGGCTGAAAAACATAGTGGCAAGTTTATTAAAGCTCTGAGGTCTGATAAAGGAGGTGATTATGAACCTAACGAATTCATTGATTTTTGCAAACAACATGGTATTAAAAAACAAACGACAACGAGTTATACTCTGCAACAGAATGGAGTCGCAGAAAAAAAGAATCAACCAATTATGAATATGGCTCGAAGTTTGCTTAAAACATGAAATTTGCCTAAAGATTTATGGGCTGAAGCAGTTGCATGTTCAGTATATATTTTGAATAGGTCGCCAACTTCCAGTGTTCAAAGTTTTGTACTTGAAGAAGCATAGAGTGGAAAAAAAGGTAACTGTTTCACACTTTCACGTATTTGGTTGTATTTCTTTAACTCATGTTCCCAAAAAATTGAGAAAAAAACTTGATGATAGGAGTGAAAAGTATATTTTTGTAGGATATAGTGATTGATCTAAGGCATACAAATTGTTTAATCCTATAACTAAGAATTTTTTCGTAAGTTGAGATGTGAAATTTCTGGAAGACAAGTCTTGAAATGAAATGGAAAACAATACTTGTCATAATCCTTCTATTGTGTTAGATGAACATCAAGAACCTGCAACAAGCACTCTAAGATTATAGGTTCAAGACAAAACCAGTAGTAGTTCATCAAGCAATAGCAGTTCATCATCTTTTAAGTCTGATTCTGATAATCCTAAAATGAGAAACTTAAGTGATATTTATGCACAAGATGATGTTAATGATATTGTAAATTTTGCATTTCTTTCATTTCAACCTACTTGTTTTGAAGAGGCTATAAAGGAAAAAGAATGGGTAGATGCAGTGAATAATGAAATCGATGTTATTGAAATAAATCAAACTTTGGATTTGGTTGATTTACCTGATGATAAAAATTCTATAGGTGTGAAATGGATTTTTAAAAGACAGTTAACTGAGGGAGGTGAAATTGATGAGCACAAAGCAAGATTAGTTGCCAAAGGTTTTTCTCAGCAACTTGGCATAGATTATGGTGAAACATTTGCACCTGTAGCAAGAACTGACACTGTTCGATTTGTATTCGCTATTGCAGCACAATACAAGTGGCCTGTTTACCAAATAGACGTAAAGTCTGCTTTTTTGAATGGTGTTTTGAACGAAGAAGTGTATGTTGAACAACCATCTGGTTTTGAAATAAAAAATCAAGAACATAAAGTGCATAGGGTGAAAAAAGCATTGTATGGCTTGAACCAAGCTCCAAGAGCTTGGTACACCCAAATAGACCATTATTTGTTGAATAATGGTTTCAGAAGAAACGACCATGAACCCACCTTGTATATCAAGAATGATGATCAAGGTAACATTTTGATACTTTGTCTTTATGTTGATGAGATAATTTATCTCATGGCAAAAGAATATCCTGTTTTCATAATATGGGCATCGACCATTTTGGCCCCTGTCAATCACCTCGGGTTGGTGCATTCTTGCAAGAGACGATTATTATAAACATTACAACTCGCCCCTTCATTCTGATGCATACAAACTCTGCAGCCATCACAAAAAGAAATTAATGTATAGTAGGAAAAGGCGTGCGGGAATTACTTGTAACCCTAGCTAGTCGAGTGAAGATGACATTCCTAGATATGAAGTCTACGCTGCTCAAAATCTTACATTCCATGTAAAATGGAGTAAAAGAATATGGTTACAATGTGTCTTGGCAAACTGCAATATTGCAGCGATATACCAATGATTGAGCTTATTCAACATGAAGACATGCAAACATCAAATGCGTGGGAATCCTCTACGACTAAATATTCGGGCATCACTACATCCTCGCTCTTCATAAATAAATAAATCCATGGAAATAATTCTACCGTGAGTTGAAATATATACACAAATGATGAATTAATATTTTAATAATTATATATAATTAAAATATAATCATTATCATTAATCTTATATATATATATATAATTAATCAATATATAAATTTCAATTTATTAATAATTATTATTAATTATAGTTATATATCTATCATATAATTAATCAATATATGAATTCCAATTTATAAAATGCATAATCAGTGAAAGAAGAGATTGAAATACTCCATATTTGGAGAGTTATTTTAAAGTCTTTTGAGACTCTATATTTTATTTTTTAAATGTTGTAAGGCTTCTGCCTATCCTTTATCTAAATTGACCAAATTCCCTGAACACTGAATACTGTGTAGATGCCCGAGTTAATGTGACATGTAAGTGGAATCTGTATTTCAGTAAAGAACTATTCTTTTCTCCATTTGCTGGAAAATTGTTATTATATAACATGTAGAATTAAATATGATTAAATAGCTATAATAGAGTGTATTTATTTTCAATATAGTGTTAAGAATATTTTGAAAATGTAACCTATATCACAATGAAGTGAAGTGCATTGTTCCATTCCGTTCTTAATTAAATGGAAAGAATATTTGAAAATTTACAATTGAATGTGTTAAGTAAAATTAACTGTTTAACTATTTTTATTAAGTGCAGTTTGCAAGTTTTGGAAAGATATTTAATTGTGTATCTAACTCTATTCTTCTATAGAGTCTATTAATTTAATCAGTACTTTATAAGGCCATTAAAGTCTCTAATCATCAATAACAATTATACAAATGTTTCCTGAATGATTTTACTATTGTAAAGATGTTAAATAAAAAAGTCGTTTTCGAAAACCTAATGCCAAAAAATCACCGAGGGATTTGTGAAAATGCTAATATAAATAGAAATACATATTTGTAAAGTACGGGATCCATATGGAAAACACATTTCCTAGAACATTACAAAATCTAAAATGTGGGTGGCATAGTAAAAAATCTTGGCAACGAATGAGACAGACCTCCGATGGGAACAGGCCTGTACTGCTGTCAGTTTACTGCTCGGACCAAGTCCCCCCATGCCCTCTTGGGCTTGTTGTCTTCCTCCGTAGCCTGCCCAAAGTCACATCTGTCATCATAAAATATTAGAGATGAATTAAAATTTTTTATATATTCTGCTAAACTAAAAAAGGCAATGGGAAAATGAAAAAAACTATATATTTGACTATTAGGATACAGAAGGGGAGAGAACAAACTGTGTGCCTTTGGAATACAGGTAACAAATGGTGAAATTAATTATGTCTGAACTCTCTGTTTCAGTGGCCTAAATGTTTTCTTCTTTATGGCTTGATGCAACGCTTTTCATTACAATATGCAATAAATAACCACACATCTCATTCTTTTGGAAAGCTGAAAAGAGAATATGCAACAAAAAAAACCACACGTCTCTCTCTTGGAAAGCTGAAAGGAGAAAAAAATATTTAAAAAAAAAGGGAGGACGCAGAAATCAACTATCAGAAAGCATGGACTATTTTTGACGGGCCTGGTGGTATTATACATTGAAACGACAATAATTCACTAAGCAATTCAACCTCGATTCTTTTGTTGGTATTATTGTGTTTGTCATCTTCATGGTAAATCAGAAATTAAACTGAGAGAGCATTGAGATTGTTTCTCGCTCAAGAAAAAATGTTGTCACTATAACAATCAACCGTTGCTAATTGTTAGCGTGGGACAAAGGAGGTGACCAGGTAGAACAAGACAAGTGATTAAACCAATTTATATTAAAAACATTAAACCTAAAATCAAAAGGTGGCATATTAAACAAAACATTAGATCATATTCTATAATATAAAAAACATATAACAAGCAAAGGCGATGGCCATAGCGGTTATAGCTATGGCCTTCCACACGTTTCATAATGTAATGTAAATTTATTAATAGTGATTTTTTATTTTTATTTTTATTTTTCATTAATGTTATTATTATTATTTTTAATTTTTTAGTTTTTCTATTATATATATTGATGTAATGGTCTTAATCTGTTCAAAGGAAACCATGTTTGTTGGCTATCTTAGTGAATTAAAAGCCAACTAGTATTGGAGTTATTTCTTCCTTCTACTTGCCACTATATCTATTTTACTATGTTCATAAAAGTTAAAGTTTAACCAAAAGCTGTAAAAACTTGCAGCAAAAATCATTTAAAGCTATTAAAATCAAATGTCACTTATCAGAAGAGTCAATAGGAGCTGGATCTTTTGCAGTAGAACCCAACATATCTACTTCTGCATTGTTTGAAGTTGTCATTCGATTCTCCCAATTCTTGCCGCGGCATGATACTGAGACATGCCAATTTCTTGGATTTTCTGTTTGATTTGTTGCAATATTGAAACCACGGTTGGGTTTCCTTCTGCTTCTTGCATGCTAGTCATGGCCTTCGCCAAAACACATTTAAGTATCCAATATGTGTGAACAGATTGATGGAAAAGGGATAACCTCCCTCTTGTATTCCCAGGGTTGCATAGGAAGTCCATGGTGGCTTCTTGCTGTTTGATATCTTCTTCATCATGGTTGCTCTCTCTTTCCCAGCCTTGAATTGTGTTGTGGATCTGAGTTGGGTTTCCAGCTTCATAAAAATCATAAATATTGTTCATAACTTCTTTCTTAGTTTTCCTTCCATGCTTACGTGGCCCTTCATTCTGAATTGATTTCTTCTGCTTCCCTTTTCCTGTTCTCTAATGATGCAGGAGCATCAAGCTCAATTTTTCATTATTTAATTATGTAATAGGGGGATGAGACATTTTAATTATTTTATTAATTAAATTGTTTAATTTAATAAATTAGGAGAAAATGTGAGGATTATTGTATATATTATTTTAATAAATAAAAAGATATGAGTAAAATAGAATTATGTAGCAAATTTAGGGAGTAGGAATTCTATGTACGAGACTTTGTTGAATCCACACCTAGAATGAAGCTAGATTAGATTTAGTTGAGATTTGTAGGGAGAGATTTTTGGAATGGATTAAATTCATATTTATGTACAAATAAGGGAGCTGTGTGAGGAAGAAAATAAACTGAGAGAGAGTGTGAAATGAGGAGAATGTGAGAAATGGTTGGTAAACTTTTGTAAAGGGCCAAGAGTTAAGATAAGCTCTCCATTGTAATATATGGCTAGAGAAATTTTATATTTTATATCTGTAGATGATTTAATAGCTCTTTCTCCTTCATGTGAATTTTTAAGCTAAATATTTTTATAGTTTTATTTGAGGAAAAGCTTGTGTATTTTCATATTTGAGTGAGGCAATGAGTTTTATATGCTAGGATATGCTTTCTAGCAGAATCCCTGCATCATTTGGTATCAAAGCGGGAAAGATATCTGTTTTGGATATATGCGTAGACTGTGTGTGAACATGTGAGTGCAGGAAATTGACACCAGATTGAAGACACATTCTGCATTGGAGCAAAGAGTATGTTTATGGCGTAGTGGAGCCATGGGGCAATGTAATTTGTTAGTTTTTGCAAATTGAAGAAAGGCACAATTGATATAGCTGGAGCCACCAACAACATATATTGGTTACCATCGACGTGGAGTGAGATCGCAGGTTTGACATATGGCATTGAAATGCTATCACAACCCGTGACTGTAAGAAGGGAAGCATTGCTATCTCTCAGCGTTGAATGTCAAACCCCTCAGCAGTTGTGTGTGGAGTTTATATGTGGTTTGGTTTGATATGTATATAATTGTGTTGGCATCATATATGGTGTTTACCTCTGGTATGTCTTAACGCACAATTGCAATTGCATTACATATGGTATAGTGGGATATATGTTTGCATTACATCCCATATGGTATGACTAAGATACATTGTGTGGAGGCGTTGCTGTCACTACAACGATCAAAGGTTAATTGCCATAGCGGCCATGCTGTGCACTTACGCATGGTTTGGCTTCATATATATATTGATGTTACATCGCATATGGTATGAGTAGAACCTTTATATATGTGGGGTTTGTACTACATATGGGTATGTTTGTAATATGTTTACATGGGAAGAACTGTAGCCTTACATATGGTGATTTGTGATACGTTTAAGATATGATTTGAGGTAATGTTAACTATGTTAACGTTGAAGTTTAACAACGTTGAACCTTGAGTGCATACAGTCGATCAAATGGTTTATATGGTTTCAAGTTATGAAGGTTGGGATAGCCATATAGTTTTAATTTAAATTCATGTCATTCAATCATTTGAATGGACTTCATTTGATAATGATATAGTTCAAATGGGATCTTAAAAAAAAATACCATTTGGAAAGAAATAAATGGTATGTGGTTTTGAGACTTTTATAAAAAGGAAAATTTTATTGAATTGAAAGTGTAAGTGTAGGAATTGTGTGTTGTTTTCCTACATCATAATGTGCGTGTTTTTACATTTGTGTGAATGGAAATTGTGTGGATTTGGGTGAATGGAAACAACTCTTTTTGAGGATTCAATTTTTTTTTTAGAATTACAGAGAATGTATGTTTGATGGAGAATTAAAAGGAGATCAGACTTTGAATCCGAAAGATGATCGCATATGGAGATACAGTGCAGATAAGAGATGGAACAAAGTCACACAGAGATCTTGAGGGTGAGCTAATATGTTTTATTTTAAACTCTAGGTTGAAGATGATATTGCAGAATACAAGTTGTAGATAGGTGAAGATCTTAGCAAACAAAGATCACAGTTTTAAAAGTACTGTTGAAAGAGAATAGAAATAGTTTTTGAATGAAAGAAAAGTGTGGAGTAGAACATTGAAGAATTCCAACAGAGATTGGATAAGAAGGACAGTTGTGTGCATGTGAGTTGAAGCCTAGAGAGAGCGGAGAGATGCTCAAAGAAGTTCCAGAGAATAGAGAAATAGTGCTTGCCAAAGACCAAGTCTAGAGAGAGGATTGGTGAGGTAAGTGGCAGCAGGGAAGATTACTATTGCAGATGCTGAGGTACAATTGAATGGAAAATGAATGAAAATGTGCTAATCCTGGATGACATAAAGAGAAATATGCATGTTTATTTGAGAAGGTTTATTATGTATCGTGTGATGATTTATTATGCATAATGTGGATTCTTCACAGTTTTGGTTTAGTTATTTTGGACAAAGCCTGTAATAGGAAAAGAAGAATTCTTTTGATTGGTGATTGGAAATATAATTGCTTGATGTTGTAAACCTTTGTTTACCATTATGTGACGATATTTAAGGAGGAGATATTCAAGATGAACACAATGTACAAGTTGTACATCATTCATCGAAGAAGTTTCTTGTTCTCTGTACATAGGTAAAGAGAAGTGAATTAATGTTGCATGGTGTCTATAAGTGTAGGGAAATGTTTGCATTAAGACGACGAATTTGTGAGCATGCAAGTATTGACAGTGACAAAGATGGCACAAAATAATGGAAACCAGAGGGTTGAGTTCGCAGAAAGAAAGGTTTATTAACAACCTTAACAGGAGCATGCGGTATGATACTTTAGGAAGGTATTTTTGAACATTGAACATTGAATGGTTTATTTATTTTCACCTTAAAATAAATCTTGGAAAGCCTGAATTGAAATTCGACTAACGACTTCAGTATCATGTGAAATGATAAGGAAAATTGATGATTTTTCATAAGAATGAAGTATGAAAGAGGGTGAAGTTTTACATCCTAAATGTATTAGGGGTGTATGTTTATTGAAGAATAGTATAACTTCAATTAAGTCAAAATATCCACTATCATTGTTATTGGGGCAAATCTTGAAGTGAAAACATATGCTAGAGTCAAATGAAAGTTTGGATAGTTTGAGTTGAGATTGAGTATGTTCATCCAAGATGAAAAATTGGTGTAAGTCTGAAGTCAAAGAGTCGTAAGATAAGTCCAAAGTCTGAATGTAATTGGGTGCATGATCGGCATAGCCCGACACACAAATAATTGGTTATTGTAACACATGAATCACTAAAGTGTTTTTTGCAGCAAGAGGGTTGCCAGAGATTGGTTCCAAGATAGAGAACCAAGAGAAGCCAAGCGCAGGAGGAGAAGTTGTATTTTGATGAATGAAAAGTGTGAAGGATTGTGGAGAAGTGGATTAAATTAAGTCCACATGTGAACAGAGGCAGTTCACAAAGAAAGGGAAGATGACTATTGATAGTCATTTCTGAAGATCTGGTGAAGAACACAACTGAGGGAAGAAGAAGGAAAATTCCAAGGTAAGTGGCATATGTGAACAATCGACGGATGAAGAGTACGAGTGGGAGAAGGCTGAGATAACAATTCACCTTGAATTGTTAATGGAGTTGTTGCAGGAAAATGTGAAAAACCAGACACATGGTTGGACCAAGAGAAAGAAGGTGAAGTGGCAGAAGCTACATGCAAAGAAGGAAAAGCAGGTAAACATACAGTTGATGGAAGAGCTGAGGAAGCTCGAGCAGATGTTGAGTTGTGAAGAACTCAGAGAGGCTGAGTTAAAAATGGATGTTTCCATTTGTGGCCCAGAAAAGGGTGAAATTCTGGGTGAAGAGATCAGTGAGGAAGATCTCATGAACTATTGGGATAGTTCAAAAGCATCTGAATATGTGTTGGCGAGAGAAACAGATGAGGCCATGCTACATTTTTTTCACAGTTTATGTATGTTTGCAGGATGTGCGAAAGAGGGTGAGCAGTCTGATGGAACTATCACAAAGGAGAATAATACTCTTGATGTAAAGTCTGGTAGAGAATTCCTTTTAGAGAAGGAAAGCGTTGATTGGTTATAACAGGAAGAAATCATAAATGAATTCTTATTTGGGTTAAGACAACAAGTCGAAGCTATTATGGAATAGGAACAAAGTGGAAATGCCGAAGAAAAATTCCAAGGAGGTAAAAAAATGTATTTGTTTAATGAAATTACTGACAAAAGTTTACAATGTAATGATGCTGTAACTAGGACAATTCAGGGAGATTGCCCAAGGAAGAGTGGAAGTAGTGATGAGACAGAAGAGAAATCTATAGAAGAACTGAATCAAATGAAGGATTCAGAACAGTAAAGAGAGATGTCAACTGAAACATCCAGTGGAACCACAAGGTCATATGTGTTTAAGACTAATGATTTGTGTATGATTATAGGTACATCACAGGGTGTTGAAAAAACTTTTAATTTTGTTAAAGAAGAAGAGTTGAATCTAAAATCTGTTCAGAATGATGCTGAGATAGCAAGATCTCATAAAGAAATGAAGATAGAGGGGTCTCATGAAAATATTCAGCAGAATATTGAAGCAAAGGAAGAAGGACCATATGATGATTGGTCAACAAAAAATGAAGGTATGGAAAGTTGTGTAAAGTTTCCAAGTTCTACTCCAATTGAGATTGTTAATTTATATAGAAAGTTAGATCTTCAGAGAAGAGATTTGGAAAAGAAGAGGATCTATTTTTAGGGAGATTTCCTGAAAGACACAGAACAGGGAAACACTTTTCAAACAGATGATATGGAGGAGGGACTAGCTGATAGTATCATAGAGAATTTAAATCAGCATACTGATGTGTTGATGGAAGAAGAAATTTTTGAGCAACATACTGAAATGTTGCCAGCAGAGAAAGAGGCACTGAAGCCTTATATTTTTTATTTTAACAATTGTTTTGTGAGTACAGGTTTTACTGCAGATGCTGGAGAAGATCTATTGGACAAAGAAATTAGATTGATAAGGTGGATAATGATGAAAGTATCCCGGAAGAAGCCAACAACAGTAAAACAAAGAAGAAGTAACCAAAGAAAGACAACAGAAGATTGTGAAAGCATAGCCAGTGGGGCGATGCAACATAAAGTGTGGAGACCTGGAGAAGAACAACAGACAGAAGCATCAACAAATGGGGAATTGCAGCACAAGATATGGGATTCAGGAAGACAAAGGCCTGCAACACATGATCAGGCGATCATGGTTAATTTCAACCTTAGGAGTATGATGCAAGAGCATCAAGCTCAATTTTTCATTATTTAATTATGTAATAGGGGGGTGAGATATTTTAATTATTTTATTAATTAAATTGTTTATTTTAATAAATTAAGAGAAAAGGTGAGGATTATTTTATATATTCTTTTAATAAATAAAAGGATATGAGTGAAATAGAATTAGGTAGCAAATTTAGGGAGTAGGAATTCTATGTACGGGACTTTGTTGAGTCCACACCTAGAGTGAAGCTAAATTAGATTTAGTTGAGATTTGTAGGGAGAGATTTTTGGAATGGATTAAATCCATATTTATGTATAAATAAGGGAGCTGTGTGAGGAAGAAAATAAGCTGAGAGAGAGTGGGAAGTGAGGAGAATGTGAGGAATGGTTGGTAAATTTTTTTAAAGGGCCAAGAGCTGAGAGAAGCTCTCTATTGTAATATATGGCCAGAGAAATTTTATATTTCATATCTGTAGATGATTTAATAGCTCTTTCTCCTTCATGTGAATTTTTAAGCTGAATATTTTTATAGTTTTATTTGAGGAAAAGCTTGAGTATTTTCATGTTTGAGTGAAGTAGTGAGTTTTATATGCTAGGATCTGCTTTCTAGCAGAATCCCTGCATCACCTGATATTTCCCATATTTTCCTTTTTCCATGGTTTTGGATTGACAGGCAGACCCTAACAATTCTTGTAAAATACCTGTAACATTGTGATATAATCCTGTATATGGCAGAGTAAAATCAATAACAGAAATCGGGTGAGATTTGGTGGATCCCACTACACCGTTATAAGCATGTGCAGCCTCAAACGTTGCCTCACAACTAACAACATGAATGGTAAGCATATATAATATAGGTACCATCTTTCATAAAAGAAATTGCCAAATTTCTTTGCAGCTGAAGCAACAAATTAGATGACATAGATTACGACTGGGGTAGCACAGAAACTGTAAGTAGGTGATCAAATTATATTGAGGAGGTCAAAGGTGGGTTTGTAATTTATCATTACTAAGCATACAAGCCTGCTTATATGCCTGATGGAATTCTTCATTGTTGGTTACCCGGGAGGCTGAGTCCATGGGATGACGCTTCCTTGGAAGGAAGCTCAAAAGGACCTGCAATTGAGCCTCAAGGGGATGCAGGGGAATCAAGTGTAACCACAGACCATTCGGACTTAGCACAATAACAGACTTTAATCTATTATGTTAACTCCTTCGGGTTTTTAAGTGGGTTTCACCACAAAATAGAAGATTGACTAGAGATGGGATTCTAAAGCAGAGCTCTATATCAGGGGCCAGATTTATGAAAAGCAGCATGCAAACTTCAGTGCCCGACTCTTCATTAGCATTATAACAGAAAGAACTAAAGACATTACCAAACTGATAAGCGAGGCCACTACCGAAACAAAACACTTCAAACATTTCATTACAACCGTCACCTTCGCCTTTATTACTTAGAACAGGAACAGGGAATTGAGAAACAAAGGTTGCAAGAGCCATTGTTTAGCAGGTAAATCCTCTATGCGGACAGAGACGATCCCTCTAGCCCTAGAGTGGGTCTAGAAACAAAGAGACATGCTAGAGTGTAGGTTCCTAATTATTGAATTAAAAGAGGACATGGTAGATCGACCTACCTAGAGTCCAATGTTTTCGTCGCGGCTGAAGTGGTGGTGGCCTCTCGCTCTTGCCTCGGCAAGTCACAATCCATTTGTAGTCATGCTTGGATACCTGCACATAGATCAGCAAACAAGAAAAACATACGACATAATAACTTCATTCATAACTGCTAGCCAGTCAAAGAGGGCTAAGAATATTGCATTAAAAAAATAACATAACGCAAAATGGGAACCAAATAATAGTCACATATATGTATTGATAGAAGGAAGAGTTACAACCAAAGCTTTGACATTGCAGTCTCCTCCAGTGGGGTTCAGCCGAAGCGCGTCTCAGATGCTTGTCAAGGGATTCGGATGGGATGAGGGCATGGACTTAAGCTCTCTCAACGAAGTTCCTTCTTATTCTATCTCTTCAATAATTCAACTATAGTATACTCAGTGCTCCGTGTTCAGCTAGCTTATGCAAGGAGATATAGCTTCTTTTTATAGAGGGAAAGGAGGAGGTTGGGATCCCTACAAAGGTGGAAGGGAGGCCTATCCTTTAGGAGGTTCCCATAAGAGGTGGAAACCATAAACTAAAGGAGGGATTATGTGGTTATTTAGTCCAACCACTCCCATTGACTCATCCTCGAAGTTGTTAGAGTGGAATCTCCGCCTCTATTTTTAAAAAACATTCCATAAACAGCTTGGTGTGGGTGGCTAACTGGGATAGAGTGCCCATTGGCGCGGGGTCCAGCGTTAATCTTCTTCATTGGTGCGAGGGTAGAACTGGCTACTCGCGCCAAGGTAAAAATAGGGGTTTCTGAAGCTCTACTGAGGGAATTTTCAACAGAAGGAATATAGCTCTCATGTAAAGGGATGCAATGATGGTCTTTGCAAGGCATGGAACTTCTTATTAGTCATAGAAATGACCCTCCAATGTGTGATATTGGGATTGCAAGGATAATGACAAAATGTTGTGTAACAGATGCCCCCTAAAGCATGAGGTCCGAGGGAGAGGGAGGGGAAAAATGCTTTACGAGAACGCATTCAAACTAAACACTACTGTGGGGAAACTTGCAATTACAAATAAAACTTATATCTCTGATACATGAACATGTGGTATGGGCGCAACCATCCATAATAGAGTACATAAAAACTGAGATTCGAGGTATGGACACAACCATCCAACAGTAAGGATCAACAAATAGACTCAGGTATGGTCGCAACCATGCAATCAAAAGAGTCATGCAATAAGTCATGATAATCCACAAGAACTCGCAGCTTGGATTTTATCAGACAAAACCTAGGGTCTTGCGCTCCATCTCGACCTGAACAAGTACAAATTCAAGCATGCGAATATATGAGCTGAATTCGAACATGTAAGAAAATCTTCTGATTACCAGCTAATGATTAAAGCTATTAACAGACGCGAGAGAAACCACCAATAATGACAATGGCCCTCAAGGTACGAGAGGTACAATCCATGGAACGTGAACAGTGATTTGACGTCGAACACCCATAGAATCACTCGATCAAAGGCCAATGATGTGGACCTTGCATTGAATGTGAGGAACTTTCCATTGAGGCATGTAGGCTCCAAGGTATCGAAAGGGAGTCTCTAGATCAGATTCCTGGATAATGAGCTGAAGTCGAAAATAAGTGACCTGGTCGAAGGAGGGCCATAATTTTTCCCACATCATTGACACGAGACAGAGGAACATGATGATAGTGAATCAGGACCAACAGAGAATCAGAGGGAGGTTGAAAAATGCAAAGGAAAACTTCTCTTGAACATATCAACGACACAACACTGGATTTGGCAGTATTTGACATCAAGGGATCTGAGGTCATGATGACGTGGCAAAGAGAAAATGAGAGGTCAAAAGAGGTTGCCCAAACACATGGAGGAAAAAATGACGAAATGAGATGTCCCCAACCCAACACGAATGTAGATAAGTGCCATGTTCAAAAGCGACATACTATCAACATAAAAACTGGTTCCATTTCCCCCCACCATTTCTGGCGAGTACCCAAATTATTTTGTAAAACAAGCTTGAAGGGGATAGCATATGTTTGTAATGTAAGTTTGTCCTTTGGAAAAATCCATCCTAGTACATTTTACGAGCCATAGGAAGGAGGAACTCGAGTAACATCATGGAGATGAATTCTGATTTCATCACGGTTTAACGAGTCTGACAAAGGGAGAACTTGACATCTTTTCATGTTTAGAGAGTTTGAAAAGAAAGTGGAAAAGAAAAATCCAGCATGGCCCTTTTTATAAATAGTCTCATAGATCCAAAAAGGTAGAAAACTATGTCTGAGAGAACCTCTTAGTCATGATAGGCTAAGGCATTCCTTTTTTGTAAATAATCTATCCTAGCCCAAAAAAGGGGTAAACGTATACTGGTTAAATATCGTTTCGTAGCCATTTAACGAGTTCAAAATGACAAGAGTCTTGACAATATTTTCAGTTTTAGAGAGTCAGAAATGAGCTAAAAAATGACTCCTCCTGAAGGAATGAGTGGTATAAAAGGTAGCAACTGGTTCCGGTGATGGTGGAGCTACTCAGAACAAGTAAAGGTCAAGAGGCTGGCTAATAAGACCACTCATTGTAGCGGTTCCTCAGGAAGGGGTAAAATAATCAAGTGAGGGCATATGATCGGCCAAGCAGATGGTGAGGATGGAATGAGAAAACTAAGGTTCATCTCGTAAAACAGGCTGATAAAATGGCAACCAGGAGAGGTAAAATAGGAATGGTTTCATTTTTACACAAGCTTGAAATTAGGAAACTCTACTTGAGGTTGGTTTCATTTTTGCACAAGCTTGAAACTTCTTAGAAAACTATGCTTGAATCCGGTTTCATTTTTACACAAGCTTGAAACGAAAACAATCTATGCTTGAAAATTAGGAAAAAACGGGCATGCCCCCAACATGGTGACTCAATTCGAGGTACATGCCCCCAAAGCTTCAATCCATATGAAATGCAGATGGAGTGAAAATTGAGATTACGAGATTAAGAGAAAGTCTTGACTGGGATTTTATGAGATCGTATCAAATACTTGAATTGAACACGAACGTGTTTCACTGTTTTAACAAGGTTGGCACATTAAAAGAAATATCCTCGTGAGCTAATTCATTTTTTTTAACGAGGTTGACATAGAAGACGAACTATCCTCGGATGAGCTTGTTTCATTTTTTAAGGAGCTTGACACAAGAAAACAAACTCTGCTCCAACCACCTTGCTTCATTTTTTAAGGAGCTTGACACAAGGAAACGAAGTATGCTCCGATGACCTTGTTTCATTTTTTAAGGAGCTTGACACAAGAAAACGAATCGTGCTCCTATTACCTCTCATCATGTCAAATAAGAAGTCATGGCTTCCAAAAGGTTTGCATCCAATGGGAGCAAAACATATTGGAATTCAGGACCCAACGCCCCTAGCACACGATGCACAACAACACTATCACTGAATGCAGGCATGGGACAGATAGCCACATAATTAACCTGCGGTGGGTAAGGTACATCGGCGGATAAAGATCTAGCTGAAATGATGGTGGGCCAGTTGCCATATCAGGACCAAATAATGAAAGATGATCAATGGTCACGATCCAACCTTTGTGTGGAAAACATATCACTTGAAAGAGGGAGGAGACAAGCGCGCCCATGGTATAAGCATAGTCACACCCCAAGAGTAAATTAAAATCCAAGGGACCTTGGACCACCATCACATCTATATAGACGATTTTCCCTCCCAAAGTAATAGGCAACTTTGGAAGGATCCCTAACGGTTGACTGGCTCCTTTGTTAAAAATCAACAGATTATATGTAACAGGCACAAGCGGTGGAGAACCAAAATCTTGCCAAGCAGTTGAGGAAAAAATACTAACAGACGCACCTTCATCTATAATCATGATAGGTATGGCCATATCATAGTGATCCAGGAGGATCTCCACCAACAAAGAAGTTTACTTATGCACCATGAAGACACTTTATGATGGGTGACAAAGTAATGAGTAAATTAATTTATTATTTCATTTTAAAAATTATGAAGTGGATAATGTTCTAAGTGAGTGGAAAATGACTCACCAAAATATTCACTTATTATTCCATTTGAGAAATTAGTTTTATGTGAGAATTGACCTCACAACTAATTTGCTATTTCTCATTGAGAGGTTGAGCTTTCTTGGCATGGTTAAGATCCTTGAAGTTGGGTTTGCCATTTTTGCCTTGAGTAAGTTTTAAAGTCCTAGAATCATGGAGTTTGTCTTTCCTTAAAATGTCTTGAGATCCTACTATTGTGGATTGGGAAGTTATGGGGAAAAACTATATAAACTCATGATGTGAGCCTTTGAAAAGGGGAGAGGAGAAAGGATAGGAAACTTAGCCTTTGAAAGCCATAGTGCTTGGCTAATGCTCAGCCATGGAACTGGAATGTATGAAAGCTTAATTTGAAGATGAAATATAAAGGATCTGCCTTCCAATTGAAGCAGGTCCGGAGATGTAACCCCAGTGCGTTGGAGGGGTGAACTCCGTTACCAATTTGGTTGTCTTTCGCTTATGTGTTATGTGCTTCCTAATTATGTTTAATTCATGTTAATGTGTATGCGAACTAACATGCTCATTTAAACCTGTATAAGCCATAGTCGTTTTAAAAGATCTTAGTACCGTACGCGTGATGGTTGGGTAGTACTCGACCCGTGATCGGATCAAGTGGTATCGGAGCAGGTGACTGCTTTGCAGGATGGGCAAAGGAGCGAAGCACGCTGAAAGACTGCAAGAGTTGCAAGAGATAAACGAAAGCCTTCAAGCCGAAAATGCAGAATTGCGAAGATTATTGCTCGATAAGAAGGAGCTTCAAGAGATGCTACGAGCTAAAGAGGAGATATTGTCTAAATTGCAGAAAGTTGAGACAACGGAGGTTGCATGTCAAACCGAGGTATGTGATGTCACTTCAAGTTCTGTTCTCTCTCAATATGAAACTAATGTTGGCATGAAAATCCTCACGAAGATGGGGTATAGCGGAGGTGGACTTGGCATAAATGGCCAAGGAATCACCCAACCATTGGAGGTTGTACCAAGACAACCATTTGCAGGTTTGGGTTATCAACAGGAAGAAGGAGAATGCTCGAAGGTAGCTGAAACAAAATTCATCCCTTCATCACCTGATTCCAAGAAAGGAATCAAGCCACCTAGTTTTCATCAATTTGAGGACAAGCCAAGAAGGTATGACAATCATTCAGATTCTACTTTTGCACATAAGAGAAGTGATTGCTTTCATAGATCTGCTAACTATGGTGTAGTTAAGCATCATACAAGGAAAGAGTGGGTTAAGAAGACAGATTTGCCCACAAGAAGGGAGACCAAGAAGAATGAGAACGTTCGAAATCCTCCTATCATGAAGACACGGTGGAATGGGAAACGGTCTAATTTCTGCAATTTCTGCAAAATCAATGGCCATTGGGAGAAGAAGTGCTGGAAGTTGCACCCCGAAATTCGCCAAGAGTCAAGCAAACATATGGCGAAAGAGCTCGTGAAGAAAGCTCCATTCACCATTCAAAAAACACGCTTACAAGAAA
Organism: Pinus albicaulis; assembly: GCA_034641835.2. Taxonomy (NCBI): domain Eukaryota; kingdom Viridiplantae; phylum Streptophyta; class Pinopsida; order Pinales; family Pinaceae; genus Pinus; species Pinus albicaulis. The sequence goes on along the minus strand of CM076569.1, from coordinate 930,650,829 downwards.
GAAAAGCTTGGTTTGAGTTTGGTAAGCATTTCATGATGTTTCTGCAAGTTATATTTCTGATCTTTTGCAAAATTTCGAGTTTTATGGGGGCAGGTATTCGTCTTTTGATGAAAAATTCTCAAAATTATTCTAACTCGGAATCAACAAATAATGGAACCATCGCGAAGAGGTCGACAAGAGGAATCCAACGACGCTGGAATCGCGTCAAATGGCCTCCGGATCGAAAAGTTATTGCAACCTGAAATTTTGTCAAATCAAGAGCAGGTGATGTCGCAAGTCTATCTGGGTCGAGAAATTTGCATCATTGTAGCCTGTGATCGATCGGAACGGGTGGATCAAATACCCTAGCAATTATTATTGCAGCAGCATCATCTTGCCACAACAGCCAATTCAATTCTGATCAGGTTAGCTAAAGCCTTTGAGCTTTGGAAAGTAACGAGTCTGTAGATTACTTACCAGCTCCGCGAATCTATTCATGTGTCATACTGCAAAAGTTCTTGAGTTATTATAAGCAAAATTAGATTACACTTATTAGCTCGACTAGCTAAATTACTGAGCGATATAATTTGTAATCTTTCGAACACTTTGCACTTCAAATGTCGGAAGTATTGAATCTCACCAGGCCTATGCCATGACCAATCAGCACAAGTAAGTTATTATTTCTCACAAAGATCTCTGCCAATATTGCATCATCTTGATGTAATCAAGAGAATTGAGTGCAAAGCATCAGTTGAAACCAGTGCTACGAACTTGCAGCACATTGTTTTTGGCATTGCAGCTTCGGCTCAGAAATGGCAGGATCCAGCATCGGCGATAGAATCATGCTCACGCCGAAATCCACAATCTTGACCCAGCGTACTTTGTTGAGCAGAAGATTCTAAGGATGGATGTCACTGTACATGATCTTGTGGGCGTGGTGATTGCTTGAGAACGTGGAAAAACTGCCTGGCGATAAAACCGTAAAGCTTGATGATTCGTTGTAACTGCCCATTAATGTTGGAGGATTGGTAAGATCTCTTCCGTGATCGGTGCAGATGTGTTCGAGATCTCCGCCAAGGTTTTTGTGACCGGTTTGCAGCCTTCGTTACTTCTTCTACTTCTGGCAGCAACCGCCATGGCCCAGAAGATAAATTCATTGCGCTCGTGGTGCTGTTTTTGCGTGGGAAGCTTTGACTTCGGTGCTATCGATAACGATGGATCTCTGCTCAGTCTTTGTATCGTTGTTGGAACGGTGGTTCTGGAGTTATGTCACGAGGGAATGTTGATGCGGCGATCAGCGTGCCTTTGCTTGGCAAGAGAAGGTCGCGCCCTTGCTCTCTAGATAATGACGATAAACCGGCAGTGTACGACGACGACGAGCTTTTGGACTCGATTTCGAACTTGCTAGAGAATGAAAGGCGAACAAGCTTACAACCCGATGATGAACAAGAGTTCGAATTCAAGGGTTTCGTCGTCGATCCCGAAAGAACAAGCGATCGGGCTGCTGCAAATGTACGGAAATTGAGGATAGCATTGCATGCCGAGGTCGAAGCCGTTGCGGCCACTGAAGCTTCAGAGAATTTTACAGTTCTGGTGCATGTTAAGGCTCCGCCGGCCAGCAAAGCTTCCAAGAAACAGAATTACGAGAATTGCCAGAGAAACACGGTTACAGATCCAGTCTGCCGTGCGCCGATAGATCTTGTTACGGTGCTCGACGTTAGCGGAAGCATGACGGGAATGAAGCTGTCTCTCTTGAAACGGGCCATGGCTTTTGTGATATCAAATCTCAGCCCAGCGGACCGGTTATCCATCGTCGTATTCTCTACGACGGCCAAACGAGTATTTCCCTTGAAGAGCATGGCTCCGGACGGCCAGCAGGAAGTGAGACTCCTCGTCGATCAACTTGTCTGCGCGGGAAGCACAAATATCGCTGAGGGTTTGAGAAAAGGAGCGAAGGTCCTCGAAGATCGTCGCCAACGGAACCCCGTGGTGAGCATCACTCTGCTCTCGGATGGCCACGACACATACAATGTCAATTCTCGCAGTTCAGTTTTGTTTCCCAGCCGTGAACAGAGTCGGAGCGCCAGGCAAAGCGGGCGTCATGGCAACGTTCAAGTCCCCGTCCATGCCTTTGGCTTCGGAGTTGAGCACGATGCAGCCACGATGCACAGCATTTCTGAAGACACAGGGGGCACGTTTTCGTTCATTCAGACCGAAGGCCTCGTTCAAGACGCCTTTGCTCAGTGCATCGGCGGCCTGCTGAGCGTCGTTGTGAAGGACATGAGTGTAACGGTTTCGGCTTGCGCAGGAACGAAGCTAAAAAGTTTCCATGCCGGAAGCTACGAAACCTGCGTTGTTGAGGACGAAAGTCAAGGGACGGTAAATCTCTGTGATCTCTATGCGGAAAGTCAAGCATTTTTAAACCCATAGTCTTTCATAATGCACATTTTTGTAATGGAGGATTCACTTTCTGTTTTTTTTAACATTAATGCATGGGGCATACATATGTTAAAAGGGGTTTTTTGAACAATTTGTATATTGTTCCTTTGAGCACATATTTGTCACATTACAATTACGTTGTAATTGCCATATAAAAAGTCATAATTGTCATCATATTTTGGCATCAGAAATTTGGCATGTAAGTTGTCAATTTCCATGTAAGAGGCCATGGTTGGCATTAAAATATTTTTTTTTGCATTGTTGAATGTCATGTAAAAGGCCAAAGTGGCCAATGATGAAAAAGACGATGTAAAATATGCTTATGAAGCATTGGAAAGGGTTTGTTTTTAGCCACTTTTATGTAAAGGAGAGTGAAAGAGAGAGGCGTATTTTTTTTTACGCATTAAGCCTTGTTGGCTTCTTTGTAATCAGGTTGAATGAGGCAATTTGTCTAAGCCATTTTGGCATGTAAACTTGACCAATGAACCCTTGGCAAGTGTTGTAAACAGGTATGATCAGCTACAGGTTGCAGCTTTATGCAGATGTGGACTTTTGCATTCCGATTCTGAAGGACTGAGGTGAAGGGATCTTGAAGGGATGTTCCTTTTTCAGGCATTTGTGTTGTAGCTTTATGCAGATGTGGACTTTTGCATTCCGATTCTGAAGGACTAAGGTGAAGGGATCTTGAAGGGATGTTCCTTTTTCAGGCATTTGTGTTGCAGATTTATGCAGATGTGGACTTTTGCATTCCGATTCTGAAGGACTAAGGTGAAGGGATCTTGAAGGGATGTTCCTTTTTCAGGCATTTGTGTTGCAGCTTTATGCAGATGTGGACTTTTGCATTCCGATTCTGAAGGACTAAGGTGAAGGGATCTTGAAGGGATGTTCCTTTTCCAGACATTTGTGTTGCAGCTTTATGCAGATGTGGGCTTTTGCATTCCGATTCTGAAGGACTGAGGTGAAGGAATCTTGCAGGAATGTGCCTTTTCAGGCATTTGTGTTGCAACAGTTGCAGGTGTTGGCATTATCTTCCGATTCCGAAGAACGGTAGGTGAAGGAGTCATGATGGAATTTTCCTTTCAGAGACATTTGCATACAGTTGAGTTGATTGAAGCTGATACTTTTGGAGACCAAAAGTTTTCTTTTCGGGGAGGTTTGATCCAGGAGGATCTCCACCAACAAAGAAGTTTACTTATGCACCATGAAGACACTTTATGATGGGTGACAAAGTAATGAGTAAATTAATTCATTATTTCATTTTAAAAATTATGAAGTGGATAATGTTCTAAGTGAGTGGAAAATGACTCACCAAAATATTCACTTATTATTCCATTTGAGAAATTAGTTTTATGTGAGAATTGACCTCACAACTAATTTGCTATTTCTCATTGAGAGGTTGAGCTTTCTTGGCATGGATAAGATCCTTGAAGTTGGGTTTGCCATTTTGCCTTGAGTAAGTTTTGAAGTCCTAGAATCATGGAGTTTGTCTTTCCTTAAAATGTCTTGAGATCCTACTATTGTGGATTGGGGAGTTATGGGGAAAAACTATATAAACTCATGATGTGAGCCTTTGAAAGGGGGAGAGGAGAAAGGACAGGAAACTTAGCCTTTGAAAGCCATAGTGCTTGGCTAATGCTCAGCCATGGAGCTGGAATGTATGAAAGCTTAATTGAAGATGAAATATAAAGGATCTGCCTTCCAATTGAAGCAGGTCCGGAGATGTAACCCCAGTGAGTTGGAGGGGTGAACTCCGTTATCAATTTGGTTGTCTTTCGCTTATGTGTTATGTGCTTCCTGATTATGTTTAATTCATGTTAATGTGTATGCAAACTAACATGCTCATTTGAACCTGTATAAGCCATAGTTGTTTTAAAAGATCTTAGTACCGTACACATGATGGTTGGGTAGTACTCGACCCGTGATCGGATCACATAGGCATATACCGTAATCTCAAAAGGCACATAAGAAGGAAGACGATATCTCGCAAATCAACTCCAATCGAAGGAAGCGATGAAACTACTTGGAGGGGGCACCACATAACTGAAATGGTCATCCCCTGGTGTTATCGGGGCAAGAGGAGCATCCTCCTGGACCTCAGATATGGGAGCAGTAAGAGCAACTTCTTGATTCACAGGGATGGGAGAATGTTTCTCCAAGTCTGAAGAATTTAAAGAAACAAGAAGAACATGAGGGGGATGAGATCCACTCTCGAAGGAAAAGACCTGATGAACCACAGGCGAGATCAGATCAACTGATTCCCCAACAAATGGTTGGTTGGGAATGGATTCGTGAATTTGAATCTTTTAAGGAATGGGATCAACCAAGGATGACTCTTGATCGATTTTTGTATCAACTAGTGGAGGACTCAAAGATATATTCTGGTAACCAATCGGAACGCAGGGTGCAGAAATAGCAAGGTTGTCCAACACTCTTGTGGCTTCATCCATGTACGGACAAAGGTGAATGGGATGATGCCCTTCACACAACTTACAAGGATTCATAATATTACCCTATTTCTTATGAGTCTTATCAGTACTAGTTGAAGATGTGCCACCAATATGACTTCCAGAAGCCAAAGGAAATGGCGGATGACCAGTGGACCATACTTCAAGTACCTTGGCAATGTTAGGGAAGTATCGAAGAAAGTGGTCACCTTTACACAACATGCAAGGGAATTTTACTTTCTGTGGAAGTTTGGATAGTTTATCAAAGGAAGGTTTCTTAGGCGCAATAGCCACAGAATTGGCCTCTCCCTTATCTGACTTCTTCTTTTTCATATTTTTATTCTTCTTCTTAGCCACCTGGTTAATAGAATCTAGACTTTCACCAGGCGAAGTAGAGGAAGAGGAGGAAGGAACAGATGAAGAAGGGGAGAGGTGTACCTTAGAATCAACATGATGTTTTTTAGGTGGAGGAGATGGTTGTACAGTGGGCGGAACACTCGAGACCACCGAGGTCAAAAATAACCACACGAGAAAACCAATAGTTAACCCAGGAAGGGACAATGTTGCCATATAAGGAGCACCAACATTTCCAAAATTAGGAAAAGGACCAAGATTCCCTTTGGAGGGGATTCCTCTATTGGTAAACTCCAAAAACATTGTCATTGGAAACAACCTTAAAACAAAATGCTTAGGAAGATAACTTTAACCAGGAATATTTCATGGGCAGTTAATATTTTAAGACAATGAAACAAAACTATGCCATTTCATATTTCAAGAGTCGCGAAATAGGAAAAAGGTGACTCTATCAATTTTAGGTTGAAACGAGCATGAAAGGACAAGCGCTCAATGATCTTTTCTTTTTAAGGAGTTATGAAAAGATCGAAATGACTACTCAGGTAATCTAAGCAAGAGGGTGTACCAAGTTTCCGTGAACTACCATATACACCTTGGTGATCAAATAAAAGAGAAATGACCAAGGACTTAACGTACGTGCAGGTAGTCTCCCCGAATGCTATGTTCAGTGTATCATGGTTACAAGGCGACAGACTCGACTTCCTATGGATAAAAGGATTGCAACCTAGGGGGGTCTCCCTTTATAAACTCGACGGTATGAGGAGCACAAGTCCGTACTAGCACTCTCTAAAGCCAGATGGAAAACAACAACTACTAGGTTTTAAGACGTCGGAACATGTCTCTAGCTTAGACCACTAAAGATGTTGCGTTAGGTTCCAATGCTTCCTTAGGTTAATTGAATGAATTTTAAAGTTGATCTTGGATTATGTTTCGATTTCAAGGCCCTACTGAATTTGGATCTCAAATTTCCTAAATTCAAGCTATATGCAAAAGAACACCATCTTCCATTCAGTGAATGCTAATTACAATAAGGATAGAGATATTTCAAACAATAGCAAACAATGATAATATGCGAAGAAATCCACTAATGCATCTAATGCAATCAAACGAAAATGAAAATCTCTTTCCTAGACTATCAAATGCTAGTTATGCAAAAGAACTTTTCACTTTTGATGCAAAGGAAAGAATGCAGTTTTTTTTTTAATTTTCCAATGAAATGAAGCACGCAGTGCACTAATTACATGAAAATAAAAATGAACACTAGCCTGAGTATTACGAATCTAGGAATCGATATTGAATGACTCAATCAATGCAAAACAAACACAAGAAAGCACTCAAACTAATGTTGCTATCTTCCAAACCAAAATAAATTTTTCAACGCGACCCAAACAAGCAATGTAATCTATGCTCGGAGCAGCAGGGAGAATAATCAAACAAAAAAATGAAATAATCATCCAACCAAAGCAAACACTGAAAAAGGATCAAGAAAACTTAGCGCAATCAACTAGGGAATGAGACTGAAAACAATCAAAAGACTTGATTTCCAAACAGAAGGCTTAGTGCACAAAGACATTCAGAAACCCTAATTCCTTAAACTACATTGATAAGAAAATAGATAGACAACTGAGAAAAACAGGCCTACAGTAGTCAAAACAGTCCCAAAGGCTCAATTATACACAAAAAAAAACCCAGAGTTAAGCAAAAATGACCAAAAGACTCATTAAGGAGGTCAAACCAAATCCTATAGGATTGGGCGTGAATGTAAGGCGGTAATACATGCCAAACAGGGGTTGACGCAATTACAAAAAAAGCAACCTACGCCAATCTATGCGACTATTCAAGCGAAAAGCACGCCAAGTCGGATAACTATGGGAAAAGGGGAAAACCAATGAGCAGAGGTCAATTTTGACACTTTGGAGCTGAAAAAGGGATTTAAAACAATCAAGAAAACCAGAAAAAGATAGATAAGCAAGTCAATGACCGAAGCCAACCCAACAAGCTGAAACAAAAAACTCACACTGATACCTAGTGGAGTCACCAATTTGTTAAGCAGGTAAATCCTCTCTGCAGACAGAGATGATCCCTATAGCCCTAGAGTGGGTTTAGAAACAAAGAGATATGTTAGAGTGTAGGTTCCTAATTAATGAATGAAAAGAGGACACGGTAGATCGACCTACCTGGAGTCCAATGTTCTCGTCGTGGCTGTAGTGGTGGTGGCCTCTCGCTCCTACCTCGGCAAGTCACAATTTGTCTGCAGTCATGCTTGGATAGGTCCTGCACATAGATCATCAAACAAGAACATCTACAACATAATAAATTCATTCATAACTACTAGCAAGTCAAAGATGGCTAAGCATATTGCATTAAACAAATAACATAACACAAAATGGGAACCAAACAATAGTTACGTATATGTATTGATAGTAGGAAGAGTTACCACCAAAGATTTGACGTCACAGTCTCCTCCAGCGGAGTTTAGCTGAAGCGCGTCTTAGATGCTCGTCAGGGGATTCAGACGGGATGAGGGCATGGACTTAAGCTCTCTCAACGAAGTTCCTTCTTATTCTGTCTTTTCAACAATTCAGCTGTAGTATACTCAATTCTCCATGTTCAGCTAGCTTATGCAAGGAGAGATAGCTTCTTTTTATAGAGGGCAAGGAGGAGGTTGGGATCCCTACAAAGGTGGAAGGGAGGCCTATCCTTTAGGAGGTTCCCTTAAGAAGTGGAAACCATAAACTAAAGGGGGGAGTCTGTGGTTATTCAGTCCAACCACTCCCAATGACTCATCTTCGAAGTTGTTAGAGTGGAATCTTTGCCTCTATTTTTTAAAAAAATTCCATAAATAGCTCGGCGCGGGTGGCTAACTGGGACAGAGTGCCCACTAGTGCGGGGTCCAGTGTTAATATTCCTCATTGGTGTGAGGGTAGAACTGGCTACTCATGCCAAGGAAAAGCAGGGGTTTCTAAAGCTCTACTCAGGGAATTATCAACATAAGGAATATTGCTCTCATGTAAAGGGATGCAATGATGGTCTTCGCAAGGCATTCTTATTAGTCACATAAATGACCCTCCAATGTACGAGATGGGGATTGTAGGGACAGTGACAAAATGTTGTGTAACAGCCATGACATACCAATTGAACCGATGACATTGTATATCTTCCTCCGCTTCCTAGAATTGCTCTGGAAACTGTCTTTCGTGAAAATTCCCTTGCTGCGATTTCCTTTTTTGAAAACAACACATTTTCCAACTCTGCTCTGACAAGCTTTCCTAGCCTCCAATTTTTTCATAACCTTCCATAATGGTTGAGCTTGTAAGGTACCAGCCTCTGACATTCTACAACACTATATTTATGATTAGCCTCGATGAACGGTAAAGTGCGCGCCTCCGTGTGGCATCGACCACTGTCCATTCGCATCCTCGTGGCACCTCGATCAGGGGTTATTAGCCCTCTCTTTGTCCCTATTTATAAAGAGCTGTAATGGGTGGAACTCTCTATTCCATGCCTGATCAGCTTGATTAATTTCTAACTGTCAGCCTTCATTCTTACAACCCCAGTTAGCTAAATAATATGCAGCCTCATTCCCCCCCCCTTGTGGACATGCAAGGGAATCATGTAACCAATATCCTATATTATTCGGCCAATCCATTGAATTAGTCTTGCTGTGCGCCAACTTTTACTTATCTTTTCCCAGGGGGTTGCTTGTTGAAGTTTTCACAATACTCTTGTAACCATCGCTGAATCGCCTTCAACTATAACTCTATGATAGTTTTCCCAAACCGCAAATGATAGTCCTTGTTTAACCACCATTAGTTCAGCTTCATTTTTCATTGAAAACCCAACCTCCATTCCATATAACCTACACACTGAGCCTTGAGAGTTTCGAAATAAACCTCCTATTCCTACTTGCCCTAGGTTTCCTTTGGAAGTCCCATCATAATTTAGCTTCAAAAATCCCACTTTGGGAAACTGAAAACTGTCTCGTGGGTTTTTCCTTTGGGGTTTGAATTTCCATAAGGATTTTGCTAGCATTTGGGGTTTTAAATTCATCATCGCAAGGATCCGACCCTCATTACCAGTCGCCATCTAGTCTTCATCAGTCCATTGTTATGCTAAGATTGTCTCCCACATATTGTCCAAAATCACCTTCCATATCTGAGTTATATCCCTCTCTTCATCTCTAAAGATTCGATGATTTCTTTCTTTCCATATTCCCCAGAGAAGGAATCCCATCGAAAACCTTCATGCGCGATTCAAGACTTCACTTTTGTATCCCCCTTTTTGCCATTTTATGATAGTCTCATTTATACTTGTAATGTCTCTATCAGTTTGTTGAAAGATCGCAACATTGTTTTGCCATAGATTTCTTGCCAGGGAACGAGTGTTAAATAAATGTTCTATGCTTTCAGCGTTATTATTACACATTTTTCAAAGTGAGGGACCCTGCATCCCTCTGTGCTGCAGTTGATCCCAAGTCAGGATCTTCTGGTGGCTTAGCAGCTAAAGGAAGTGTTCTACTTTCGGCCAAAATTTAGCTCCCCATATTTTTTGCCATATTGGGATTGTCCTGTTATGATGATTGTTGGATTTGATAAAGTAGCCTTTTTCTATAGCAAACATGCCTTTATTTCGATAGCCCCATCTCAAAATGTCTTCCTCATTTGTCAAAACCAATTTCCTAGTTTTCATTTCCTTCTCATAAGTGGTAATAAGTTGTAATAAAAAATAGGTAATTAGAATTTGGTAAAAATTAATTTTAAATAATGCTTTAAGACTTGATTTATAAAAAAATTATTATTTACAATTACAATTATATTAGACAACTAGAATATATTAACAATTTTTTTAGCAAAATCATTAAAGTGCCCCATTTCAAGAAGAGGCACTCCTACAAGTGTAATTATAGAAATATAATGCAATAAAAAGCATGTAGAAAAATATAGAAGAAAGCATTGAAGTTCGAATTGTAGGCATAATTACATAAATAGAATGCAATACAAGGCATCTAGAAAAATATAGAAGAAAGCATTGAAGTTCAAATTGTGAGTTGTGAAAGATAATAATATGTTCTAAGCATTGAAGTTCGAATTGTGAGTTATAAAAGAAAATAATATGTTGATATTTACTAGTGTTGGAATTACTCCCAACCACCGCCATGAACAAGCAGTGACAGCAACCTACAACTTCATTGAATTTTTGTATAGGGAAGGACAAAGCTTCAACCTTTAAAATCTGAAGGCGTTCACGCAAAATCGAAATAGAGTACCAGAAGCCCATCCTATGCATTTATTTCTTACCTGCCGTGTTGACTTATCATTTTCTTACAGGCATAGCCCACAACTTTTTTGGTTTAAACCTTAATCCTTTCACCATAAGTTATTTCCCCGCCGATGCCATATCGGTGGGACCCACCACTTACCTCCACCGCATTAGAAAAACCGTAAAATCCTTTGTATTCCACTCCTTTCTTTTGTTTTATGCTTTTCACACTCCCCACCATTTAAGTGCCCACATACTACACTTCGCACATTTTAGCATTTACCTTTTTTGTCCCTGCAAGTTATCCTTTTATGTTGCGATGTGATGTGTTAACACCCATGCATATCAACAGGCGCGATCACCATTGATCTCAGATCAATGGTAACCTGCGGGCACAAGCAGCCCACTGTTTAATCCAAAGGGTGCATCCACAGTTGACCTCGCCAGGCGTCCTTTGACTGAGATCAACGACTGATATCTACTGTGGGGGCACAATGTCGATGATCGAACCGTACCCCGAGGTCCCTCCGTAGTGACTTATTGTGCCAGTTAAAAGTTAAGATTTCTGATGTGCGATGGAGCACCGGATGTGATGTGGTTTCGCAGCTGGAACCCATAAAATTTCAGGTCTGGCAGTTTGTGTTGTGTATGTTGTTTCATGTGGAAAACAACAAAACAGGCCGAAGGACGTTTTGCTTTTTAACTATCCATTTCTACATTAAATCACACTTAATTTTCAGGCTTCGACCAATTTTGTATTAAATCAATGTAATTTTCATATGTTCAAAGAGATGAATGAAGAAAAGTATTCCTCTCCTGTGTTACGCTGTTTGTCTATGGACATCTCAATTTCAGAGGTTTGAATTTGTTGTACAGAAAAGGTATGGTAAAGGGATTACAACTCATAGAGAAACCAGACAACCTATGCGAAGGTTGCATCTTGGGCAAACAACACAGAGAATCATTTCCAGCAGGAAAGAGTATAAGGGTAAAGGCACCTTTGGAGATTCTCCACTTAGATTTATGTGGACCAATGCAAATGCCATCATTAGCTGGCAGTCATTATGTTTTGACATTTATAGATAATTACAGAAGGAAGACATGGGTCTATTTCTTAAAACAGAAAATTGAAGTGTCTGAATAGTTCTACCACTTCAAAGCTCTTGTTGAGAAGCAAAGTGGACACTACATAAAAGTGTTGAGAACTGATAGAGGAGGAGAATATATCTCCAAAGACTTCCTACGTTTCTGCAGGGAGCATGGAATACACCAGAAATTTACCACAAGGTATATACCTCAGCAAAACAGTGTAGCAGAAAGAAAGAATAGGACCATAATTGACATGGTAAGAAGTATGCTGAAGGCAAAGCATTTTCCAAATGAGTATTGGGCAGAAGCTATCAATTGTGCAACTTATATTTTAAATAGATGTCCAACCAAAGTTGTTATGAACAGAGTTCTAGAAGAAGCATGGAGTGGAACAAAGCAAGTTGCCACTCACATGAGAGTGTTTGGATGTGTGGAATATGCACATGTCTTGGATCAATTAAGGAAGAAGTTGGACAACAAGGGGGAGAAGTGTATATTTATTGGATACAGTGATGAATCCAAGGCCTACAAGCTCTATAATCTATCAATCAAGAAGGTAATAATCAATAGAGATGTTCAGTTCATTGAAGAAGAAGCTTGGGATGGAAGTTTAGAGAAGACAGTGAATGTGAAGACATGTATTTCACATGAAGACAAAGAGGAATTGATTGCAGAAAATAATTCCTCAACGGTGGCTCCTCCTCCACCTACACAAGCTCAACGGAGCACACCACAAAAAAGCAACAGAACATCAATGCAGAACCAAGAATAGCAGTGGGCCGGTGCAACAGTACATAACAACGCCAAATTTTATTATTGTGAGCAATTTCAGTGATGGCCAACTAACTTTGTCAGAAAAAACTTGGGAAAGAGTGCCCCCAGGTGAAGGGGTTAATGAATGCCAAGGTTAGGAACAACTACATCGTTTCCTGGTTGAAGGTTCAGGCGAAAGGTGCAGGTGCAGAGGGGAAGAACAAGCTTGGAGCTTTGCAACGACACATATACACCTGGTATGTCATATATCTCCTAACAATGGATGCCTCATCTACTTTGAATTCTATTGCATCCTACTTTGTTCCGGATGGAGGTCTCCAATTCTCTCAGACCTTGCATGGATTTCAATCTAATAGTCATAGCTTGTATGAAGTTAACAATTATAGCTTTAGCTTGAATTGTGGTTATATTGTCTGCACAGACCTGCCAGGGGTTATAAGTTCAATTGTGTTCTTGTTGCCTAGTTCGTTTCTGGTTCCAGTTGGGGTTATATGTCTAATGTTTCTAGTTCCAGTCGGGGTTATAAGTCTAATTGTGTAATTGTCGCCTAGTTCGTTTTTGGTTGCAGTCGGTCTTTGTTCTCGGGTCTCTATGGTTAATTTCTATTTGTACATTTCCTCGTGTTCCTATCATACGATAGATAATGATAGGCTTCAGACCAAGAATCTCCAGAATTATGAATTAGCCTATATGGTCTGTAATGACTATCCTGCCACTGCGGCTCAACGTTCTCTTTCCGTCTCTGTACATCCGCAATCTGTCAATCATAAGGATGGCTTCTTGTTGGGGCGAGGGATAATTCTTCCTAACCTTGGATTGCCGTCTTGCATGCATAGTTTCAGGGTCGCAGTCTCGCAGTCTTGCATGCATAGTTTCTGGGTCGCAGTCTTGCATGCATAGTCTCTGGGTCGCATTCTCGCAGTCTTCCATGCATAGTCTCTGGGTGTTCAAAAGATGGGTGTCAAATTCAGTCAACATGTCTCTTTCCCTACCAAAGTTTGTCAACTTTTCTCTTTCCCCGCCAGAGTCTAAGTGTCGCGGTTTGGCCATGCACTTCAACCCTACTCTCAGCAGGGAGATCGTAGGTGAGCTTTGCTATATTTACTGCTAGGAGGCAACGCCCACTTCCCTTTTAATTGTAGTTTATACAAAACAGACATTGACTCTTTGTTACATGACATAGGGCTCTATAAATTTTGTACAGGTGTTGTTCAAGTATTTTCCAAGATACAACTACAACACTTTAGAGGAAACAACGTATAAAGATGGTTAAAATGGCTAAAAAAGGACAAGGGCAAGGGTAAGCAGAAGAAACCTACATCCATGGTGCGAACTAGGAAAAGAGGAAGAAAAACAAAGAAGGAGGCCATGGAAAACGTTTTTGATGCATATTCTCTAGGTGACCCTCCAAAGGTCAAGAATTTACTTTCCAGTTGGGAAACATAAAGAAATACTAAAGATGAAAGTGAAATCCAGGAAGATGCATTGGAGTTCATCAAAGACCTTGGTAATACTAGAGGAAGGTTGTCCCTCTTTCACCAGTCCATTCACACTTACTGGACAATAAAATGTGTTCTGTCTAAGGCTCTTAATGAGTATTCAGGAAATAGGAGAAGACCCAAAGGTTGCCTCTGCACTATAGGATAGTAAAAGGGAGATTCAAGAAATCAGGGTGTCCCAAAAACATGGATCAGTTTGTCTTAGCCGTATAGATCGTCAGTTGAAAAACATTCAGTAGGTGGAGATGCCTGGGTCAAGCGTGAAGGATCCAACTCTAATAGAATCGTTAGATGACTGACACAATAATTTCTATGGTTTTGCTATATGTATTTTGCAGTTAGCATTTACTTTTTACATTTTCAATATGTCATATATAGTTATTCAAAGATAGTTACTAGTAGAAGACTAAAGTTGTTTCAATACTGGATGAATTTTAATGCTTTAAGGTGGTCAAAAAACCTAGTTTCCTTTGGGCAGGTTGAGGCCACCATGTTTTAATATGTTGAATAGACAGGCACAACTAAACTTACAAAAAATGTTAAAAAATAAATAGAATGCAAAAAATTAAAACATAATTTCTTCATTGGTAAATCACTGACATCAGTGAATAAATATATAAATATTAATGGTTATTAAGATAACAAATTGTGGTAGATTGTGGTGATATTTTTAGCCACTTTAGGAGAATCACTGAAAGGTTATTAAGATAAAAAATTGTGGTAGATTGTGGTGATATTTTTAGCCAGTTTAGGAGAATCACATAGATTCCAAATGCAATGGTGGAAAATAAAAGACATGTTCTATGATGGGTGACTTCCTGGGAAGTCTTGGTTATCTGGTGTAAGTTTCAGAAGTGATGATTGACTCTATGTGATTCATTTCACTAGTTTCAATCCCATTTCTTCACCCTTGTGAGCATCACCCGATGCAATGAGTGCTAAGTGGACTATTAAAAAATAGAAATCAGTCAATTAGGACTACCTCTCATAGAAATGGTCATAGATGAATGACTTACTTAAAACAGTTGAATCCCAAAAATAATATCTAATATAATGACAGACATATTTAATTATATATTTATATGCATTTTTGTTATATAAATATATTAATTTTAATTATATAATTATAAATTTATCCATCAAAAATTTAATCAATCAATATATTGTTTTTCTTTATACATTTTACTGTCTTAATATTGTATTTTTTATTTCTTTAATATCTTGGATCTGAAAATCAATTTACTTCATAATCAATGTTAGTGTAAATAATTATAAAACATCAATGTTACTATAGGTTAAATAATTATAGATATTTTATAATAAGTTTGAATTTTTAAATAATTGATGTATATAAATGTTTTATAATAAACTTTAATTTTTTAAATATTTGATTTATTTTGGGGGTTACCATCACGGTTTTCCTCTACCCTCAACAGAATTATTACAAAGAAAAATATTGACTTGAAATCATATAAAATATATTATTGTAATGATTTCACGTTGGCGGGAACCAATTTGAATTCAATATAATTACAATATAATGAAAATAATCTGCGGATATAATACTGCAACCAAAAAACAAATAAAACTATTGTGGATGGCTTTCACTGCGGAGTGGAGGGGATAATCATAATTGCTTGCAATTTTCAATGTTGCTATCGGAATTTTGTGCACACAAAATCTCTCCAACAAGTGCTATCTCAATTTTATGTTTTAAAATATAATCATTGTTGTTGCGTTATGCACCATTTCACAACTTGACAACAGCTCAAAACACTTGATATCACAAACCATATGAAAGTCAAAATTGTTTTATTTAATACCAATTTTAAAAGGAATCGAACAAAAGTTTGGAGAATAAATCTTTATAAAAAATATTGTGAAACTAAAGTTACATATTTCAATTGATAAAGATGAGATGGAAACAGATCGGAAATTAGGGTGCCATCAGACCATAATAGTTTCATTTAAAATATAAGGATGGCTAGCCCCGCCAAACGAGCTTAGACAATAGCCCTTCAACAATTTGTTAACACTTTGGCCAATTTATAACGATTTCACTTCTTCATTTCTCCAGATCTAGCGGGCTCCACTAGACCTGCAGGTCTGGGTCGGAGTTGATCTCTTTCTTTCTGTGACCTGTGAAGTGAAACTCTCCGACTGGTTCAAAGCCCAGTAAATGCTAAGCTCCGACTTGGATTATTGAAAGTTTGTTCCGTAAATAAATATCAATGTCCTAAATAAATAAATAAATATCAATGTCTTAAATAAATGAAGTGTGAACAGAGACCCAACCGAAGTTCATTAGTGTTAAAATAATTTAAAATATAAACTATGTTTATTCATATATTTGTACCATAGTAGAGTCTTGAATAAATATATATGGTAAAAATATATGAATAAACATAATTTAAGAAATATATATATATATATGAATAAACATAAAACATAATTTAAGAAATATATATATATATATGAATAAACATAAAACATAATTTAAGAAATATATATATATATATATATATATATTTCTTAAATTATGTTTATTCATATATTTTTACCATAATATACTCTATCTATCTATCTATCTATTGAATATTTTATAATGACGAAGAAAATATCTTAATTGCTCTGGCCTATCCCTATGTATATACGCATAAATATCGAAAGATTTATTACACGCTGACGTAGTTGGTGCCAACATGTGATATAAACATCAAAATAAATATCCATATAACATTATAAAATTGTTTGATCTCAATAGTTATGTCCAATGCATTTTCATAAAAGAATATTTAATTGATCTGCGTTATCCATATGTATCTGGAATTAAATATCTAAAAGATATTTATTATGTATTAACGTAGTTTGCATTATATGATATAGACATTTACTACATATTAATGTAGTTTGCCATATGTTATATACACATTTCTCCAAAACATTGCAGTATATTGATCATGAACTGTAGACACAAAAAATCCAATTATGTCTATTTCCTTCAGCTGCAGTAGTATGTGGCAGAATAGACGTTTGAATACATCCACTGGCGTTTAATGAAATAAGTTGAGTTGAGTTTGAGCATATAACTGTTGAAGACACAAACGTCGTCTTAAAACGCACCTGCCAAAACGTGTAATATGCTCGCTTTTCATGAGCATGAAGAAAGAATTCAATACCATCCCCGTGGGCCGGAACTTGCTCGGAAATTTTTAGAAAGTGAAATGAATTCTCAGCGACGTGTGAAAACTTTGGAGATGTTGTTTACCATATAAAAGCAGGTGTTAGCCTTGAGGGAATTTTTAGGGATTATTTTACTACCAAGAACCGTTCTTATCATTGAAGGTTGTCTTAGTCTGGAGGGAACTTCTAAGGGTTATTTTACTATTAATAGTCGTTCTTCTCATTGAAGGTCTAGCAGCTTAGTTTATTGTATATGTTACAATTGCTAACTGGAGAAAGGGTACTTTCAATTTTATTATGATGTGATGTTTGAAAGGAAATATAAACCTAACCGTGTCAACAGTATACATGAAACTAACGAAATCGATCACTAGTTGCTGGAAATCTAATGTATTCTAAGCTTTAATTCAACAGGTAACTAAACAATAAGTTGAACAGAGACAATAACTTTGAGATAAAATTGCATGGATAACATGTACAGTGTGTAGAATATTGGTGCGCACTACTTGAAAGTATAATTAGCATGAAAATATGGCTGGATTTTAACTGAACTGCTATGTTATTATGAAATAATGTTAAAATTAAATTATAAAATATATATATAAACTTATCTAATGATTGAATCTTTATTCTTTTATATATCATATTTGTTAATGTACATTTTATTTTGTTTATTATGTACCCTATTTTTAAGATAATATATTTTTTCCTTAGTTTTCATTAAATGAATATAAATGAATATATTTTTTTCTTAGTTACTATTGAGTCAAATTTCAAAAAAATTAAATCTAAATTACAAAATAATAATTCTAAAGATAATAATGTTAATGCAAGAATCACTTCATTTTAGAAAAACAAACTAAAACAAAAAGACTAACACTCTCCATACAAATACAAATACAAATTCAAATTATTAATTAAAATTATTGGCTACGTAAATGAAACCTCGACCATTCCCTAGGTTTAAAACAAAATTTAAATCATTGAAGGCGGATTTGAATATAATTTCTTTTGGGGCTGCTTTGAATATAACAAAATTAATAACTCAAACAATGCACAAATCCGTGTTAGTCCAATGTCATACTAATACTCAACTTCACTTTTCGTTTTCATTCTTTATTAATTATAATTATTAATGAATGTAAAAAAAAAAAAATAGAATGTTAAAAAATAGAAAATATCACTAATAAATTTAAATTTTTTTTTTTTTCTATTGTCAATGATGGGATATAGTACTTGTTTTTCATGGTTTTAAAGATTAGCTTGGAGATATCTTCATAAATCTATTGGGCAAGAATATATTTGCATTTCAAATAGAGCAATCAGACATTGTAAATGTCTCTGCATGTAATAGTTGAGATTAGGAGGGGATGTTGAAATATTATTCTCAATTTCTCCTAAGTGTCATCACATTTAGTTTTCTTGAGTGATAAGTGTGTGTCATAGAGAGTTCAATTTTGCTATAGTCAAGTTCTACTCCAGTCATTTATTATTGATGTTTAGAATGTAATATATTTAGCTATTTGAATATTGAGAAGAGTAATCTTATGGTCCACAATTTTCAGTTTTCATTTTTATTACTCTTCCAACTCTTTATCATCTCTTAGACAAAAAAAGTAGATATATGGATATTATTAATCATAATTATTATATATATATGGATATTATTAATCATATATATATATTGAAATTATAAAATGCATACTTACTTAATGAAAGAAGAGATTGAAATAATCAATATTTGAAGAGACGTTTAAAGTAGTTGAAGGCCCTATATTTCTAAGAGTTTTGCCTATTCTTTATCCAAATTGACCAAATTTCCTACACACTAAATAATTTTATTTCTAAGAGTTTTCCATATTCTTAATCCAAATTGACCAAATTTCCTACACACTGAATACTTTGTGGATGATAGAGCTAATCTGACATGTAATTGAAATAACTATTCTTATTTTCATTCGTTGGAAAATTATTATCATATAACATGTAAAGTTAAATTTCATTGAATTGTTGTAATAGAATATATTTATTTTCAATGTAGATTTATGAATATTTTGAAAATGTTGTTGGAATTTTATTCCCAACCACCGCCATGAATGAGAAGTGGAACAACCCACAATTCCATAAATTTTGATGGTAGAGAAAGGACAAGCAAAGATCCGAGAACTGGAGGCGTTTTCACGAATACACACAAAGATCAAAACAGAGTATTCGAGCCTTAAAATCTGTGTTTAATTCCATCTACCGCATTGAATTATCTTTTTCCCGCAATGCACAAATCACAAGTCTTTTGTTTTACCATTTAATCCTTTCGCCATATGTTGTTTTACCGTCGATACGATATCTGGCAGGACCTACCTTATACCTTACCGCATGGACCAATTTTTTTTTTGCATTCATTTTCTTTGTATTTTTCTCTTCACACTTCCCATCGTTTAAGTCGCCTACAAAGCACATTTCATATTTTTTACCACTAACTTTTCCGCAACTGCAAGTTAAATTATTTGACATGCGATGTGCTTGTACTATTGCACATCGAATTCGCAACTGTTTATGTTTTCCCATAAAGTGTTGCAACATATGTTATTTGTCTTGCGACGTGATTGCGCCATCGCACATTGCTCCTGCAACCTTTTACATTTACCTTTGTCTGCGCCAGATAAAAGTTAACCTCGCCAATCTGCGATTTGCGATAAGGAGCTGGATGTGATGAGGACTCAAGCCAAATCACATAAAGTTTGAAGTCCTCCAATTTGTGTGTTTGAACATGTCTTTGCGTGTTTTAGTGTATAAGCAGAATACGACCTGCATGCTGATTAAATACAAAAATGGGCCTTCTGACAGTCCAAGGACAAATGTTTGTTGAATGTCTGTTCAACATTGAACAACATTGATTAGAATTAGGTTTTCAGGCTTCAGCCACTTTGTATTAAAAGAAATGTAATTTTCATTATGTTAGAGAGAAAGCGAGTGATGGAATAGAAACATAAATTTGTTCCTCTCCTGTGTATCGCTTCCTATGTATATGTGACTGTTAATTTCCGCCTTTTTTTTAATTCTCTGTGATTGGGGAAACACATTTCCTCTGTATGATTGTATTTAGAAATTCAAACATGGTATTAGAATAGGTTTAGGCTCTCGGTGAAAGATGCACGAGCTCGCTCTTCACTTCAGAAGCTGTAGGATAGATTTGAGAAGCATATTTCTCCAGCAGTGAGAAAGCTTCTATTTGACAGAGTCAAGGTTGATTCTTTGTTTACACAGTCAAAATGGCAGTAGCAGGCACAAGCCTGAAAAATCCCCAACTACCACAATTTAATGGGAAGAATTATGATTATTGGGCCATTACAATGAGAGCCCTGTTTGCTTAACAAGATATATGGGAGCTGGTGGAACAAGGTTTCCAAGAACTAGCAGACGCAACAACGCTGGCTGCTTTGACAACAACAGAAAGAGACTTGTTGAGAGATAATAAGAAGAAGGACTCCAAATCCCTCTTCTATCTCTATCAAGTAGTACACGAGAGTATTTTCCCAAGGATTGCAACAACAACAAAGTCTAAGGAGGCATGAGATATTCTCAAGAAATCCTATCAAGGCATCAAGAAAGTGAAGACAACAAAGCTACAAATGCTGAGGAGAGACTTTGAAACTCTCTATATGAAAGATTCTAATAACATAAACTCATTATTCACACATGTGATTAGGTTAGTCACATAGATAAGGTCTCATGGAGAGATAATTGAGAAAGGAAGAATAGTGGAGAAAATCTTGAGAAGTATACCCTCAAGATTTGATGTCATAATGGTGGCAATAGAAGAGACAAAGGATCTCTCAATATTTTCAATATATGAGCTTTGTACATCCCTGATGTCTCATGAACATAGACTGAATAGAACAACGAACTCCTCATTGAAGCATGCTTTCAAAACAC
The DNA here is from genome assembly GCA_034641835.2 of Pinus albicaulis. Taxonomy (NCBI): domain Eukaryota; kingdom Viridiplantae; phylum Streptophyta; class Pinopsida; order Pinales; family Pinaceae; genus Pinus; species Pinus albicaulis. The sequence goes on along the minus strand of CM076569.1, from coordinate 930,629,876 downwards.
AAATGTCTTTTGGTCGAGGTAGAGGTCAAGGAAGATTGAACTACCAAGGAAAAAGAAGAAGCCCACATAAAAGTGGAAGAAACAACCCTGAAAGCACAAGTGGAAGGGTAGCAATAAGAATCAAAGTGAAGGCTCAAGCCAGAGACAAGCACAAGGAAAAAGGTATGACAAATCCCAAGTCCAATGTCATTACTGTAAAAAGTATGGGCATTATGCCAATGAATGTAGAAAGAAAAAAAATGACATGAATAATAAGCAAAATGCAAATTTTGCAAAAGAAGATAAGAACCAGAGAAATGTGCTTTTAACACGTAATATAGCACAAGAAAACATGAAGATGTATGGTTCTTAAACTCAAGTTGTAGTAACCACATGAATAGAAACATAACAATGTTTGCCAATCTGGATGAAGTTGTGAAATTTGAAGTGATAACAAGGACTAATAATGGAGTCTTTGTCAAGGGAAATGGAAGAGTACCAATACTCACAAGGAAGGGAGAAAATAAATTTGTACCAATTTTTTATTATGTACCTAGCCTTAAATGTAACCTTCGAAGCATTGGACAACTCGTGAACAAGGGCTATAATGTATTTTTTAAGAATAATGTGTGCACTACCATGGACATACCTCCAAGTAAAAGGGTCATTGCAGAAGTGCACATGACAAAGAATAGGATGTTTCCTCTCAAGCTCATAACAGACTTGAAGGAAGGAGGTGTGGTAGCATTAGTCACACAAGAGGTCTTTCAAGAAGAAGTGAAAGACAAAAATTGTTATGGCATTTGAGATTTGGACATCTCAATTTTGGAGGCTTGAACCTCTTGCATAGAAAAGGGGTGGTAAAAGGATTACCACTCATTGAGAAACTTCACAGCCTATGTGAAGGCTGCATCTTGGGCAAACAACATAGAGAAACATTCCCAGCAGGGAAGAGTATAAGGGCAAAAGCACTTTTAGAGATTGTCCACTTAGATTTGTGTGGACCAATGAAAACACCATCTTTAGCTGGCAAACATTATGTTTTGAAATTCATAGATGATTACACTAGAAAGACATGGGTGTATTTCTTGAAGCAAAAAAGTGAAGTGTTTGAACAGTTCTACCACTACAAAGCTCTCGTTGAGAAGCAGAGCGGGCACTACATCAAAGTGTTGAGAATTGACTGAGGTGGAGAATATATCTCAAATATTTCCTACGTTTATTTAGGGAGAATGGCATACACAAGCAATTTACCACAAGGTACACACCACAGCAAAATGGTGTTGCAGAAAGGAAGAATAGGACCATCATGGATATGGTGAGAAATATGTTGGAAAAACATTTTCCAAATGAGTATTGGGTTGGAGCTATAAAATGTGCAGTGTATATTTTGAATAGATGCCCAACCAAAGCTGTTATGAACAGAGTTCCGGAAGAAGCATGGAGTGGAACAAAGAAGTTTGTCACTCACATGAAAGTATTTGGACATGTGGCTTATGCACATGTCCCAGATCAACTAAGGAAGAAGTTGGAGAGCAAGGGGGAGAAGTGTATCTTTGTTGGATATAGTGATGAGTCCAAGGCATACAAACTCTATAATATATCCACCAAGAAAGTTATAATCAGCAGAGATGTGTAGTTTACTGAAGAAGAAGCTTGGGATGGAAGCTTAGAGAAAACAATAAACGTGAACACATGTGTGTCTAATGAAGAGCAAGAGGAATGGACAACAACAAATAATTCCTCCATGGTGGTTCCTCCTCCACCTACACAAGCACAAAAGAGCACACCACAAGTAGGAAACAGAACAACCTTGAGAAATCAAGGAAGTGTTTCCCCAAGCACACCACAGGGATCAGAAATTCCCCCGAGTTCAAGTGGAACTCCAAGCACACCAAGAAGACCAAGATTCAGAAATTTGAGTGAAATTTGTGAGAAAGAAGCTGATAATGATATTAGTCTGAACTCTTTATTTTCTTTGTTTTTTCATGTTGATGACCCAATTCATTTTGAAGATGTAGTAAAAGAAGAAAAATGGATTGAAGCAATGAATGAAGAGATTGGTGCAATTGAAAAGAATGACACATGGGAGTTAGTGGACCTCCCACAAGGTAAAGAAGTCACTGGAGTAAAATGGGTTTATAAGACCAAGAGAAATGTTGAAGGAAGGATTGAAAGGCACAAAGCAAGACTTGTTATGAAAGGCTACAAGCAGCAACAAGGAAGAGATTATGGCGAAACCCTTGCACCAGTTGCAAGGATGGAGACAGTGCAGACAATGTTGTCCATTGCAGCACAAAAAAAGTGGAAAGTCTACCATATGGATGTGAAGTTAGCATTCTTGAATGGAGTGTTGAAAGAGAAGATATATGGTAAACAACCTCCACGCTATGAGATTGAAGGCCAAGAGCAAAAAGTGTGAAAGTTGAAGAAAGCTCATTATGGATTGAAGCAAGTACCAAGAGCATGGTACAACAGGATAGATGCTGACTTGACAGAAAATGGGTTTGAAAAATGTGATGGTGAACCCACACTCTACATCAAAGAAAATGATGGTAAGATCCTTATCGTTGTTTTATATGTAGATGATTTAATTTTTACTAGAAATGGAGTTTCTCTCATTGCTCATTTTAAAGCAGTCATGAAGAGAAAATTTGAAATGACTGATTTGGGTTTATTGAGATACTTCTTGGACATAGAAGTAAAGCAAAATGAAAAGATAATTTTTATTTCCCAAACAAACTATGTTGCAAAATTTTTGAAGATATTTAACATGCAGCACAACAAAGTAGCAGTAACTCCAACTATCATGGGGTTAAAGTTAAGCAAGGAATATTGCAACAAGAATGTCGATTCGACATTGTATAAGAGCATAGTTGGAAACCTCATGTATTTGACTACAAATAGGCCTGAAACTTACTTCATGGAGACAACAAATGAGACACATTGACAAGCAGCATTTTGAGGTCTGTGATTGGAAAAAAAGAGTATGGTGTTCTATACTGCTCAACTGATAATTTTAAATTGTTTAGTTACACTGATAGTGATTGGGCTAGAAGTGTAGATGATAGGAAGAGCACATCTGGGTATGTGTTTATTTTGGGATCGGGAGCCATTTCATGGGCTTCTAAGAAGCAACCAATAGTTGCTTTATCAACAACAAAAGTAGAATATGTGACAGCAATAGCAGCAACATGCCAAGCAGTATGGATGAGAAGGATGCTAAGAGATTTATGTCATGAGCAAGACAAGGGAACCAAAATGTATTGCGATAATAGCTCAGCAATTGCATTGTTAAAGAATTCTATTTTCCATAAGAGAACAAAGCATATTGATGCAAAATATCATTTTATAAGAGAATTGGTTAACAATGGTGAGATTGTTTTACAGTATTGCAGGACAGAGGAACAGTTTGATGATATCCTCACAAAGCCATTAACACATAAGAGTTTTGAGTATCTCAAAAAGTGTTTATTAATGATCGATGGTGGCAGTTGTGATTAAGGGGGAGTGTTGGAATTTTACTCCCAACCACCGCCATGAATGAGCAGTGGCGCTGCCCACAATTCCATAAATTTTGATGCCAGAGAAAGGACAAGCAAAGATCCGAGAACTGGAGGTATTTTCACGAATCCACGCAAAGATCAAAATAGAGTACCCGAGCCTTAAAATATGCATTTAATTCCATTTACCACATTGACTTACCTTTTTCCCGCAGCGCACAAATCACAAGTATTTTGTTTTACCATTTAAGCCATTCGCCATATGTTGTTTTACCACCGATGTGATATCTAGAGGGACCTACCTTATACCTTACAGCATGGACCAAACTATGTTTCACATTCATTTTCTTTGTATTTCGCTCTTCGCACTTCCCACCATTTAAGTCGTCCGCAAAACATATTTCACATTGTTTACCACTTACCTTTCCGCAGCCACAAGTTAAGTTATTTGACATGCGATGCGATCGTGCTATTGCACATCACATTCACAACCCTTTATGTTTTTCTATAAAGTGCCACAGCATGTGTTATTTGTCTTGAGACATGATTGCGCCATCGCATATCACACCCACAACCTTTTACGTTTACCCATGTTCATGCCAGATAAAAGTTAACCTCGCCGATCAGCGATCTATGATAAGGAGCCAGATGCGATGAGGATTCAAGCTGAATGACATAAAGTTTGAAGTCTGCGAGTTTGTGTTTGAACGCATCTTCATGTGTTTTAGTGTATAAGTAGAATACAGTGTGTGTGCCGATTAAATGCAGAAATGGGACTTTTGACAACCCAAGGACAAATGTTTGTTGAACGTTTGTTCAACATTGAACATCATTGATTAGAATTAGGATTTTAGGCTTCGACCCCTTTGTATTAAAAGAAATTCAATTTTCATTATGTTAGAGAGAAAGAGAGTGATGGAATAGAAACATAAATTTGTTCCTCTCATGTGTATTGCTGCTTGTATATATGTGATTGTTAATTTCCACATTTGTTTGAATTCTCTGTAATTGGGGAAACTCATTTCCTTTATTTGATTGTATTTAGAAATTCCAACAAATGTAACATATAAAAATAAAGTGAAATCCATTGTTCAATTTCATTTCATTTCTGAATTAAATATAAAAAATATTTGAAAATTTATAATTGAATATGTTAAATGAAATTAACTATTTTATTAATCAAGTATTTAGTAAAATTAATTGTTTAGCTATTTCTATTAAGTGCACTTTGCAGGTTTTGAGAAGATATTTAATCATGTATTTAACTCTATTCTTCCATAAAATCTACTAATTTATAAGGTGATTAAAATCAATAACACTTGTACAAATGTAAGCATTGTGACCCAAAAAAAAAAATTTACCTACCCAAAGAGAGTGATTTTACAATTTTAAACTACCTGTTGAATGAAAAAGTCATTTTCGAAAACCTAATGACAAAAATGAATAGTGACTAGTGGATTTGTCAAAAAGTTAAGATGGGTGGAAGAATATAAAACATCTCTACATTACTGGAATCACATAGTAAAATATATGTAAAGTACGGGATCGACATGGAAAACACATATCATACAAAATCTGGAATGTGGGCGGCATAGTAAAAAATCTTGGCAACGAATGAGAGACCTCCGATGAAAACGAGCCTGTACGGCTGTTTTAATACTGCTCGGACCAAGTCCCCCATGCCCTCTTGGGCTTGTTGTCTTCCTCCTTCATGCCCTCTTCGGCTTCTTGTCTTCCTCAGTAGCCTGCCCAGAGTAACATCTCTCATCATAAAACATTAGAGAAGTATGGAAATATTTTATATATTTTACCAAAATAAAAAACATGGAAAATGAAAAAACTATATATTTGACTATTGGGATGTACAAGGGGAGAGAACAAATTGTGTGCGTTTGGAATATAGGTAACAAACGGTGAAATTAATTATGAACTCTCGGTTTCAGTGGCCGAAGGTGTTCTTTTTATGGCTTCACGCAACACTTTTCATTACAAGATACAATAAATAACCGCACATCTCATTCTCTTGGAAAGCTGAAAAGAGAAAAGCTCAAAGAATACTTGAAAAAAACAAAAAAAGGACGGGGCATACTATTAAAAAAGCATGGACTATTTTTTAGGGGGTGATGCTATAACACATTGAAACCACAATAATTCACCAAGCAATTCAAGTAATTCAACCTGAATCCTTTTGTTGGTATTAGTGTGTTTGTCTTCTTCATTGTAGATCAGAAATTAAACTGAGAGAGCAACTCAAAAGACATTGTTTCTCCGCCAAGAAAAAGTGTTGTCACTGCTGCCATCAACCGTGCATATCTTTTATGGTCTTGGGGTCCCTCAGCTCCTCCACTTTGCTGGCTAGCCAGAGCTTCCACTGCATGCCAATGAATACAAATAGGTTAATGTTCCCGTGAATTTCCATGTGGCCATCATTGGTAACGCAAAAGTAACACGGCCAGCCTAGGTGAGGAGAAACTTCTAAATTGTAGCAGCAAAAGTGATGCTAAGAGGGTAACTCCGAACGCGATGCTGATTCTTAACGTGGCCAGACTAGATGCCAAAGGAGGTGAGTGGGTAGAACAAGACAAGTGATTCAACCTATTTATATCTAAACTCAAAACCTAAAATCGAAAGACAAATATTAAAATATTAATATATATGAAATCTAAAAATATTAAAACACTAGATGCCAAAGGAGGTGAGCAGGCAGAACAAGACAAGTGATTCAACCTATTTATATCTAAAATCAAAAGGACAAATATTGAAATATTAATATATATATATATATTAAATCTTAAAATATTAAAACACTAGATGCTAAAAGAGGTGAGCAGGTAGAACAAGACGAGTGATTCAACCTATTTATATCTAAACTCAAAACCTAAAATCAAAAAGACATATTAATATATATATATATATATATATGAAATCTAAAAATATTAAAACACAATTATATATTATAATATAGAAAATTATATTTTATAATATAAAAAACATATAACAAGGAAAGGCCATGGCATTATAGCATGGGTATTACAGCCAACGTTATAGCTATGGCCTCCGCACATTTCATAATGCACGTATATGTGTCAATATGGCAGTTGATTTTTTATTTTTTTAATAATTTTATTTTATTTATTTATTTTAATTTTATTATAAGGTCTTATTTTTTTCAATAAAGTATGTATGTTTTTATAGATTTAACATATTTTAATAAAAAAATAAATTTTTTATTTCACAAATAAAAATATTTCATTAGTAACTTGACAATTACTTTAAAAATAGATAATAATAATAATAAGTGGTGATGAAAGAGAGACAATAAATTTTTGAGTTGCAAAAGAAAATAATACGTTGCTCTTTACAGGCACAGCAGTTGTGTCGCTCCAAAAAGAAAGTCAACGATCGCTTTTGCTTTCGGCTGTACGATCGGCACCTTCGTACAGCTACTTCTTCAATTACATCTCCTTTGAATAATTGCAACTCATCTTCACCCACATACCTCTTCAAAGAGAGAAATGCAGAATATTATTCCACCTCATCTCACCTCACCGGTTAAAGCCATACGTTGCAGTAACTAACAATCAATATATATATTTGAATGAGAGAGATCATAACAGCCCAGGACTCATTCTCAATAGTCTCTGTCCGAGAAAAATAGAGAAATGGCGATGGATTATGGAAAGAGCAGGCGACAATATTTCGCCGGAGCCCAAGGGAAGAGGGTGAGATTACTGTTAGCAGTAGGAGGGGGGATTATTGTTTTGGTGGGGCTGGCAGTGCTCATAACATGGCTGGCCCTCAAACCAGAGAGGCCCAACTACTATTTGGAAAATGGCTCTGTTTCCCAATTCCAAATCACTGAAGATGGGCTTGTCAATTCCAAGGTGTTCTTCAACATTACGACTAGGAATCCCAACAAGAAAGTTGCAATTGACTATGACAAAGTGGATGCATTTCTTTTGTATGACGATGAAGAAATTGCGCGCCAACCTTCCTGCACACTCCTCTACGTGGATACTCAGTTTCTCTGGGGCCAGACAGTTGCAGAGATCTGAAGTTGGAGCATTCCTCCGGTAAGGTGGATCTGGTTTTGAAATTGTATGCGAGGATTCGATTCAAGAGAGGGAACTGGAAATCCAGGCACTACACACTGAGTGTCAAGTGCCGACATCTCTTGCCACACCTCGCTGACAATGGTGATGCAGTTGGAAGGATGAAATGCCACGTCCACGTGTAGTTAAGTTACACTGATATGATTGATATTCAGGTTGATGCCCTCTTTTGTTTGCATGTGGTTGTGAGGAAATTGTTTTTATATTTTCATAAGATGAGACGAGATTAGATCATTTGGTTTGATTGATTATTTGGGTTTCAATAACAAAAAGAATATGACGACCATCATGCTTGGCATGATATGTATGTTTGGACAGCGTGGCTTTGAACATACAAGGATGTTTCTAAACAGCTCCGTTCTCTTCTTGTAAGATTCAACGTTATTCGTTTCATCAGGTTTCGAACTGTTTCATGCTGCAAATTGTAAAACAATCAAAAGTTTCAAAATTCGTGAAATTTTCATACTGTTAACTGCAAAACAAATGAAGTTTCAATCATTGATATTCTTCGGGTTATGAATTTAAATAGGGAGGACATTTCAAGTTGTCACGAATTGGGTATTTCGCTTGAGCAGCTATTATATAAATTCGTATGTGAATTGGGCTATATATATATAATTTTTAATTTATGTTATTTAAAATGTGTTTTTAAGTATATAAATTGATTTATTTATTTTTAGTTATTAAATTTCTAATTGAAATTTTAACATAATCTCAGCTAATAGTGATCAGAAAATTTACCAGAAAAATAACAAAAACATGATTGTGCTTTTATAAATAAAAAAGCTAAATAATATATATATATATATATATATATATATATATATTAATTAATTTTATTTAAGTTTGAATTATACAATTGATACAATCTGATAAACTATCAAAAAAGACTGTTGGCAGAGACTGAAGTTTAACATTCTACATGATGAAGGTCTAAATAAAAAGTATCTGGAACTACTCACATTCTACTATCCAAAAAAAACTCTTGGCAGATGCTGAAGTTTGACCTTCTACATGATGAAGTTCTAAATAGAAAGTATCTGAAACTACTCACATTCTATAATTTGTAAGGTCTACATAAAGAGTATCTCAGAGTGCTCACATTGTATAATTTGTAAGGTCCAAATAAAGAGTATCTCAGAGTGCTCGCATTCTATAATCTGTAGTGGGAATTTTATCATAATATTAATTTTCAAAACCTGCCATGAAGTGGGAAAGAGAGAGACAACCGAAGTTAAACCTGCCATGAAGTGTGTAAAGAGACGCAACTGAATTTCATTAGTTTTAAATTAAACTATGTTTAGTCATATATTTTTAGCATTATATATATATATATATATGTATATGAATATTTTGTAATGATAAAGAAAATATTTTAATTTTTTTTAACCATCTATATGTATATACCCATAAATATCTAAATATTTATTACATGCTAAGTAGTTTGTGCCAATATGTGATATAAACCTTTAAAAAAATATTCATATAAAATAGTTTGATATAAATAGTTATGTCTAATGTCCTTGATGGGAGTGAGAAGTTTGGAGCACGCAGCAAACTGAGTGTAATGTTCCCTAACAATTGGCGTGTTGGTGGAGGACTGACCTTTTGTCCTCTCGTTTGAACTGGTGTAATGGGGGTGTAAATGCGATCGTGTGAGACATCGTATTGTCTCAACGAGTGTGGCTGGAGAAGGTCTAATGAGTGGGATGGCTCATCAAGGCGACATTTGTGTTAATGTTCCATTCCTATGTTGTGTTGTCAATTGGTATTCCACCAACGAATGTAAGAGATGGAGGCTTACTTCTAGAGCTGAGTGTTTGTAGATTTTAACCCTGTACAGATATTATCTGCAAACGGATCTTAAAAATAGAAAATAAACAATAGCAGGAACATAAAACATAAAACATATAAACACAGAGATTTTCCCTTGGATCTCAAATCGAGATGACCAACTTGATTTTTCACTATATTCCTTTTAGTGTTACAACACACACACACACACACATATATATACATGCCGAAGCATACATAAACCCCAATCCATTAAACCTGGATTAGAACATAACCGTAGTTCCCTTGACCGGATCTACAAAATACCAGGGGCCAAAAACCATCATGTCCCAAAACCATGTGAAAATCCATGCACAAAACCATGGGTGGGTCCACCCACCGAAAAATAAGGACCAAAAAAAAAAATTCTGGGGCATTGCCCCGAACCCCGATAGGGGGGGCTATCGCCCCCCTTGTTATCCCACCCCCCCCCCCGGCGCGTGACTAGTTGTGGAAAGAATATAACACAAATCCAACATTCTCCCACTTATTTTCTTTCCGCAGGGGGGCACAGGAGCACCGAGTCATTACCCCAGCTTTGCAACACCCATTGTTTCTTTACACCAAGAGAACTTCCAAGTGCTCACAGACTTTGTCGATGCATCTACAACATTCTTCAAAGTGTCCACCTTTACCAGCAACACCCTTTTAGCCTCAACCATATATCTCACAAAGTGATATTGAACATCAATGTGCTTTGTCTTTGAATGATAAGCAGGGTTCTTAGCCAAGGAAATTTCACTTTGGCTATCACAGTCTATCCTTATAGCTTGTTGCACCAACCCCATACTTGAACATAATCTCTGCAACCAAACTGCTTCCTTGCTTGCATGAGTGGCTGCCATTTATTCTACCTCTGTAGTTGAAAGAGCCACCACAGACTACCTTTTACTCATCCAACTTACTGCACCTCCAAATAGGCTAAACACATGCCCACTTGTAGATCTTCTTTGGTCTAGATCTCCAGCCCAGTCAGCATCAACAAAACCACGAATGTCCAACACTCTTTCCAATCCTGGTCTTCCTTGGTAGCACAAGCCATAATCACTAGTGCTACACAAATATCTGAAAATCCACTTCATCGCTGTCCAATGCTCATTCCCTGGGTTTGAAATAAACCTGCTCAATACTTCCACTGCATGTGCAATGTCTGGCCTAGTACAAACCATTGCATACATCAGGCTACCCACTGCACTTGCATATGGAGCACGGGACATATCCTCCTCTTCTTCTTGTGTCTTGGGACACTGTTCAGCAAATAGATTTATACCTACAGGAATCAGAATATTCACTGGTTTACTATCCTGCATATTGAACCTCTGCAATATAGTCTCGACATACTTCCTCTGGTTTAACGAGAGCTTCCTCTTTGCCTGATCTCTCTTAATTTCCATACCCAAAATATAGTTTGCAACACCAAGATCCTTCATGTCGAATTTGGAGAACAACTGGGTCTTCAAATCTTGGATAATTTCTTTGTCATTTCCAATCAACAACATATCATCCACATACAAGATCAAATAAATAACATGGTTACCAATTAATTTAAAATAAACAGTGATCCTCCTTGCTTCTAGTGAAGCCAAGTCCCTGTATATAGGTATCAAATTTCTGATACCACATCCTTGGTGACTGTTTTAACCCATACAGAGACTTCTTCAACCTACATACTAGCTCTTTCTTCCCCTTCACCATAAAGCCTTCAGGTTGTTTCATGTAGATCTCCTCTTCCAGATCCCCGTGAATAAATGCTGCCTTCACATCCATCTATTCTACCTCAAAATAAAATGCAACAGTGACAAATAAAAGTAATCTAATAGAAGTAACTTTGGCAACAGGAGAAAAAATATCACCAAAATCAATTCTCGGCACCTGGGAATAACCTTTTGCTACCAACCGAGCTTTGTATTTCTCCACCTTGCCTTTTACATTCATCTTCTTATTAAACACCCATTTGCTCCTGATGGGCTTCCTTCCAGCCAGAAACTCCACCAGATCCCATGCCTCATTTTTATGCAAGGATGCCATTTCATCAACCATGGCCTCCTTCCAGAGTTTTCCATCCTCTGAATCTACTGCCTCTCTGATCGTTTTTGGATCATCATCAGTTACAGTTAAAGCAAAATTTGAATAGAAAGCAGATGGATTATACCTTTTTGGTTGTCTTCTTTCCCGAACTGATCTTCTAATAGCTGGAGTTTGTGGCTGTTCCTCTTCTGAGTCTTCTTCTGTTGTAGAGTCTGATTCATCCTCCTTTAGCTCAAACTCTATCTTCTCAGGTTCCTTTGGTAGAACATCATGTTTAACAATATCTTTCACCTCTCTAAACACCACATCTCAGCTGTACACAACCTTCCTTGTTTCCGTGTTCCAAAGCTTGTAACCCTTTAAACCATCCTTATACCCAATAAAAATGCACCATTCATATTTATTATCCAGATTGCTCCTGTTCTCCTTTGGAACATGTACATATGCATCACATTCAAATACCCTCAGATGTGAAAGAGAGGGTTTCTTACCAGTCCATAACTCATGTGGAGTCTTATCCTCCAACGCTGATGAAGGTGATCTATTAACCAAATAACATGCAGTCTCCACTGCCTCTGGCCAGAATTCTTGTCCTAACCTGGTACCACTGAGCATGCTTCTTGCCTTTTCCATCAACGTTCTCTTCATTCTTTCTGCAACTCCATTTTGTTGAGGTGTGTATGGAGTAGTCTTGTGCCATGCTATACCACAATTCTTACAAAACTCTTCAAATTTATTCTTGCAGAACTGATCCCCATCATTATCTGTCCTCAACACCTTTATCTTCTTCTCTGTTTGGTTTTCCACCAAAGCCTTAAATTCTTTAAATCTGTCAAAGACTTCAGATTTCTTCCTCAAGAAATATATCCATGTATTCCTTGAGAAGTCATCTATGAATGAAACATAGTACACAGACTTACCCAATGATGGAACCAACACAATTCCAAATACATCATTGTGCACAAGCTCTAATATCTTGTTTGCCCTCTTAGCACCATAAGGAAAACTCACCTGATTCTGCTTCTCATATACACAATGCTCACAGAAATCAAAATCCAAAGAGCTATTAGACATACCTTCTACCATACCATTTCCATGCAGTATCTAAAGGCCCTTCTCTCCAATATGTCCAAGCCTTTGATGCCATAGCATGGTCTTTTCTCCAAAGACTGCTAGGCTTTCCGATCCACTTTCGGGAACCACCAAATTGTTGCACCCATCAATAATAGTGCTGCCTTGAAGCTTGTACAGAGCTCCTATGCGAACTCCCCGCATTAATACCAATGCTCCCTGAACCATCTTACATGTATCTTTCTCAAACACTGTTCTTACACCTGCATCATCCATCTTGCTTATAGAAATCGGATTTCTGGACAATGCAGGAATGTGCAGAATACCAGGAAGTGTTCTAATCCTTCCACCTTGCAGCTTTAGCATGACTTTTCCACGTCCGACGATTCTGGCCTTCCTATCATCACCTAAGAAGACATCACCGCCATCATATTTCTCATACTCGCAGAACCACTCCCTATGGGGAGTGAAGTGAAAGGATGCACCCGAGTCAATCAACCATGACTCATGATCTACATGTGTATTTGAAGAAGAAGGCAAATACACATCCCCACCTTCATCTGAGGTGGTTTTTGCCTCTACAGAAGGAGCATCATCAGATCCCTTTCCTTTCTCAGGAGCTTTAGATCTGCAGTTTTTTTTGTAGTGCCCTTCCTTTCTACATTTCCAGCACACCTTTACAAATTTTCCAGGAGATTTAGATCTCCTACTCGAAACCTTATTCTTGTTTATGTTCTGGGACCTTCCTCGTATAGATAAGGCATATCCATTCTGACCCTCCATATTTCTCCATCTCATTTCCTCCGACAGCAAGGTTGAGACAATGTCATCAAAATTCAAGGTAGTTCTATTGCTACCTATTGCAATAACAAGACTGTCCCACGAATCTGGTAGAGAACACAACAAACTAATGCACTTATCTTCATCTGAGATTTTAATATCAATAGATGACAACTGACTTACCACAGTATTGAAGGCATTCAGATGCTCTGTCACCGAGTCTCCATCCCTAATCCTCAGGTTATACAGCTTTTTCCATAGGAACAATTTATTCACCAGAGACTTAGATTGGTACAAAGTCCCTATCTTGTCCCACAAGGTCTTCACCGTAGCTTCCCCAGATACATTCAACAATACTGAATTTGAGACACACAACTGTATCATGCTCTTTGCCTTCCGATCCAGCTTCTTCTAGTCTTCATCTGACATTACCGTTGGTTTAGTACCCAGATCTACCTCGATCCACTGATCTTTATCCACCAACAGATCCTCCATCTTGAGCTTCCACAACTCAAAACTTTGACCATTAAATTTCTTGATCTCTATATTCCTGCCACTCGCCATCTTCTTTCACCATAAGAATCGATCCCGCTGATCTCCCACTGAACAGGGTCTACCTCAGGCCTGAGAAAAAAACCCCTCAGCAGCAAAGGCGTCCCCTTGAAGCCAAAACTGCTCTGATACCAAATGTAGGTATTAATCCTGTACATAAATTATCTGCAAACAAATCTTAAAAAAAGAAAATAAACAATAGTGAGAGCATAAAACATAAAATAGATAAACACAGAGATTTTTCTTTGGATCCTAAATTGGGACGACCAGCTTGATTTTTCATTATATTCTTTTTAGTGTTACAATACACACACACACATATATATATACATGCCAAAGCACACATAAAACCCAATCCATTAGCCTTGGATTAGAACATAACCGTAGTTCCCTTAACCGGATCTACAAAATACCAGGGGTTGAAAACCATCATGCCCCAAAACCATGTGCAAATCCATGCACAAAACCATGGGCAGGTCCGCCCACCAGAAAATAAGGACCAATTTTTTTTTTATGGGGCGTTGCCCTGAACCCCAATAAGGGTCCTACCACCCACCTTATGACCCCCCCATATGTTGCACCCATCGCAACGTACAAGGGGGGCTATCGTCCCCCTGTTAACCCCCGCGCGTGTGACTAGTCGTGGAAAGAATATAACAAAAAACCAATAGTGTTGGGAGTCAGAATTCTGCTTAGACTCTTGGCTATGTGAATTCACTATTTTTCTTCTCCAAAGGCGAGACCCCGTGTTATATAACACTTGCACAATGTGACCGCAAGAAAGTAAGTTGGTATTTCAGGTTTCACTAGAATTTAGAAGGTGCAAGTAGTTGGCCAGTTGGAGGTTTTTGGAGGTTATATAGATGGTGGTGGTGTTGGGGTGGTAGTGGTTGTGCATGGGATACTCTATTTCAGGGGTTTGGTCCGAGCATTGGTGTGTGTTGTGTCTTTGTGGTAGTTTCTATGTGTGCAGTGGAGATAGAGGATTCACCTTCGTGAAGGTTTTTGTGTCAACAATTTGGTGTGGTCTACATGAGACCCCTTAGGGAGCATCGCCTTGGGGCGAGCTTCACCCACCTACTCCTTCTCAATTTGCGTGTGTTCTCAGTTGGGTGCTCAATTGGTGTGGGGACGGTAGTTGGGTTGTTGTGCATGGTTGTTTGTGGAGAATTTTGGGTGAAGGGAGGTCTGGGCTTTTACTGCGGAGGTCTGGGCGAGTTACAGTTGGCGAGCCACTGAAGATTGTTGATAGCTTTCAATCTCTTGGGATGTTTAGCATGCAACCTTCCCCTCAGCATGGGCGCTCCTCCCCCTTGCCAAATCAGGCTCAACAGGTCGCAAGGACCGAGAGAGGTTGGCTCCTTCATAGGAGTTGAGAATGGTGGCAGCTAGGACACGTCAGGGTGGCAAGATTGTTGGTTGCTCCTGCCTGTCGGGTAATGGAACGCATGGTGGTCATGGTGACAACGTGCAAACATCCTGTAGGGGTGGTAGGTCTCAGCAACCTCAGTGACGCGATGGTGTGTGGTGTGGTGGAATGGTGTGTCGGGGGTCTAGTGGGCGTTCAACTCCTAGCCTGCACATAATTCAACATTGTTGTCTAGAAAATTGCCATGAACTAATTCAGTCTTTGTTAGATAGGTGAAGCGGACTGAATTGGTTCGACGAAAAAAAACATGATGAGCTGGTAGCCACCCTAAACACAATGCACTATTTTCAATGTGAGACCAGAGTACATATTTTTTACCATATGAATAAATTTCTACTTTAAATAAAATACTTATTCAACCTAAAAAGAAATCATGTACTTAAAAAACCAAAATTATTTTAAAAAAAAATTACTTTCATGAAAATTTTCTTAATTGCAAAACCCAAACAATTTTGTATAGTCAAAGTTGTTTTCAACACTTTTGTTCAATAACTTTGATCACATCTTGCAAAGAATAGAAATAATGATGCAATGAGAACATTTCTCCTCACTTGGTCCAAACCGTCCGAGTCCACATTTAAAAAAATGCATTCAGTTTGATCACTCTTCAACAATGGTTCACGCCATTCTTTTTGGCTAATGTAACATTTCTTTTTCATTTTTGTGTGACCGATTAAGGCTTATTTTTGAATAGTACTAAACTTCAGACTAAATCTACCAAAAGAGTAGAGAATATTGCGCATTCAAACTAAATCTACCAATAGAGTAGAGAATATTGCGCATGGTGAAATCTAATAAGCTAATTAACATTTCAAAAAATTAATCCTTTAAATCTAATAAGTTAAGTAACATTAAAAATATTTTGTAAATAAATTTATTATCCTAAAAAACACTATTCTATAAATACAATTATTCTTAAAATACAATTAATCTTAAAACCAACATAAGCAAATTAATTTTATTGTTAATATTAAATTCTTGAAAAAAATATTATTAATAAAAAGAATTATTTAATGATTAAAACATTATTTTTTATTGCACCGAGAGGCGCATCTACAGCCCAATATGACCCCGATGTCAAGTGGGTCACGTCCTCATACAAAATGTCGGCTTAAGTTTTAAATTAAAAAAAAAAAAATCGCATTGTGCTATAACATATATTAATTTCTAATACAATTATGTATTATTTATATAACTTGAATGGATAGTAAATTATATACCTGAATTTGAATGGATCATAAATTTACCTTTAACAAAAAAATTACCACATTGAATTTCCAAATTAAGTAAAATTTTAAACATCTTTACTCTTTACTAAAGTCAATACCATTTCCTAAATCAAAGAAAAAGAGTTAATTCAACACAAACAATCAAAATCCAAAACCTTTTAATATTTCTTTTAATTAAATATTTGTAAAATGAATTTATACTTACTCCTGAGCTATGGTAAATAAATAAAAATATATATAAACTAGATGTATGGTAAATAAATAAAAATTCTTTATTCTAGATGAAGCCTATGGGACGAATACCATGGGACAAATTAATATTGATACCATGGGCCAAATACCATGGGTAAATAAATAAATATAAAAGAGGTATAAACAAGTATGATAAATAAATAAATAAATATAAAATAGATATAAAGAGGTATGGTAAATAAATAAATATAAAAGAGGCATAAATAAGTAAGGTAAATAAATAACAATATATCAAATAGGATTATAAATAAAAATCTAATTATATAACAAGCCTATGGGCCAAATACCATAGTAAAGAAAAGGGGTATAGTAAATAAATAAAAATATAAATAAACTAGAGGTATGGTAAGTAAATAAAACCTCTTTTCATATTTACTCCATAATTTGCTTTATATTTACTAATTTTTATGTTCATTAGTTTACATAACTAAGAAGAAATAGAGAGAGAGAGTGATAAGGGAGAGATGGAGAGAGAGTGTGTATGTTTAGGGGTGAGATAAAGAGACAAATTAAGATGTATGGAAAGAAGCGGGGAGAGAAGAAGTGAGAAGGAGAGAGGGAGGGATATAGTAATATAGTTGGAGAGAGAGAGGGGTGGAAAGAGAGAGAGAAAGAAAGGAATGGGGGAAGAGAGAGGATTAGAGAGAGAGAGAGAGAGATATGGGGGAAGAGAGAGGATTGGAGGGAAAAGAGAGAGAGAGACGTGGGAGAGAAAGGGAGAGAGAGGAAGGATGAGAGTGATGGGGGAAGAGAGAGTATTGGAGAGAGAGAGAGAGAGAGAGACCAGGGAAGAGAGAGGGATTTAGGGGGGAGAGAGAGAGAGAGGAAGGACGAGAGAGAGGACTTGATAGAGAGGAGGAGAGAGGGATGGATAAGAGAGATAGAGTTGGAGGGGGAGAGATGTAGGAAATAAGAAATATAGAGAGTGAGAAGTGGAGAGAGAGAAGGAGTGACAAGGGAGAGACAAAGAGAGAGCATGTCTGTTTGGGGTTGAGATAAAGAGATAAATAAGGAGAGATGGAGATAAGGGGGGAGAAGGAGATATAAGGAGAGAGGGAGGGATATAGTAACATAGTTGGTGGGTGAAGAGAGAGAGAGTGGGAGAGAGAGATGGGAGAGAAAGGGAAAGAGAGGAAGGAAGGGATAGGATGTGAGAGAGTGGAGAGAGGGAGGGAAAGAGAGATGGACTTTGAGGGGGAGGGGGAGAGAGGCCAGAAGAAAGAAATAGAGAGAGAAAGGTGGAGAGAGATAGAGTGAGTGAGTGATAAGGAATATGGAGAGAGAGGGAGAGAGGGGGAGAGGGGGAAGATATAGATATAGATGGAAGGTGAAGAGAGGGAAGAAGAGAGAGATGGGGAGAGGAGGGGATTGACAAAGAGATTGATATATATGGATTGCGATTGTGTGTGTGTTTAGGGGGGTGTGATAGAGAGACAGAAAAGAAGAGATGGAGGGGGATATAGATATGGATGGAGGGTGGAGAGAGGGAAGAATATTTTTCACACTGGATGGATTGATATAAGTGGAGATGGTGATTTATAATCCTATTTGATTATTTGCACTATATGCATTGATTTTAGTGTAGATATTTATTTCTAATGATATTTGATTACTTGCACTAGATGCATTGATTTCAGTGTAGGTGGTGATTTCTAATACAATTTGATTGCTTGCACTGAATTTTTTTATTTCAATTTAGATGTCGATTTATAATTATATTTGATTACTTGCACTAGATGAATTGGTTTCAATGTAGATGATTTCTAATCCTATTTAATTGTTTGCATTAAATGCATTTATTTTAGTGTAGATGGCGATTTCTAATCCTATTTGATTTATTTGGGTAAATGCATTGATTTTAGTGTAGATTTTGGTTTCTAGAGAGAGAGAGAGAGTGATAAGGAAGATGGAGAGAGAGGGAGAGAGGAAAAAAGGAGGAAAGAGAGATATTAATGGGGGAGAGGGAGAGAAAGGGAAGATAGAGATATAGATGGAAGGTGAAGAGAGGGAAGAAGAGAGAGATGGGGAGAGGGGGTGATTGAAAAAGAGATTGATATATATGGAGTACGAGAGCGTGTGTGTTTAGGGAGGTGAGATAGAGAGACAAAAAAGAATAGATGGAGGGGGATATAGATATGGATGGAGGGTGGAGAGAGGGAGGACTATTTCTTGCACTAGATGGATTGATATAAGTGAAGATGGTGATTTCTAATCCTATTTGATTATTTTCACTAGATGCATCGATTTTAGTGTAGATATTTATTTCTAATGATATTTGATTACTTGCACTAGATGCATTGATTTCAGTGTAGGTGGTGATTTATTATACAATTTGATTGCTTGCACTGAATGTGTTGATTTCAATTTAGATGTCGATTTATAATTACATTTGATTACTTGCACTAGATGACTTAATTTCAATGTATATGATTTCTAATCCTATTTGATTGTTTGCACTAAATGCATTGATTTCAGTGTAGATGTTGGTTCCTAGAGAGAGAGAGAGTGAGTGATAAGGAAGATGGAGAGAGAGAGAGAGAAAGGACAAAAGGAGGAAAGAGAGATATTAGCGGGGGAGAGGGAGAGAAGGGGAAGAGAGGGAAGAAGAGAGAGATGGGGAGAGAGGGTGATTGACAAAGAGAATGATATATATGGAGTACGAGAGCATGTGTGTTTAGGGGGGTGAGATAGAGACAAAAAAAAGAGATGGATGGTGATATAGATATGGATGGCGGGTGGAGAGAGGGAATAATATTTATTGCACTAGATGGATTGATTTAAGTGGAGATGGTGATTTATAATCCTATTTGATTATTTGCACTAGATGCATCGATTTTAGTGTAGATATTTATTTCTAATGATATATGATTACTTGCACTAGATGCATTGATTTCAGTGTAGGTGATGATTCCTAATACTATTTGATTGATTGCATTGGATGTGTTGATTTCAATTTAGACATCGATTTATAATTATATTTGATTGCTTGCACTAGATGCATTGATTTCAATGTAGATTATTCCTAATACTATTTGATTGTTTGCGCTAAATGCATTGATTTCAGTGTAGATGGTGATTTTTAATCCTATTTGATTTCTTTGAGTAAATGCATTGATTTCAGTGTAGATGTTGGTTTCTAATCTTATTTGATTGATTGCATTAGGTGCATTGTTTTCAATGTAGAAGTTACTTTCTAATCTTATTTGATTACTTGCATTAAATGCATTGATTTCAATGTATATGTTGATTTATGATTTGATGTAATTGGATATATGACGGTACATTAATTTTAAAGTGATTGGATTAACAATATGCATTGATTTTAGTGTAAGCACAAAAAGTTATTAACAATGTAGACTGATTTTTGTGTTATAGTAATTTAAGCTATTAATATTGGAGAGCAAGAGAGACAACGTATCATGTTTACTACAACAGATTGAGCTAAAGATTTAAATGGTTTACGATTTAAATTTTCCTTTTCATATAATCGATATGAAAAGATAACAAAACTAACAAGGGAGAAAATAAGAATAGTAGAAGAAAATAGTTTGAGATTGGTGTAACATGAGTACGTTCTTATTATTCACATTTTCTATCTTTCAACACTATTATTTTCACTTTGCATTTAAAAAAATTATTTCATCATTTTTCATCATTATAGTTATTAACAATAATGACCATCTCAACAAACTGAGGTAACTAAGAAAATTTAAAATTAAAATGACCAAGTTAATCTTAGAAATATTTAGCATATTTAAAATGATTATATTAATATTTGATATATTTACATATTATTGATAGAATTAATCATATCTTTGATAGATTTTCCTTGGCAGCACACGAATGAAACCAGCCTAGATCCATCTTACATCTCAAAAATATACAAAAATTTTAATAATTTGAAAAATGTGACGTTGATGCCTTCGACTGGAACCAGCCTAGATCCATCTAACTCTGGATCTATCATGCGCCGAGAGGGATCAAATCTCTCGAGGTGAAAACCTTTTTTTTGAGTGGAAAAATTGAGGAAAGGTTTGCACCTCGAGAGATTTGATCCCTCTCGGCGCATGATAGATCCAGAGTTAGATGGATTTAGGCTGGTATATAATATTTGCTATTGTACAATGCATTTGGTTTATTAAATAACATGTTTTTTTTATTATATTTTTATTTTATAGAGATTATATGTTAAAATTTATTGAATAAGTTTTTTTCTTAATCTTAATTAAATGAATCCAATGGTTTATTCATATTTATTTAAGAAACCCAACTATACCTGCGCAAATTTCTGGAAAAATAATACTTGCTCAAATTTCTAGAAAACAAAATCTAAATTGCAAAATAATAATTTTAATGCAGGGATCACTTAATTTCCGTGGTATATCAAAAAAACAGACTAAAAAAAAAGATGCCTACTTATGTTTAAAACCAGATTTCAGAAAAAATAAAATAAAACAAAAGACGCCTAATTATGTTTAAAACCAAATTTAAATCGTTGAAGACGAATTTGAATAAAAAAAAATTTTGGCAGTTTGAAATATGACTAAATTAAAATTATTAAAATTGGTCAAAGTGATTCCAATATATGGAATCCTATTAAAAAACAGACTAAAACAAAAGATGTCTATATCCTACTGAACTAAAAAGAGCGGCCATGGGAAATTGAAAAAACTATATATTTGACTATTAGGATGCTGAAGGGGAGAGAACAATCTGATGAACTATTAAGAAAAAAAAACAATGGACTATTGGCTGATCCTAAATCCTTTCACTTCTATCACTGGAAGTTTGACATTCTATATGACGAAGGTCTCATTCCAATCAAATAAAGAGTATGAAACTGATCACATTCTACATTTTATAATATGTAACAAGACAAGTGGAATTTTATCATAGTACATATTTAGCTGATGATATTGTTAGAGTCAGTCTGTTCATCCCTCCTTCAGAGATAAAAATCTCTTTTGTTGCATTTCATTTTTAGGTGTCTCATTCACTTCAGTCATTTGCATTCCATTAGGAGCATCGATCTTTTGGAAGAAGGGTTTTGTCACTCATGTCCCTCATGTCATGTAGCTGCTGGTTCGTGTCTATTCATAAAAATCAATTTTAAAGTCATTCACAGTCCTGTTTTGGTATTTTAGTCAACAAGAGTCATTTCAGTCATTAGGTATAGGGTTTCAAAAATTTTGTCTTCAAAGTGTCCAATAATGCCAGCAGGCCAGAGGGAGGTTCAAAATAAGTTTTCATCTCAAGAAATTTCATCATTATAATGTAAGATCTTGACTTTTCTTCAAAACTCTGTTTTGAAGAAAAATCGTCATTTCGTCTTTTGTAATAAATTCCATGTATATTTTCAAAATTTTTCAGTTGTCAAAATCTTCAAGCACAATGCTGGTCACCTTTTCCAAATTCCGTGCTAGTCATCCCTGCAAAAAATTGACAAAAGTTTCATCATTCAAGTAAAAAAAGGTCAAAGTGGAAACAAAAACAAAGTTTGTATTAGAAAGTGAAAAAGTCCCGAAGCAAAACATAAGAAAGTGGGTTTTTGCAAAAAAATAATCAAATGCATGACTATACAAGATATTTTCACCATTCAAATGTCATTTGCATGCAAGAAGTTGTCAAAGACCCAAGGGAAAATTGTGCAGGAACGAAACCGTGAGTTAGAAGCCGAGATTGTGTATTGGAGTGCAGGCGCGGCGAGTTGGGAGAAGGCGCGATGCACAAGGAGGTCGTGGCACATACAAAAGCACATCATCGTGTATCTTTCAGTGAGTGCGGTGCATATAGTGAGCGCGGTGCACAGAGCTGCCAAGTGGAATTTCATCACTGCTTCCAAAATTTTCGAAACGACTCAAACTCTTTTGCTCCAAGTAAGTTTGTGAGCCTTTGCCATTGCTAATAGCTTGTGTTTGGAGTTGTTTCAAGATTGGTTTGGAGAATTTTATTGGTGAAATTATAAACCCTATCATTTGGTGAAAAACTGCTCCTAGGTTTGATTTTGGGTGTTAAAACTTGACTTTTGTGCCAAAATATTCCCATTCTATTTTTCACTTGTGTTTCTCATCACTGTCATATTATCATAAGAGTCCTCTCCTATTCCCTTATAATCCCATTATCACTCATTCTCATTATCCCTATTGCTAAGCCCTACCATTCCTTATCACTATCACTCTCCCACATTATTTGCAAAATTCCTAAATCCCCAAACCCCACATTCCTAAAACACAATCAAGTGACTGTTATTTCATTCTAATTTCACTTGACAGTCCACTATACCCACTATCCATTTTTTCCACAGTCCCTTCCTAGGTATATTTTGGCACTTGGAAACAAAGGCACCAATTTGTCATTTTCAACCAACCAAACATACACTTGACATATACTTTGCAACACCATGACATACACTGAATCATCATATGAGCAAGACAATGATTCTACCACAGAGCTTCATGTACCGAGAAGGCCTCGTAAAGGAGGAAAACACGTGAGGGAGGAGCCCACCTCATTGACTCAGTTGCAGGCCTGCCCACTTGCCATGGCATGTTTTCGAGAGTAGTCATGTTATCAGTATTGTGAGAGGATTGCTCAGATTCGACATCATCAGGAGTTAGCCTGGTTGTTTGTTTTACATTTGCGTGATGGTCAGGTTACACTCGCTGGTGTAAATTTTACCTTGACACCAGAAACCATTTCTCAGGCAACAGGAATACCGAATGTAGGTGAGGAGTGGAACAAAAGACAACAGGTAGATAGAGTACATTACAAGCCATACATCAGGCCTAGCTATGTGAGGCAGCTCAGTAGGGTATTCCCATTCCCGTTCCTGAAGGAATCCTATGCGCTGTTGATGAGACTCATTATCAGATACTTCAGTTGTGAGGGCCAATTCTCACGTCTCTATGCATACCACATCAGACTATTGATGCATTTCATGAGAGTGAGGATGATGAACATTCCATATTTCATGTGCTGAAACATAGAGAGGATGACTACTCTTGTGCAGAAGAAGACTCCTGAGCAGCAGTACAACATCATTTATCATTATGCGCTCATCAAGATCGTTGTGGTACATCAACTTGGATTGCAGGGCATTGCATGGGAAGATTTCATTTCCCGTGACTTCTTCACAGCCCCTCAGCCTCCTCCGGAGATTGTTCACGATGCAGGTACTATCTCCACCAGGGGTGGAAGGGGTCTCGTTGCCATCGTCATCAGCATAGGTACAGGTACAAGACAGAGGAAAGAGGCCTATGCAGGAGGAGGGCCCTTCAGGAGGCCAGGATACTGATTTCATATTGATTGATGTGGATTTCAGCTCTCCAAGCTCAAATTTGAGAGAGATCATTCAGGAGCAAAAAAATGCGATCAACACATTGACCGACAAGTTGCAGAGAGCTCAATGGATCATTAACTATCTGGAGCAGCGGAATAAGCAGTTGGAGGACCAGCAGACGATCATGGAGTTGCAAAACATCCGTGAGAACCGGAAAGCTGCCTAGAGAAGCCCATTCGAGATGACACCTATTGACCGGGAGATTGATGCCGATAGAGAGACTTGGCTTGAGAGAGTAAAAATGCATCTTGAGAAGCTGTTGGAGAAGGCCAACAAGGAGAAGAACCTATTCAGGCATATGAGGAACCATTATTGGGCACGCACACATGTTTGCAAAGTGAGGATCAAAATCCTGAAAGCGAGGCTAAGAAGGCCACTGAGACAGTGCAAAAGGCATGATAGGCTCCAAATATTGGCCGAAGCTTCTTTGGCTGAGCATGGTACTTAATGAGGGACCTTCAGTCCAAATTTCAAGGAATTTGGAGAAAATTTTGTCATTTTTGAATTTTTTGGTCACAAAACAGGTTTTTCTGCCCGACGCGTAGCGCCACCTTGCGCACGCTTATGATTGGCAGCTCTTCAGAGGGAAAAAATTGCATTTCTGTGTTTTTTATGGAAATTTATGCATGCTAATGGATTACCTAAGGATTTCATCAAGTTTTGGGTTGCCTAAAGGGTCAAAAACACCTTAAAAATGGCCTTTCTGCCACTTTTTTCACCCACAGGAAGCAGTGTTGGGAGATTGAAATTTTGGTGGAGCAAATGGACACCACATCCAGAAATTCCACCAGGGTTAGAAATTAGACAGGCAGGGCTTTCCAACGAGCTTTCATGAGCTCAATTTGGACTTCGGGAAGGGCCTCAAAATTAGCTCCAAAGTTGTGCTACACATAGAGATTTTGGGCGCAGCGCATAGAGAATTTTGGCCTATTTTTTACTCCACAGCTCAGAATTTCACCTAGTTTTAGCCAGTTTCATTTTTTCATGTAACTATTGATCTACTTTGATATAATTTCATGATCATGATGTAATTTTGGCACATTTTTACTTGTTCTAGAAGTTTCATTCACCAAAAGGTGAAATGTGAGTGAATGGATCAGTTTCCTAGCATATAGAGGTAAGTTGTTTTATGGCCTATTTTCTAGTTGCTAGTTTAGATATGGTTGAAACAGCTCCTAGAATGATGAGCTCGACCCTTAGAGGCATGGGAATGGGTTAGGCTTGTCTATATGATGTATTTTCTCAGTCATTTTCGGGGTTGGACACTTGGGATTGCTTGGCACTTCATTGTACATTTCATCTCTGCACTTTTGGCAAAGGAATAGACCAAGGTTTGTAGCACTCTTTGGGATCCATGTGGCTCTGTGTTTTGATGGTGTTTTTCTCTATGTAATTTTTAGTTCACTGATGTTTATGTGTATCATTTCCCTTCTCCTTTCTTCTTAGATTAAACAAATCAGTGTTAAAGGTGGAATTCATTGGATTGCTCTGCTCTGCCTTTAGTTTTGTTTAATTTTTCATGTTTTCATCTGTTTGAGGAGGACTCTTAAAACCCTCTTGCCCTCTTCAGCTCCTCATCGGTCTGATCCATCCATTCATTCAATCTAAAGCATCAAAACAATTTCCTTCCTTGCCCCAATCAGAACTCTGCAAAAACTAGGCCTTATCCCCGCACCCAAAACTGCCTTTCCCTTTGATCCAACAAAAACCCCCAAAAACACAATCAAACTCCTTTATTTGTATACCTAGCCTAAAATTAGCTTTTATTTCAGTCATCTCGAACCCTATTGATTACTTTCCACTGAGGTTGACCCGGAGAGAGCCCTCTCCTGTTTTGGTAGGGCTAGCTACCAGACTGAGCGTGGTTTGATGTTACCCTGAACTCTGCTTTACTTTAGCCTGAGGTAGATTTAAGCAATAAAAAATATAAAGGTACTTATACCTATTAATAGAATTTTAGTATAGGAATCAATCATCGCATTCTATAATTTGTAGCAGGACTGGTAGGAATTTTATCATAGTACATAAGTTGTAGTTGATTATATAAAGGTACTGTCTAACAATAGAATTTGAATATTATAGGAATTCATCAATAGCAGAAAGTTTTTCTGAATTAATTTTTTCACGAGGTTAATGTTATTTGTCTTTTTATGTATTTTGATTCATGCCAAATTCTAAGTATGTATTAGTATTTTTGTTCATGAAATTCTAAAAATCTAAATATCTTATATTTTTTTTATAATTATAAAATCACTTAAATATTCAAAAAAAAATTTTAAATAATAAAAAATTACAATTTAGAAAAAAAATTATATTGCATGAAACCCGCGAATGATAAAGTTTTGCAAGATCTGGTCCAAGCGAACTGAGTGGTTGCTCCAAATGGTGGTGCCATGGTAGCATAAGCGAATCCACTTGAAAGGCCGCTTCCCTTAAGGTATAGGTGCGGTAACTTGGTTGCATTATATACGAGCATATCCATTTTCTTTTTCCCCCACCTACGTCCATTATCGGGAATAAATCATATCTGTTGCCTTTTGTTCATCCCGTGGACCACCCCTACCTACCATCAGATGACTAATCAGTATCGATCAATCATTCGCTATAAAGCATCATTCATTTCTATTGTACCTCCCCACCCCCGAATATGTTATGTGTATTCATCCGATGTACTGCCCATCTCCGAAGGATGTTCTCCATCAAGTGAATCAATCAAGTCCAATTAATTGATGCTTATCTCCGAAGTTATCAAATTACATAATTAAAAAAAAAAAAAACCAAAAAAATTATTATAAAAATCAATACTATTTTTCAATTTTATATATTTATAATTTAATAAATAATTTCATCTCTTGAGTATGTTTTATGGTATGGTTGTTGTTCATAGGCTAATAAGTGTAATCTTAATTTTTTTTTATAAATTTGGGAGGACTATATTTTCATTATGTCCAATATATCACTCTTATCAAAGTGAGAACCGGTGACTTCACATCAAGGAGTGTTTTAATCCTTGCCATAATTGATTTTATCAGTAGAGGTAGTTGTTCTCCAAAAAAGAAGTAAAAACACAATTTATCTTTATGTTAAATAACAATTATCATTATGTTTAGTAATAACAATGATTATATTTTTAATTATATAATATATGTATGTAGAGATGCATGGGTGGGGTTTTGGAACATTCTATATATTCCAATTGAGTTAAAAAAGAATGTTATTAAGTTTTTAATATTATTTTATCATGTTATTTAAAAGAGATGTTATTGATTATAAGATTTTATTTTATTTTCTTAATTACAATTTATTCCGAAATTTAATATAAAAATGGTTGAAGTAGTTGAATTGAGTTATTTTACAATTGTAGACTTGTAATATAGGAAATATGAATCTCTAATTATGGTATAAAGTCATATATTGATTATTTATATTGATAATTGGATTTGAATTGTAGTTAGCTCAACTCATAATGAGAGATTTCAAATATGAGATGATCTATTTGATCTTTCTTCATGATATAATTATTGATTTATTATATTTTCAATATCTAAATCTTACCTAAAGAGTAGTTGATGATGGACAACAAACTATAAAATGTGATCATTTATTTTCTTTATTTAATTTGAATATTCATCTTTCTTCACCACTTATTTCACTAACAACTCTTAAAACTACCCTTATCCCATTGATAAAAAAATCCACTCATAACACTAACTATATGTTTTATAATGTAATAATAATATATTATTTATAAGTTGAAGATGAATAATTGGAAAAAAAAAATGGAAATACAGGGGATTCAACTAACCATGTGACTAGTGCTACGAGTGAATATATATATATATATAACACAAGTTGTAAAATATATTTGATATAATAATATTAACATATTTAGTGATTTTTAAACCGACTCCTGATCTGATAGTCTGGCGTATGAAACGCGGCCCCGGTGAGTTGGAGGTCGGGTTTGGTGCCAAGCTGCAGCGAAGTCTGGATGAAAGAAATTATGTAAAAATAAATAAATATAATCTTTTTTTCTCAAATGTAGCAATAAAATATAACCATAAATTTCAATATATATTTCTTGAACCCAATTATTTATTTAAAATATAATTTTATTGGAAATAATATAATTCAGTTCGGTGTAATTTTCTTCTTGAAATTATTCCCCATTAAAAACATCTTTATTCGTTCAAAAACGGTTCCTAGCATTTTGCTAAATTCCCATGATTATTTACCATGGGAAAATGTTCTTTCCATTATCTACTATTGAACTGTAACAGTAAAGGATGAGAGTATACGTTACAAACCCCAACAAGTGAAAGGGTGCTCTCGCGTTCAGTTTTATAAGACGGAAATGCTGGAGTGGAAATGTCTATACATATTAGGTGTTTAATAACTTAAATTATTCAGTGATGCAATGTTTTTGAACTAATTCTTTATGGAAACATGAAAGTGAAATGAATACTCAGCGACGTGTGGAAATTTTGGAGTTGTTGTTTACCATATAAAAGCAGGTCTTAGCCTTGAGGGATTTTTTTATGGATTATTTTACTAACAAAAACCGTTTTTGTCATTGAAGGTTGTCGTAAACTTGAGGGAAATTTTAGGGCTTATTTACTATTAAAGTCGTTTTTCTCATTGAAAGTTTAGCAGTTTAATTTATATTATAGGTTACAATTTCTAACGTGAAAAAGGTATTAACATGAAAAATGGTATTTTCAATTTTAATATGATGTGATGTTTGAATGGAAATATAAACTGATTTTGTCAACAATATACATGAAATTAACAAAATTAATTATAAAGGAAATGTAACGTATTTTAAGTTTTAATTTAACATTTAAGTAAACAATGTCAAGTCTTACTAGCACAATTAGTTGTGGTAAGCGAAAGATATATGCTAAATTTTTTTTTCTTTTCCTCAGGTGACTTTGATGGCTTAGATGGCCAACCAGATCTCCATGTGACTTTGATGGCATCTCAAGGTGACTTTTTAAGCCTAGAAAATCACAAACAACTTGACAAAAAACCTTTCAGATCCCCAAGTGACTTTGATGGCTTGGACGGCCAACCAGATCCCCATGTGACATTGATGGCATCCCAAAGTGACTTTTTAAGCCTAGAAAATCACAAACAACTTGACAAACCAAAAAAAAAAATTAAGCAATATATTGAATAGACATATACAATAAATTTAAGCTAAAATTACATGAATGACATGTCTAGTGTATAAAATATTGATGCAAACCACTTAAAAGTATAATTAGCATGAAAATATGGCTATATTTTAAGTGAACTCATATGTCATTTTGAAACAGTAACAAATAAAAGAGAAATCAAGCAAAGACACATGGGAGGTATGTTGGTAGTTCTTATCCAAGCTAAAACGTAAAATAAAGTACTAAAAACACAATTATTGCAAAAAGAAATAAAAATAAACACACTCCCATGGACGTTTCAGTGATTGCAAAACCCAAACCGTTTTCTCTAGAGAGAGTTGTTTTCAATTGTTTTCAACACGTTCGATCCAACAATAACTGTGATCACATTTTGCAAAGAATAAAAGTAACGAAGAACATTACTCTTCGCATGGTCCAATGTAACATCCACTAAATTTCACTATGTTAAATTACCATAATAATAAAAAAAATTAAAATACAACTACAATAAACTTACAAGAATTACCTACATTACTTATTCACGTGATTACACATGATTCATTAGCATTTTCATTATATAGATATTAATCCACAACTTTATATATATATATATATATGGCTAAATTGAGGTTTGCAACGTTATAGCCTCTAACATCATTGGTATTATGTATTAACCTTGAAGTACACCCAAATCATATCACGCGTACTCTAATAGATTTGGTAATCAAGCGATCTGCTCAATGCACCTTAACCAATGTGTTACCCTGGTTATCATTTAATTACAAAGTATTTGGTTCAATGCGGCAGTCTCGATATTTTCTCCAGCATTAAAGTTAAGTCTTGGAATGAGGTTACGATGTATAGCTGTACTGATGGATTGGCACCCTCTCTACCATTGGATCATAGCTTCTTGCGATCTATAGTGGTGGGACGGATGGGGTGGGTTAGGGTAACCACCCATCCCCCCATCTCCCACCTTGACCTCGTTGTTGTGTTCCGCCGTTGAGTTTCTTTGGGCTCTGCAACTCCATTCGCCGCTACAGCATGTATACTGCCATACAGTGATTTAGTTCGTTGCCCATAAACTCGTTTTCATGGTTCTGCTCAGTTTTTCTCGTTTTAGAGTTCGCACGGTGAATTTATTGAAGAACCCTATTATGGTTCCCCAGATTTTCCAGCAAGGAAAATCCCTTGCCTCTCATTCTCTTCCAGCAGTAAACTCTTATGTGCAAGTTTCCTTACGGTTTCACGCAATTTATCTTCGCCTCGAACATGTCTCTGAGCTTATAGCAGCAAGGTAAAATTGTCTACTATTTATTTATTTTCTTTATAGCAGAGTTTGTCATACAGTTGATCTCATTTCTAAAAATAATAAAATTTAAGACACTTTCCATGCACTTGACCCATCGTTTCTAACCCAGTTACTTACTGTTATACTATGATTTTTATGGTAGGTAAAAATCGGTATTCTCGGCGAACCAGTTTAAAGAGCAAGCAAGGATCCTCTCCCCTTATCACTGGTAATTAAATATGGAAATTTCCTCTGTCTTTACTGTTCCGCGTTAATGTAATACTCGCTTCTGCTTACTCTGCAGGTGAGGTCTTCTTCCTTCGGTGATTGATCAGTTGCAAATCTAAAATTCCACTTATTTTTAGAAAATGAGCCATACTTCGAGGCTCGGTCTTACTGGGTTTTCTTTTGTATAATGAATTTTCTCCTTTCTTCTCTTAGAGCATTGTCAAACTAAAAACGAGGGTTTTACCCCTACTTTATGAGACGGTGCCTTGCTTGGCGTTGCATATGATAAGTTAAAATTTCCATTAGTATGTTACTTGTATTTCTTGTCTACTGAACAATTTCTATCATTCCAGTAGATAGTATTTCGAGCTGAGAAAAAAGGGTTAACTTGTAGCCTACGTAGCTTATGGGTTATAAACTATGGCTCGTTCATTAGTAAGATACATCACTTGTTTAATATATATCAATGGAATTCTTCCTTCTTGCATGTTAATTTTTAAAAAAAAAATGATTTAATAGTTTCCGCAAATTCTACAGTGAAGTTCGAGTCCAACAATTTCTCATTCTTGAGTTCTTTATTCGCATCGTTTATCTATTTGAAAGTTAAGGCATTTGTCGTTTTTAAGATCTGTTCTCAATAGTATAGATTGTTGGTATATATATATATACAGTCCATAAATATACTATGAAATGTTTACTCAAGGAACCCTCCTCCTATTTGTTTTCTTTTCAAAAGTTTAGATACTTAAAAATTATATATATATATATATATATATATATATATATATATATATATATATATATATATATATATATATATATATATAATTTTCTTCCACATACGAGTTTTGAAATCTGGTGTTAATAGAATTTCATTATTTAAGTGTTTGTTCTAAACTGCTATATATATATACATTGCAAAGCATATTCATAATTTGTTTCTTATAGTATATAGGATATAACCTCAGTTATGACATGTTATTTATGTCTTTACATATTTCATTGCAGACTTATTTTACTTATGTACTTTCTATTCTCTCTTTACAGTACATCATTCTTTCTTTATATAACTAATTTAGAGTATATGACCGGACCATAACTGTCTGTGTAATATCTTAGGCAACAAGGACGATCTATCCAAAACCTTCTTTCGAGGGGTCTAGGTTTACGGTCCTTAGATTATCAATTAATAACAGTGATAACTTTTCCATATATTCTATTATTTGCAACAAAGAAGAACATGAACAAGTTCCTACTTAAATAACCAGACCTGTAACTTTTTGCAAAACTTCCAACTCAGAAATTAGAGTAAAACAGAACACTTATCTTTCTTCTTTTACTCTGATTGATATTATGTCTCCCGTCCACGAGTGAGGCTATTACGTCCTCCAAATCTCCCCCGTGCTCCAAGCCTGAGCCTTGTTGTTAACAAAACTTCTGGAAGAGACTTCGGGACAATCCGGTCCAGTCTCCAATTCCAGTATTAACAAAAAAATTGGAGTATTCCACTGGTTAACACCAGTCCAGGAATTTTTCTCTAGAGTTTCCTTTTCCCATTACCGAACAGAACCCCCAAACCTCATTGGGATTCCACTTTTATCCTCAAAGGTTGGGCAACTGCTTGAACTGAATTCTGTTCAACCAACTCTTAGATCTTGAAATTACTCTTACCATCAATCTTTTACTTTATAGAACCAATTCCATAATCAATTTCCATTCTTCAAAAAAAAAAAAAAAATCTATCCACAATCATAAGAACAGTAAATGTTTGTAAAATCCTAAAAAATAACTTAAAAAATAGTCAATGATTAAACCAGTGGTTACAACTTCCCCCCTGGAAGTGAACACCACCCTTGGTGTTCTCATTCTGCTCCAGCAAAAAGTTTAGGATGGGCTTCTGGAACAAAACCTTCATCCTCCCAGGTAGCTTCTTCAGGGCCAAAGTGCTTCCATTGCATTTTAACCTGGGCGATCGCTTGTCTCAGGAGCATGATTTCCCTTGGATTGATTATACTGCGAGGTTCGACCAGAAACTCTCTGTCCAGCTCGACCTGAAAACAATAATCTTGAATTATTTTTACTCATAAATCTTAGCATTCTTTAATCAATCTAGTATTCATATTCTACCTTAATATTTTGCCAGTGGATTATATGTTTTGAGTCGTGAATGTACCTTTTCAATAACGATACATGAAAAACGTTATGTACTCGAATATGGCTGTGCAAAGCCAATCGGTAAGCCATGGGTCCTACTCATTCCAATATTTGGAATGGACTACAAAATTTGGGAGCCAACTTGGCACATGAGGCCCATCTTAAAGTTTTTTTCTTTGGCTTAATCCTTACGTACACATGGTCTCCCACTTAAAATTCCTGATAGGTCATTTTTTTGTCTACATATACTTTTTGCCTATCCTGGGTTGCCTTCAAATTTTGTCAGATCTTCTTTACCACTATCTCCATTTCAGCTAACATGTCGGGTCTGTTATCACCAAAATAGGACCCTGATAGGTTTCTCATCAAGTCAATCTCAGTGTAACTATTTCAAACCAATATTTTAGCTAAGGCTTAACCTCCTCAGCGTGAGACGACTCTCTCAAAGATTAATGATATTGATTAAAGATGTAGATAGATGGGTAACTCTATGGTTTATTATTTTGTATGTTTATAGGTTGAAAGATGGAGACTTGCTACCTTTGGGCTATGGAGTCAGTGACAGAGATAAAGATAACAAATAACTCTTCTTATAAAACTGAGGCTTGTAGATACTTCAATGAAGGAGTGACACAGTCAGAAAAGTCTCAATAACTTGAGGTTCAAAGGAAGTCAGAGCATGTGATACATGAATTCTGAGTAATGATACATCAAGGTATTCGAAAGGAAGGTATTAATAGTGTTTCATCAAATCTTAATACTTAAATGAAGTCAGAGCATGAATAACCATGAATTATGAGTAATAAATATTAAAACATTGAAGGAAAACATCCAAAGATAGGACCCAAGAACTCAATTCACCATAGTTTAACACTTAAAGGAAGTCAGAGCATGTTCCTCCATGAATTCTGAGTAATAAGCGTTAAGACTTTGGAAGTAAAACAATAAAAAATAAAAGATAAACTCAGTGAAGTACACTAAGAATCTCATATTCAGAAAATTTAAACTGCTTCTATATATATCAGTTCCTTCATAGCATTTACAAAAGTAGTCATTTTCTATAACATTTTCCAACCTCTAATACATCGAATTTTCTACTACTTATATGCACCTTGCCTTTACATCAAGTCTGCCAAGTGGCTAGACCATTTAACTTTCAACTGACACTTAAATCTAACTACTAACTAGATTCATAAAACTAAGACTGACACCTTTCGAATTAGGAGTTAGAGTCCTACTATGACTCAAACTCCTATTTATTACATTTAAACTAAAGATTATCCCAATATTCCTCGAAAGGAATCATTTCTTTGAGCCATACTGACCATCAACAAAACATGAATAATCTGATTGCCTTCGTGAAGTTATTCTTCCTATCATTAAGGAGATATCAGTTTGATGACATGGCACATGTGAACTAGTGTCTTCAAACTCTTCCTTTAACTGAAAGTCTCCACTTGGAAAATCTGATACTCTTTGACACCCTGGTGAGGAACATATTTAAACATGTTTTTACCTTCTTGATGCCTCTAGCCTTGTTATAAACCCTGCTGATTCATGACTTAACTGTCCTAAAAACCAGGAGATAGAGTTCCTGATTTTTAGCCCTTAATCCTTCAAGCTTATCTTCGAACAGCTTGGCTAGCAATGATGACTGTTTCATAAAAGTGACATGTGCTAACATCCCATTGAAACTTCAATCTTCCACCTATACAAAAATAAACCCTCGAAAAAGTATAAAAGGAAATGAGTTATGACTGCGCTACGAAAATAACAGCTGTTTTCGTAGCGCATAATTTGTTTCACTGTAAAACATCCCTTTTAACCCTTCTTTCTTCTGCTTTTCAATTTGAGTCTTCATCTATGATAATTAACTTTTCATAAGTAGCATCAAAATTTGAAACCCAACATTTTTTACCTTCAAAACACATATGTAAAATGCCAAAAGTTCACCTTCAACAGTTTCGTGGCGCGCTACGAAACTGCTGTGTATGCCTCCTCCAACATAGTTTTTCCAAAATTTACAGTTTTAAGGATATTTTAACTTCTTCAAGGATTAATATAGACCTCAATCAAGCAAAACAACTTGAATTTGAAATTTTTTCCTCAAAAAGTGATCTTTTTCTTAATGCCAACACTGATTTAGGATTTATCACTTACTACCCTCTTTCATTGTTGCTGTAGTCTTTTTTGTGAATTTGTCAATTCCTTGATATTCTTTGTCATTCTGATGGTGAAAAAATTCAAGTATCTACTTACCTTTCTTTTACTTTCCAAAATTAAATTTGCTGTCAAAACTCTGTTTTAAGCTACTTTCATAGATAGTTTAGTAGCAAAAACAAAGAATAGGTCATTTGTGATAATCCTCTGCTATTTTTGACCATTGGAGGGTGTTAGGTGATCAAAAAAATTTAAACACAACCTTTAAAACTTTTCATTCCTATCAGTTTAGGTCTCTTAAAGCCAAAAAGAAATCTTCAGAAATTCCGCAGTAAAAAATGGGCTTCAAGCCTTGGACATGCTGTGGAATTGCCTAACTGTCCATAGACTTCAAAAAATTTGAATTTTTGGCCTAGAAAAGGTCCATTGCTGTGTGAAATGATAATATGAAGCCTGATAAGGAAAATTTGGTTAAAAATACCTCTTACCCTCCTCAGAAACAACCTTTTCACGTTCAACCACTTCATCAACCAATAAAAATATCTTTGTTTTTCCTGAAAAAGAAGGCTGCACTCCTGAGCTCCTATCTCTTGATCCCTGATAGCTGTTGCAAACATGGAGGAGGTTTTTGTAGATAATAATGTTTATAAGAAAATTTCTCTTGGTTTTTTGAAAACCAGCTTCAGTTGTCTAGAATCTACATTTTAGCATCATGTATAAAACAAGAAAAATTCAGAAATCTGAAAATAGGTCCCAAAGAAAACTTCGAATCTCCAAATTGGTAGCACCTGGGAGAAAATTGAAGGAGGTTTTTGTTCCTTGTTATGTTATTAGAAAAAACCTCCTTCATATTTTTGAAACTCATCTTCATTTTTCTAAAAATTCCTTTTGAAACCAACAGCTAAAACAGTAAAAAAAAAAACTAAAATCCCCTTGCAGCTCCTAGTAGAAAAACATGTAACCGTTCTGAAGGAAAAATTGTGTGAGGCTGAGGTCATCCATGATAAGTTAGAACTCCATAGGCTCCTATCCAAACACATAGTCTTCTTTTTATGCTTTCCTCTTCATGGAAATTTCCCTTTATAACCACAAAATGCCCTCTTAAAAATATGACAGCTGTAAAAAACTATTTGGATAGAAAGCTGTTTGTCACAAAGTTAACTTTTCAAACGTGACAGCTGATTGATACATGAAAAGGTTGAAAAGTAAATGACAGAGAGGAGCTTGGGTAACTTGTTTAAGGAATGATATTCGAATGTGGAGAGAAAGGTGACAAAATGAGGGAGTGGAAAGCAAAAAGTGAGATGGGATTTATTTAGAAGCATGACCTTGAAACTCTCAAATTTTAATCACTCATCATTATGGAGAAAACCGTTATAGACTGGCACACTTTTCGTAGCATGTTTAAATTGAAAAGTGTTAATTTTTCTACGGAACTAGTAGGTGTTTCTGCAATGAATTTGGTTAATTTTGTACCGAATCTGCTTTGGACTCAGAGAATTTTTGACAAATGGACAGATTTAGGATTTGTGGTCATTTCAAGGTATCTCCTCAGAAAATATTCTTTCAACATGGCTTAGGATTATTTCTAATATCATATCCAAAGTTTTAACACCTAAGTTCATCATAAAACTTATCATTTCATGATGTTTTGCAACTTAACAAAAAAGAAAAACTTGACACATTTCAAGATGAAATTTTGAGAATTTTTTAGGTGATAACAGGGTCCAAGCATCGACTTGTTTTCTGGGCTACTCCAATTAATAGGAGTTTGCACTGTCACCCATATAAGGCTTAGAACAGACTCATCTTGAGTGACTCCTGATAGCCGTTATTTTATGCAAACTCCCACCTAGTTGGTTGTTGCATTACATACATACGTAACATGTCCTCCAAAATTTGATTTACTCACTCTGTTTGTCCATCTCTCTACGGATGGTAGGTAGTGCTGAAGCTAATTTGAGTCCCCAACCGAGTGAAAAATGTTTTCCAGAATGCTGATGTAAACTTTACATCCCTGTCAGATATGACAGTCTTTGGAATTCCATGCAATCTGAAGATCTCTTGCATGAATATATCTGCTATCTGCACTGTCTTATAAGTGGACTACACTGGTATAAAGTGTGCTGATTTGCTTAATCTATCCACCACTACCATTAAAGAGTCATTATGATTTTTTGATATTGGTATTCCAGTGATAAAAATCTAATGATATCACCTCCCACTTCCACTCAGCTATAGGTATAGGCTGCATTATCCCAGCTAGGCGTTGGTGCTCTACTTTCACTTGTTGGAATTCTAAGCATTTGTTTAGATATCCTGCTATATCTCTCCTCATACTAGGCCAAAAATAATTCTTCTTTATGGCTGTTAACATCTTCTGATATCCAGGATGTCCAGAGTAATTACTTTGATGATATTCATTGAACATCAGTTCCTTCAACTCCATTCGGTTTGGAACAAAAATTCTCTTTTTGAAAGTTAGTAAACCATCCTTATCAATTTCATATTCAGCAGGTTTTCCTTGGTCTTTGAACTCTTTTGCTTGCTGCCACATAAACTTGTATTTAAGATCTTTATCTGCTTCTGCTTTTATTTGCTCTAGAAATCTGCACTCAACTTTATTATAATACAGTTCATAAACACCATGCAATTTTCTGCTTAATGCATCAACTACTCTGTTCTCCTTACCTTTTAGACGTTGCATTTCAATATCAAATTTGCTCAGGAAAGAATTCCACCTTGCCTCGCGAGAATTGAGATCAACTTGCTTAAAATAGTTGGTTAAGCTACTATGATCAATTTTGAGCACAAATCCTTTTCCAAGCAAGTAGTGCCTCCATACCCAAAGTGCATGCACTACTGCTATTAATTCCAAGTCATAAGTTGAGTACCGCTGCTCATGCTCCTTTAATTTTTGTGACTCATAGGCAATCACTTTTCCCTCTTGCGACAAAATTTTCCCAACTCCTTCTTTGCACACATCTATGCAGACCTTAAACTCCTTATTAGGATCAGCTACCTTTAACACCAGAGCGGTAGTTAATAACTGTTTCAGTTTCTCAAAAATGTCTTGACATTCCTTTTTCCATTTAAATATTTTTCCTTTCCTTTGTAATGAAGTGATTCGAAAATCAATTTTTGAGAAACCTTCAATAAACCACTGATAATAACCAGCCAATCCCATTAAGGATCAGATGTCTGCCATGTTTTGAGGTACTTTCCATTCCATAATTGTTCTAATCTTCTCAGGGTCAACTAAAATACCTTCAGTAGAAATTACGTGACCAAGGTACTAGATTTCTTCCTTGAAGAAATCACACTTGCTGAACTTGGCATATAGCTGATGTTTCCTTAGAATTTCCAACACTATCCATAGGTGTTCCACGTGTTCCTCCTCATTCTTAGAATAAACTAAAATTTCATCAACAAAATTAACACAAAATTGTCTAGATAGGGGTGAAACACACTATGCATTAACCTCATAAAGGTTGCTAGTGCATTGGTCAACACAAAAGGTAGCACCACAAATCCATAGTGTCTGTAGTTGGCACGAAAAGCAGTCTTATGCATGTCTTCATCCTTTATCCGGATCTGATGGTATCATGACCTTAGATCTATCTTTGAAAACACAGTCTCTCCCTTTACTTGATCAAACAGATCATCAATTCATGGTAGAGGATATCTGTTTTTAACAGTCAGTATATTAAGCTGGTGGTAATCCATGCACATCCACATGGTCCCATCTTTCTTCTTCACAAATAGTACATGTGCTCCCCAAGGAGATACACTTAGTCAGTTGTATCCCTTATCTAATAATTGCTGTAACTGCATCTTAAATTCAGTTAATTCAAGCACACTCATTCAATAGGGCACTCTCGAAACTGGTGTTGCTCCAGGTACCAAGTCAATGGTGAAATCTATGTCCCTTCTTGGTGGTAAACCTGGTATTTCTTTTAGAAATACATCCTTAAACTCCTGTACTATTGGTATATTTTCCAGCATTGGAGTCTTCTCTTTGGCATTGGTAAAGCCCACCTGTATAGAATACAACTGGCGTCCCTTCCTCATGCACTTGCCCATTTGAGATGTTGTGATTGGATGCAGCTGTAAAGGTTTCTTTATCCCTTGAATTTCCTCGCGGGTTCCATCCTACATTCTATAATAGATAATATTTTCTTTGCGGTCTACCAATGTCCAATGCCTCTCTAACCAATCCACATCATAAGAACCTAGAGGTAGTATATTAAAATCCACTGTTAACTATTAATCACTAATTTTTAGTGCATAGTTCAGTATTTTGGCACTAAATTTCCTCTTACCTCCAGTAGCTAACTGCACTAGCCATGGGTTTCTGAATTTTTAAATTTGTAATTTACAAACTTCTACTATTTTGGGGCTTACGTGGCTTAAAATTGCATCTGGGTCTACCAAAATAGAAACATGTTGAGATAGCAGTTTACCTTCCAGTTCAATCATTGTTGGTTGGTAGTCCGCTTGCTGGTCCTCCAAAGCTGCATTAATTCTGGGTATGTTCCTGGCAACATCACCCACTGTTGAGGCCTCCTGTAAATTTGTCACTGCCTCACTTCTACATCGCTGTGGACAGTTTCGGTAGTAGTGTGCCTCACCACACCCACAACATTGTAAAGGTGGCTTCTGGTTCTGAGTTTGTTCCAGTTTGCTGAAGGCTTCTGTGGGTTTATCTTCTGCAGACCACCTTATCCTTTGATGATTCCCTCCAAATTATTTACTAATTGAGCTTCTGACAACACCCTTGAAATTGCTGGTTTTGTTTCTTTTAAAGCCAGAACTGCCCTTATGCTCTTTTTTTGCCTACCAGCCTTTACCTTGTTCACCTTTTGCTTTAGCTTGCTGGTAACACATTTTGGCCTTTCTAGTTGCCTCATCCATAGTCCTAGGATTCACAAACTCAATACATTCTTTCATATGAGTCAGCAAACTACTCAGGAATCATTGTACTTTAGCCTTTTCATCTCTTAAATATGGAACATAACGAAGTAAGGACGTAAAATTAGTGATGTACTCATCCATAATCATCTGCACCAATTTCAAATCATGGAACTCCCTAGATTTTTCATCGTAAGAACGTTTTGTTAAGTATTTATCTTTAAAATATTGTTGGAATGCATCCCAAGTTACATTCTGGTCATCTATACCACAAATTTTTTTCATTTCCTCCCACCATAAGGTGGCTTTCTCCCTTAGCTGATATATAGCCAATCTGGCCTTAAGATTACTGTTGTATTCATACACTTGGAAATACTTATTCATGTTTATGATCCATGCCTCCACTTCCTCCACTACTCCATCAAACGTAGGAGGCTTTATTTTCCGAAATTCACCTTGCAGCTCTACCTTCTGTCTTTTCACTTCTTTATGATCTAATGCATTATCTGATTCAACTTTATTATATTTCTTATTTTTATTACTACGTCGAGACTGACTTCTTTCCATTCTGTCAGTGTCATGATCTCTGGTTTGTTGTTCATTTCCTTCAATACTCTCTATCAATACTTGGCTTCTCATTTCCTTGATTATGTTTTTCGAAGAGGTTTTTTAATATCCTCTCCTGTTCCTACATCAAACGTGCATTATCGTCTCACAACCTCTCCATTTCCTCTTGTAACTTCTACACAGTGCTTAAGAGAATGCTATTTTGGTGCAGTTGTTCCTCCAATAGCCTACTGGTTTGTTGGTGCTGCTCTACACACAACTGTACTCACATTTTTGGGTTCATTTCTAGTCGGGGTTGTGTTTCCTTAACACTCAGGGGTGGCTACTGTGTCGGCGCCCTCCTCATATTATCCTGTTAAATTCTTTCTCTGTGCATCATTAATACACCACTTAAAATGTTAGTTGACCCATTGGGTCCCAGCATTACAATG
Organism: Pinus albicaulis; assembly: GCA_034641835.2. Lineage (NCBI taxonomy): Eukaryota > Viridiplantae > Streptophyta > Pinopsida > Pinales > Pinaceae > Pinus > Pinus albicaulis. The sequence goes on along the minus strand of CM076569.1, from coordinate 930,588,868 downwards.
TTCATCTGATACCACTTGTAACATCTACTAAATTTCAGCATGTTAAATTACCATAATAAAAGGAAAATTAAAATACAACTACAATAAACCTACAAGAATTACCTACACTACTTATTCACGTGATTACACATGATTCATTAGCATTCTCATTATATAGATATTAATCCACAAATTTAACAAGAAGTACACACACACACACACACACACACACACACACACACACACACACACACATATTACCCTTGGTTAAATTGAGGTTTGCAACATTATAGCTTCTGACATCATCGATACTATGTATTAACCTTGAGGTACACCCGAATCATATCATGCGTACTCTAATATATTTGGCAATCAATCGATCTGCTCAATGCACCTTAACCAATGTGTCACCTTGGTTATCATTTAATTACAAAGTATTTGGTTCAATGCGGCAGTCTCGATATTTTCTCCAGCATTAAAGTTAAGTCTTGAAATGAGGTTACGGTGTACAACTATACTGATGGACTGGCACCCCCTCTACCATTGGATCATAGCTTCTTGCGATCTACAGTGGTGGGACGGATGGGGTGGGTTAGGGTAACCACCCATCCCCCCATCTCCCGCCTTGACCTCATTGTTGTGTTCCGCCGTTGAGTTTCTTTGGGCTCTACAACTCCAATCGCCACTACAACATGTATCCTGCCATACAGTAATTTAGTTCGCTGCCCATAAACGCGTTTTCATGGTTCTGCTCAGATTTTCTCGTTTTAGAGTTCGCATGGTGAATTTATTTAAGAACCCTATTATGGTTCCCTGGATCTTCTAGCAAGGTAGATCCCTTGCCTCTCATTCTCTTATGGCAACAAACTCTTATGTCTAGGTTTCCTTACGGCTTCATGCAATTTCTCTTCGCATCGAACATGTCTCTGAGCTTATAGCAACAAGGTAAAATTCTCTACTATTTATTTATTTGATTTTTAGTAGAGTTCATCATCCAGTTCATCTTATTTAAAAAAAATAAACACTTTAAGACACTTTTGATGCACTTGACCCATCGTTTCTAACCCAGTTACTTACTGTTATACTATGATTTTTATGGTAGGTACAAATCGGTATTCTCGGTGAACTAGTTTAAAGACCAGGCAAGGATCCTCTCCCCTTATCACTGGTAAGTAAATATGGAAATTTCCTCTAGAATCTCCTTTACTGTTCTTCTCTCAAAGCATTATCAAACTAAAAACGATGATTCCAGTAGATAGTATTTCGAGCTGAGAAAAAAGGGTTAACTTGTAGTCTACGTAGCTTATGGGTTATAAAATATGGCTCATTCATCAGTAAGAGACATCACTTGTTTAATATATATCAATGTAATTATTCCTTCTCTCATGTTGAGTTTTTTTTTTTAAATGATTTAAGAGTTTCCGCAAATTCTATAGTGAAGTTCGAGTCCAACAATTTCTCATTCTTGAGTTCTTTATTCGCATCGTATGTTGAGTTTTTTTTAAAAATGATTTAAGAGTTTCCGCAAATTCTATAGTGAAGTTCGAGTCCAACAATTTCTCATTCTTGAGTTCTTTATTCGCATGTTTATCTGTTTGAAAGTTACGGTAGTCTAGATTGTCGGTATTTAAATATATATAGTCCAGAAATCTACTATGAAATGTTTACTCGAGGAACCCTCCTGCTATTTTTTTTCTTTTTGAAATTTCATATACTTAAAAATTACAGTTTGATATATATATATATATATATATATATATATATATATATATATATATATATATATATATATATTTTTTTTTTTTTTTTCTTCCACATACGAGTTTCGAAATCCGGTGTTAATAAAATTTCATTATTTAAGTGTTTCTTCTAAAGTGTTATATATATGCATTGGAAAGCATATTCAAAATTTGTTTCCTATAGGATATATCCTTAGTTATGACTTGTTATTTCTGTCTTCACATATTTCATTGCAAACTTATTTTACTTTTGTACTTTCTATTCTCTCTTTATGGTACAACTTTTTTTCTTTATGTAACTAATTTAGAGTATATGATTGGACCATAACTGTCCAACTGTCCATGTAATATCATAGGCAACAAGGATGATCTATCCAAAACCTTTTTTGGAGGGGTCTGAGTTTATGCTCCTTAGATTATCAATTAATAGATCTAGTAATTTTTCTCCAAAGTTTCATTTTCTCAGTTACCGAACAAAACCCCCAAACTCTCAGATCTTAAAATTACTTTTACCATCAGTCTTTTACTTTATAGAACAAATTCCATAATGAATTTCCATTATTAAAAAAAATTAAATTTCTGTCCACAATCATAAAAATAACAGTAAAAGAAAATGCACTCACTTTGTTCATTGTTCAACAATGGTTCACACTATTCTTTTTGGTAAATGTACCATTTACTTTCTTCATTTTATGTACATGGTTCAAGAAAGTAAATCTAACAAATTAATTAACATTTCAAAAAAATTAATCTTTTAAATATAATAAAATAATTAATATTAAAAAATATAATAAAATAATTAATATTAAAAATAAGCAGTAAATAAAATTATTATCTTAAATAGATACTATTCTGTAAATACAACATTTTGTTTATTATGTAACTTGTTTTTTTTAATATATTTTTAATACTCTATTTTATAAAAATTATATGTAGAGGTGAGTTGAATAAGTTTTTATCTTAATCTTCATTAAATGTATAAAAATTATATGTAGAGGTGAGTTGAATGAGTTTTTATCTTAATCTTCATTAAATGAATATAAATTTCAGGGTTTACTCACATTTATTTAGGAAACTCAACTATATAGACTTAAATTTTTAGAAAAATTGAATCTAAATTACAACATAATAATTTTAATGCATAAATCACTTCATTTCAATTGTATATAGGAAAAACACACTAAAACAAAAGAGGACACTCTCCATCCCTAAAAACATAAAAATCCAAATTAAAATTAAAATTATTGGCTATGTAAATGAAAACCTAGATTATTGGCCTAATTATGTTTAAAATAAAATTTAGATCTATTGAAGACTGATATATATATATATATATATATATATATATATATATGGAATATAAAAAGTTATAAAATTATAATTATTAAAATTTGGTAGAGTGATTCCAATATATGGAACCCTATCATCAAAATATTTGTATTTATCTACATGAAACTATTAGTAAATACAGAGATGTGTATGGCCTAAATATTTGTTTTAATGTACATGAAACTATTAACTGTTAAATTAAGGTTTTAATTCAACAGTTAACTGGCCTACATACCATACATGAAATTCACTAAAAGTTGCCCGAAGAAAATCAAACAAATGAACTACAGACAATCACCGCAAAAAAATTTTTGATCCTCCAGTTCTTTCAATTTAGGCGTGTGCTAAAAACCAAACGATTTTCTCCTTGCAAAAGAATTACCCGTTTTGATAATGTGGGCATCGACCATTTTGGCCTGTGTTAATCACCTTGATTTGGTGCATTCTTGCAAGAGACAATTATTATAAACATTAAAACCAACAGAAATCTTTTGCTAATGCATCCAGTACAAAATGCAAAATGCGAATGGATTCCTTGAAATTTCCTTGTTAGCACAATGCATAAATATTCTCACTGTTATTGCCCCCTTCATCCTGATGCATAAAAACAGCGCAGCCAACGCAAAAAAAAGTAATGTAGTAAGAAAAGCAGTGCAGGAATTACTTGTAACCCTACTGGAGTGAAGACCGCATTCCCAAATATGAAGTCTACCGTGGTCTAAATCTTACATTCCCTGTAGAATTGATGAAGAGAATGTGAGTACAATATGTCTTGGCACACTGCGATATTGCAATGATATCAAAATGATTGATCACATCCAAAATGAAGACATGCAAACATCAAATAGAACCCGCTACCTAAATATGTCATCTTGGAATACAAATGGCAAAACATAGAGAAATAATTCCCCTCCACCGAATGCGTGCCCTAACCACCTAAATAACGGCAAGAATTTCATATTGGAATACAAACTGGTAGAACATAGTGAATTAATTCGCCTCCACCAAATGCGGGCCCTTACCACCTAAATAACCGCAAGAATTTCATCTTGGACTACAAACTGCTAGAACATAGTGAATTAATTCGCGTGCCATAGCCAATAAACGACAAGAGCTATGTTGAGATATTAATCTTATTCTCAAGGTAGGTGTCATTACATTTGGTTCTCTGGTGTGATAAGTGTCATAGCTTGTTCAGTTTTGCTTCAATTTAACTTTTATCTGTGCCATTTATTATTGATGTTTACAATGTAATTTATTTAGCGATTTTGAATATTAAGAAGAACAATCCTTTGCTCTATAGTTTTCATTTTTTTCATTTAAGAGCAAGTTTGCATAACAATCCATGAAAGAGCAGCAAAGTGAGCGATGTGAGAGAAGAGAGAAGAGGCGAGCCTGCATAAAAATATTTGAGAGAACAACAAAAGTCTGAAAAAAGCTATGCGAAGAAGCCAATTGTTGCATGAATGCCAAGAAAAAAATTTATTGCAATAACGCACTAAATAAGTCTATTGAGTTGTGTTATTAACACATGATGCATAGATCCATGTTAGCCCAATGTGTTACTAACGCTTACCTCCACTTTTCTGTTTTCATTCTTTGTCAATAATCATCAATGAATGCCAGAAAATAGAAACTACCACCAATGGACTATATCTGCATTGGGCCAAATATATCTCTATGGACAAGCTTTAAAGACTATTTTGCTTTAGAAGAATATATGGGTGTATTTTCTCAAAAAAAAAAAATGTTTTCCACAAAAGAGCAATCACGTTGACGCACGTTTCAATTTCATCTGAGAGCTTGTCAATGATGGGGACATAGTACTTGTTTTTTGTGGTTTCAAACTCCATAGTATTTGTTTTTTGTCGTTGCTAAGATCAGCATGCAAATAACTTAACAAATCCATTAGGCAAGAATGTATTTGAATTTCAAAGAGAACAATTAGCCATTGTAAGTGCTTTTATATGTAACAGTTGAGATTATGAGGGGATGTTGAGATATTAATCTCACTGTCTTCCAGGTGTCATCACATTTAGTTCTTTGGTCTGATAGGTGTCATAAACTGTTCAATTTTGCTTCATTTTAGTATGAGTTCTACTCCAGTCATTTATTATTGATGTTTACAATGCACTTTGTTTAGCTATTTTGAATATTGAGAAGAGTAATTCTCTGCTCCATAGTTTTCATTTTTTGTCAAGTGATCAGTATTTTCACCACTCTTCCAACTCCCTCTCATCTCTTAGACGAAAAATATTTGAGCAAGAGAAAAAAAAAAAAAAAAATTCATCTATAAACTTTCACCACTTTCACCACTTTCACCATGAGTTGTGAATTGAGATATATACACCTATTAGTAAATTAATATATTAATAACTATTATTATTAAAATATAATAATAATTATTAATAATTATTATATATTTATTAATCAAAATATACATATATAAATTCCAATTTATAAAAAGTATACTTAATGAAAAAAATAGATTGAAATACTCAATATTTGAAGAGGCATTTAAAGTCATTGGAGGCCCTATATTTTACTTTTCAAATGTTTGTAAGAGTTTTGCCTATTGTTTATCCAAGTTGACCAAATTCCTACACACTGCATACTTTGTGGATGTTGCAGCGAATGTGACATGTAAGTGGATGTCCGAGCTAATGTGACATATAAGTGGAATTTGTATTTGAGGAAGGAACTATTCTTATCTCTATTATATTTAACATGTAAAGTATATTTATTTTCAATGTAGATTTATGAATATTTTGAAAATGTAGTATATCAAAATGAAGTGAAGTCTATTGTTTGATTTACTTTTTAATTAAATTTAAATAATATTTGAAAATTTACTGCCAATGTGACATGTAAGTGGAAGTGGATGCATGAGTTAATGTGACATGTAAGTAGAATTTGTATTTGAGGAAAGAACTATTATTATCTCTATTCGCTGGAAAATTATTATTATATAACCTTTAAAGTTAAATATTTTTGAATTGTTATAATAGTATATTTATTTTCAATGTAGATTTACTAATATTTTGAAAATGTAGTATATAAAAACGAAGTGAAGCCTATTGTTATTTAATTTTTAATTAAATGGAAAAAATATTTGAAAATTTACAATTGAATGTGTTCAGTAAAACTAATTGTTCGATCAAATATTAAGTGACGTTAATTGTTTAACTATTTCTATTAAGTACATTTTGAAATTTTTGGAAAGATTTTTAATTGTGTATTTAACTCTATAATCCTATAGCGTCTATTCATTTATTTATAAGGTGGTTAAAGTTTCAAATAATCAATAAAAATTATACCAATGTAAATATTGTGAAAAAAATGTGACTTTACAATTATAAACATGTTAAATAAAAAAGTGATTTTCAAAAACCTAATGCAAAAAATGACATGGATTTATGAAAAAGTAAAAATAGATAGAAGAATAAATTATAAAACATATGTACAGTACAGAATCTATATAAGAACATTTATGTAAAATATGGGATCCATATGGAAAACACATGCCTAGTATATTACAAAATCTGAAATGTGGGCGCCATAGTAAAAAATATTGGCAGTGAATGACACAGACCTCCGATGGGAATTGGTCCGTAGTGCTGTCAATATACTGCTCGGACCAAGTCCCCCATGCCCTCTTGCGCTTGTTGTCTTCCTCCCCATGCCCACTTCGGCATGTTATCTTCCTCATAGTCACATCTATCATCATAAAACATTAGATATGAATTGAAATTTTTTATATATTATACCAAAATAAAAAATAAAAATCGTTGGGATGCACAAGGGGGGAGAACAAATTGTGTGCCTTTGGAATACAGGTAAAAAATGGTGAAATTAATTGTATGTCTGAACTCTTGGTTTCAGTGGCCAAAAGGTTTTATTTTTATGGCTTGATGCACCACTTTTCATTACAGTATGCAATAAATAACCACACATCTCATTTTCTTGGAAAGTTGTAAAGAGAAAAACTCAAAGAATACTTCAAAAAAGGAGGAGGCATAAATCAATTATTAAAAAGCGTGGACTATTTTTTTTGGGGCTTGTGGTATTATACATTGAAACGAAAATAATTCACTAAAAAATTTAACTTGAATCTGTTGGTTGGTGTTTGTGTGTTTTTCATATTTATGGTAGATCAGAAATGAAGTTGAGAGAGCAGTTCAAAAGAGATTGCTTCTTGGAAAATTATATTTATCAGGTTATTGAGCCATTAATATGCAGGGCAATATATTTTTACCTCTCGATAGTGTATCTATTCCACTTTAATGGTGGGCATATACTGCCTAAAGTATTTATGGCTTGATAGATTTGTAAATATTGGTTACCCTATTTCTAGGCTAGAAAAAGTGTTGTCATTATTACCATCAATTGTGCATATCTTGTATGGTCTTTTGGGCCCCTTAGCTCCTCCACTTTGCTCACTAGCAAGAGCTTCCATTGCATGCCAATGAAGACAAATGGATTAATTTTCCCATGAATTTCCATGTAGCCATAATTGATAACCCAAAATATGATTTGAATTAGTAATATGGCCAGGCTATATGAGGAGAAGTACTAAATTTGGAACGAGAAAAGTGGTGCTAATGTGAGGAGGATAGCGCTAAACGTGATGTTGATTCTTAGCCTAGCTAGGTTAGATGACGAAGGAGGTGAGCATGTAGAACAAGACAAGTGATTAAACCTATTTATATCTAAAACATTAAACCTAAAATCAAAAGGGCAAAACAAAAAAGTCTCAAATCTAAAAACATTAAAACACAATTATATTCTATAATATAAAAAACATATAACAAGGAAAGGGGATGGCATTATAGCATCAACATTATAGCCATGGATGCGCACATTGTGTTACCGGAAATGAGAAATGAGAAGTTTGTAGGTTTCACGTAAAAGAAACATGAGAGAGAAAAAGCAAGATTAAAGGTGAACAATATAAAACACAACATTAATCATAAAAATATAATGTTTTCACATGTGAAGTTGTAAAAAAACATTCATAAAGAGTGATTTCGTTTTAAGAAAAATGTCATAATTTTCTAGATCCAAAAATTTAGCTAATCATTAATTCCAAAAAAATAGCAACAATTTATGAGAATAATAGATTTGAAATATAAATAATTAAATGTATATTTTTCAATATATATGTATCTCTAAATCCACTTCTAACCATTCATATGCAAAAGACAAATAAACCTAATAATCTAGATTGATAAAATCGTTTTCTAGAATGGTTGTTGAGCTTGACCCAATTCCAAGAGCATTGTTATGGTCAGTAGAGTTCTTGGTATTATCAAGCATGTCTTCAGCCTTTTCTTGTAGCACCTCAAGTGGAAGCTCATCATCTCCATCACCTTTTGAACCACCATAATCCCACATTCTTTTGGGTCCAGTTTTATACTCTATTTGTTGTCGAGGCAACAAGCATAGATTTGAGTGTAAAAACACCAAATACTGTGTCTTTTTTGTACCTAGGTGATTCCTCTTTGATGAATGGATAAAGGCATATTCACTCTAGTTTCTTTCACATGCAAATGAGCTAGTAACCTGTAAAATAAAATTAACATTATGTTAGGAATAGAAAATTGAAATCATAGAAGGAAAATAATTGAAAATGAACATTGGACTTAATTTCTTAAACAATAAATCAATACATTAAAGGTATTTGTTATTGATCATACATGTGAAATAAAATGGATATCTAACCTATGAACCAAGGGAGTCCATGTACCATATTGCATCCAAAAATATATGGGTGCAAGTTTTTCTCTATTTTATGCATAGTCTTCATTTGTAAAGTGTTCTTATGATCTCAAGTACTTTCCCAACTCAATTCCTAAATTAGTGCGATCCTGGCGATCATAACACCTATTTATAAAAGTGTTCCAATTTTTCATCACCTCTACATTTGTAGACATTTTATTGTGCAACCATTTATGATTGATTAAGAACACAATTGAATGAAGAGGGATATAAATCATTTTCCACCTTGTTAGACTAAGTTCCCACACTTCATTTCTAGTGCCTTTGTCAATCCTAGAATTTTCATCTTCCATTATATCATGAAGTTTCTCTCTCATTTGATCCATACTCTCAAACACATCCCCTAAGCATGATTGATCACTATAAAATATGTGAAGGGTGGAAACAATAGGTGTGATGTGGGTGACAATATCATCCACTCTCCTACAAAAATCCTCTGAATAAAGGCCAATAATAATGTACTAAACTTTTGGGCCATCACCAATATGATAATCCTTCCATCTCTTCAAATCCATTGATACCACTATCTCTATCAAATATTGATGAATTTTAATAAGGTGTTGAAGCATGATGAATGAAAATGTAAATGAAGAAGATGAATATTTGCATATTTCCTATAAAATTGTTATGGATTTTGCATGATCAACAATAAAATTTTGTAGCATATTTTCTTCATTTATAGTTTTCCCAACCCATGAAATGTTATTAATATCTTTTAGGAGAAAATTCATGTAGTGCACAAAACAAGGAGTTCAAAAAATTGTTGGGTATTCATCCTCAATCAATCCCCCAGCAAGGACATTGTTTGAGGCATTATCTCTAATAATTTGGGCCATGTTTTCACTTCCAACCTCCTCTATTTCCCCTTTGAAGAGACTCATTAGATATGGACCACCTTTTGTCTTTCCCGTGGTATCATGGGATTTTAAGAACATAACTCCTTTCAAGCAAGAAACCAAAATATTGATAAGGGGTTGATGGTTGACATCTCTCCAACCTTCTCAGACAATGGAAACCCCAAATTCCTTCCAAATATATTTAATTTCATGAAGTCTAGCTTCAACATGAGCCCTCTATTCGTATAACATTGTTGTTCTCATATTTTCATAACTAGGAGGTGTGTAACCTTTAGGGGCAGTGTTAACTAGATCCTCACCATTTCCTTCCAATAACGATATAGAAAAACATTGGAAGATATGCCATTTGCGAAAAAAAATAATCCAATGGATGCATCAAGATTGCCCCTCCCCTTTACATCCCATAAGTTTTCAAGGTGGGAAACTGAAACTTGATGTTGAGAATAAGACTGTTGGCCACCAATTGTGAATCCATTAGGATTTTTTTTGGTTTGAATTGAAACTTCAACAATATGTCTCAAATTTTCAAGTTTATTAAATTTTTTATGTAGAGATTCTCTCTATTTTAGGTACACATGTACACATAGTTGTTGTTTTTTTCCCATTCCAAGTAAATGCCATTGAACTCTTCCTATAGTCCCTGATTTCCCTTTTTTACAATAAGGGAAAAACAAAACATTGAACCAGTTGATCCACTTGCTCCTCCACTATATGATTTGGTGCATTTCACAATTGCCCATAACCTCGCTTCAAGGGCCTTTCTTGTGTCCTGATATTCTTTGCTTAAGTTTTTTTTTTTTTTTTGTGCTGTTGTGGAAGTTTTTTGTAGGGAAAGGGGTGGTCTACTTTGTGAAGTTAGTGAAATTTATTCCATTGTAATGGGAAATGAGCAGAATAAGGAAGATATAATTCTCTTCCACAACCAATTCGAATCTACATGGTTTATATTTGAAAATTAATTCAAAAAATAAAAAGAAAAACAATTGATACTTAATTATAAAAGTATAATTAACAAAGAGTTTGAAGAAATACATTTATTCACATGAATAGTTTAGTGTATTGCATGAGGGAGTAGATCTAGGATATCTAACATTTCCAAAAATGGCAGGGACGTAGATGCCCCTGAATTTGACCAAGGTAGTGTTGGGTGACCTGAAGGACTTGGGGGTCCCCCCATCAAGGTGTTTCCAACATGATACAAGGCATTCGTCTGATAATAATTTCCTTGTTGTGGTGGTACAAGAATATAAGTTGGTTGCCTGTATGGGATGTTAGGTTGGGGGGAAAATGTTGGTTTCCCCTAGGATAGTAATTCCCCCCTTGACCCAACTGAGGTTGAGGAGGGGGTGCCCAAATGGAGGAAGCGAGACTTGGTTGTGGGACGTTGCTAGCCACATAGTTAGCGATTGGCACATGACCAACACTGGGGTAGTGACTACTAGAAGGAATACAATCAATAAGCGACGAACCAAGTTGTCATATAGATGGTAGGGGCACAAAAATCCAACCTATTGTTATATGCAGGTTGGGAACATTTCCCCCAATAATTTGAGCTTGGGGGTTCGAACCCAGCAAAGGGTTCCAAGCAAAAGGGTTGTTGAAAGGGTTCGAGCTAGCAGTGCTATTAGGAGTGATAGCGAAACATAAAAAAACATATATGATTGGGGTGAGGATCGATAAGTACTGGACGCCACTCATAGTTGGAGTAACCAAGTTGTCTAGACTAGGCATAGTATGACTACCAAGGTGTCCGCTCACCGATTTAGAACTGTTATTTTGGGTGGTTATCATCACTGTTCTCTTCTACAATCATCAAAATTCTTACAAAGTAAAATATTGACTTGAAATCATATAAAATATATTATTGTAATAATTTCAAATTTTACTGTAATGATTTCACGTTGGTAGCAAACAATTTGAATTCAATGCAATTACAATATAAGTAAAATAACTGCTCGGTATAACACTGCAACCAAAAAAATAAATATTGTGTAAGGATTTAACAACAGAATAGATGGGATAATCATGCTTGTTTCCAATTTTCAATGATGCTACTGGAATTTTTTTCACACAAAATCTCTCCAAGAAGTGTTATCTGAATTTTATATGCTTTTTCTTCTTGTGAAAAATAGAATTCTTTGATAGTGCAATTTCAGAATTGTTGTGATAGCATATAGTTGTTGTTCCCTCTTGTTCATGGCATAAATCTCTCAACATTATTCTCATCCAAAATTCTTGACACATTGTTCCTCTTGCGGTAACATATCCAGCTTCTGTTGTTAACAATGACACTATCAACTGCTACTTGGAAGCCGATGAAATGGCTCCCGAACCTAAATGAAAAAAATATCCTCATGTGCTCCTTTTAACATCAACACTTCCTACCCAGTCACTATCAGTGTAACCAACCAGCATAAAATCATCTGTTCTGGTGTAAAAGATTCCATACTCCTTTGTCTGATTGACGTACTTTAAAATCCTTTTCGTTGCTTGCTAATGTGTCTCTTTGGGTGTCTCCATGAACCTTGACACCATACTGATTGCATACATTAGGTCAGGCCTAGTTGCGGTCAAAGACAGTAAGTTTCCCACCATACTTTTGTATAATGTTGGATTGACATCGCTGCTGCAATATTCCTTACTCAATTTCAACCCCATGACAATTGGAGTTGGTGGAGGCTTGTTTTTATACATATTAAACCTCTATAAAATGTGTGTTACATAATTTGCTTAGGAAATAAAAATACCATTTTATTTTTGCTTCACTTCTATGCCCAGAAAATACCATAACAACCCCAAGTCAGTCATTTCAAATTCAATTTTCAAGACTTCTTTAAAATCAACGATGAGGAAATCATCACTCCGTGTAAAAATCAAGTCATCTACATACAAAAAAACAGTAAGAACCTTATCATCACTTTATTTGATGTAGATAATAGGCTCAACATCACATTTTTTGAACCCATTGTCCATGAAGTAAGCATCTATCCTGCTATACGATGCACACAGTGCTTGCTTCAGCTGCTAGAGATCTTTCCTCAACCAATGCACCTTGTCTTCTTGGCCTTCTATCTCATAACTAGGTGGTTGCAAAACATATACTTCCTCTTTCACCATTCCATTCAAGAACGTCGATGTTATGTCCATTTGATACACTTTCCATTTATGTTGTGCTGCAATTGACAACATTGTAGACATTGTCTACATCCTCGCAACTGCTGCAAATGTTTCTTCATAATCTCTTCCATGTTTATTCTTGTATCCTTTGACAACTAACTGTTGGGATTCAACAAGATGATGATCCTAGTGAAAATTAAGCACCTAAACCAAGTGGGGCCCACAGGCTATTTTTAGGTGTATGTATATTTTTAGAATGGTGAGAAAATTCTATTTATAGCAGGAGTGTATTTTTAGAATGTTGTAATATCCCCTTTCAGGGATATCTCTAAAACATAGTCAAATCTAAACCAGAGATGGACTAGAGGGGCGTTTACTAGATATTTCACCTCTGAAAAGAGGATGAGATCTGGAGGCTACTTGGCCCTCACCAGACTCTGTCTATAGAGTATGGGAAAAACTCAACAGATGGTATAGCAACTAGAATGTCTCAAAGGGGAAATAAACAGTGATGCGGATCATGCAACGGAACGTGGAATGCTAGAAATAGTATATGCAACCGATACACATAAAATAGAGAGAATATTGAGCCATTTTATTATATTGAGAAATATCGGTGAGTAAAATATGTGCCATCGTGAAGGCACCGAAACCTGCAGAAGGAAAGTTAAGAAACACTCTCAGAATGTTGTTGAAATGGCTGTTCTTTATTCTGCGTTTAAGCTGCCAGAAGGACTACCGTGTAGCTGTTACTGCTGGAATAAGATGAGTATATGGGCAGCTCCCTTACTCGGAATAGGATGAAACTCTGGAATTAGCCTCTATTCACAAAACCCGGAAAAGCCCAGAAAGCATTTTTGAAATGACCGATCCCTAAAAATCACCCCCTTGAGGATCTACACTATCCTCCAAGGTTCTGCGCTGAGGCTGAATGGAAACCACCAAGATACGGTCCAAAACTCTGCCAAAATCCTTCGACAGGCAAGGGCTGGCCCCTTGCTTGACCTCCAAGCTCGAAACCTTCGAAAGAAACCCAACCGGAGCTCCCACGAACTGGACTGTGTTCTCCCTTTTAGGACTGCGCAGTCTATGAATACGCTGCTCCACTACGAAAGCCAAACACCAATTCTCCTACAAAACATTGATGGAACAACCTCACCCGAGTAGGCACTCGAAGTCCCCTAGGGATGAGGGTGAGATCTCTGAACGGAGACACTCAATGCACTAAAAAGTGCTGCAGACGGGCTAAACAGCTAGCATGCTCAAGAAGTCGAAATGACCAGCTCAATATCATAAACATATGCATGAATGGAAATAGCTCTCCTCCTCTCCATATATAGAAAATGAAGACTCTGCATGGGTCCTACTTCGAATTAGGGTTTCCCTTCCTCTAGAATCTTCCCTCCTACATTGTCATGTAGTGCTTTCCACTTCATACCCTGCGTTGGTTGACTTGGTTAAACCTCTTTGCAAATATCTCCTTTCACACATGAGGGTGTGAAATCTGGTTCCACGGTTGATCCATTTTCATACTAGAGGGATTTTTATTATCAATTGGGCCTCCTTGCCCAATTATTCATCTCCTAAATGAATTTAGACAAAAATTAATGTTCCAATTTATTGAAGAAAAATTTGGAACATTACAGTCCTCCCCTCCTAGATGTTGCTTGTCCGCAAGCAACTGCAAGGATAGAACTAGAAAGTCTCCACTCAAGGCATGGAGTCTGAAATATGGTGAGGAACATATTCCTCATGTGGATCCTCCATCCCCAAGCAATCATCCAAACAAAATGAACCACCTCCCAATAAGGTAACTCCTGAAAATCTCCTTTCACCTCAAGCTTTGGTAATGAAGGTGGGCTAAAAATATGAAATTGGCAAGCATCATAGCTTACCCCATGCTGTCCTTCTCTCCACTCATGACAAGTGTATAGTGTATGCTGATTCTGGGCTGCAAAAGAATTGCCCTCAAATGGGAAAATGAAGAAAAATCCTCTAAAGAGTTCTCCTCCAACAATGAAGAACAGGCGGGCCCAAAACATATTATCCATGATGAATATGACATGGTCATCATAGAATATCCCAAGGAGAAGTTTGCTGCAAGTTTTACATGATGATGCATGATGCAAACAATATCTCACAAGGATACAACGCAGTTCCACCCACTGCAACTTCAGAAAATTACATGGTAAGCAACGTACAAGATTCATCATATCTACTAAAGGATAGTAAATCGCTGAATGTAACAACATTACATGATCAAGCACTTTCCCATGGCTTTACAATGGATGAATATCAGACTAATAGCCCACCTCAAAAGGAAACAACATGTGGTTGTGGTGGCGATATCTCCTCCCATGCTCCCATTAGAACGTGTAGTGCAGAAAATGTGAGAATTTTCCCACTTAAAGACACATCCAACTCATGTGTCTCCATCATAATCATGCTTCTCATACAAATCTGATCTATATCAGAAAATGAAGTCATGATCAACAATAGAATTAAGTGAATTATGAAGGTTTCATGCGGTGCAAGAAAGTACCAATAGCTTTCCCAGTAGTGACAGAGCAGTTTTACAAGTTGCTGCTTGATAAAAGTACATGGAAAAATGTTTTTTTTTACATGGTTAATCATGCATGTCTTTATATGATACATGCTATAGTGCAAAAACTGAACATACATGTGGTGATAAAACATTTTCCCAAGGCCACAAAATAGATGGCTACCTCCATGACGTAGATTGGCCCAATACAATTCATGGAGCAATTTGACAAGCTTGCCCTCTTGTGAGGCAATGCACTGCATAAGAATGGTAAGAGTGTGCAAATCAATGAATGTATAAACAAGATTCTCACCATATGCTAGAATTAATATGGTAAATGAGTCCTCCATAGTGTTTTGCCATGATATGAAGAAGAATGAACCATTTGCTGCAAGAAGATAATCTTCCTTATGCTTGAAAACCCAAGTCGAGAAGAATATGCCATAGATGTCTCTATCATCATTACCTCCTCTTTGTTCATCAAGTGCAAAAAATATGAAGTGATCTTGGGACCTATGGGTTATGGATCCACCATATTTCCGCTGGGCACACTTCATCCATAAGTCTCTGCCCCAAAGTGGCAGCGCTGTGAGCTTATGCAAATAAGCCCCTGTCAATACCAAACTCTGTTCTTTGACATGCTCCTTGTAAAAGATTTCTCTAATAATGCTGCAACAAATGTGGAATACTCCCCAAGATGGAAGAGCTCCCAAATCATCAAAGACCAAAGAGATAATGCCATCTCCTCTTCCTGCAACATCATGCAAAGTGTGAGAGCAAATCTGCTCTTGCTCTCCCAGAAACAAGCAAAGCAACAAGGAATTTTGCTGCCTCCTCATACCTCCATCATAACAATCATGATGAAGACATGATGAATGATATGAGTATCATATCGACACCATGCATCCATACTCTATGCTGCTCATTGATGTAAGTATCCATCCTCTTACTCTTAGGAAGAGTGTTTGCCAAGTGATGGCCAAACTCTTTCAAGAGTAACCAGCGCAGCCAAGCCTCCTGCTGCCCAGTATCATAGATATGCAAGTAGCCTCCTAGCTCCTTGCTCATCAACCAAATCCACTGAATCACTTGTGGATGCCTCCTTCTTCTTCTCATCTTGGTACTCCTCCCATGAGGGCTACCATCCTCCCAAATCAAATTCCTGTCTTTTCACTTCATGGGATTTTGAAATGAAATCTTCTCAAGGGTCAATGAGACCTTATCAAGACCCAAATAGGTGGTAGGAAAAAACCTCCCATCATGATGTGTATGGCTCAAGGGATGTCCAACACAAGCATGAGAGATTTTATTCATCCTAAGATGTCCTCCATCTTCTATCTGCTCTTGTGAGAAAGGAAGAAAATATTTGCACTCCATGGTGTTTAGAAGTGCACCTCTGATGATATCTCTTCTTGAGACTTCCTTTTTATGAATAGTATTCCAAAACCAATGAGGTCTTGGATCTGAAAGTAGAAGTTCCTCTTTGAGCTGAGAGGAGCTCATTGAGAAAGTGTCATCTTGAAGGGAGAAAGGGTTTCTTACTCCAAGATGTTTACCATCAATATTCAAGGCTTCAAACCCCAACCTCCAATATGATGTACAATCTAACAATGGCCCATGAGAATGATGGTTTGATTCCTTCTTGAGTGTTTCCATGTTACGCAACTCAATGCAACCAAGCTGCTCTATAGTAGCAATGGGATTTGACCCTTGGTCATGGAAAAGTAAATCTCCACATTGATCAAAAGAATTTGCTACAACAATGGAATGTGGAAATCTTTTCATACCTTGATGTGCATTTGGAACTTCTTGTAGGGCTGCAAGAGTCCCTTCCTCAAAATTTTTGGCTGCCCCAACTGTTGATGCATGTGGCTGTTCCTCCATGAGTGTGACAATGTTATCACAAGCCTCCTCAAGAGGTGATGTGATCCTTTCTTTCTTTGCTCTTTCTCTATCAAAGGTTTGGATCAACCTTTGAGTGAATTCTACAAAAGTCTTCACCCTTGCATGGCTCATGTGGCTACAGCACCAATCATAGGCTTCACCCTCCAAGTGCAGCGTTGAGATTTCAACAACTTCTTTCCCCGCTACAAGATGTAGTAGGAAAAATGCCTCCAAATTTCTCACCCAAATTCTTACATTAGACAACCCATAAAAGGTAAACAACAGAAATCTATTGCCTTTGATTTATTTTCTGCTACATGGTCTCTTCTCTTCCTTCAGCTGGATGAAATGAGGAAAATCTAGAGTCTCCCTGAAGGCTCTAGGTTGAGATCTATACTCAACAAGGTAATCATTGAGGATCTGATGATCCAAGTATCTTCCATGCTCAATATCTTCTTCTTGACAAGAATAGGAAGTGCATGGTACTTCCTCTTATTTTTCTTCAATCTTCTTGACCTCCTTGGAGAAGTCTCCTCTGGATCTGAAAATAGATGAGAATAAACTCATATTTTTCAATGTTATGATCTCCTTGGGCTTAGACTCACAAGTTGAGCCAAGAAAGATGCTACCACCCGAAGACTCGAACACTACCCCAGTCATCACCTCAATGGATGACACTACTAGGGTAAGCTCTACTCTCTCTATTGAGGTGTCAATCGATATGGTCAAAGAAGTCTCCAACACGGGTGTCCCCTGCGTCATGCTGGGTGTATCCACATGCTCCAAGTGCAAGGTAGCCATCTTGATGGTTTTCCCCTCCGTTATTCAGTCAAGCTAGGAAGAGGTATCCAACTCTGCCCTCGATCTCGAACCGTGAAATTAGTGGATCCCTCATACGTGGGAAAAGGTGTCCTCCCAGTGGTACGCTGCAACTCTGAACTCTGCGTGCTAGATCCCCCACTGTTCCTTCCACCTTCATCCTGCCTGAGCTGACAGTAATCTTTGAAGGGCAAAGCTGCTCTGAAGTCTTCCCCCATGGACTGCCATTTGTGAAAATAATCTCCAAAGGGTATATGATCATGCTGCCTCCCTTTCTCACTCGGTACTGGAGGTAAGAATGTAGGCGTCGTGATCCTAGTTGGCCTACTGAAGGCTGGTGAATGCTGGTCACACTATTGTGAGACCCCCATATTTCCCCCTCTAATGCGTTTAGTGGGAAAGATTCTTCCTACCGTCTTTGTTCATAGAAAAATATCCCCACGGCTAAGCCAAGAACGAGGCTCTGATACCACTGTAATATCCCCTTTCAGGGATATCTCTAAAACACAGTCAACTCTAAACTAGAGATGGACTGGAGGGGCGTTTACCAGATATTTCACCTATGAAAAGAGGATGAGATCTGGAGGCTACCTGGCCCTCACCAGACTCTGTCTATAGAGTATGGGCAAAACTCAACAAATGGTATAGAAACTGGAATGTCTCAAAGGGGAAATAAACAGTGATGTGGATCATACAACGAAACGTGGAATGCTAGAAACAATATATGCAACCGATACACATAAAATAGAGATAATACTAAGCAATTCTATTATATTGAGAAATATCGGTGAATACAATAGGTGATCATAGTGAAGGCACCGAAACCTGCACAAGGCAAGTTAAGAAACACTCTCAGAATGTTGTTGAAGTGGTTGTTCTCTATTCTGCGTTTAAGCTGCTGGAAGGACTGCCGTGTAGTTGTTACTGCTGGAATAAGATGAGTATATGGGTAGCTCCCCTACTTGGAATAGGTTGAAACTCTGGAATTATCCTCTATTCACAAAACCCAAAAAAGCCTAGAAAGCATTTCTGAAATTACCGATCCCTGAAAATCACCCCCTTGAGGATCTACGCTATCCTCCAAGGTTCTGCGCTGAGGCTGAATGGAAACCACTAAGATACGGTCCAAAAATCTACCAAAATCCTCCGATAGGCAAGGGCTGGCACCTTGCTCGATCTTCAAGCTCGAAACCTCCGAAAGAAACCCAACCGGAGCTCCCACGAACTGGACTGCGTCATCCCTTTCAGGACTACGTAGTCTATGAATACGCTGCTCCACTACGAAAGACAAACATCGATTATCCTGCAAAATACTAATGGAACAACCCCACTTGAGCAGGCATTCGAAGTCCCCTAGGGCTGAGGGTGAGATCTCCGAACGAAGACACTCAATGCACTAAACAATGTTGCAGACGGGCTGAACAACCAACGTGCTCAAGAAGTTGAAATGGCCAGCTTAATATCATAAACATATGCATGAATGGCAATAGCTCTCCTCCTCTCCATATATAGCAAATGAAGACTCTCCATGGACCCTACTTCGAATTAGGGTTTCCCTTCCTCTAGAAGCTTCCCTCCTACGTTGTCATGTAGTGCTTTCCACCTCATACCTGCGTTGGTTGACTTGGTCAAACCTCTTTGCAAATATCTCCTTTCACACATGAGGGTGTGAAATCTGGTTCCACGGTTGATCCCTTTTCATACTAGAGGGATTTTTATTATCAATTGGGCCTTCTTACCTGATTATTCATCTCTTAAATGAATTTAGACAAAAATTAATGTTCCAATTTATTGAAGAAAAATTTGGAACATTACAAATGTTGAGCAAATTCTATTTATAAATGAGGTTCTACTTTTAGATGCATGTGCGAAGTCTATTTATAGATCACATGTCTAAATATAGGATGCAAGTCCATTATTATTATCTCTTAATAATAATTGGACAATAAATATTAATCTATTCTCTTGAAACACTTGATTTCAGTTAACTAAAGTGGAAAACCAGTTATCTAAAGGAATTTAGAGTTCTAAGGTTGGTTTGTGGAACATGCAAGTGGACATAGTTGTAACTGAGTGATTCGAAGTTGTAATAGAGTTGGATGTGTAGTTATGTGAGTTGTAAAGTAGTTTAATTCAGTTGTGCTAGTTGTAACTAGTTGTAACTAAAGATACCCTAGTGAGATATCAGTTAATTAAATATTAAATTAATTCACATGGAATGATCTCACATGAAACTAAAGATTTACTACTGTTAATTACATGCATGTCAGATCCAGTGGAGACCCAGTTGAGAGATAGGTGAAAGGGATAGTTTGACTATCAGTTGTGACATCAGCGGGTGCACTCATGCAACCACACACACATTGGAGATGCCAATGAGGATTGTGTAGTCAAGGCAAGGCAGGATATATTTCATTCAGGGATTGCCTAGTGGAGGCAGGCTGTCAGGAGGTTGTAAATTGGCGCATGTATTTGCCAATTTTTGTATGGAAGTGTGAGACGATTGTATATTGTACTGAGAGATCTTGGATTAGAGTTTTGTATGAGATTGTTTCATGATCCATGATATATACATAATATACGATAGTGGGGTTTTTAGCTTTATGCTTTCCCGGTAAAAACATTTGTGTTATATGTGATTGATCTTTCTTCATGTGTTTGCACTTGGCAATTAAATTTCCGCAAGAATTTTTGTAGAAGAAATTATGTATTTAATAGTGGCATTTAATTTTTAGATCAGGACAATCCAAGCAATACACAATTTTATTAAAATTCCTACATGATATTGGAGCAAAGAAGATTTCAAATTTTGAATAGTAGCTGAGTTTGTTGGTGGAAACAATTCGAATTTGCTGCAAGAATTTCTTGGTGTGACAGCTGAGTAAACATCAAAATGGCTTTCAATGGATTGCGGCTAGAGTATGCACTCTAGGGAAGCTCGAAATACATTTCTTGGAAGGACAAGATGGAGGCAGTGCTTGAAGGAATTCATCGATAGTGATGTTCCTAAGCCCACTTCGACAGATGCTGCATTACTTGACGCATGGCAAAAGAAAGTAACAAAGACGGGAAGGATTCTGTTGGAAGGTGTATGAGACCATATTGTCTCAAGCCTTCATGGGAAAGCCACTCCATTTTCTGTGTGGAAGGATTTGAATTTTTTTTTTCCAAAGCAGCAGCGACCATAAGAAATTAGTGTTGAAGGATAAACTCAGAAAGGTCAAGATGGAGAAGGGCGACGATATTCCTAAGTATCTCACAAAGTTTGTCCAATGTCAAGATGAACTGGGGAGTGTGGGAATCACAATTGTTGATGATGATATGGTGAGATTGGCTCTCTTGGGACTTCCTAAGAGTTGGCATAGTTATCAAGACTCTGTCAACAAATGGGAAAAACTGTCGGATTGGGAAGGACTATGCTCGGATCTAGTGCAGGATGAGTTTAGGCGGAACACCAGAGATGGCTCTTCATCAAAGAATGATGATTAAGAGGATTGTGCTTTGGCTGCCGAGGCAAGCAAAGGGAAGGGGAATAAATTCCATTCGAAATCCGAGTCTAAAGGCAAAAAGTTGGATTTGTCCAAGGTGAAGTGTTTTCACTGTAAAAAACATGGGCATATCGCCATTAACTGCCCACAGAAAAAGAAGAAAAAGAAGGCTGCTAGAGATGTAGCTGTTGAGGCCCTTAACTCGAAATTTGAACTTGATTTATCTTTGATCGCATGTTTGGCTTCAAGTGCAATGGGATCGGTGTAGTATCTTGATAGTGGTGCTTCCTTCCACATGACGGGAGATAAGGAGCTTTTCAGTGGCTTGGAGGAGAAAGATCTCCAAATGCATATAGAGATGGGTGATGATGGATGATACAGTGCGACCAGAATTGGTACCATTGCCCTTGAGAGGGATACACATAAACCATTTCAATTGAAAGATGTTATGCATGTTCCACGTGTGAAGAAAAACTTGGTCTCAATCGCGATGTTGGAGGAAAAAGGCTATGACGCTTTTTTCGACGATGGAAAATATTTTCTGTGACATAAAACAACAGGTCAAGCCAAGAGGATAGTGATTCAAGTTAAGAATATCTACAATTTGGAGGTAGAAGGCTATGCTGCAATGATGGGCAAGGCAGAAAAAGTGGTGAGCCGGGACAAGGGTGAATTATGGCACAGGCGATTGGGCCATCTTCAGCATGGAGCTTTGAAAGTTATGCAGCAAATATCTACTGGACTTCCAATGGGAACACTTTCTTAGTTAGATCAGTGAAAGGGTTGCACCATGGGGAAGTATGTACAACCCACCTTTCATGAAAAGGTGAACCACGCTTCGGTGATCCCAGAGAGAGTTCACACACACGTGTGTGAATCATTCTCATTTGCTTCAATAGAGAAACATAGGTATTATGTTATTTTTGTTGATGACTTTTCTCATAAATGTTGGATCTTCTTCATCTATAAGAAGGATCAAACATTCTCAAAGTTCCGTAAGTTTAAGGCATTGGTTGAGAAAGAGTTGAGGAAGCAAGCGAAGGCTCTGCAGAGTAATAATGGTGGAGAATACATCTCTAACAAATTCAAAGACTTTTGTAGCAAAGAAGGAATTCGAAGAGAACTCATAGTGCCTCATAACCCACAACAAAATGGGGTCGCAGAGAGGAAGAACAAAATGATCATGGGTGTTGCGCGAGCGATGTTTCATGATTAGGGCCTACCAATGCATTTGTGGGCGAAAGAATGCAACACTGCGGTTTATGTGCAAAATTTTTGTCCTCATAGAGTACTTGGCATGATTACACCTAAAGAAGCTTTTACTAGTAAGAAACTTGATATTTATTACTTTAAGATTTTTGGCTCATCTGTTTATGTGCATGTGACCAAGAACAGTAGGAAGAAGCTAGAGATGACTGATGAAGTTGGGATATTTTTGGGGTACATAGAAACACCCCATAATTATCATTTTTATTTTCCAAACAGTCGAATGACTGTGGTGCGGTGGGATATAAAATTCAACGAGGAGAAAGCCATGAAGTTGTCACTTGAGAGCGAGCTAGACTTACATGCAAAGGATGAACTTTTGGTTCCCAAAGATGAGTCTCTAGATGTGGATCAGCCATAGGGGGAGGTTCATGGAGTGGAGGATTCCACTAATTCAGAGCCAAACATCAGCATTGGCAAAAGGCGTACCACAAAAGCTAAGAGGCTGAAGCTTGATGCGACACAGAATGTAGGAGTCCTTACTTCACAACGCAGAAAGAGACAGTCTCCTGACCGATTCACTAAATACATGGCTCTCATGAGAAAATGTATTGTGACTGAGCCATATTCCTTTCAGGAAGTAGTGCAGGAGCCCACATGGGTAGATGAAATGGTAGAGGAGTATGACTCCATTGTCCAAAACAATGCTTTGGAAATTATTCCAAGGCTGGTTGATAAATCAGTGGTAGGTTTAAGATGGATCTACAAGGTAAAGCAAGCTGCTGATGGGAGTGTTGAGAAATACAAGGCCAGATTTGTGGCTCGGGGCTTCTCACAGTTCGACAGGATAAATTATGAAGAAACCTTTACACCTATCACACGGTATTCTTCCATAAGGACCATCCTTGCTCTCTTAGCATAGATGGGTTGGCACATTCATTAGATGGATGAGAAGATGAAATTCCTTAATGGAATCATTGAGGAAGAAGTGTACATTGAGCAGCCTGAAGGATTTGAGATCTTCAGCAGCGAGTTGCATGTGTGTAGACTCAAAAGAGCGTTGTATGGGCTGAAGCAAGCACCCCGTGCTTGGTACACTCAAATCGACAACTATTTCATTCGACCTGGATTCACCAAGAGTGAGGCAGATGCAAACCTATAGCAAATTTTGGTGGAGGGTAAGATTTTAATCATTGTTCTTTATGTTGATGATTTAATACTGACTGGTGATGAGCAGATGATATACTAGTGCAAGGAGGACCTTGCAAAGGAGTTGGACATGAAGGATATGGGCCTACTTCATTATTTCCTTGGATTGGAAATATGGCAGCGAGAAGGTGAACTTTTTGTGTCTCAGGGCAAGTATGCAAGGGAGATACTAGGTAAGTTTCACATGGAGGGCTGCAAACCCATGGATACTCCTCTTCCAGGAAACTAGAGGAAAGAGGACACTACATCTGGAGAGGTAGTGGATGCTACTGTCTATTGACAGTTAGTTGGTTCGCTAATGTATTTAGTAAATACAAGACCGAACATATGCTATGTGGTGAACCAACTTAGTCAAGCAATAGTTAAGCCTACCAAGCTCTTTTGGAAGGCAGGCAAGTATGTCCTGAGAGATATCAAGGGCACATTTGAGTATGGCTTATGGTACAGACAGATGAATGAGATGAAGTTGCATGGCTTCACGGATGTAGATTGGGTGGGCAACCCAACGAACAGAAAGAGAACATCAGGAGGGGTCTTCAGTATCGGATCTAAAGTTGTTTCCTGGTACAGTAGGAAACAAAGATTCGTAGAACTCAGTTTAGCAGAAGTGGAATACATGGCAGAAAGTGAAGCTACATGTGAAGCTATCTGGATGAGAAAGATCCTAGTTGGTTTGTTTGGTTCTCATTTAGATCCTATAGTGATTCATTGTGATAATCATAGTTTCATTAAACTCTCGATTAATCCTGTGTTTCATGATAGATCTAAGCATATAGATATCTGGTATCATATCAGAGATTGTTTGCAGCAGAAGATCATGTTGCTTCAGTACATTCCAATGGAGGATCAGGATGCAGTTATTCTGAGGAAGGCGCTCACCAGGAGCAAATTTGAATACCATAGAGATAGAATTGAGGTGAAGGATAATCCATTTCTTGTTGAGAGGGAGTGTTGAGATTCAAAAAGATGATGACCCTAGTGAAAATTAAGCACCTACACTAGGTGGGGCCCGCAGGCTATTTTTAGGTGTATGTCTATTTTTAGAATGGTGAGAAAATTCTATTTATAGATGAGGTTCTATTTATAGATGCATGTGTGAAGTCTATTTATAGATCCCATGTCTAAACATAAAATGCATGTCCATTGTTATTATCTCTTAATAATAATTGAACAATAAATATTAATCTATTCTCTTGAAGCACTTGATTTCAGTTAATTGAAGTGGCAAACCAGTTAGCTGGAGGAATTTCGAGTTCTAAGCTTGGTTGGCGGAACATGCAAGTGGAATTAATTGTAACTGAGTGATTCGAAGTTGTATTAGAGTTGGATGTGTAGTTATGTGAGTTTTAAAGTAGTTTAACTCAGTTAAGTGAGTTAAACTCAGTTGTGCTAGTTGTAAGTAGTTGTAACTAAAGATACACTATTGAGAGATCAGTGAATTAAATATTAAATTAATTCACATGGAGTGATCTCATATGCAACTAAAGATTTACTACTGTTAACTACATGCATGTCAGATCTAGTGGAGACCCAGTTGAGAGATAGGTGAAAGGGACAATTTGACTATCAGTTGTGACATTAGTGGGTGCACTCATGCAACCACACACACATTGGAGATGCCAATGAGGATTGCGTAGTCAAGGAAAGGCATGATCTCATTCGTTTGGGGATTTTCATCAGAAGGGATTGAGGTAGGCTTTCAAGAGGCTGTAAATTGGCGCATGTATTTGCCAATTTTTGTATGATAGTGTGAGACGATTGTATATTGTACTGAGAGCTCTTGGATTAGAGTTTTGTATGAGATTGTTTCATGATCCGTGATATATACATAATATATGATAGTGGGGTTTTTTAGTGTTATGATTTCCTGGTAAAAACATCTATGTTATGTGTGATTAATCTTTCTTCATGTGTTTGCAATTGGCGATTAAATTTCCGCAAGAATTTTTGTAGAAGCCATTCTGTATTTAACAGAGCATATAATTGTTAGATCAGGAGAATCCAGGAAATATATAATTGTATTAAAATTTCTACACTAAACTTTCTTTATGTCTTTCAATATTTCCTTCAATGTTTCTCTTAGTTTTATAGACCCACTTCACTCCTTGCGAAGGTCCACTAACTCCCATGTTTCCTTCTTTTCTACTGCTCCTATTTCTCCATCCATTGGCACAACCCATTTTTCTTCTTTGATTGCATCGTCAAAGTGGATTGGAGTCATCTATATTAAAAAATGATGTTAACAAAGAATTCATGCCAACACTACCATTAAATTCATTTTTCCCATAAATTTTACTTAAATTTCTGATTTTTTGTCGTCTTATGCTTGCAGAAGATTGGCTTGTCATGTCATTTGTTGTTGTGCTTGAAATAGATGGAGTTGTGGATCTTTGTGGTGTTCTCAGAGAAATTTCTTGGGTGCACGACGATGTCTTATTATTTTTTGACGGTGTCACATTTTGAATTTGTTGTTGAGCTTGAATAGGTGTAGGAGCAGTCACCGTTGAGGAATTACTTGTTGTGGTCAATTCCTCTTTGTCTTCATGTGGTATACATGTCTTCACATTGATTTTATTCTCTAAAATTCCATCCCATGCTTCCTCTTCTATGAAATGCACATCTCTTTTTATTATGACTTTATTGGTTGATGGATTATAGAGCTTGTATGCCTTGGATTCACCACTGTATTGAACAAATATGCATTTCTCTCCCTTTCTGTCAAACTTCTTCCTCAACTCATTCGGGACATGTGCATACGCCACACATCCAAACACTCTTAGGTGAGTGACACTATGCTTTCTTCCACACCATGCCTCTTCAAGAACAATATTCATAACACTTTTGGTTGGACACCTATTAATAATATATGTTGCATAAGCGAAAACTTCAACCCAATAATCATTTGGAAAATGCTTTGCCTTCAGCGTACTTCTTCCCATTTCCATAATGCTCCTATTCTTCCTTTTTGCAACATAATTTTGTTGAGATGTATACATTGTTGTAAATTGCTTGTGAATTCCATGCTTCTTGCAAAAACGTAGGAAGGCATTTGAGATGTTTTCGCCACATATGTCAGTCCTAAAATACATTGATGTAGTTTCCACTTTACTTCTAAATGAGAGCTTTGTATTGACTTAAGTGCTCAAATACTTCACTATTTTTTTTAGGAAGTAATCCCATGTCTTCGTTGTATAATCATATATGAAAGTAAAAATATAATAGTTTCCCCCAATTGACAGTGTCTGCATTGGTCCACATAAATTTAAATGGACAATCTCCAAGGGTTCCTTTTCCCTTATTGATTTTCATGCTAGAAATTATTATCTATGTTGTTTTCCCAAGATGCATCCTCCACATACGTTGTCTAGTTTTTCTATGAGTGGTATTCCCTTCACCAAGATTTTCCTATGCAACAAATTCAAACCGCAAAATTGAGATGACCAAAGCTCAAATTCCATAACCAATTTTCATCTTTAGCTTCTGCTTGAAATTTTACTTGTGTGAGAGCTGATATATTTCTTTCATTCTCTTGTGGGTTCATTAATGGTTGTGCTTGAGCACCCTCTTCCTTAAAATATGATTTTAGCTTGAGAGGAAGCATTCTATTATTTGTCATCTTAAATTTTGCAATAAACTGTCTCCTAGGAAACCTATCCAAAATTGTGCACACATCATTTTTGAAAAAAACAATGTAGCCCTTTTTCACGAGAGGTGCAATGCTTATGAGGTTATTCTTAAAGCTAGCAACAAAATAAACATCTGAAATATATTTCTTCTACCCCTTCTTGGTTAGAATGTCGAATCTTCCTTCGCCTAGGACCGAGATTTTTCTATTAGTCCCTAATGTCACTTCATATTTTACACTTTCATCTAAATTGAAAAAAAATTGTATGTTCCATGTCATGTGGTTGCTACACCTTGAATCTAGAGACCATACATCTCCTTGTTTTTCTTGTGCTACATTACAAGCTAAAAACATGCTATCATAGCTCTTATTTTCCTTTATGAAATTTTCACTTGGTTTGTTAATTATGTCATATTTCTTCTTTCTACATTCATTTGCATAATTAGCATTCTTACAATAACGACATTGAACTTGAGATTTATCATACCTCTGACGTTGTGCTTCATTCTGGCTTGGGCATTGATGTTGACTTTGATAACTGCCCCTTCCACTTGAACTTGAAGGGCCACTTCTTCCACCTTTGTGTGGGCTTCTGTCTCTTCCTCTATAATTTGATCTTCCTTGAACTTTACCTCTAACTTTATCTTACAATGGGAAAATGTTCTTTCCATTATCTACCATTGAACTGTAACATGAGTAGAGGATGATAATATACTTTACAAACCTCAACTAGTAAAAGGGTGCTCTCGCGTTTAATTTTTAATAATGAAATGCTGGAGTGGAAATTTCTATAAATATTAGGTATTTAATAAGTTAAAGTATTCAGTGATCCAATGTTTTTGAACTAATTCTTTATGGAAACATGAAACTGAAATGAATTCTTATTGACGTGTGAAACTTTTGGAGATGTTTACCATATAAAAGCAGGTCTTAGTCTTGAGGGAATTTTCACGGATTATTTTACTATAAAAAACCGTTATTATCATTGAAGGTTTTCTTAGCCTTGGGGGAATTTTTAGGGGTTATTTTACTATTAAAATTCGTTCAAGGTTTTGGAGCTTAGCTTATAGTACATTTTACAATTGCTAAGTGGAGAAAGGGTAATTTCAATTTTATGATGTGATGTTTGAATGGAAATATAAACCAAATGTGTCGACAATATTCATGAAATTAACGAAATCGATCACAAAGCTGGAAATCAAGCAAAGGTACTTAACATGTTTGTTCTCATGCAAAAAAGTAAATACATGTTCTAAAGGCACAATTATTGCAAAAAAGTAAATACACTGTCAGGGACGTTTCAGTAATTGTCATCACATTTTGAAAAGAATAGAAATAATGAGTCAATGGAGAAAATTGCTCTGCACATGGGACTCTTTATTACTCTGCACATGGTCCAAAGAGTCCCAGTCCACTTAAAGGAAATGGACTTATTTTGTTCACTCTCAAACAGTTGTTCACACCATTCTTTTTGGCTAATGTACCATTTACTTTCTTATTTTTTGTGGACTGTTCACGATTAAGGCTTTCTTTTGAATCTGGTAGGAGTAACTCTACCAGTAAAGTTGAGAATCTTGGGGATGGTGAAACCTGATAAACTAATTAACAATTAAAAAAAATAATCCTTTAAACTTAATAAACCAATTAACTTTAAAAATATTTATTAAATAAAATTATTATTCTAAAAAAACACTACTCTATAAATACAATTATTCTTAAAGCTAACCTAAACAATTTTTTTATTTTTATTGTTTTAATACTAGATTCTAAATAAATAAAAAATCATCAATACAAAAAATTATATAACGATTGAATCGTTATTCTTTTATATTTAATAGAATTATATAATTATTGAATCATTATTCTTTTATATATAATATTTTCTATTGTACATTGCATTTTATTGATTATGTAATATGTTTTTTTAATATTTTATAAAGATTATTATAAAGATTATAGGTGGAGGTCCCTTGAATAATTTTTTGTCTTAATCTTCACTAAATGAATATAAATCCAACTCAAGAGAATTCTGTTATATCATTTTTACAGAAGGGAGACAAAAGGATGACGAGGGTTACACATAGTGTCGAAGGCGAGGTTATGAGTGTTAGAAAATTAATCTCAAACACTAGGTTAAATGGACTGAAAGTAACTATACCTGAAGTAAAAGTTTTGCAGGTGGTGGGATGTAAGTTTGGAAAGACAAGTGGAGAAAATGGTGGAGAAAATTTTGGTCGGAGTGTAAAACTATTTGTTTTATTGTGTGTTGCTTCGTAATTCATGGTGAATGTAAATATCAGTAAGAACTCCTTCTACAACCTCCATATGAATTATATTTAGTTAGGAAAGTTTAACTTATGAGTTTTACCCCAACAAATCTGTGTTACTCTATTTTAGAGTGAGTAATTTGTTTGATTTTGTTTGCTCCATTATAATTGTGCAAGTCTTCTGCAATTGTATTGTCTCGATTAAGGCCTTTCCACAACTCTATGTGTTGGGGAAGAATTTTTGTGCCTTAAAGTTTTTAACATGGTATCAAAGTGGGTGAAAAATTTATTACTGTAAGAGAAAGTGTGGAGTTAAAAGTTGTTTTTGAAGGCATTGTGTTTGAAGCACGAGTAGTGAGAAATTTTACACAGTTAGAAAGTTTTTTTTTACACAATGAAAATGACAACAACATGCACAAGCTTGACTAATCTAGAAATACCTCAGTTTAATGGAAAAAATTATGATTATTGGGTTATATCAATGAAGAATTTGTTTTCTTCACAATATATTTGAGAATTGATGGAGAATGGTTTCCAAGAACCAACAAATGGAGTATCATACAATGCTTTGACACAAGCAGAAAATGATTTGTTGAGGGACAATAGGAAGAATGACTCAAAAGCCCTCTTTTATACTTTTTAGGCATTGCATGAAAGTATCTTCCCAAGGGTTGTGTTAGCAACCTATAATATAGGGGTCATAATTTTGACTTTTTGTAAATTTGTACATAATTTGCTTTCTGCAAGTTGTATTCACATATTTTATAAAAAAAATTAAAAAAAAATAAAAATAAAAATAAAAAAATAAAAAAGAGGGTAAAAAGTCCTAAAAGAATAATCAAAGGACTTAGAAAAAAATAAGATACCCAAAAGAAAAGTTGGATAAAACATGAAAGTAAGCAAGCATAAATGCCTTTACTTTTTACTTTTTGACTATGGCAGAGTGTCAATAAATGCCATTAGTCCATGATGAGTTAAACAGTTCAATCTTAACTTATCATTGTTTCAATTTCCATTGTTGTAGATAGAGAATAATGAGTTGTTAGACATTCTAATCCTAACAATTTAGTAGTTAGGTAGAGAATAAAGTGAATCCAACAGTTTAAACTGGATTCAAGGATGACATAAGTGTAGAGTTAGATAGTTTTCTTGCTTTCAGAAAAATAAATGTTGTGAAGGTTGCTAGCTTAAATGCACCTTTTTACAAAAGAAGAAAAAATGTTAGTATGGTAGGATGGGTAAGTAGAGGAAGGTGAAAACTTTTGTTGTAAATATCATTCAGCATGGGTTCAGAATAACTAACTTCCCCTTCCCATAGTCATTAAGCACTCCAAGCTATCAGTCAGAAAGGCTCAAGGCATTTCTTTGACTGTTGTTGGGACCGGACCCAAGGCTGGATGACTGGTTAGTTAAAAGTGTGAAATGTCTATCTTAATCCCCCTAAATATATCATTCACCATTCATGCACTCATTCCCTTGAAAATCCTAAGTAAAATCTCATTTTACTTAGAAAAATTTGTAATTCCTTTTTAGCTAACTTCCCACATCATTTGTTCACAAAAAGCCCTCAAAATCACATTTTATCCTAAGTCTAAGTGATGAAGTTATTATAATGCAATTTTCTTTTAATCTTCACTTTCTTGGTTATATTGATGTGTTTTGAGTATACATTGTCCCCTTGTCATATTAACATTAATTTTATGTATTAATTCCCAATATAATCAACCTTTTCCTATTATATAACTCATTTTATAAATAAATCCCAAAAACCCACTTATTATAACTTAAGCCAAAGTATTTTATTCCCACATGTTTAAATAAAACCCTCCTTATAACCCCTTTGGCTAAAAGTTTATCCTCATCTTAAATCCCGCCCCTATGGTAATTAAATATTTTTGATTTGATTAAACCATATAATAATATATGAAGAAAACGAACTTAAAACATGTATTATGCGTGTTTTAAACAAAAATTACTCGAAGTTTTGTTAAAACTAAACTTCAATCAAAAAACAAACCTTTCCCCTATATATTCCCACTCCAGGTCCCTTAACCTAAGGTCAAGACCTTAAACTTACCTTTTCCCCCCATACATTATACTACATACCCCAATTCTTAACCTTGGTTAAATCCCTGCTTTAATCTCTTTCCAATCCCTTTTTTCATTTGGAAAAGGTCTTTTTGTATATAAATTTTTCAAATCCCTTTACTCTATCGGGTTGAATTTTGACCCTTCGATCCCCAATTCCCCTTTAATCCAATGGCTCTAAACGAACGCGATCAAAATCTCCCTATACCTTACCTTTTCCCATCGTGTTAGTTATCAGTCGTTCGATATTCACTTACCTTCAAGATCTGACGATCCTTATTTAACTCAATATTCCCCAGCTCCCGTTCTCACCATCACCCATCGCGCTCAATATATACCATTGATCTTCTACCCATCTGATCGACGACCAATAAACAATCTCTCAGACCCACAGATTATCCCCGCACTTTCCCTTTTAATCTGGACCGTTCACTCCCAAAGGCCCGATCCAACGGCGATCATTCATTTTCGCGCTCCAAACATAAACGTTTGATGTTTCAGCAAAGCCACATGAAATGGGTGGTTTTTTCAAACCACCTCGCACTTATGTGTCGCCACCACGTTGTATCGCGTTCAAAATACATAATACCATTTACCACCCTTCACCTACGTGAATACCACTGGCGGTATTCCCTAAACCTAACTCGCTTAACTTGAGTTTAATGACATTTAACTATGGTTTCACCATCGGTTTAACACATTAAAACTTAAATTTTTATTCAAAATTTCCACTATTTTCCTTCTAAACTAATGAAAGCATCCATAAACCTTTTTTCCTTGAGTTTGCGCCATTAAAACTTGAGAAACCACACAGAGCCTTTTTAACCTATCAGTACCATTTTCGATTGCCCATTTCCCTGAATTTTAATTGCAAAGTGATACATTGTCCTCTAAGAAGCCATTTTCGAAGAATTGAAGACTGCGCACCTCTGCGAACGTCTTCAACTGAATTTAGCTTGTTTTTCAGGTACTTCTCTACGAGCTTGCTCTCTAAGACTTCAAAATTCCTGTCATTACCAAATAATTTCCAAAATTACACCAATTAAACTGCAACACTGTTACCGATGAAATAGGAAACCTGACCTCAAAACGGGAACTCTAGCCCAAAAAGACTCAAAAAACATGAAAAAACACCCCAAAAACAAAAAGTGTGTATTCCAGAATGCACTTCGTTTTTTTTGAAGGTCAAATTTCAACATTTTATAAAATTATGGTAAAAACAAAAATTAATAAAAAGGATTGAAAAAAACACTCTAAAACAGTATAAGTAGTTCCAAAATGCACTTCGTTTTTTTTGAAGGTCAAATTTCAACGTTTTATAAAATTATGGTAAAAACAAAATTGTTTCTTGAAAAAAGAATTGAAAAAACACCTTCAAAACAAAACCAGTTGATGCTGGAATAACAAAAAAAAAAATTTGTGTCATACTTTTGGCATTTTTAAAAATAGAAGTAACATTTTTTATTTTTAAAATTCAAACATTAAAAAAAACCTAAAATTTAAGAAAAAAATAAATTTAAAAGATAAACACATTTAAAAGCATAAAATTTAAAAATATATGAAGATAAAAAAAATAAAAAAAAAACAAAATAAAAATTTTAATTCAAACATTAAAAAAAACCTAAAATTTAAGGAAAAAAAATAAAAAAATAAACAAAAAAAATTTAAGATTAAAATTTAAAAAAATATAGAAATTAAAAAATAAAAATAAAAACAAAAACAAAATATTAAATTAAAAAAAAAAAAAATTAAAAAAAGAAGGAAATTATAAAAGATAAAATATACAAATTAAATTAAAAAAAGGAAGAAAATGCTTATTAAGTTAAAAAAAAAATTAAAACAAAAAATTAAATTTAAGGAAATATATGAAATTTTAATAAATTTAAAAATTTAAAATAAAAATATTAAGAAAAATACATTATTTAAATTAAAAGTAAAAAAATGAAAAATTAATTAAAAATAAAAAATAAAAATAAAATACAATGAAAATATTAAATTTAAAACAATATATATTAAAAAAACAAATAAACTATAAAAAATAAATTAAATTTAAATTATATATATATATATATATATATATATGAACTTAAATTAAAATATGTATATATATTAGATTTTATTAAATTAAAAAAAAAATTAATATTAAAATATCAAATTAAATTTAAAAACAAAAATATTAAATTTTAATAAATAAACAAATAAATTTTGAAAGGAAAAATAAATTTTAAATATAAAAGAAAAAAAATTAACATTGTTAAAATAAAAACTTTAAAAATCAATTAAAAATGGAAATTTGAAAAAAATAAAAAATAAAAAAATAATATTAAATAAAAAAAAATTAAAAAACAGATTTATATAAAAAAATTAAGTTTAATTAAAAAAAATTCCAATTTTAAATACACAATTTTAATTGAAATATAAAAATATAAAAATTTTATGTTATTAACAAAAAAAAATTAATACAAAAGTAAAACATTTAAAAACCAATATTAAATTCAAATAAATTTGAAAAAATATACAAAATTTATTAAATTCTATAAAATAATAAAGGAAAATTATGAATATATAAAAAAAAAATCAATTAAATAAGAAAAAAAGAAAAATTTAATAAAAATGACTAACCAAAAAAAAGAAAAAAATTTAAAACAAAAAAATAATAAAATTTACAAATAATAATAAAAAAAATAAAAAAATAAAAAATAAAAAATAAAAAATAAAAAATAAAATAAAATAATATTTTATATAAAAATATTAAATTAAAAAAAAAAAAAAAAAAACGATGTGAAAAAATAAAAAAAATGCTATGTGTGGGTGGTGGGGTGTTAGAAGCAGGTGGTGGGGAGCGGCCCCACCCCCGCCCCCGCCCCCCGGGCGGCGCGGGCGCCCGCCCGTGCTGCGAGAGAGTATGAGAGCGACGCAGGCGAGCGGGGAGGGCCGGGCGCGCGCGCCCCGTCACTACCACCGCCGCCCCACCACCACCACCGCCGCAATTTTTTTAATTTGATTTTTTTTTTTTTAATTATTTTCATATATATTTTTTTTAAATTTAATTTTTATATTTAAAATATAATTTGTTTTGTTTTTTTTTAAAATTTTTTTATTATTATTATTTTTTATTTTTATTTTTAATATATCTGTATCTTTTTAATTTTTAATTTTCATTTTTAATTTTTTTTTTTTTTTTTTTTTAAAATTTGATTTTTAAATATTTTTTTTAATTTCAAAAAATTTATTTATTTATTTATTATTATTTTTTTTAAATTCAATTTTTTTTATCTTAAATACAATTTGTTTAATTTTCTTTTATTTTTATATTTAATATTATAGATTAATTTTTTTTTTTTAATTTAAAATTTAAAATTTATTTATTAAATTTTAATTTAATTTAATTGTTTTTTTTTTATAATTTTTTTAGTTTATTTAGTTTTTCATTTTTAAAATATATCAATTGTTTCATTAAAAAAAAAGCACTAAATTTATGTGTATTTGATTTTTAATTATTTGCATGTGTTTTTTTTCATTTTTTTTGTTTTTTAACGATAGTTTTTTTTTATTTTAATTTTCTTTTTCATTTTTTTATTTATTTTTTATTTTTTTATTTTTTGTTAATTTTAAAATTTGTATTTTTTTTATTATTATTATTGTTTGTTTTTAATTTAAATTTTAAATTTAATTTTTTTTTTTTAAATATTTAAATTTCAATTTTGTAATTTTGATTATTTATTTATTTATTTTTTAATTTTTAATTTTTTTAAATATGGTTTTTTTAAATAAGTTAGAAAAAAATGTTTTTGATGTGTGTTTTTTTTTTTTTTTGGGGTCAATTTTTGTTTTTTTTCTTTAAATTATGTGTTTTTTTTTTTTCAAATTTTGTCATTTCCTTTGATATAATTTTCAAATATTTTTGTTTTTTTTTTAAATTTATTTTTGTTTAAATTTTTTATTTTTACGAGCTATTTTTGTTTTTTTAAACATTTTTTTTAGGTTTTTTTTATTGTTTTTATATATATATATTTTTTAATCTAAGTTTTGTGCTTTATTACCAACATGAAAATCACCACTCTAAAAAAAAAAGGTTGATGTAGCATCAATACGTTTCAAAATTAGCATGAAAATCACTGCTCTAAAAAAAAAAGTTGATGCAGCATCAATACATTTCAAAATTAGCATGAAAATCACCACTCTTAAAAAAAAAAATTGATGCTGCATCAATACATTTCAAAATTAACATGAAATTCACTAACATTTTAAAACAAATATTCATACTTCATAAATAAAAATATTAGAGTGTCAAAAATGTGCACAAAAAAAAAATGGTGATTCTGCATCACCACTTTTCAAAATCGTGTGCTTTTTATGCTACCAAAAAAAAGTAGGTAACATTGCGGTTACCTATTTCATCGGTAACATTGTTCTACATAAAAGTGTCCATTTTATAGGGGAAACTCTGTCGAAATTTCCCTAGAATCCCTAATTGCCCTTTCTCGTAGCTTTTCCCATATCTTGGTCTATTTCGCTATTGAAGTCGATCTTAATATACATTCTGAGCTTTAAAACTCTTGCATTACCCAAAACCCTGCTCATAAATCCCATTTTCTAGTATAAATTCACTAGGAAACTCCTGTTTCTCATAAAGGAACTTAGCAAACCATTTAAGCTTGTTTTGTTCAGATTAAAAATGACAAAGAAACAATTAACCCCCAAGAATGGAGGTCCAAAGTCTCAAAAGAAGTCTTCTGCAAAAATCCCTCAGCCTAAGCTCTTCAAAATTGACAAGTCGACCACTGCACTCATGGATGATTCTACAGAAGGGGTCAGACTAGTCCAGCCACCAGTCATTTCCCCAGAGAATAGCCCTTTAGTTGATCTAGACTATAGAATACTAGACCCAAATTTAGAATTTAACTTGCTTGATGTCTATAATTGGTGCTATGGAAAATCAGTGGAAAAGGGTGACAAAGATATTCCAATTTGGGAATCCAATCTGCCTAGATATATTTTCCCGCTCACTCATTCAGTTCCTGACTTTATCAGATTATGCCAAGCCTATTATATGCCAGAATAAAGATGCATTGTAAACAAAGAAAAAAAGATCCTGTTTTACATCACTGAATAGTTAATAAATTCCATGCTGCAAATGAATCATGGCCCCAATTCTGCTTCCCTATCAATAGAAGATTTAACCCAACTATATCTCGACTTGGATTTCAATACCAGATTCAAAATATACCAAAATTTTTGTCCAAACCAAGTTGATATTCCTAAGTTAAATCCTCCTTTTGACACCTTTGATTTCCCAGATGAGACTAGACAGATTGTCTCAATGCTCTCCTTCATACTAGGATACACCAGTGATGAATTCACTGACGTGGCTATCCTAGGTTTTCTATCAACTCTAAACCCTAGTCAATCACCATCCATTCTGTTCAATTTTGCTAGATTCATTGCTGAAAGTATGCATTATTAGTTATCCAGATTATCAGAAGAAGGATTCTTCAGATACTCCTCTTATCTACTCCACCTCTTCTTATATTATCAAACAGATAAGTTTCCCATTGAATGTCAGAAAGTGGATGCAAAAGGAAAAGTTCTGTCAGTAGTATTTTGGTCATCTATTCTAAGAAAATGGAATAGAGAGTATAGTTTTGCAGATTTCAATCACTCATTTATAGCTCCTGCTATGTATCTTTTGGAAAAAGAGGAGATCCCTAGGATCAATGATGAAACAAGAAGAATTCTATAGCTATTAGAGAGATATAAAAATGGGATTGGTATTTATATAAAAATCACACAAAAAATCAGAGTGTATGGCTCATCCCTGGCCCCATATAAATTACGGAGATTTGTTTCTACAAGAATATTTGCTTTGGAATATCTGAGATAACTATTAAATGTAGATGAGATCAACTTCATAGCTTCCAGGAAAAAGACCCAATTTAAGTTGAAGAATCGAATTGGACCATTCATTGTGAATAAGAGAGAAGCTGCTAATGAAATAAATATCAAACTTAAAAAGTACAAGTTCCCATGTAGTTTTATATGGAATTATGACCCACAAGGTATTTTGAGTACAATAAGGGTAAAATGCAAGTTATCTGTTTACTTACATGATCCTAAGCCTCATATTGAAAGATATGCTAATAAAATTGAATGGGAGCTAAACACCCTATTTGATGATGATTCACAAGTAGTACAGGTAATACAGGTAGACAGTGGCAAAGGCAAGAAGATTGAACAGACACAGGTGGCTTCCACAAGCCAAGAGACTGATAATGTACATAAAAGAGACAGGGAAGGAGACAGTTTCATAGCTGAGACTATTGAGGAAAAAAAATTCAGAATTCCTTATAGTAATAGAAGTAAGATAACAAAAGAAGAAAGGGATAAGGCTGTAAATATTGAAAATAATGAAACAGATGATGAAACTACAAGAATAGTCACCGAAACATTAAAAGAGCTTCAAAATGTAAAAATTGGAACACAACAAAAAGATACAGTCATGAAGGAAAACCAGGCTACTGTTGATTTGCCTCCTTCTTCTAAGGAAACTGACAATGCAGAGTTAGAGATTCAGATTAGATTCAGACAAATTAAAGAGAATAATGAAGAGATTAAAAATCAAGCATATTCTATATTTCTTAAGGAAAAGCCTGGAAACAAAGACAGGCTTCTTTCAGCATTTGATTATTCATCTAATAAATTGGTAATGTCATTCTTGAAGCCTACAATGGCTGAGCCAAAATCAGTGGCAGATTATTCCAAAACAGATTTTGAAGTGGATGTAGATGCCATTCATGAATTGGATCAAATTGAATTTCATAGGAGAAATACTGAAATGCTATATTCCAAAATTGTCAGTAAGACTATGAAATGAATTAGGCTTGAGAAAACAGTGCTCAACCTCCATAATCAAATGAAGTTGGACAAGGCCTCACTATATGCTAATAATTTGAGGATCAAAGCACTAGAAGATTTAGTGTTTGAAGCATGAGCTGATCCTGCTAATATGGAGATTGTAAAAACTTTGATTAAACAGAAAAATGAGGATATAGATGCCCTAAGAAAGCAGCTAAAGTTGCCCCAAAATGAAAATCCTCGAGCAAATAAGATTCTTCAACAGAACACTGAAATTGATGAACTCAAACAACTTATTCATGAGATGACTACACAAATAAAAGAAATGGAAAGCCAATTGGAAGCTTCCATAAGGGAAAATGAAGTCCTAAAGAAAACTCAACAGATTCACATTCCTACAATAATTCCTACTGTAGGTACTACTATTCCATCCACATTAGCTGAACACTTAGTGCCATAGGGAATAATGGCCACTGCAGTGCCAATTAATTCTCAGGAAATTTCTGCCTCTTCTTCTTCATCCTCACAGATGAGCACACTACAAGACCAAGCAGTCGTGATCAAAGCCATGGATAACATATCTATTAAAGATAAATAAATTCTTAGTTTGAAAGGCATTATTAAAAATCTAGAAAGTTCCAAAAATGATGCCTTGATTACTTCTAAAGGACATGAGCAAAGGGTCGATCAACTACAAGAACATGTGAAGATTCTACAAGCACAAGTAAACCTTACAGATCAAGTGGCCTATATAAAAAATCATTTATGGACCAAAATTATTGAAGGCATTCATTCTCAATGGCCTTCAATTCGGATAATTTATGAACAGAGAGAGTTACTTCAAGTTTCTAGTGTAGAGATTGACAAGACTAAGAGGGAAATTGACAGTAAACCAGCCCAAGCAATCCAACTCATAGATTTTTTAAACAGTAAAAACAAGGAAGATTTGGAAGAATTGAAGATTACTGATAGAATAGAAACCATCCTCCAAATAAAAAAGGTCCTGAACAAAAGAAACATAATGAGTAACCTAGAGGACAGGTGTAAAGACATGAATGTATCCATATCAAGATTTTTAGCCAAATACAAAACATTATCAGAAGCAAGTTTGCCTGACATTCATGCATTGAATGACAAACTGATGCCTCAGAAAGATTATGACCTAAAAATCAGAAATCATGCAAAAGAGCAAGCCAAACATCCTTTGCCATAAGGATCACCAACAGACAAAATACTTCTTCAGTATTTTGAAAATATGTTCTTTTTGGATAATGAGATCAAACATATGTTCACTATAAAGCCTAATTTTTCCAAGTATACAGAGGCAGATGAAAGTTACATAAAATTGAAGACTATGAAGATCCCCTCTGCAGAAAAGTGGTTAGAATTCATAGATTTGCTATGAATTTGATGGATAAAAAACAAAAAAATCACTTGGGAATTCATATTTTACTGTTACCTCAAAGGTAAAAAGTTACAGGGTTAAAGTGTATCAGTAGGTGAAAGAGTATCAGTGAAAATAAAGTTACTGTTGGTTACTTTTTAAATACCACAGTAAAACAACTCAGATAAGATGAATAAAGAGTATCAACATTTAAAGATAAAGGAAGGAAAGTTCTTCAACCACTTTCCACGATAAGATGCACCTAATGCCAGCAGTACTCACAACACATCAACAATCAATTCAAATTAGAATAATCAGTTCTATTTTTTCTTGTAAAAAGGTAACAGCTTGCAAACTGTTTTGCAGTTGTCCCCCTTATTATGCTTTCTTTCCTATTTTTTATTAAAACATTATCTCAATTTCTGAGATATTTTGCAAATATTTTTTTGTATAAATACTTCACAATTCGAAGTATTCAGTGAATAAAAATTTCTCAAGACAACTATAGTCTTATGTGTTGGTCATATTGAAGTTGGTGAGTCAATTAGCTAAAGCAAAAGACTGGAAAGATATCAGAGACATCATCGCTAAGGATCCTCGTGGTGACAAGATAAGTCTCATTCTTTCCTTGTTTTCAGTGTATTTATTTAATGTTTACATTCATTCATATTATGTGTTTCTTGTCTGTAATGATCAACTAAGGAAAAATTAAACAGGATTAGTGATAATAAGCTCCCTGTTTCGAAACTTGTTGGCATTTTAATGTTTTCTAATTGATAATCGGACCATAGAATTCTTAATTGCTCTAGGTCCCAGTTAGATCCCCTTCTTCAATCTTCTTATCTGTAGCTTAAGGATTCTTAAGTGCCCTTTTGCTCAGATCCCACACACTCCATCAAATCAAGCCTATACATAGCCTTAGAAGGTCATCTATCTTGCCCTTAACACATTTGCATCTCTGAGCTTTATTTCTTAGTTCTGCTTGCCTAGAGAGTTGACTCCATTGCCCAATATTCTGGTAGATCCTTCTGGTTTACCTTGAAATTTATTTATTCCCACCAATCTTTTAAAATCAAATCCAATTGCACAATCATAGCTAGCCTAATATCTGTTACTAAAACAAAGCTAAATCATACGGAGAGATCCCTCTCTGGAGTTCAAGAAGGCTAGATCTTGAATTCCCAAAGCGGTTCTTGGTTACCCATGGTGTTCTTAACTACAAAAATCCCCATCCCAAAACCTGAGAATTACTAGGGTGATAATAGGTTGCAAAAACAATGAAGTCCAATCAACCATGGGATACCCTCCAGACAACCTACCAAGGCATGGAAAAGGTGAAGACAATGAAACTACAAATGCTGAGAAGATATTTGAGACAATTTGTATGAAAGAGTCTCATAATGTAGACTCATTTTTGAAACATGTAATTGGGTTGGTTACTCAAATTAGGTGTCATGGTGAGACACTTGAGGAAATGATAATAGTTGAGAATGTTTTGAGAGGTCTGCTAGCAAGGTTTGGTGCAATAGTTTTTTCCATAGAAGAGACAAAGGATATGCCATGATTTTCAGCGAATGAGCTCATTAGGGGAATTTTGAGGTCTAAAATGGGCCTCCTAAGGAAATTATAAAATAATATTGGAAATAATAAAACAAGATTTGATGACATCATCAAATTTTAGAGGGAAAAAAGAAAAAAATATTTTTTCAACTCGTATTTTAAACTTATATCTGAAAGTTTATACTCAAATTTCGAGTGGGAAAACTCGTTGGATGCAAAATTTAATTCCTCATGCAATGAGTATCCATGTTGCGTACTTTTGATGGACCTTGCTACATGAAAAATGAGAAATACATGAAAACGTGACTGTAATCATGTTTTTTAATGTAATTATCAATTTCCATGTAGTAAGGTCCATATAAAGTATGCAACATGGGTACTCCTTGGATGAGGAATTAAATTTCGCATCGAATGAGTACTCCTGCTCGAAATTTGAGTAAAATATTTGGGAGATAAGTTGAAAATACGAGTTGAAAAAGTAGTTTTATTATTTTCTTATTTTTTAATCCTTTTACCTTTTTACTTAAAAAATGGTGAATCATCCCCCATGGTTTACATCATCATCTTGAATCCTATTGGTTCTTACACATTTTAGTTTGGTTGTACATTTTTCTTAGGAAGCCCATTTTAGACCTCAAAATTCCCCTAATGTTCATGCATCACTGATTTCTCATCAACACAGACTGAACAGTGAAAAAAACTTCTCATTGGATAATGCCTTCAAGACACAAGTTTCATTTGGTCAATATAGAGGTAGAGGAAGAACAAACTATAGAGGAAGAGGTAGAATCACCCATAGAGGTGGAAGAAGAAGCCCTTCAAGTTCAAGTGGAAGGGGAAGCAATCAAAATCCAAGTCAAGGCTCAAGCCAAAATCAAGAACAAATTCATAGGTATGATAAATCTCAAGTTCAATTTCATTATTTTAAAAAGTATGTTCATTATGCAAATTAATGTAGAAAGAAGTAATATGACATAATTAGCAAACCTAGTGAAAATTTCATAAAGTAAAATTAGAGCCATGATACCATGTTTTTAGCTTGTAATGTAGCACAAAAAAAACACGGAGATGTATGGTTTCTAGACTTAGGGTGTAGCAACCACATGACTGGGAACATATAATTGTTTTTGAATCTAGATGAAAATGTTAAATTAGTAGTGACATTAGGGAGTGAGAGAAAAGTATCTATCATGGGCAAAGGTAAATTCAACACTCACTACAAGGAAAATACCCTCTAGCGGATGTTTTTGAGGAACCCATTATAAAAATACCCCATACATTTGTTTCTAGCAGAGGTTACTAGAGGAGGCTGGCGAGCAGAGGGTTTTGCAGATGCTTTCCGCTCGGTGTGCTTATCATTCAACATCTCACCGATGCACACAACAAATTGGCACACCGGACACCGTGCATTATGTACACACCCGCTTGGTGCATCGTATCACTGTAGAGCACTGGTGCTTCACAACTCTTCCGTGATGATGCATCATAAAACACCGCACCAAAACTGAAAATGCCTGGTGCGGTATTAGGAACCCACATCAGTGCATCATAAAGCAACCTACCAAAACACAAAATGACCTGTGCATTTTTAAGACACAGCACCAATGCACCTATAAAGCACACACACTGGAAAAGGGTTAAGAAAAGAAAAATTATGGCAAAAAAACCAGATTTTTCACTTTTTTCAGTGCTCTAGAGCTCTCAATTACCGGTGCGCTCTATAAGAGAAGGCACTGGTGCACACAAACTCTTCTGCGCTGGTGCATCATAAAACATTGTGCCAAAACAAAAGCGGACTGGTGCATTCATATGAAACAGCACCGGTGCACCTCTAAAACATGCGCACCGTGTTAGGGTCCTAGTGATTTGGTCTACTGGCATACCAAATGACCAGACAACATCAAAACCACTTTGGGATCTCAGGATCTAGCCCTCCCAGATCCAGAGAGGGATCTCTCTATAAAGGTAAAGAATAATGTATCTTTAAATTTCATTTTAAGGTATTAGGCTAGTTATAGGGCACAAGGGTTTTGGTTTTGTTTGTTTGGTTGGGAAACATTGACAGAAGGGTTTAATACAAGGTAGAGGATTGATTAGTGAAGGATTTTAGGCAATGGGGAGATAATTCAAAGATAATACAAGTTTATTGGGAAATAGGGTCATAAAAGGGTTTACTTGCAATTCAAATATCCAAGGTTTTCAAAGGGCTAGTCATCTAAAACAGAGGATCTCTTAAGATGATAGTATGGAATGAAACAATGAGGAAATGAAATGGAATAACAAGGAA
Source organism: Pinus albicaulis (assembly GCA_034641835.2). Lineage (NCBI taxonomy): Eukaryota > Viridiplantae > Streptophyta > Pinopsida > Pinales > Pinaceae > Pinus > Pinus albicaulis. The sequence goes on along the minus strand of CM076569.1, from coordinate 930,544,855 downwards.
AAACCTTCCAAGGTGACCACCTCAGAATAATTCAAGGGACAGGGCATACCCTATACCTCTATGATCAATACTCCTAATGAGGCTAACTTCAAAGACAACAATCCAGCAGTCCTCCTGACTACTTTCAGACAGTAGAAAACACTTAAGTTCAAACACAGAGAGAATACCTAAGATCAGAGAAAGAATTTTAACCTTCTCTGCTTTTGACATTCAACACAAAGGGATCTTAGCAAAGTTAACTGTTGGAAAGGGAACTTAGGGGACAGGGCCAATCACTAAATCTCCCTACTTTCCTGTTCTTTTCAGCTGAACTAAACAAGAACATCTAAGAAACAAACTCTAAATTCATACATTAGTAAGCATGGGAAAGCCAACTCTTTAACTGGTTAAATTATATTGAATTTGTTCTTCGATACACAAATAGCAGAAAACATAAAGATAAGAATGTGCAGGAAGCATTAGGGTACTTGCAATAGTATATCCTAAGCTAAAATTATTGTTTCTTATCAGAGAAAATGAAACATGATGTAACACAGAGGGAAAACAATAACAGAGAAAGGACACATCACCAATGACTTAGATCAGGATCTAATGAACATGCTTGTCATATTAGTAGAGCAAAACTAGTCACATACATTCTTGTCCAATAGCTTGATACAATCCATAAATAATCTCCCAACCTATTTACAACAACTACTCAGAGAATTCTAACTCAATAAAAAACTTACAATCAGTTAATTTCCAACCCTTTACAATGCATTTTCGATGAGTTCTTATAGGTGAATGAGTGGTGGTAGTGGTAGATAGGACTTGAATGATTCATTAAGACAGAGGGGGAAGAAGTATTCGGATGCCCACTCTGCTTAATGGTTTTACATTAACTGTGTGTACCCTTTAGATGAATTAGGAGTCTTTGTCAGGTTGACAATAACTCCTATGGTATGTTCTTTGAAGTACTTTCTGGCTGTAGTACTTTGTTTAATCCTCTGTGACAAGTAAGGTAGATAATCTGGCTTTCAGGTCTTCCATGCAGTGCAACCAACGTATTGACATTCTAGGAATTTTTGTCATAGTAATAACTGTTATGGGGCTTGATGAAAAATGGGGTAGCCTGTGGGAGTTTTTCCTTCTTAGGAAAGAACGTTCTGCTTGGTAGGTCTCCTTTGTTACTTTAATCACTGATTATTTGCATTTGATCTATACTTTGAGCCTTATTAATCTCCTTTGATCATTTTTGAGGTCTTCACACTGCATCATTGTCTTTAGTTTGTGGATTAGATATCAAATCTTCAACATTTATGCATTAACCTTCATAGTCCTTTCTGATACTCTTTGTTGTTTCTTCTGTGTAGGTGTCCGGGTTTTTTGTTGATCTGGAGGGTTTTCTGAAGATCAGAGAGGGTGATATATTGGATAAACATGAAATTAAACCACTCTCGTTTCCTTTCTTTGCAATCTTTGGCTACAGGATCATCACTATACAATCTTTTTCGCCTCACTGTGACTATTAAAAACACACGTATCAATTGCCCATTGAAACCTGCAAAACAAAGTAAACACGTTATGAAATCCTATGGAAGTATGGATAATTGCGACAGAAGCTCGGGGGCATGGCGGAGGAGCAGTGCGAGTGGTGGAATGAGGCAGCAGAGGAGCGAAACCCTAGCAGAGCAACTAAGAAGGTTTAAATATGAAATGGGGCGTGTAAATGAGGAAGAATGGTTTCGAAAAATCACTGGCGGTTATTGCATAACAAAAAGGCAGTAAGCGATTTTGGGCAGATGGAGTGCGATTCCATACAACGGTCGACACATGGATTTTCAATACCACCCATTTCGCAAAGTTTTGAAACGTTAAACCTCCGGCGCAAAAATTTTGTGATATTGGATAGCGATCGTTGGATCTAGGATGCTAGATCTGACGGTGCGGAGTGAGCGCGACAAGCGGCAAGGTGTGCGGGTGGAATGAGCCGTGGGCTAGGTAGGTGACGTAATCTTCTTTGCCGTGAAGTGGACAACGGGGTAGCGATTGGGTTAAGCGTGAGCCATCCGATCTGCTTGGTGGACGGCTGGGATCGCATCGGGAGATCACTCTTCGCGAAAGGAAAGTAAAGGGATCGATGAACTGAAATTTACCGATGCGATGGGTATGGGTTGGAATAAGTGCTGGGGCGTGGTCCTGTGGGAACAAGCGGGACTAGGGGTTTGGAGGGAAAAGCGCTTATCGCATCGGGGAAAAATATAAAGGGAAGTTTCGGGAAGAGAAAGTTTGCGATTGCGATGAGGCTTTATGCACTTGGTCATAGTGCGAGTCATATGTGAAAAGGGGCTAGGGGATTTAGGCCCTTGGGGCTAATAACTCCATAGTGCAAAAGGCTGCTTTAGGCCCTAAAAAAGGGATTTTGAGGCTAAATGAAGGTTTCAATATGTGTGAAAGGGGTTTTTAAACCTTACAAGAGGAAATTTATGAGGTTCAAAAGGAAATTTGAAGGTTATGGAGGAGAATGAAGGGAAAAACATAGGGAAAGTGAGGGATATGGAGGCCTTTTTGAAAGCATCTTTTTTAGGATTAGTAGGATCTATGAAATGGAAATAATAGTGAAGATTTTTGAAGGATAAAAAACACTTGAGACTTCAAGAGTGATAGACTTTCAAAGAAAAGATTCACTTGAAGGCTTGATCATCAATTTAGCCACCTTTTTGCTTTGTCAAATTATTATAGGTGGCTAACACACCGAAAAAGGGTTAAATAAAAAAACAAATTCGGCCAAAAAACCACATTTTTCACTTTTATGCTATCAATCAGTGGTGCACTCTACAAGAGAAAGCACCGGTCACAAAAAACATTGGCACACCAGACACCATGCAGTCCACACACACATGCCCAGTGCGTCCTATTAATGTAAAGCACCAGTGCTTCAAGACTACTCCGGCATGGTGCGTCATAAAACATCGCGACAGAACTGAAACAGCCCAATGCAGTGTTACGTAACCACCCTGGTGCATCATAAAACAATGAGCCAAATATAAAACCACCCGGTGCATTCTTAAGAAACCACATCGGGGTGCCTATAAAACCCTTCACACAGGAACAGGGTTAAATAAAAAAGAAATTGCAGCCAAAAAACCATATTTTTCACTTTTCTCAGTACTCCAGAGCTCTCAAGCACTGGTGCAATTTCTCCTTCTCTGAGCCTCCCTGACATCGGTGCTCCCATTGAACCCATTGCACGCACTGCTGCTGTGCATTGGCCACCAATCTCTAGCTTGCATTTTGTAAAACAGTGGGAAAATTTTCTTTTGCAAATTCTACAGCCAATGTGCCTCCTCGACGGTGAAATGTACAGGTATTTTTCTAGTTTTTCAATAATTAAGCTTTCTAGTAGATTAGGATTTGAAATAACCTTAAAATTAACCATTACAAAAGAAAAGAAAAAAAAAATTCACGGTGCGCATGAGCCATTTGGCTCGCACCGATAAGCGGTGCTGCCTGTAAAATTTATAGGCTACACCTCAACCGGTGCTAACGGTATCTGCACAGTTTCCGGGGCGGTACCAAAAGGTGCCCCACATTATTTTAAAATTTTAAAAAAATTTGCGGTGCGGTGATTTAGCTGGGTGCATTGTTGACCATAGGAATAGCAACGCTGTGCATTGACGGATATATCTACCCTAGTGTTTGTCAGCGCACCACATTCAGCATTCTGACAGGGTCAAAGGTGCGGCCGGGTAAAAGACCGCACCGTTGACTATATAATTTTTCAGGAAGTTGGTGCGCTGACATGACTATACGCTCCGGGGCGTATATTTTAGTCAGCACACCATTCTTCTGACACCATAAATAGTCAACGGGGCTTGAAAAAATTTCAGGTGCACCGCATACGGTGCGTTTTATGTCATCTGGAGCACCACCTCCGGTGCTCTACAAAAAACATCCGCATAGAAACTAGTGCATGGCTGTTTTTGTGGCGCACCGACTGGTCTGGTTTTTTTTTTCAAAAAAAGTTATATATGTATATTCCTAAATACATGTATGATTTAATAAAAAAAATTATTTAATATGTCAATGATTCAGAGAGAAGAGGAGGAACAAAAACAATAACAGGCGAGGTAGTATGACATGCTTCGCTAGTGGGAGGCACGAGAGAGGGAGAGAGATGTGTACCCTTGGCCTATTATAGTAGACACCCAGGGGCTCCTAAGACAGGTAGGCCTCCTCAAGTTCTATGAGGAGGCTACCTCCCTAAAGGCCCATAGTGTCTTTTTGAGATATCTTATCCGCAGGTGGAATGCCCACCAACAAGCTTTCCAGGTTAGTCCTGACCAGTGGTACACAACCACTAAGGAGGATATTTATTTCATTACAGGGCTATCGAGTAGAGGGGTGGATTTTCCCTCATTCCTAGAAGTTCCAGCTAGTTGTGTAGCAGGGAGTCAGTTAGTTTACTCCCATAGATACATTGGAGAAAATGTACTATCTCCTTTAGAGTTTCAGGTCCCTGGAGGTCAACTACGTATTGGTGCATTTGGTAGACAGGACGTGCAGTGCCTCTCACCTCTCATTTCGACCATTTCACACAACACCAGTTACGAGAAATGCATTAGTTTCCCGCTTCTATATTATGTTGATTCTTTAGTACAAGAGCCACGACTTGTCAAGGGGTCTGCGATTTTTTTGCAGTAGTTTTGTATGGCCTTAGATAGATGTCATGCTCATGCACAAGGGAGGGTCAAATTCTCTTTTGCTTCAGAGCTTTTTTGTTTATTTTTTGAGAGGTTTTTAGAGATGGGGCCTACTTTTTTTCAGCAGCCTCATAGGCCAATGTTGGAGGCCCAGATGCACATGTGGGGGCAGATGATGCCCAAGAAGGGAGAGACTATGTTTCCAGCCAGGATATCGCATGATGCACTGGACTTACTAGCCAGTGTTGACGAGCTACATCCCTTCATTATGGTCCCTTGTCCTTATGATGGATTTGATTAGCGAGGGTGTGCCAACATCCTCTTCACAGATGATGAGCTGCCAGATGATAGAGGTCATATTACTGTTTTATTTATATTTATTCTAACATGTTCTTTAACTTGTTTTTATTAAATTCTGTAATGAATTGTCTAATTATTGTTGTGTACTTGTATATATTTTGCAGATATTGGCTCTTTTGATGGCAAGGAGATGCCAGAACCACTAAATGATTCAGGTGTAGATCCTGATGACGATCAAGACATGGCAGATGCTGAGGATCAGGATTAGGAGGCCAGTGGAGAGAGACATGCTCCTCATGCTGGTGCGCCGGTACCACCTTTTGCTCGGCGCGGTTGACCTGATACTCGATACAGGATGGAGTTGGGCGAACAACTTAGTGCATTGATTGTTGAGGCGGGCATCAGGTCGATGAGAGGCTAATACAGATGTGGAGAGGCATGCCGCGTGACATGTACATCCTGATGCGGCATGTCGTAGGAGCTACGACAGCTGTTATGTGACTGAGGACGACTGTTGCACATTATAGGCATGGTGAAGCCATAGCACGTGATGGAAAGTCCACGAGCAGCGACTCATCGCATGATCATTCACCTCACGCCGCACCTGATGAGCATGAGGCTCCACTAGCATCTAGTAGTCATCATGGATATGAGGCTGGACCATCGGCCACGTCCAGTCATTAGCAGCCTGCAGCATCCATCAGTACTAGTCATGATCATAAGTAGGTTGTACCATCGAGCATCGAAGTTGCACAATTGAATGAGCATGCCTCCACTAGTACTGCTTTTATTGATGTTGTACTACCACCAGTTGATCCATCCATCAGTACTAGTCATGATCATGAGCAGGCTCGACCATCGACCGTCGAGGCTGCACCATTGAATGAGGAGGCCTCCACTAGTACTACTATTGATGATGTTGTACTACCAACAGCTGATCCATGACATTTATATTACAGTTGTATATTTTTAACATTATTCAGTTATATATTATATATATGGTCCATGTATTTTATGTTCATGTTGCAGTTGTACTTAATTTACATGTTGGTGATCATCATGGTGTGTATATTGTTAGGTCACATTAGATATGTTCATTTAATGTTTAGCTTGCATATAGATGTGTATGTGATAGCATGAGTTATTTGACATGAGATGTATATTTGATGTTTGTGTTGTGATGATGTTAATATATAATGTTAATTTGATGTTTGAATATGTTTTTTAGTGGAATATGATGTTTGTACGATGGTTATCATGATTGTGATGTTTATTAACTAATTTAATATTAAATGACCACAATATTTATTAAATAATATTATGTCGTGATTGTAATTGAAATTTAAATTTAAATTGTGTGTAAAATTGTAAAATTGAATTTGTATATGTAATTGTAATTTATGTGTAATTGTATGTAAAATATTTGATGTAAAATTTTAATTGTAATTGTAATATTTAATTTATTGTGAAATGATTGTAATTGTAATTTTAATTGTAATTGTATATATGACAAATTGTAAAATTTTAATTGTAATTGTAATTGTATGTAAAATTCTAAAATTGTAATTGTAATTCTATGTAAAATATTTGTAAAATTGTAATTGTAATTGTAAATGTAATTCTAATTCTAATTTTAATTGTATATTGTAAAATATTTGTAAAATTTTAATTGTATTACTGTGAAATGATTGTAATTGTAAATGTAATTGTATGTAAAATTAAAATTCTAATTCTAATTCTAATCATAATCATTATTGTAATTGTAATTGTAATTGTAATTGTAATTGTAATTCTAATTCTAATTTTAATTTTAATTTTAACTGGAATTGTATGTAAAATTAAAATTGTAATTGTAATTCTAATCGTAATGGTATGTGAAATTGTAAAATTGTAATCGTAATTTAATTGTAATTGTATGTAAAATATTTGTAAAATTTTAATTGTATTAATGTGAAATGATTTTATTAACATATTTAAATTTGTAAATTTATAAATAATAGTAAAATAATAAATCTAGAATAATATGAATTTTTGTAACATAATAAAGCTTATAAAATAAAACAAATAGATTCATGTACTTTAGAATTGTCATTATTTTATTATGATCTTACATAAAAAAAAAAAACTTTATATAGTCTGGTGCGCTTGTCATCATAACACGCACTAATACGTCTTATTACTCCGATGCACCAGTGTTTCAGAATGCTTCCGCACCGTTGTGTCATAAAACATCGTGCCAAAACAAAAACCTCGATATTACAAACCGCCCCAGTGTGCCTATAAAACAACGCGCACCGGAACATGGTTATTCTGTAAAGTGTAGTATTGGAGCAGCAGAGGGTTCGAATTACAGGAAATAATTTTTTTGAGGAGATGAGGGTTTGAAAAGACGAGAGTTCGAATTTCGGCTGAGAAGTTTACAGTAGAGAAAATGAGTGATTCAAAGAGAAAGACGGACAACGACACTTACAGGGATGCATACGGCTATAGAGCTCGACAAAGTACAAGAGGAGTACATGTTGAGACCGACAGAGAGCATTTGGTTGAGGTCGTTGATAGGGTTAAGAGGTCCCATGATGAAGAAATGGAGATTAGAGTTGATGGCAGAGAAAGATCAATCGAGGAAGTTGATAAAGCCAAGAGGCACCATGAAGGGAAGGATTCCCATTCCCTTAAGGATAGTAGAGAAAGATCAATTGACATTGTTGATCGGGCTAGTAGGTCCCATGAAGGAAAAGATTCCCCATAATGCATTTAAAAGCAACTGGGAGTATTGTCCGAGCTTTGGTTGGCTTACATAAACTTTTACCCGCAAAGCTAACATCACATAAAATCACATCTTTGACTTTCAATTGAACCTGACTGGCATCTCTAGCTTGTTTGAGCTATGGTCCTCTAGATCAAACCAGTAAAAAGTCTGCTTGTATTATAAATGGAAATCCAGTGACCATTTCTCTGGGAAGAAAAGCATAGATACATGCAGCTACCATATTTCCACCTACAAATCGGTTTCCCATTGGAAAAACTAATGTAATAACCTATTTTGCAATGTCTTTCCTCTGCTCAACCCTATACTCATTTTCTATTGGAAACCATTGCCTCCACATGTAATAACTGCATCGTATAGTCAAAAATCAGTCTTCTTCTGCTAAGAAATGCAAAATGAAGGACTCGTTGTCATTGCTCCCAGAACATTAACCTTCTGCAGATTATATGTACTAATTGCTAGCAGGCCATCTATCTATCTGCAGATTATATTCTAAAACATATTGGTTGCAAATAGTTAAGTGCCAATTATAACAGGTTCACATGCCACAATTGCCCACTTGGGCCCTGTAGTATTGCATCTTCACACGCCCCACATTGCATTCTCTCCATAATCAGTGGGGACCTCCTGCAATAAAAAAAATGCATTGGAAGAATAGTTATTTCCATCAAGAATTTATGTAATTCCAATTCTCAATTTTAATTCTAATTCTAATTTTCAAGAATAAACAAAATTATAATTCTCAATTTCTATGGTTGGAGTTCACTAAATTTTGGTGTACACACCTAAAAGTAATTTCGATGCCTTAACCGCAAATCGGTGCTACTGTACATATAACCACACTAGTGTCGGTGTTACAAAATGATGCACTGGTGCGGTTCTATTAAGTGACGCACTGGTGACAAAGAAACACAAATAAAAAAAAGGGCAACTCGAGTTTCTTTAAGTGAAAAAAAAAGCGGAAAATTGAAAAATGGGTGGAAAAATATTTTTAAAAATCTAATTTCATAAAATGATTCTTTAAATACTAAACACTTTTCATTATTTCACTATTTTTGCTAAAATTTTCAGCCAGATATTTGCAGGAGACATACCTGGAGCAAGAGAGAAAGAGGGCAGTGTGGAGCAGCGAAATACGTTCGAATAGAAGTATTCAGAAAATAAAAAATCAAACCTCTGGTGATTCAAACCCTATATCATAGAATTTAAAACCATCTTGTGATTAAATTTGATTATTTTTTTTACTTTTTCTGCAGTTTTATCTATTTTTACCCTAAACCCTTCATTTTTTTGTTCTTTCCCTTTCTTCTCCCTGTTTTTGTGATTTCAGAATAAGGGCTTTTCATTTTAGATTGACATCCGACCCACGGGATGACTTGCATAGTCAGATCCCAATCCATTCGACCATTGTGTGAATTTTTGGAAAAAATGGATTTTTTTTATCGGTGCGCCTGACATAACATAGCGCATCGATGCACTTTATTATAAAGCACACCACACAAGTACTGTGTAATAAAAAATTTAAAATATTTTTTTTAAATCAGTGCGCCATATATGAAATACGGCACTAGTGCTCCATGTTACGAGGATAACACCATAGAATCTATTACACTATTTATGTAGTGCATTTATAATACCCCACGCACCGTACAATCTATTATACTGTTTTGCGGTGAGTTGGTAATACCTCCATGCACCGGCAGCGGTGCGTAGATCAAGAAAGGCACACCGGTGTCTTGAGATTTATATTTTACATGAAAAGTTGACAATTTATTTATAAATATATTAATGAATGATATGGTACAAGTTTCAGATAGATAGAGAAATGACTGACAAGAGATCAACATATAACCTCAGCTAGAGGTTCTTTTATAACACTGATATGGCCAATTTTATAACACTAAAAACCTCCTTTATAACCTTCGCTAGATGGTCTTTTCCTTGTAGTGACTCTAACAAAGTAGGGGAAAATGAAGTACATTTAATATGTTTACTTTATCCCTGGTTTTAAGGTTAACCCCATAAGCATTGGAAAACTCATGCAAAAGGGTTGCACTGTCTTTTTCAAAAATGATCCGTGCATGATTTTAGATAAGTCTCCAAGGAGACAACTGATTGCAAAAGTTGAGATGAAAAACAATAGAATTTTTCCTCTCGAGCTAAAATCATATTTGAAGGACGAAGGTGCTCAAACACAACTATCAATAAATTCACAAGAGAATGAAAGAAATGTAGTAGTTGTTACACAAGTAGACTTTCAAGTAGAGGTCAAAGATGAAATTCGGTTATGTCATTTGATAATTGGCCATCTCAACTTTGGAGGTTTGAATTTGTTGCATAGGAAATGCATGGTGAAGGGATTACCACTCATATAAAAAAAAACAGCCTATGTGAAGATGCATCTTGGGAAAACAACATAGAGAATCATTTCCAGCAGGATATTCAATAAGCGAAAAGGCACATTTTGAAATTTTCCATTCATATTTATGTGGACCAATGCAAACACCATCAATTGGTGGAAGCTATTATATTTTGAATTTCATAGATGATTATACAAGGAATACATGGGTAGACTTTCTTTGAGCACTTCCTCTAATACAAAGATCTTGTTGAGAAGCAAAGTGGACACTACATCAAAGTGTTGAGGACTGACAGAGGTGGCAAATATATCACAAATGACTTCCCCAAATGGAAAGGAGTATGTTGAAGGCAAAAAAATTTCCAAATGATTATTGGGATGAAGTTGCTTTTACAACATATATCATTAATAGGTGTCCAACCAAAAGCATCAAGAACATAGTTCCTGAAGAGGCATGTAGTGGAAGAAATGATAATGTCTCTAACATGAGAGTGTCTGGATGTGCGCCATACACACATGTCCTAGATGAGTTGAGGAAGAAATTGGACAACAAGGGGGAGAAATGTATATTTCTTGGATAAAATGATGAATCCAAAGCATACAAGCTTTACAATCCATAACCAAGAAATTCATAATCAACAAAGATGTGATGTTCATAGAAGAGGAAGCATGGGATGGAAGTTTAGGGAACGAAGTCAATGTGAAAACATGTATACCACATGAGGACAAAGAGGAATTGACTAAAGCAAGTAATTCCTCAATGATGACTCCTCCTAGACCTATTCAAGCTCAACAAAGTAGTCACCATGTGACACCATCAACAAATAATAGGAAAATGTTGCACAACCAAGCAAGTGATTCCCCAAGCACACCAAAAATATCCATAATGACATCTACTTCAAGCACAACACCAACTGACATGACAAGCCCATCTTCCACAATCATAGGAGGAAAAAAATTCAAAAATTTAAGAGAAATTTATGAGCAAAAAGAAGTTGATAGTAGTGCTGGTATGAATTCTTTGTTTGCATTATTTTTTCATGTAGATGACACAATCAACTTTGAAGATGCAGCCAAGGAATAAAAATGGGCTGCGGCAATGGGTGAAGAAATAGGAGCAATAGAAAAGAATGACACATGGGATTTAGTGGACCTTCCGCAAGGAAAAAAGTCATTGGACTGAAGTGGGTCTATAATACCAAGAGCAACATTGAAGGCAAGATCAAAAGGCATAAAGCAAGAGTTTTCAAAGGATACGAGCAACAACATGGAAGATATTATGCAGATACATTTACGCCAGTTGAGAGGATGGAGATAGTGCGTACAGTGTTGTCGATTGCAACGCAACATAAATGGAAAGTGTATCAAATGAACGTAAAATCAATGGTCTTGAATGGAGTCTTGAAAGAGGAGGTGTATGTTGTGCAACCTCTTGGTTATGAGATAGAAGGTCCATAAGACAAGTTTTGTAGGTTTTGGAAAGCTCTTTATGGGATGAATCAAGCGTTGCGTGCATGGTATAGCAGAACATATTCTTACTTGATGGACAATGGGTTCAACAAATGTGATGGTGAGCCTACTCTCTACATCAAAGAAAGCTACGGTAAGTTTATTATTTTTGTTTTTAATGTAGATGATTTTTTTTTTTACAGGGAGTGATGATTTACTCATCATTGATTTCAAAGAAGTCATGAAAAGTGAGTTTGAAATGAATGGCTTGGGGTTGTTAAGATATTTTTTGGGCATAGAAGTGAAGAAAACAAAAAATTGTATTTTTATCTCTCAAGAAAAGTATGTTGCAAACATTTTAGAGAGGTTTAATATGTAGAACAACAAGCTTGCACCAACTCCAACTGGCATGGGGTTGAAGTTGAGCAAAGAATATTGTAGCAACAATTTCAATCCAACATTATAAAAAAGTATGGTGGGAAGCTTAATATATTTGACCAAAACTAGGCCTGACATAATGTATGCAGTGAGTTTGGTGTCAAGGTTCATGGAGAAACATTAGCAAGCAACCAAAAGGAGTTTAAAGTATTTCAATGAGGCAAAGGAGTATGATATTTTGTACACCACAACAGATGATTTTACTCTGGTTGGTTATACTAACAATGACTAGGCATGAAGTGTTGATGACAGAAAGAGCACGTTGGGATATGTTTTTCATTTGGGTTCGGGAGCAATTTCATGGGCTTCCAAGCAGTAGTCAATAATGTTATTGTCAATAGCAGAAGTTGAATATGTTGTCGCAATAGAAACAATGTGTCAAGTTGTTTGGATGAGAAGAATGTCAAGGGATTTATGCCATGAACAAGATGGAACAAAAACTATATTTTGTGACAACAGTTCAACAATTTCACTATCAAAGAATTTTGTTTTTCACAAGAGGAAAAAACATATTGATGATAAATATCATTTTATAAGAGAATTAATTAACAATGGTGAGATTGTGTTGCAACACTGTAGGTCAGAAGAATAATTTGCAGACATCTTCACAAAGCCATTGGCACATGGAAATTTTGTTTATCTCAAAGATTTTTTGGGAATAGTCAACGACAACACTTGAGATTAAGGGGGGGTGTTGGAAAATTAATCTCAACCACCTCATTAAATGGACTCACAACAACCATACCTCAAGTAAAAATTTTGCATGTTGCGGAATGATTTTGTAGGCAAGGACATGGAATAAATGAAGTTCTGAATAGGAGGACAATTACCCATTACGCAACAAACGAAATAATTAAATTCAAATGTAAGAAATGTGTGGTTAAATATTTATTCTACAAGTGATATTTACTTCACGCAACCTCTGCAAGTTCAAAAAAATCAAAGTTGCCCATCCTATGTTTTAAATGTTAGTATTGTCATGTATTAATGTATTAGAAATGCATGTTTTGAATTAATCTGCATGTATAAGTATTATGTAATGTGGTAGATGTAAGTCTCAAAAGAAAAGTGGAGAAAATCGTGCAGAAAATTTTGGTGGGCGCGTAAAACTATTTGTTACAGGTTTTACAGTGTGTTACTCTGCCCAGTGAATGTAAATATTAGTAAGAAATCTTGTTTTACTGGTGAAGGAGCCATAACCTCCATATGAATTACTTATTATGTTTTGGGATCATAATATAAAGTTTGGTTTGTTGCGATTTAGTTATGAAAATTTAATGTATGAGTTTTACCGCAACAACTTTGTTTTACTTTGTTTCATCGTGAGTGAGAATTTTTCATTGCGGGAAGGATCGTTCAGAGGACACAAGAGATGCAGGAAAATGATAGATTTGGATCCATTTAGGATTGATGCGTGATATGTTTTGAAGACGGTGCCAGGATACCCTCTCTCCACATGCACGGATTTTCACAGATCTGATAGCCAATTTGTGAATGCAGTAAATGTTTTTACCTCTAGAGCAGTTGAAGTAGAATATTTATGGATAGATCAGCGAAATTGACAGATTATAAATATATTGTGGGCTTTGTGTAGTTGTAAAGGAGAAATGTTGTTATTGCGCGAAAGCCCGATGGATCAGTATATTTGTTTAACTGATAGGAGGGATCTGAGAGTACGAAAGTTAAGATCCGATCTATATCTACAAGTATTATTGCGTGGGTCCACTGATTGATCTGCCTCTACAATAGATCAGGTGGCTTTGAGGGTTTGGCTCTCGCTTTTGATCCCCTCGATGTCATCACCTACTATCCACTCAGATATATTATCTGACGTAGATCTGTGTGTTCTCGCAAAAGGCAGACAATGGATCAAAGAACAGAAGGCACAAAAATATTTACAAATAATCATTAGACTCCCTTCTGGTAAATCAAATCTTTTATGGGTCTCGGCTTCATAGAGAATAAAAAAATTTAAGCAAAATATAATACATACCCTGGGTATTCTGATGCTCTTACAAAGCCTGGTCTGTGAAGGCAAACTATTGCAGGATGACTTGAGAATTGAAGATTATGATATTGCGTCGAAAACCACCATCATCTTAAATAGATTGCAAGGAGGATCTTCTCGACTGTATAAATCAAAGGGTTCAAGGAGTACATCTTGATGTAACCTTCCAAAAGGAATATAACTGCAGCAAGGTAAAGTTATTACAGGTCCCTCTTTCAAATACATACTAAAAGGAAAGGAAATTGATTCAACCACACCAGATCAAACTCACAACATTTTCAATCCCTATATAATGGAGCAACTGAATCACACCAAGCACTAACTATCGATCTAGCAGAAACAAATTATTAGTGCACAATTTATGAAGCCCAAACCTTTATATGCAGATTCAACAGTTTTTGGCCAAATCCAATGGATTTATTTCAGGATATTCACAACGTAGACAATAAATTATGAGATTCACCTTTGCTCCAAAGGTTTTTTCATAGTAAAATTTGCATCATCGAAGGAAAGAGACTATATTGTGCAGGAAGGACCATAGTTTTGGGGTTCTATGGGACTTTTTCTTACCCCATGGTTCCCAGATTTTGATGCAAATACAAGGGTAGTATCAAGAATGTCGGTGTGGGTTATATTGCATAATATTCCCCTACATTTACAGCATCATAAAGTACTTGAAAGCATTGGGAACCTTTTAGGGCGATATATAAAGACATATACTGAAATAATTGAAGAACGAATCTACTCTTTCGCTAGAATATGTGTGGAGGTGGATCTCGGCAAAACACTGTCAGATCGCATCCTCTTGACACACAACAAGTACAACTGGACACTGTTCTTAAATTTTGAGAAAACAACCTTAAGATGTCAAGTATGTCAACAAACTATACATCTTCAAAATACCTGCCACGATGCCAAGGAAGAGCCACGAAGGAAGAAGAAGTCAGGAAAGCAACCCAAAGGATGGAAATTTCCACGAAGGAAGAAGAAGTCAAGAAAGCAACCCAAAGGATGGAAATTTCCATGCACTTGTTTGAATAGGAAGAGGATGAAGAAGAAAGGGGTCTCAACCCCAATGAAGAAATCCAGAACCCACAAGAAAGAGTAGAGAAGGAGGAATAAAACCGTGAAGTGCCAGAAATCATAGTACCCTCGGGGCAGCGAGAAAGGAATTCTAAAGGCAAGGAAGGGTAGCAAGCGTCACCATGTATCAAAATCTTGAAGGCAAGGAAGAAGGGGTAGCAAGCATCACCATGTATAAGAAACTTCATAATCAGATAAGGAAAATCCAAGAATGGAAGAAAGAAACAACTAGCACTTGTAACAACCACTCCATCTCATAGACATTGGAGGAAAGTAGAAAAGAAGAAATAGAGAAAAGTGTAACCTATTTCTCTTCATATTAAAGTATTTTATTTGTATGTTTCTATGATCACTAGGGCTAGCTTGATAAAATGCTTTGCAAGCATCTACAACATTAATTTTATTTCCATTAATAAAATTATGATATTTCCTTAAAAAAAAAAATATAAACCCTATTGTTTATTCATATTTATTTGGGAACCCCAACTATACCGATTCAAATTTCTTAAAAAAAAAAAATTTAATTACAAAATAATAATTTCAATGCAGGGATCACTTCATTTCCGTTGTATATCAGAAAAACATACTTAAAAAAAAAAAGTCCAACACTCCTCCATCTCTGAAAACATAAGAATCCAAATCCAAATTATAATTATTATGAACCAAGACCATTATATATATATATATAACAAAATTAAAATTGGGTAAAGTGATTCTAATATATGGAATTTTATAGCCAAAACACTAGTATTAATCTTCATGAAACGATTAGTAAATACAGAGACGTCTATGGCCTAAATATTCGTTTTAACTGTCAAATTAAAGTTTTAATTCAACAGTTAACTAGCCTATATAATATACATGAGATTCACTAAAAGTTGCGAGAAGAAAATCAAACAAATGAACTCCAAACAATTGGCCACTTTGGCCTGTGTCAATCACCTTGAGTTGGCACATTTTATAAACATTAAAACCAACTGAAATCCTTTGCTAATGCATCTGGCACAAAATGCAAAATGCGAATGACTTCCTTAAACTTTCCTTGTTAGCACAATGCATAAATACTCTCACTGCTATCGTCCCCGGCGTTTTGATGCATAAAAACAGCGCAGCCAACACAATAAAAAAAATATTAATGTACAGTAGGAAAAGTGATCGAAAATCTTACATTCTCTGTGAATTGACTAAGAGAATGTGCGTACAATGTGCCTTGGCATGCTCCGATATAACAGTGATCGATCTCATCAAACATGAAGACATGCAAACATCAAATACCTGGGAACCCGCTACCGCAGGTAACTTTGAAACGTCATCTTCGAATACAAACGGCCAGAACATGGCGAACTAATTCGCCTAATGCGTGCCCTAGCCACCAAATAACGTCAAGAAGGTAATCTTGGAATACAAACCGCCAGAATATGGCGAACTAATTAGCCTCCACCTAATGCGTGCCTTACCCAAGAGCGATCCGCCACTTTTCCACGGTTCCTTCCACTCCCTCTCATCTCAACCGTCCATGGAATTCTTAGACGAAGAATATTCTGGCAAAGTCGATCCTCGACCTTCATAAATACGAACAAAATTTCCATAAATTCCATCAATAAACTTCCAGTGAAATTATATATTTATATACATAAACTTCCATAGTTATATATTTATTTATATATGGGGCATAAAGAAGAGATTGAAATACTCATATTTGAAGAGGTATTTACAGTCTTTTGAGGCCATATATTTTACGTGTATCCAAATTGACCAAACTCCGTGCGCATTGAATACGTTGTGGATAATGTGAATCTGTGTTTCACTAAAGAACTATTTTTATTTCCATTTGCTAGAAAATCATTATAACATAAGATGCAAAGTTAAATCTAATTGAATTGTTGTAATAGAGTATATTTATTCTCAATAAAAATTTAAGAATATTATGAAAATGTAACATATAAAAAAGAAGTGAAGTCTATTGTTTCATTTCATTCTTAATTAAATATAAAGAATATTTGAAAATTTATGTAAAATTAATTGTTTTATTAATTAAGTGATAAGTAAAATTAACTCTTAACTATTTCTTTTAAGTACATTTTGCATGTTTTGATAACGTATCTAATTGTGTACCTAATTCTATTCTTCTATAGAGTTTATTAATTTATCACGTAATTAAAGTTTTAAATAATCAATAATAATTATATAAATGTAAACATTGTAAATAAAAAAAAAAATACGATTATAAATATTAGATAGTGCCAAATGTTAATCAAATTTCAATGATGTGATTAATTCGAATAACATTTAAAAAATTTATGAAAAAAATTTGTGAATATATATATATATATATATGATTGGGTGGTTTCTGCTTAGGAGAGGAGAATCCTTCAACAATTAAATTTGGCCGAAGAGATGGTGGCACCCTCCTGTTGGAAACAAGTGCCGTTACCCTACCAAGTTAGAAATATTTTCGTGCGACCTCAGCCTGGATTTCTTAAATTGAATTATGAGGGTGCGTCTAAGGGGAACCTTGGACTAGCAGGTGTTGGTGGTTTGTTTTGTGATTGTTTAGGGAAGACCCTCAGGATTTTTGCAACTGAACTAGGGCATTCTACGAATAATGAAGCCGAACTTATTGCTGTCAAGGTGGGACTTGATATTGCTCAGCGGGAACATTATAATACGCTTGAAATCGAAGGAGATTCTGCCATGGTTACTGGCATTCTCAAAAAACTCATAAACGACTTAACCTGGGAGTCCATTTCTAAGAGCTGGCGCACAGCCCGACTGATACATGATATTCAATAGCAAATTAGGAACGTTCAGTATATCATACCCGTGCATGTGTGTGGAGAAGGTAATCAGGCGGCCGACTATCTTACAAACTAGGTGTGTCAACATGTTGATGGCTCTCTGGATCAGCTATGGCATCGGGAGTTGCTGCAAACTATGCCAGATCTTCATGCAATTTTAACAAAGGACTTGGGTAACACCTCTCCAGTTTCGGGTACTCTGTGTTATGGAGGTGGTGTACCTCGAACCAAGAGAGCATGACATTGCACTAGGACTAACATGACAACTTCGGTAGATCGTGATAACGTGGCTGTTGTACACCGACGTTGTGGAGGGTCTGCGGGAACTGTACGCCTACCACGTGGTGGGCACATGCAGCCGGTATGAGTAGCTCACTGACGGGACATTCAGAAACCCTCATCTTAAATGATTTCCAATTTTTGGAGCTTCCAGCTGGTTCGCCCAGCTGACTTGTCAGTCGTATGTTGGAAACTGTGCCGAGGGCGCGGGGTTAAGATTTGCAAGGGTGTTTGCTTTCTCATTGTCATTTGTTCAGTTTGGTTTTTCGTTTTTGCGGGTGCTTGTGCATGCAGCGGTGTCAACTAACAGGCTATCAGGGTGACAGACCTCTCTCAGTTGTGGTATGTAACTTGCTTTCTACCCCTTCAGTTCACGAATCTACTCTCCTCTCACCTGCGGATTTTTCATATGGTGTTTTTATCAGATTTGTGGGAATGGCGGTATCGCTGCTTCTGGCTGGAATTTGTGAGGCAGGATGCTGTCTTTCGCTGCTGTAATTGCCTTTTTCATTTCATATCTGTTCATCTTTTATAGTTTTCTAGTCCTAGTTGCCTTCTGCGACATATATTTTCGCATTGGGTGGGTTGGTTGCACTACTTTACTGTTTCTCTTCTTTCTGGCTCTCTTGTTGTAGACACATTTTGCATTAGGTATGGGTCTACTCTTGTGCGCCTGGTTGGCTGTCGGGATGCCCTTTTCCATCGCATGCATTGTGTCTATATGTTGGGTTTAAGAATTTGTTCTGCTACTCATTCGACAAGCTATGTCTTGGTCTTATATTCGGTTTTTTGGCAGCACGGTCGACTCTGTCACCCTACAGGTATTCAGTAAATTGGCTTGGGTTGTCCTAGCACTAAGTTTTGGGCAACTATTGCTGTGGGGTTTCTTCTTGGTTTGCTTATTCTCAGTTGCCCCCTCCGTTGTACTGCTGGAAATCCTTCTCTGTTGATCCGGATTTATGCAGGAACGCAACAGAATAAACATATAACCATAAATATAGAGATGCAGTGGAAATAAAACTTCATTTCATTAATATCAAAGAACTGAAATTTTCTTACAGACAGAATGGAAATAAAACTAGTTAGGGCGCTGGTGGCTATCTCTGAGAAGAGATGTGGCGGCTACAGGCCTCTGAACTGAGTTACAATGAGGCTCGAGGGCCTATTTATTATTTAGAAACAATGGGAAATCCTAAATAGCCAAAACCTTAACCATAGGAGATGAAGCGCCAAAACTATGGGCCCCGTTTGGGTAAATTGGTGTTTCAACTTCCCAGGGGCATAACTTTGGCACACGATCTCTGTTTGACGCGTACCATACCTCGTTAGAAAGATATATCTGAGGAATACAAATTTGGAACGAGCAACATCGGTCCATGGACCCATGTTTCTCTCCGTTTTCCCAAAAAACGTCGTTTAGGGCCTAAAAACGGCTTCGGAAGTTCAGGACCCGAAAAACTGCTAAAAATAGTAAACTGTGCCGAAACTGAAAAACTGAAAGAGACAATGGTGGAGCCCCAAGTGGAATACGCGGGTGACCACCAATATCCACCTGGATCATTCCTCCCCACTTAGGAAGCAATGGTCCCCATTGCGTTAAGTTCCTCCATAAGATGAGGAAATTTCCGCTGAACTTGGTCCCTGGTGAACCACTTTCCTTAGTGCAGGAGTTGGCCAGCTTTGACAACCTGATATAGTTGGATCTTCTGTTGGCGACTGTTTTTGATTTGCATGTCCATGATACAATCTGTGGTGGTCTATTCCATGCAGTCTGTATTTAACTCTATTGGTGTGAGTTGTTCTGCAATGTCCGAGGTGTCCAGTAGAGGTGGGAAGTAAGGACGAAGGCAATCCACATTGAAGACTGGGTGCAGACCAAGGAATGGTGGAATACTGAGCTCGAAGGCATTGTTCCCTACAGCCTTGGTGATGGTGTATGGCCCATATCAGAGTGGGCGAAGCTTGCTGTGGGGTCCAGTGAGGCGCTCCTTCTGCAAATATAGCCATACTTTGTCACCCACCTGGAAGTTGTGTGGCACCCAGTGTTGATCATGGCATTTCTTGTACTTGGCATTGGCTCTGTCCAATATATCATGAACCTGTTGGTGGATGTGTTGAATGCACTCGATGAAGCTACTTGCTTTGTCAACTTCAAACTGGACATGAGCTGAATCGGACTGAGTAGCTGCAAATGGCATGGCTACGTCAATGGGACATAGTGGCTGGAATCCCAAGCCCACCTGAAAGGGGCTATGGTAGATTGAACTATGGAGAGCCCGATTATAACTATGTTGTACATAGGGGAGGCTCTCATCCCATGTGCGTGGATGCTTTGAATTGTACATGCGCAAAATGTGTACAATCATTCTGTTGACGACCTCTGTCTAGCCATCTGTTTGGGGATGGAAAGCTATGGAATTGGTGAGCTTGGTATCCAACATTGACCAGAGGTTGGACCAAAATTTGCTGAGGAACCTGCTATCCCGATCTGATATGATAGACTGCGGGATCCCAAATTACACCCACACTCGTTCAAAGAAGAGTTTAGCAGTGGCTTCTGCTGTGATATTCTTCTTGTAGGCCGCCATAATGGCCATCTTCGAGAATCTGTCGACGACCATGAAAACACAGTCATTTCCTTGCTTAGTAGAAGGCAGGCTCGACATGTAATCCATGGAGATGGATTCCCAAGGTCGACTAGGGGTAGGTAGAGGAGTATATAGGCCTTGCTTCTTGATGGTCGGTTTGGCAATGGCACAAGCAATGCAGGATCTGATGTGCTTCTCGACATCCTTTCGAAGGTTCGGCCAATAGAAATACTTCTGCAGGATTGCTACTGTTTTCTCGACCCCGAAATGCCCAGCGACTCGACTGTAGTGTGCTTCCCATATCATCTTGGCACGCTCGCTTGAAGGAACACAAAGGTGTCTCATGTGACATAAAATTGCATCTTGGAGGTGAAAATTTGGAACTTTCGTACCCCCCAAGAGTGCCTTGTAAGTGTGGCCAAATTCTGGGTCACTCTCATAGAGAAGCGGCCAATAAAAAGTCTCGTGCCCACAATATTTGAGCACAGTGGTGAGCGCCACGATCGATGGTCGGCTGAGACAGTCTGCAACATGATTGGTGCTACCCTTCTTGTACCTGATGTTCAAATGAAACTATTGCAGATATGTGGACCACTTCTGATGGTGATCATTCTGTAACTTCTTTTGTGTCTGTATGAACTGAAGGGGTCGGTGGTCCGTGTGGATGATTGTTTCCTTGCCCAAAATGTAATGCTTCCATTGTCGACAAGCTTGCACAATGGAATACATTTCTTTGTCATAAGTGGGATACTTGAAAACTGTGTCGGACAATGTCTCACTGTGATATGCCATTTTGATGTCCATTGAGTAGAGCGCCCCCATGCTAGCATAGTCGAGAGGCATTTGTCTCGATCTCAAATGGGTACATTTACAAGAATGCGAGTAAAAAGTGAGCATTGGGGGCGAACATAGGCGATTTTCAATTAATGTGAATGCTTACTGTTGAGGTTCCGACCAAATTTTCTCTCGCTCGTCCCTTGGTGAAAAAAAGGAGCTCAAGGGCCAAAGTGATATGAGAGACTCCCAACATGAAGCTATGGTAGAAATTAGCAAGACCCGGAAAGCTGTGAAGCTCTATTAGGGCAGTTAGGGCTAGCCAATCCCAAATGACTTGGATCTTGTCTGGATCCACATGCACCCCCCTTTCATCAATAATGTATCCCCAATATTGAACCTGGATCATGCCAAAAGTTCACTTCTCCAAATTGGCACACAACTTGTGTTGCCACAGTGTTTGGAGGACTTCTCGGATGTGGTGGAGGTGCTCTTCCCAAGTCTGGCTGAAGATCGAATGTCATCCAAGTACACCACCACAAATGAGTTGGTGAATGGCCGCAAGATGCTGTCCATCATCCTCATGAGTTGCGGGAGCATTTGTCGACCGAAAGGCATGACCAACCATTGAAGAGCCTTCCTTGGCTTTGAAGGCGGTCTTCCACACATCGAGAGGGTTCAATTGGTACCTGGTGATACCCGGATTCCAGGTCGATCTTCTTTGAAATATTTTGCACCTTTGAGTTGTTCAGGAAGGTCATCCAATCGAGTGGGATTGGGTACCTATTACGGACAATGATCTTGTTCGGTGCGATAGTCCATCTGATCTCCACGTCCCATCCTTCTTCTGTACCAACACGATCGGGCTCCCACAGGGAGATGAACTTGGTCTGATGTGACCTTTCTGCAACAGCTCCTGAATCTACCTCTTGATTTCATCATTCTCCAGAACAGAGCGCCGATAGATCGGTCCATTAGGTAGCGGCACACCAGGGGTCAGATCAATCAGGTGCTTGACCTGACAGTGCAGAGGAACCCCTGTGGGTGAGGTGAATATGTCCCCATACTCCTCCACAACCTGCTCATTTGTTGTTGTCGTGCAGAGGAGCCCTGTCTGGAGGTCGTGGCCACGGTATTCTTCTTGCCCTGGGGGCAGATCATCAGGAAAACGAATTTCCTGGTTTGGGAAATGAGCTTACTGCATTGTTTTGCAGTAACCAAAGAGATAGACGTAGGAGGTGGTACCTTTGGTATCCTGTACAACTTATTTCCCAAAGTAACAATGACAGCACGAGGTCGAGACTCATACACAGCATGGTGCTTCCACAAGTATGGTTGTCCTAATAATACATCAGAAACATCAATAGGAGCAACATCACATAATACCTCATCCAGTGAAGAGCTTGTTGCTATAGGGAAGGCGACCTTGTTGGGCGCGTGGAGATTTCGTCCTTGGTGAAGCCACTTGATGGTGTATGGATGTGGGTGGTGTTGTTGGTCGGCAAGCCCAGCAGCTTCACGACATCTATTTGAAATGAGGTTCTTTGGCTCCCGTATCGACAATGAAGCGTGCGGAGAGCCCTTTACCCATGCGGGAGTGGAAAAGACGTCCTCCTCCTCGGGATCTTCGTTCCTCATACTGGATCTTTGTGAACATAGGCATTGGGCTCCACATCAATAATTTGATTTGCTTTTTCATTCCCCTTTTCGGTTGATTCGAGTCGAGGCATGCATCTGACTCAGAAGCCCTCATCTCGGCCACTAGCGACTGCTTGGTCCGACACTCACTTGTGTTGTGAGTGGAGCTCTTATGGAACTCACACCACTTTCCCATGTCCTTCTTTGGCTTTGCGGTGTTGTTCTTTTCTTGTGGCTTCGATTAGTTGTCTTTAGCCACCATGCCTTGGCTCTATCCTTTGTTCTGCGGTTTGGAAGCACCTTTCCCTTGCTTTTGATTCGCAGATCCAAAGTCTTGCTTCTTCTTCTTGAATTTTTGCTCAATCTTGGCAGCATACCGGTATGCCGTACCAAGCGAGGAGATGTCGAGGAACTCCATTTCCTCCTGAATGTATCTATGTAGACAACTGCGATACTTTAGCACCAGATGTTTCTCTGAATCTTTGATACCCAACTTTGTGCCTGGGGTATGGAACGGATTCAAGTTCGTCGGCTCATGCACATCTTGATTCCCTTTGTGTCCGTAGCGTGGTCCATTGTATGTACTTATCCTCATAGCTCCCCACAGGGATATCGTTCCTTAACGACATCTCCCAGAAATAATTCAAGTTAGTGCAGTGAGAACGAGAGAGGGTTACGTTTTGGTCCTTGTTCTCACAGTGGTTTCCCACAGTCCCTTAACATGGGGGTGGCTTTGAGAGTCTGAAAATAATCTTCTCACAGTCTGAAAAGTCATGAGCGAAATATCCTTCTAACGATTCAACCATCTATCTACGGTATCTGCATCTATTTGAACCTCAAATATGGGAACTTCAAGTCCATGTACCTTAAAAGGAGTCGCGCCTCCCGAGTGGGCTGTTGGATGCGGATGCATGTCAATAGGTGGGTAGCAGGTGGAAGGATCCCTAAGCAAATTTATCCATCATCGTGTTCATTTGTTTCTTGAGGGCCTCCTCGAGCAATATTTTGATAGGATCTCCTGCTCCCTCATATTTCTTTTCTTCTTCCATGGGAGGTCGTCAGGGTTTGCGAGGCTGATCTTGCAAGGGTTCAACTAGATCGAGCCCTAACTCCTTATACCCGAACTGCGTTGGGGACATGCAAAGAAAAACAAAGAAAGAGTATACCTCTCTGATACCACTGATCTGGATTTATGCAGGGATGCAATAGAATATAGAAATAGCCATAAGCATAGAGATGCATTGGAAATAAGGCTTAATTTTATTAATATCAAATAACAGAAATATGCTTACGAACATAATGGAAATAAAATATCTAGGGTGTTGGTAGCGAATCTCTGAGAAGAGATGTGGCGGCTACAGACCTATGAACTGTGTTACAATGAGGCTAGAGGGCCTATTTATTATGGATAAACAGCGGAGAACTCTAAACATCGAAAAACCTAACCCTAGGATATGAAGCACCAAAACTGTGGGCCCTGTTTGGGTAAATTGGTGTTTCAACTTCTTGGGGACATAACTTTGACATACGATCTCTGTTTGAGCGCGTACCCATACCTCGTTAGAAAGATATATTCGAGGAATACAAATTTGGAATGAGAAACATGCGGTCCATGGACCCATTTTCTCTCCTTTCTCCCAAAAATGTCGTTTAGGGCCTGAAAACTGACTCAGGAAGTTAAGTTTTTAGAAAAAGCTGCTAAAAATAAACTAATAGTAAGGCGTCTTGAAAGAGACCAAAAAGGCCGAAAGAGATAATGGTTGAGCCTAAGTGGAATAGGTGGTGACCACCAATATCTGAGATCATCTGTGGACTAGTTCCCAGCATGGGTTGGTTCTGCTCTGCTGTTCTTCTCTGCATGCGACATCATTAGCTCTGCACCTTGTTTCGATGCCGGACCTAGAAGCTGTTGGTGATATATATTCTATTCTTCTTTCTATGGTTTCTCTGCAGCTGACTTCTCTTCTTTTATGGGTGAAAGTTTTAACAGATTGTTTAGTTGTCTGTGCAATGGCTAAACGAGGATGTAAGCCTGTTGGGGGGAAGGGTAAACATGCTTCTATTGCACAGCGTCAGAAATGTGGATGCAAGACAGTTGAACACCACCTTGAACCTATGGTTCATAATTTTATGAATGACATTCCACCTCCTGTTTGTGATCGTGTCTATGGTTGGGAGTCTGAAATCTTGGATAATCTTGATTCACAGGATGACATGGCTTCTGCAGATATGCATAAAGTGTCCCCTGACCCTGGCCATACTAGGGGTCGCACATCTCTCTATCAGCAATTTGTCTGAACCTATTGGATAATTAAATGTCTCATTGCTAAAGCAATTATGTCCATTCCTGAGCCTAAGCCAGATTCTAAGTTGGATCCCATTCTTGTAGATATTAACAGGAATGTTCAGGAGATTAATTTAAGACAGTTGCATCACTATACGCGACTTGCCAGGTTGGAGAAGGAGATTAAAGCATTACAACAGGTCCCAGTTGAACTTCCTGGCGCTAATGCCACAACTGAATCTGATGAAGACTAATCTTCTTTAGTGTCTTTAGATTTTTTGGAACTGTTACTATCGGTCCTTATGATGCTTTCCTTTTCTCTCTATTATGATTTTGGACATCCTCTAGTTTATGTATGATCTTAAGTATAGACAGATCTGGTTCTTGTTATTAAGACTTTTTATGTTCTGGTTGAATTGTTTCAAACTCAGATGGCCAAAATACCTAGTTTCCTATGGGCAGGTTGAGGTCTAGTTTTGTATCTTTTTCCCGTCTCTTATTAATAGAAAATCGAAGGTACCACCTAAGCTTATATATGTTAAACACCATGTTAAGCACACACATGGTGTATGATAAGAATAAACACACACACAAGAGACTCAACACACAATGAAGGATAAGCGTGAGGCTTTCTTATTTTCCATTATACAAAGATGTACATTTATAGTACAATGGTGTGACTCTTGGTTTCATATTCCAAGGTCACTTGGACTCCATTGTGACTTTTCGCATTCCACACCTACCCATGTAGGATTAGGTGTTCCAACATCCCCCCTTAATCCGAAGGGGTATGTGTGAGTCCAAGAAAGGAGTTGTAATATAAATCTGCAAAGTATACATGGCAGCACTTGGGTTGAATCAACTCTCTGAAATGTTGGAAAAAAGAGGTGGTTTTAGGATGACCACAAACACTGGAATGCAAAACTTGTTGCAGTTCTTTGAACTCTTCCAAAACTGGCAAGAAGCTAAAGGCTTCTGCTAGAGAAATTTCCCCTCATAAAAGAGGGAGACCTTCAACCTAAAAGAAGGGAGGTCTACTACCTGTGATGGTTTTAGGATTACCAACAACTTTGGAATGCTTTGAAGCATTTCCTGGAACTCAACCAAAGATGACAAGAAGCTGAAGGCTTCTGCTAGAGGAAGTGTTCCTCATATATGAAAGGGAGACCTTCGACCTAAAAGAAGGGAGGTATACTACCTGTGGTGGTTTTAGGTTGTCCACCAACCAAAGATGATGGTTTAAGGTTGTCCACCAACCGAAGGCATGCTCATGGGCATCCGTGTCTCTGGCTACATCTCTGAATCTGGAATGACGAATTATGGCTCAGGCTCACTTGAACTGCTGGCTACAACTCTGAACATGGAATGAGAGATTGTGGCTCAGGCTCGCTTGATCTGTCGTCGAAGCTTGTACATGACCACCATTTCCCCCCCTGTCAGGGACAAGGTGAGATGATGACGAAAAATCAACTGCAAGTTTGTTCAATATTCGTGAACAAGTTCTAACATGTGTTGTAAACATCTTCCTGGCTGCTGATGCCCATTGCCAAGAAGCAATCCATCCAAGATGAATCTTTGTTCTTGTAGGAGGCTTGTGTCTGAAGAATATGTTTGAAGAGTGGGTGTGCCGACCACAGTGCTTGCATGGATGAAGATCAAAACAATGATCTTTCATATGGCCAACTCGATCACAGTGTTGGCATTTTAAAATCTGATGTTGTTGTTGTGGAGCAGGATCTGGAACAACTACAGGTGAACTGTCATACAAGAATCCGGCACTTCGAAATATGATGGGCTTGGTGTAGTTTGGAATATGAAAGGACACATCCTTATCATATCCAAGACCATTTCTGTGCTTGTTGTGGACAAGCTCTTCCTAAGGTCTGATGATGGGCTTGAGAAGTGCAGGTTGAACTGCTGCATCTGCATGTAAATATGCTCTAGTACAAGGAACTGAATGGGAATCAACTGAAACTTTACCTTCTTTCTTCTGATGAGAGTCCTTCACAATATCCTGAACAGAAAAAGGTTCAGAATGATGACTCTTTTGCTAAAGTTCTTCTTGCTGAAGCTAAGATTCCAACTGCAAAAACTCGATCTTTTCTTGTGCATCTTGCAAACAACTTTGAATGTTACAAAGAGCATGCTTGCTCATTTTTATCATGTCATCAACATTGGAATGAATGAGGTTTTTCAACAACTCTAATGCCTCATTGATTTGGGCCATTTCAAAAACTTAGGCTCAAAAAATGAAAGGGTGTCAGCTTCAACCTAAAATGCACCCGTTTACAATGTGATTAAACAACAAATACAAATGACTCAAGAAATTCTCAAAGTACAAAGTGTGCCCCTCAAATGATGGAGGGAAATCAACAATTCAACAACTCAAATACACTTCAAGTCTTGAATGAAGATGCAAATCAATGTCACTTTAATACAACATTTCTGCAAAATATTTTGTAAATGTGCAGCTTAATTTTTTCCTTCAAATCGCTGTTTTCAATGATGGCAAACTTGTCTTCAAATGTCAATTTCTTCAAAAAAAAATCGCTCTTATGCCACAAATTACACAATGTCAAATCTGCAATTTTCTCTATGTGTTCACTTCATTTTCTGATATGTCATTTTCTCTTCCTCTCTACTGTTCATATCCTCTTTCCTCTCTTTCTCTGCTGTTTTTTTTTTTAATTAATTAAAAAAATTGGAATAATTAAAAATGGGAAGAATTTTAAAAGAGAAGAGAAATTTTAATGGGGGATTTTTATTTTTATTTATTTTTTATTAAAAAATGGGTCGAATGGAATGGGGAGATTTATTGGAGGGAGGGGAGTTATTAAAATTATAAAAAATTGAAATTTATTTGGAGAGGGGGGGTAACTATATGGTGGGGGGGTTTTAATTTAAAAAAAAATTTAAAAATGAAATAGGAGAAAGTCATAAGGGGGAACGAATTTAAAATGAATGGGTGGGAATTTAAAATTAAGAGTGCATTTAAAAAATTGGGTGGTATTGTAAATTGGAGCTGCTGTATTGAATGGAGAGGAGGCGGTATTGGAAGGGTAGAGGCCGCAAAGGTGATGAGCTATGAGGGCAGAGTTCGAGGGAGAAGCGTAGTGGGAGCGGGGTGGTAGTCGGGTAGGGAGGGACGGGTGTGAGAGGTGGAGCGATAAGGTGGGTAGGGCGTATTGTTGAATGGTGAAGTGGGGATTACGCAGAGGCTGAAGGCGGGAGGGTGTGAAGCGGTGCAGAGAGCCGTATGGGAAGCTCGAAGGGAGGGAGAGCTTAGAAAAGGGAAGGGGTCGGGCCAGGATGTGTGCGTAGAGCGATGAGTGCGTAGGAGATGCCACGGGGGAGGGATCGGAGTAATGGCGAGTGTTTGGGGCGAATGGTTGCAGGGTTCGAGAGGGATAAGGAGTGTATGGAGCAGTGCAGGAGGGGGGTAGAGTAGGTAGATGCAGCCGTGGAGCGTAAGGTATGCGTGAGGGGCCGAAAGGCCAGGACCAGAATTTTTTTTTTTTTTTTTTAAATTTTTTAAATTTTTTTTTTTTTTTTTCGGTTTTAATTTAAAACAACATAGTAGAAGACTTTGAAACAGCAGCAGATTGCAGAAATATAGCAGAGTCTTGTAGATTGGAGCAAAACTTAATTTTCTCAGCAACAGAGAATGAGAATGCAGAAAATTTCAGAAGATTTCAGCAGTAAAACCCATAAATTTTTTCAATAGCCCAGCAGCAGAAGAACCCAGAATTGCAGAATTTTTTCAATGGAAAAAATCATAAAATTCTTTAGAAATTAACTTTAAACAATTTTTCCAACAACTCTCCAAAATGCAGAATTTAATGGGCAAAAATTAGAATGAAAACCTTTAGATGGGCAGTGCTGCTTCTCTTCAAAACCAATTTCTGAGTGCTGCCACGGATTTTGAATGCTGCTCTTTCTCCAAAACCACTTTCTGAATGGCGGAAAAAACACTGCTGTAGAAACTCTGAGTGCTGCAAAAATGTCAAGAATTTTGCAGATATGCACATGCCATAAACACAAATGGCTCACTCAAATTGGAGCAGGGCCAGCAATCGCCCGCTCCGATACCATGTTAAACACCATGTTGAAGCACACACATGGTGTATGAGGAAGATGAGCACACACACAAGAGACTCAACACACAATGAAAGATAAGCGTGAGGCTTTCTTATTTTCCATTATAAAAAGATGTACATTTATAGTACAATGGTGTGACTCTTGGTTTCATATTCCAAGGTCACTTGGACTCCATTGTGACTTTTCGCATTCCACACCTACCCATGTAGGATTAGGTGTTCCAACAATATATATATGTGTGTGTGTGTGTGAAATATAAACAAATATATGTAAAGTACGAGATCCATATGTAAAACACTTACTAGGATATTACAAAATCTGAAATGTGAGCCCATGGTAAAAAATCTTGGCTACGAATGAGATAGACCTCTGATGGTAACAGGCCTGTACTACTGTCAGTTTACTACTCGGACCAAGTTCCTCATGCTCTCTTCGGCTTGTTGTCTTCCTTAGTAGTCTAGCCTGCCAAGAGTGACATTTCTCATCATAAAACATTAGACATGAATTGAAAAAAAAAACATTAGAGATGAGTTGAAATTTTTATATATTCTACCAAAATTAAAAAATGCATGGGAAAATGAAAAAACTATATATTTGACAATTGGGATGCACAAGGGAAGAGGACAAACGGTTGGCAGTAACAAATGGTGAAATTAATTATATCTCTGAACTTTCGGTTTGATTATCTAGAAGGTTGTGTTCTTCTTTATGGCTTGATGTAAATTACCACACTTTTCATTCTCTTGAAAAGCTGAAAATAGAAAAGCACAAAGAATACTTCAAAAAAAACGAGGGAGAGGTAAACTATTAAATAGCATGGAATATGTTTGATGGGGCTGGTGGTATTATACATTGAAACGACAATAATTCACTAAATAATTCAACCTGAATTCTTTTCGTTGATATTTGTGTGTTAGTCATCTTCATGGAAGATTAGAAATTAAGCTAAGAGAGTAGCTCAAAAGAGATGGTTTCACGGCCAAGAAAAATGGTTGTCACTATAACCATCAATCGTGCATATATTTTTATGGTCTTGCGGGTCCCTCAGCTCCTCCACTTTGTTGGCTAGCCAAAGCTTCTAGTGCATGCCAGTGAATACAAATGGGTTAATGTTCCCCATGAATTTACATGTGGCCATGATTGGTAACGTAACGCAAAGGATGATGTGAATTAGTAATATGGCCAGGCTATGAGACTAAAAATTCCTAAAGCTAAAGCTAATGTGAGGAGGATGTTGGGAGCAAAGCAGCGGAATACAGAATAGAAATAAAACAGAGATAACATAAAAACAGAAATGGAGAAACAACACATCAGAAAATGGAGAATACTTTGATTACAAGAGGCCTTTACTTGCTTGGCTTGACATGCTCAGGCAGAGGCAAGAATACAAATTTATAGTTGCAAAAGAGGGATAATTCTGCATGTGAAAAACAAAGGATTACACAGTCAATCATGGTGGCTGGGCAGCGCATTAGGTTCAACGCCGTTATTTTCCAGAGAGTCGGTGACGGAATTGGTCGGCTGGGTTAGGTTCGACACTGACATACAGCTTCACATTTAACATTCTCCCACTTGAAGCCGAATGAAGAATCTTGAATCAGGTCACACCGATACCTATCATGCCTCTACATAACTCATGCTTACTTCTTGGTAGAATCTTAGTGAGCATATCAGCAGGGTTCTTATCTGTATGGATCTTTTCCAAATATAACTGCCCTTCCTCCAACACATGTCGGATCCAATGGTACCTTAAGTCAATTTTCTTGGTTTTTGAGTGAAATGCTGGATTTTTCACCAAGTGAATGGCACTTTGACTATCAAAATACAACACATACTTGTCGTGCTTGATTCCTAACTCTCCTAGGAATCGTTTCATCCACAACATTTTTTTGCAAGCCTTTGTTGCAGCTATGTAATCTGTTTTTTTTGTAGAGAGAGCTACTATTCTTTGTAGCCTTGACACCCAAGATACAACTGCACCTACAAATGTGTACAAATATCCTATAGTAGACTTTCTGGTGCCGATATCTCCACCCATATCTGTATCTGTAAAACCTTCAAGCAAAATATCATTATTACCAAAACATAAGCAATAATGACTAGTACCCTTAAGATACCTGAAAATCCATTTTACTGCTTGCCAATGTTGTTTTCCTGAATTGGCATGGAATCTTCTTACAACTCCCAATGAATATGCAATGTCTGGTCATGTGCATACCATGGCATACATCAAGCTGCCAACTATTGAAGCATAAGGAATCTTTATCATTTCTTCCTTCTCCTTGTCATCACTGGGACATAACTCATCACTCAACTTGAAGTGGCCTGCAAGCGGTGTACCAACTGGTTTGGCATCCTTCATATTAAACTTGTCGAGCATATTCTTGATATAATTTTCTTGTGACAACCACAACCTTCTGTTTTCCCTATCACGCATGATCCTCATGCCCAATATTTGTTGTGCCGGACCCAAATCCTTCATTACAAACTTGTTGCCCAAATCCTTCTTCAACCTATTGATCATATTCTTATCATTTCCAACAATCAACATGTCATCCATATATAACAATAATATGAGATATTTTCCTTGATCATACCTCTTGAAATAGACACAATGGTCAGATTCCAACCTGTGAAAACCATGTTCTAACGTGAATGAATCAAATTTCTTGTACCATTGCCAAGGTGCCTGTTTCAACCCATAGAGACTCTTCTTCAACCTGCAAACAATCTCTTCTTTGCCTTTTTCTATGAAGCCTTCTGGCTACTTCATGTAAATTTATTCCTCTAATTCTCCATGAAGGAAAGAAGTTTTTACATCTAACTGTTCACATTCTAAGTCTAAAGAAGCAACAAAACTAAGAATGACTCTAATGGATGACATTTTGACAACAGGTGAGAAAATTTTAGTGAAGTCAATACCTTCCTTTTGGGCGAATCCTTTCACCACCAACCTTGCTTTATACCTCTCCTTCTTTTCGTCACCTTCATGCTTAGTTCTATATAACCATTTGTTTTGAAAATCCTTTCTACCTTTTGGGAGATTTACTGACTCCCAAGTTTTATTTTCCACCAAAGATTTCATTTCTTCTATTCTTTACTGTGCTCAACTTTACAAGCCTCTTGAAAACAACTAGGCTCACCTTCATCAGTCAATAGAATATAGTTTGAAGGAGGATACCTTTGTGAAGGCTTATGAGGCCTAGAATATCTACGAACCAATTGTGGTGGTGCATTATCAGGTTGATTCTCCTATAAATGTTCCTGCAAGATTTATTCTTCTTGGTGTTCATCACTTTCATCTTGTTGTCCTTCATGCTGTTGAATTTGCTGTCCATTTTCCTGCATTGGTGGGATGTCTTCATGCTGCTCTTCAAACCTGTCAATAACTTTCTTGACTTCCACCTCACCTACATTCCTCTTAAACATTCTAACTCATTAAATATAGCATCCCTACTTATAATAATTTTATGTTTGACTGGATCCCATAGACGATAACCAAATTCTTCATCCACATATCCCAAAAAAATGCATTTCATAGATTTATCATCTATCTTAGTTCTATTTTCTTTGGGAATATGTACAAATGCTTCACATCCAAAGATTTTCAAATGAGAATAATTCAAATTCTTACCAGTCCAAACCTCTTCAGGGATGCCTCCATCCAAGGCTGTAGATAGAGATATATTTATGAGGTAGCAAGCTGTCCTCACAGCCTCTGCCCAAAACTGCTTGTCCAAACCGGAATTGGACAACGCGCTCCTTACTTTTTCCATAATGGTGCGATTCATTCGTTCTACAACACCATTCTGTTGAGGTGTACTAGGCACAATCTTCTCATGCTTTATGCCAAACCTGTTATAATATTCTTTGAATGCATTTGAGAAATATTCTCCACCATTATCTGTTCTTAGGCATTTGAGCAATTTGTTAGTCTCTCTTTCAACAAAAACATGGAATTTCTGAAATATTTCAAACACTTCACTTTTAATTTTCATGGGATAGGCCCAAACCTTCCTGGATGCATCATCTATAAATGTTTCAAAATATGATGCTTCTCCTAATGACTTGATGTTAACTGGTCCAAACACATATGAGTGTATTAATTCTAACACATTTTTCTTTCTGTCATGACCACCTCTAAGAAATGAGACCCTTATTTGTCTACCATATATACAATGCTCACAAAGATCAAGATTGTAGGATCTCAAACCTGGTAGTAAATTTTTACCAACAAGGATTTTTAAACCCTTCTCGCTCATGTGACCCAAGCGCTTATGCCACAGATCTGCTGAATTTCCTTCTCTTGTGATAGCAACCAAATCTGATTTTCCTATCATTGCCTTCACTGAATATAGTGTTCTTGTCTTGGGTCCTTTGGCCACGACCAATGCTCCTTTGCTAATTTTCCAGCCTCCTTTTCCAAAGCTTGTGGAATAGCCTTCATCATCCAGTTGTCCCATAAAGATAAACTCATGCACATTTCTGGTACATGTCTAACCTATTTCAACAATATATCTTGTTCATTCTTCATCTTGATCTAGACATCTCCCACTCCAACAATACTGCAAAAAATATTATTCCCTAAATGCATTCTACCATAATCACTAGGATTATATTCAACAAAACTATCTTTGCATGGTGTTACATGGTGAGATGCCCCAGAGTCAAGAATCCAATCAAAGCTATCACTAGTTGTATATAAAAATGCATCCTCTACTGAAACAATAAACAACACATCACCATCTGTGACTACAACAGTAGTCTCAACTTCATTTGTGTTGGATCACTTGTAATTTGTATTGGCTGGTCTTTGATCCTAATTTTGTCCTTTCTTCAAGGCTCGACATTCTTTCTTCATGTGCCTTGGTTTTACACAATGAAAGCATATGATCCTGCCCCTCCTCCATTTTGATCGGCCTCTCGATCTTGATCGCCCTTGTCGGCCTCGATCAATCCTCCTACCATGATCAGCTAGAGCTAGAGCTTTTCCTCCCTGGTTTTCCACAATTGACTTGTGTCGCATCTCCTCATTCTTTAAATTGTTGCTAACATCATCAAACATCAGGGTCCCTACAGGTGCTGAAGTACTCATAGCCACAATTAAATTTTCCCATCTTTCTGGCATAGAACACATTAACAAAATAGCTCTAATTTCATCATCTAGAGTTATTTTAACAAAGGCAAGCTGACTAGTTATAATATTGAATTCATTCAAGTGCTCAACAACTGAAGCACCTTCCTTCATCAAGAACACTTTGTTTGATGTCATGTTCTTTTCATATAGATCATGGAGCTTCTTCCATAATCCTATTACCGTATTTTCTCCAGACACATTGAAATACACATTCTTTGCTAGATATTGACGGATTGTCACAATCGCCTTTCTATCTAGCTTATCCCATTCCTCATTTTTCATCGATGAAGGTTTCTTTGTTACACCCTCAATCGACAAATACTGATCTTTTAAAATCAATATATCCTCCATTTGTGATTTCCATAGGGAAAAATTAGCCCCGCTCAACTTCTCCATATCATTAACTATTCCAATCTCCATTCTCAATAAAATTCACACCTTCCAAAAAATTTCACTTATAAAATAAGACCTTTAAAAAATCAAGGGCCAATAATCAACCTCCTTTAAAAGTTATATTTTTAAACTATAATGCCCATACTTAGATAACCTTCATTTTTCCTTTTTAAAATGTGAAATTTAAATGAACCATTATAAAACATATATAAGGTTATAAATTATATAAAAGCCCATCTCACTTATTAAGACTTTAAGCACAAAACTTAAAGTGACTTTTTAAATGACGTCAATCACAAAACTTAAAGCACAAAACTGAAACTTAATGTGCCAATAGATCACCATTTTCCATTTAGTTTTATGCAAAGCCCATTTTTTTGAAAATGCTATGAATGTTGTACATTGTTAATGAAATAAACCACAAATTTTACTGTGAGACGACGGCTCTGCTGATTACTTGATTGCACCAACACTTCTACGCAATAATCTCCAAAAAAATGCTCATAGAAGAACATAATTCAATGCAGACCTCACAAACTTGTCACACTGTCATTCCATTCCACTGGTCATCTCCTCTGCCTTCGAGAGGTCTCCAACAAATTGCAGAGCAAGGGATCATTAGTGCAACACTTCAGCGCCGTGATATCAAGAATTGGCTTGGTGATACTGGATCTGATACCAGTTGTTGGGAGAAAAGCAGCAGAATGCAGAACATAAATCAAACAGAGATAACACAGAAACATAAATGGAGAAACAACACATCAGAAAATGGAGAATACTTTGATTACATGAGGCCTTTCCTTGCTTGGCTTGAAATGCTCACGCAGAGGCAGGAATACAAATTTATAGTTGCAGAAGAGGGATAACTATGCATGTGAAAAACAAAGGATTACAAAGTCAATCATGGTGGCTGGGTGGCGCGTTAGGTTCGGTGTTGTTATTTGTCAGAGAGTCGGCGATGGCGTTGGTCGGCTGGGTTAGGTTCAATGCCGACAGACAGCTTCACATTTAACAGAGGATAACGTCAAACGTGATGTTCATTCTTAACATGGCCAGACTAGATTACAAAGTAGGTGAGCAAGTAGAACAAGACAAGTGATTAAACCTATTTATATCTAAAAAAAAATTAAACCTAAAATCAGAAGGACACATATTAAACAAAAAAATATATTAAATCTAATAACATTAAAGCACAATTATATTCTATAATATTAAAAACATATAACAAGGAATGGTGATGGCATAATTTCATGGAATTTACATTCATCCCTGCTCACACTTTATAGCTGTGGCCACCAATATGTTTCATAATGTAACGTGCATGGCCATTACATTCATGGCAGTGCACACTTTACAACTCTGGCCATCCACACGTTTCATAATGTAAAGTACACATATTAACATGGCAGTTGTTTGAATGTGACTTTTTATATTTAATTATATTTTTCTTTAATTTTTTTTCGAGTGGAAAAAAATTCTTCTAATTTATATTAAAGAAAATTAGAGTACATTTACATAGTATTCCAGTTTTCTATCAAAACATCCTATTATTTCTTAGATTGAAATCCTTACACCACTTGTAGAGTTGTTTATACTATTTTTTAGATGATCTTACAAACAGTAAAATAAAATTTATCTCATTCTTACTTATATAGTTGTAGTTGAGGAAAATACTTTCTTTCCAACAACAAAAAACACTAGGGTTTTCCTCCAATAGATGTAGTGTCAATTCTTGTAATTGTTCCTTCAAATTTTCCAAAAAAAAATGTCACATTCCATTAAAACATGAAATCTCTATGAGAACTTTATGTTGTCATCATTTGTCATGACTGCTTGTTCATATGTAGAAAATAAAAAATTACTTAGTTCCTTGTCAATTTCTCTCTTAGATAGTAAATTTGTTGTCCAATTTTTCTCATTGATATGATGATAGGCACTTACCAGCGTGTGATGTGTTCCATCCAGTTGTTTAGAATGGGAGGATTGAAACTATTGAAACCCTTCATCAAGTCTATGATTCTCTTTGCATATTCACATACTAGAATGTGTTCCATACGAAGCCATTTTTCCGCACTCCCCACAGGGCTATGATCTCTACTTTTTTGTTAGACCTATCACCCTTCCCAACATAAGTAGAAAAAGTTACGTCGTTCTTTGACTATATAGGCATTGCATCCACATTTACTCCTCGAGCATGCATAATCAAAAAAGCCCATTGGAAATAATTTCGATATGTCTCTAAGTTTGTATATTCTGGAGTTGTTGTTCTTCTTGGGTGGTCGAATTTCATAGAAAAAATAGCTATTTCAATGACATCCCCCCAAACCATCAGTTCTTTTTGTTCAAAAATGAGTGTGTTGCGGCATCGTCATATGGACCATATTAAGTATAAATTGAGAACTCTGTATCGTTGAACAAAGATCTCAGGAAACACATCAAAGTTGAATAATGTTGAAGTGGTGCTATGTTGAAAAAATCCACGATCCCATCCCAAACTTCCCTTGCATAAGGATAGTGAAGAAACATATGTACATTGTCTTTTATAACACTCTTGCATAAGAGGCAGGTGCTTGGTCTCAAGTAACCTCTACACTGAAGGTTGTTCCACATCAGTATTCGGTCTTGAATTTCCAACGACCTAAAACATTTAATTTTATTAGGAAGATTCCATTTCCATATAACCTGAACCTATCTTGGTAAATGTTTTCCCTTCTCTTTCCTAGGCATATCATTGTTTGTGTCTTTAACCATCGAGAGCCCCTTCTTGAGTATGCCCCCCATGTCATGTGATCCTAATGATCATTGAGGGAGATACCTGCATTTATGAGATTAGAAATATGTCTTTCCCATTCACAAATCTCCTTCTCTCGTCCATGCTCAATGGTGAGTACAAAATGTATTATGAAGGAAAATATGTTTAAGGAAAATTGTATCTTTTTCATGAAGGAAATTAAGAATGTGTAATGATAATGAATGGTTTCCCACCATACCTTTGATTGCATCTAGAAAAATCTTGATATTGGATCCATCCCCAACCTCCCATCGAACAAATCCCAAGAGCCAATGTATAATTTTCATCATAATTTTCCAGATGTAAGCTGTATTAGTTTTCTTCTTAGCCCCAAGGCTTATCCATGTAGTAAAATTTTGTCCAAACATATACTTGTCCAGTGAGAGATACAACCCTCCACATAACCCTCCACATATTTTTAATAATCAAAGCTATGTTGAAAGTAGTTGGATTTATGGTCCCCTGTCTAGCTACGAGGGGACATTGAAACAAATGAATCTTGAGGGAGTAATGGCCCACCTCAAATAAAATGCCCCATGATAGTTTTTATCCTTTTTAATAACTTCCCCAGGAATAAGAAATAGGTGCATCCAACATAGTGTAATAATTTGTAGAACCACTTTAAACATAATCATTTTGTCTCCCATAGTCAACCAATCTAGCTTCTTGTGAAACCTCTAGACCATCGAGTCTCAATCCTTGTAACAATAACCTCCTTGTTACAATAACCATTGGGCTTCAGATTGTAACAATAACTTCTTTGTTACAGTAACCATTAGGCTTCAGATTGTAACAATAAATTCTTTGTTACAGTAACCATTGGGCTTCAAATTGTAACTCAGGTATACGATAAATTCATCAATGTCACTGTATCCAACCCCAAAGAGCATACTAACGTCTTTTATAACTGGCCCTGCATTGTCATTATTTAGCAGAATAGATTTAGAGCCATTGATGCATAACGTAGATGCCTTTCCAAAGGACTTAATGACATTCTAATAACATGGCCTTTCTCAAATGGTAGTCTGTCCATTCTCTAATCTTACTATGGGGTTTCACTTTTCTTTAATCTTATAAGCGGCCATAAAAAACACGAGCATTATAATTTGGTAAAAAATATTTTAAATAGTATTTAAATAT
Organism: Pinus albicaulis; assembly: GCA_034641835.2. Taxonomy (NCBI): domain Eukaryota; kingdom Viridiplantae; phylum Streptophyta; class Pinopsida; order Pinales; family Pinaceae; genus Pinus; species Pinus albicaulis. Next base: position 930,505,849 of record CM076569.1, on the reverse strand, counting down.
TTAATTTACAATATAATTATTCTCAATATAACAAATATATATTAACATTAAAAAAAATTAATTAGCAAAATCATTAAATTACCCATTCCAACCAATAAGGGGCAATTAGCAAAATCATTAAATTACCCATTCCAACCAATAAGGGGCACTCCTATAGGCGTAATTACAGAAATAGAGTGTAATACGAGACATCTAAGACAAAATAATGAAAGAAACATTGAAGTTCGAATTGTGATTTGTAAATGAAAATAATAAGTTGCTCTTTACAAGCATAGCAATTGTGTTACTCAGAAAAAAAGAAGGAAAAGCCAAACGATCGCTTTTGCTTTCGGCACCTTAATACAGCTACTTCTTCAATTACATCTCCTTTGAATAATTGCACCTTATTTTCACCCATATACCTATTAAAAGAAAGAAATGCAGAATATCATGCCAGCTCATCTCAGCTCACCTGTTAACTTTGCAGTAACTTTATATATATATATATATATATATATATATATGAATGAGAGAGATAATGACAACCCAGGGCTCATTCTCATAGTATCTGTCCAAGAAAAATAGAGAAATGGCGATGGATTCTGGAAAGAGCAGCGACAATATTTCGCCAGACCCCAAGGGAAAATGGTGAGATTACTGATGGCAGTAGGAGAGGGGATTATTGTTTTGGTGGGGCTGGCAGTGCTCATAACATGGCTGGCCCTCAAACCAGAGAAGCCCAAAATCTTACATTCCATGTAGAATTGACGGAAAAGAATGAGAATGTGATTACAATGTTTCTTGGTGATATGCCAATGATTGATCTTATCCAACATGAACACATGCGAACATCAAATACCTGGCAATCCCTACAAATAAATATTCAGGCAAACTAGATCTTGGCTCTTCATAAATAAATAAATAAAATCCATAGATGAACTTCCACCCTGAGTTGATTTGAAATAGATGAATTAATATATTAATAATTATATATAATTATAATCATAATAATTATTAATTATAATTATATTTTTATTATATAATTAATTAATACATAAATTTCAATTTATTATTAATTATATATAATTAATATATAACAATAATTATTAATGATAAATTTTATAAAATGCATACTTAATGAAAAAAGAGATTGAAATATTTCATATTTGAAGAGTTATTTAAAGTCTTTTGAGGCTATATTTTACTTTTCAAATGTTGTAAGGGTTTTGCCTATTCTTTATCCAAATTCACCAAATTCCCTGCAAACTGAATAAAATACTTTGTGGAAGCCTGAGCTGCTGTGACATGTAAGTGGAATCGGTATTTAAAAAAAAAAAAAAAAAATTTAATGTGTAATTGCTGGAAAATTATTATTATATAATATGTAAAGTTAAACATAATTGAATTGGTGTAATAAATTGTATTTATTTTCAATATAGATTTAAGAGAATATTGAAATTGTAATATATATCAAAATGAAATGAAGTGCATTGTTCCATTTCATTCTTGATTAAATGTAAAGAATATTTGAAAATTTACAACTGAATGTGTTAAATAAAACTAATTGTTCTATTAATCGAGTGTTAAATAAAATTAATTGTTTAATTATTTCTATTAAATGAACTTTGAAGGTTTTGGAAAGATATTTAATTGTATAGAGTCTATCAATTTATAAAGTTATTAAAGTTCCACATCATCCATAATAATTCGGAGTTGTTTACCGAGTCTGTGAAATAGTCTGGACTGCAGAAAATTGCAGGAATCCGGTCAATTAAAATTCAAAAAATCATTTGTTTGGAATGTTTAGAATTCATTTTTGATACTAGAAATGGATTCAGCACTGTCAAAAACTCTAAGGGCACTCAAAATATTACAGTTTAACAACTATAAACAAGATTCTCGGTAAATCTTTGTCAGATTTTCTGAAAATCATCACCAGATTCTGAATGAAAACACGGCCTTTTTAGACTAAGCTATAACAATTATACAGATGTTTGTGACCAAAAAAGTGATTTTACAATTTTAAATATGTTGAATAAAAAGTCCTTTTCAAAAACCTAATGTGAAAAATGACTCATAGATTTGTGAAAAAGTTAAAGTAGATAAAAGAAGATAAAATATATGTACCGGATCCGTATAGAAAAATATATGTAAAATACGAAATCCATATGGAAAACACATGTATTAGGATATTACAAAATCCTGTCCTGGCAACGAATAAGACATACCTCCGATGGGAACAGGCTTGTACGACTGTCATTATACTGCTTGGACCATGTCTCCATGTCCTCTTGCGCTGGTTGTCTTCCTCCCCTAGTCTCATCATAGAGATGATTTGAAAATTTGTATATATTTTATAAAAAATAAATTAGCACTTGATCATTTTAACAAATCACCAGCTGGAACGCCGAAGGCGGGACGGCAAGACACCAGCACGGTCGCGAATGACATGACGTGCAAGGGAAGGAGATGAAAGCAGGAGGGTGCAACAACCGCCAAGTGTCGAATTCTGAGAGAGTGGAAGGGCGATAGGTGGAGCACATAGATTCGCTGGGAGAACTGTTCATCCCAGCAAAGCTCATAATAAGAACACCTTTAACAAAGCTCATAATAAGAACACCTTCGGCTTAAAAATAGAAAATTCACACAGTTGCAAATGTAAAAGACAAATGGATATCTCACACCCATGTCCTATAATTTATCAAAATCCCTTGTAAATATAAAAGTAATTGACAAATGCGAAATGAATCTAACCCATGTCCTATAATTGATCAAAATCCCTTGTAAATATAAAAGACTTACAAAAGTAATTGACAAATGCGACCTGAATCTAACCTTAACAGATTAAAAACACAACATTCATTGATGATACGTTGATAAACATAAAAAAATACTCCAAATAATGAAGAACACAGATTTGATTTGAGAAGATGTTGCTGTGGCATTAATCTTTCAAGATCCATATCAAAATAACACCATCTGGCAAAGCAATGCATTACAGCTAAATATTATTATCATAAAAACGAGTCATACCTTTATGCTCTCCCATGGTCACATTAATGAATCTTACATTCAACTTTAATCAAATATTTGATCGATTGTTGCATTCAAACGTTTACACTCAAGTTAAATTAATGTATTTTAGTTTTACCTTAATATTTTATTTTTCAGACTTTATAGGGATTTTTATTTCTCACAATGAAGATTATATGTTTAATGAATTATTCAATCAACTTTTCATATTTCAATATATATTTATATAAAATAATTATTATACAAGATTATTTAAATATTTTATAATTTAAATTAATTTTAAATATATAATATATATTTTTTAAATTAAATAATTTTAGATAAAATGAATATTTAATTGTATTGAGAGGCTTTTGCTAGAGTATGATAGAAATGTTGTAAACACTTGTCTAAGAAGATAACAATTTAATTGAGACAAAAAAAAAATTAGTTAGAATAGGCAATTTTCTTTTCAAATATTTTGATATTGATTGTTTAAATTATATTTTTAATGGTGGAAATAAATGCAGTATGCTCAAGGGTTTTTTGAGCACGTTAGATTCTAAAACTTGACAGCTATAATTTGAAATTCCAAAAAATTTCACATTTCATCAAAATAGTACCAAAAATACCATTCTTTTTCCAATAAAACTATAACCTGTTTAAACCACACAAATGTGTAATATGCTGTAAACATTTTGAAAACATAATATATATATATAATCGTGTTATCTTTAATGAGATTATTTGAAAAGTTTTCTCCTGATTTTTTTCAATATAATTTGTATAAAATACTATAAGAATTCATTAAAATAACAAGTTTGATGGGCAAAATCTACACAATCGAAGTGTCCTAGGGTTTTTCAGTGCCCTAGGGTTTTTCAAGTTGTTGAAGAAAAAAACCATTTTAAATAACACACATCAAGATTTCAGCTCAAAATTTTATGCCGGACTGGGCTAAAAATCCACCAAAAACTTTTAAAAAATGACATTAAAAACAACTCTAATTATAATTATAATTATAATTATCAATAAAACATTTTAACTAATTAAATATATATATATATATATATATATATAATCTCTAATAACTTGATAAATCTCAAATTAAAAATAAATTTAATTTTTTTTTTTTTTCAATATCTAATGTATTGATAAATATTTAAAATCCCACTTATTCAATTTCAACATCTCAATTTGATGATTTAATATGTAAAATTCTTACTTTCACTCAAACTCCAAACACCGAAAACATAAGAGAAATCGTTCACTGTTTATCCTAAGCTTAAGCCCAAGAATTGTGAGACAAATGTGGCGGCCCATGTATTTATAATTGGCACAGAATAATAAACAAAATTGAAGCGAACAGAAGAATTAAATTTTGCAACAAAGTCAACTCTAAACAGTACCTGAAATATACAAAAAACGTTAATGTTACTACCCCGGAGGAAGCAAACCTTCATATTGTTATTTAATCCCATGAATGCCGATCGCCTTTATAGTTGGGAGTAATTAAATTGAATGTTTCAGTTTCCTGAACAAACTATACAAATTTGGTCCTCAAAGATTTTGGAATTAATAAATCTCTCGTCGCTTTCATTATTTTACACCTTTTGGGTTTTCCCCACAGTTCTTCGACAGCTCGGACCAAACGAACAATGACATTATACCTTTACATTATCACTGCTCTAGCAAATGTTATGAGAAAATTGAGTAATCTACTGATATCAATCTGTGTACCCTTAATTTAAGGTGCGCTGAAAAATTTATGCATCATAAGATTAATTTGGTAATTTTTAACAATTTTTTGTTTAAACTTATAATTTTAATACAAACAGAGAGCCGATGACATTTCCGCTCAATTTATTGAAGCTGAGATCAACATACGTTAACTGCGGCAGACCCCAGTATTCTGTATCCCCCCGCTCAATTGGTTCTTGGTAAGACCAAGATATTTAAGCGATGGCGGCAAAGAAGGTATGGGGCCGGAGAGCGCATTCTGCTTGAGATCCAGACGCACTAAGGGAGTCAGGTTCAGGTTAGGTATCGTCCCCGTGAGTTTATTGTAGCAGAGAATGAGATTCGACAGCCTGGGAAGCTGTCCTAATCCCGCAGGAATCGAACCGGTGAGTTGATTATAGCTCAAATCCAGCGTCTCCAATTTCTTCAACGCCCCAAGGCTCTCTGGTATGTGGCTGCTCAGAAAATCTGCCCGGTCGCAATTTCTTGTGTTGTGTAAAGTCCTCACTGGACGACGCGACACCAGCATGGTCGCGAACAACTTGACGCGCGTGGGAAGGAGATGACAGCAGGAGGGTGCAGCAGCCGCCAAGTGTCGAATTTTGAGAGGGTGGAAGGGCGATAGGTGGAGCACAGAGATTGGTTGGGAGCACTGTTCATCCCAGCAAAGCTCATAGTAGGAACACCTTCGGCGTAAAAATAAATAAGGCATGGAAAATGAAAAAAACTATATATTTTATTATTGGGATGCACAAGGGGAGAGAACACATTGTGTGTAATAAAATGTGTTTATGGAATATAGGTAATAAATGGTGAAATTAATTATATGTATGAACTATGGGTTTGATTGGTTAAAAAGTGTTTTTCTTTACGGATTGATGTCCACGGAGTTGGAAAAGACTAAAAGAATTGTGGGAGGAAAGAGTGTGTATTTTTTGGTTTTTTGGAAAAGTGGATATAGAAAAGCATTTCATTTTAGAATGTGAGTCTTTTTTCCTTAAAGACATTTTCAATTTAGATATTGGAGTTTATTTTAAAATTAAATAGGATTAACATGTTATTTTCTTTGAATAAAAGATTTAATTATGATATGTTTCTATAAACTCATGGTAAAAGTTTTCCAAGTTTCCAGAGTAGTTGGATTATGTAGTTATTGGCAGTTACCTTTCGTCTGAGGATACAAGGAAAATCCTAGAGAACGAAAGGGGTTATGTTCAAAAGAAGAAAACAACTAGAGAGCTGAAAGGTGAGAGTATCCAGAGCTGGAAGAAACTAGTGGAACTCTGCTACCTCACATTGGAGGAGAGACTGGATAGGGGTCTTGAGGTCTACCTCCTAGAGAAATGCTACACAATCCTACTTAGATGAGGAGCACGGGGGGAGATGAGCACGTCATTTCCTCTCTCATGGTTGGGAAGATGCCATCAACCATAATTATCTACGATAAGTATACAAGTCTAGAATGAGTTCTCAGAAAGTATTTATAATTATGATAATATTTGTAAATAGTTATATGTACAATGTGAAAAACTGGGTCACAAGACATAGACAGGGATAAATGCTTAGATTTATAAATTTTGTAATGACAATGTTTCCTAGAATAATTTTGCTGTAAGATAAGCCTTGAAGAAGGGTAAAAGATTGCATATTTAATGAAATCTAGAAGTATAGTAGTGAGAACCCTATAGAAATCAAAAGACAAGATGGAAATTTAGTCCATTCGAGGAGAATCTTCCCCAAACGGGGCAGACTGTAATGTTAAGAAGAACAAAAGTACATACACGGATTAAGGGTTAGGTATTAACCCTCTTGAGGTGGTCCGGTCACCTATTTATTCCCTCCTACTATGGAAAATTATTACTAAAGCAAAAACCAGGAAAATAAAACTGAATAGTAATAGAGAATTGTAGAACTATCTTCCATAATTAATTAATTGCACAATGAACATTTGTTCATTAAATAAAACAACTGTGAACATCTGTTCAATAAATAAGAAGACAAAGAACATCTAATATTGAAAGCAAGAGATGGATAAATAATATAGTATAACAGTAACCCTCGTGGGGGAGAGAAAACCATTGTGATAAATATATACATTATACAGCGCGTAGACAAGATGAGTGAGAAATATATGAACAAAGAAAAGTACAGAATTTTAAAGAAATATATACTTAAGCAAACAAGAGAGTATTTCAAGGACATAATCAGTACCGCTAATTGATTAATGGCAAGGCAAATCCACATGACTAATTACAACCCATATATCAAAGAAAATTACCAAAAATAATAATAGCATCACAGTCCATAATCTAATCCCGCTCAAAATGTATGTATTTAACAGAGATTGCAATTATCATTGAAATTACATTGCTATGGAAAATTGGGAAAAGGGAAGAAATAGAGGCGTTGTCCCAAAAGACTCTCATAAAGAAAATACCATTACTGGAACAAGTCCTAATGCAGTTACTGATATGTGACTAACGCACAGTTAAAAATAAACTAAGGATGATAATATTAAACCGATCAATGTATACATTAAACCCTTGAAGGGTTATGCAATAGAATCGGAACCACAAGCTCAAATTTCAATTCATGTAAATAACTTGAAGACATTTTGGTTTGAAACCCTTAGAGAGTAGTTTTGTAAGGAAACAAGTAAGCTAGCTACCTGAGATGGCTCTAGAGTACCTATAGCAAGAGTGAAGGGAATTAGACCAAGAGAGCTATCCCAAACATGAAACGTTGTGGGAACATGTGTTTCAAAGTTACTTGCAGGACGAGAACAATAATATGTTAGCTCTCGAAAAGTATAATGAGTTAAACCCAAAAAAGAATAAGAAAACCCAAATCCAGGTCGCGACATAGTGCTTACCTTCTATGGTTAAAGAAGGACAAGGTCTGTGTACCTTTCGAGGGAAATTTAAATTTAAAAGAGGAACAATGGTGAATTTTATTCATTTAACCAAAGCAAAGAGTTGTGAAAACACTTGAAAACTTCTCACCTTCATTGGTTGTTTCGGTTGTTTCTCCATTGGAAAAATCCAACCCTGTGGTAAGATCCTTTGTAAAGACAGAGCAATTTGGTGAAAACACTGCCCTGTGGCCGAGCACAAACATTATAGCTAAGCAGACTGTGAATGAGAACATAACACATACCCTTTAACCCCATTAAAATTTTTGCAAGCAGGCCTGTAGGTGAAAGATAACTTTGGTAGAAAACCATGATAAGGGTGGAGGCATCATCGTCTTACCAGGTTAGGAAGAATGCCAAGAGGAAGGCCACACTATACCGGAGTTGCAGAGAGGGAGATGAAAGCAACGATGCAAATGAGAAATTAGTTAGGGTTCGGGGGGTAGGGAAATACCCTAACTGCCCCAGAAATCGTTTCAACCATTGATCCAAAATGAAATCATCAACGATGGATAAGCAATACATTTGTCCCTCACTTAAATAAAATGTGAAAATCGAGACTACGATAGATCTGGGAATTAAGTAAAAACAATCTGCATATAATAATGATGCCAGGGTATTAGGTGTTATAACTATGTTATAATATTTTTGTACATTGGAAAATATTTTCCACAATTCTGTTGACATGAATCTGAATAAAATATGTAATAAATCAATTCTGAATCAAAGGCTAAGAGCATGCCTTAAACATCATTGTGTTATTCCTAGGTGAGTTTATACATTAACCAACCTTTGTTTTTCTTGATTTTGAATAAAGAATGATGTTAGAAAAGTCATTTAACAAGATATATGGAAATGCTACAATTAGCAATAATGATTAAGATGATATGATCTTAATAGATGCTACAACATTTATATAACCTGATGAATATGGTAAGTATATATGATTGCCTTAAGATGAAATTATATATTTGTGTTTATTTAGAGTATTATTTTAGTAATTAATGCTAGGAGTAAATTTTTTTTTATGAAGGGTAAAGAGTTTATGGTTAGATGTTAAAGGTGGTATCAGAGGAGCGTTCAAACACTGGGACCTAATATGGTCACCTAAATAACATTTGGTGTGTGTAAAAATGTGTAAAAATTTGGGAAGAAGGGACTAATAAAGTGCAATGAGGAGGGGTCCTATACATCAAGCTCCCAGGACTACAGGGGAAATACCCCTAGCCTGACCCAGAAATGAATCCAGAAATGTGGGTGCAATTGAGTGTAGACCAACATCAAAAAACTAATAGATTCTAGAACAATAGTAAAGACAAATCCGTAGAATTATGGATATTGTACAATAACTACAAGAATAAATGGTTCAAATAAGAAGTGATAATGAGAGGTTGATGCAGGAGTAGGAGAGGATCCTTAAAAGCCTCTCAGATAAACAAAATTAAGGGATAGCTCAACTGAGCCTAGAAAGAGACACCTGAGAAGAAGGTGAACAACGAAAATAATAAATGATAAGCTGGAAGGTAGCCAAACTCAACGAAGTAATAAAAACATGTCTTATAATGAAGCAGACTGAAGAAATATCTCAGACCAGCAAGAGATGAAAAAGAAGAAAGTGGAGATGCAAGGTGAATTCTGAAAATTTAAACCTCCTACATTCGATGGATAAGCTGAAGAAGTAGCAAAAGCATGGATAATTAACATGAATAAATATTTTCAAGTCTAAGAATACAACAAATTGAAGGCTTTCCTAGACATTTACCAACTGCGGGAAAAATCCACATTATGGTGGGAAGAAGTTAAAAATATGTGAGGAATTGAGTACCAAAAGGTGATTTGGGACGAATTCCATTAGTACTCTAAAAACAAATATCTAACAGAGTGCTTTTACGATGAAAAATCTTGAGAATTTCACGACTTCAGACTGGGACAACTATATATGGACGAGTTCGTAACTAATTTTACTTCCTTATTGCGGTATGTGCCATATCTGAGGGATGAAAAGGTGAAATTACATCGATTCCTGAGTATCCTACCTACTCATATGAAGGAGACAATCAAATTTGTGAATCCAAAGACCATGGACGAAGTGATTCGAAAAGCACATATGTGATATCAACAATCTAAGGTGAAAGGAGAAGATGGAAGGACTTGGCTGGCCAAGAAAGGCAAGAAAAGTAACTCAAACTTTAAAAGTAGCAGACCTGGAAATTTTAAGAATGCTGCCAGAAATACAACAAATAGACAGCAGGGAAGAAACCAACAGAGAACCTAGTGTCTAGCAGAGGAAAGACACACTGAAGTGTCCAGTAGACCAGATCATTGGCAGATCTAGAAATTGCCATTACAGTGTTGGGGATGCGGTGAGGCGCATTATTATAAGAACTTTACTCACCATAGAAGAAACAAAACTGCAGCTAATGTGCAAGACACATCCACAGTGGTGGACGTGGCGCGAAACATATCCAGAATCAATTTTGCACTTGAGTATCGACAAGCGGATTACCAACAAATCATGATAGAACTGGAAGGTAAGATGTATTCCCACCTCGTTTCTATTTTGGTTGATCGTGGTGCCAGTTTAAGCTATGTAAATCCCAGGACAGTGGAAAAATGTGACTTGCAGAGCCAAAAGATTAAAAATATTTTGCTGGTATAGTTAGCCACGTGGGCAAAGAGAAGAGTTAATGCTAAAGTTTCCAACGGTGCCCTCGAAGTTGGAAACTAGCATATAAAGTTTGAATTGAATATGATACCTTTAGGATCCTATGATATATTAATTGGAATTGATTGGTTGGAAGTGCATTGGTCACTAGTACACTGCAAGGATAAAATAATTTACTTGAAGGTTGAAGACATAACTCACCAAGAGTTACAAGGAATTAAAAATCCACTTTAGTTGTGGCCTATTACTGCATCTTAGTTGGGAAAATACATTAGAAAAGGGTGTCAAATTTATGCAATTCAAGTAGGATTCGTTGATTCTAAAGATAAGATCCCCATGGTGGAAAACATACCACTGGTGCAATACTTTATGGACGTGTTTCCGGAAAACATACCAAGACTACCATCAAAGCGAGACATCGATTTTACCATTGAACTAATGCCAAGGGCAACATCGGTATCATGAGCACCATATCAAATGAGTGTGCCTGAACTAACTGAGTTAAAAATGCAATTACAAGAATTTCTCGACAAGGGATAAATTTGTCCTAGTGTGTCACCCTGGGGGGGAAACAATGTTTTTCGTAAAAAATAAGGATGGTACGATGCGAATGTGTATGGATTACAGACATCTTAATAAATTAATTTTTAAGAACAAATACCCACTGCCACGGATAGATGATATTTTCGATCAAGTAAAGGGGGCAACTATCTTTTTAAAAATAGATCTAAGGTCTGGGTACCGTCAAATGCAGATAAATGATGAAGACATCTATTAAAAAGATTTCCGTACCCGATATGTGCATTATGAATTTGTGGTTTTACTGTTTGAATTAACCAACACACCAACAACATTCATGAGTTTGATGCATGGCATATTTCATCCATTTTTGGATAATTTTGTTTTTATTTTTATAGATAATATACTAATCTACTCAAGGACTATGGAGGAACATAAGGATCATTTGCGTATAGTGCTAAAAATGTTGAGATACCATCAACTTTATGCCAAATTTAGTAAGTGTGATTTCTACAAAGAGAAAATCCAATATTTAGGCCATGTTATTTCTGCTGAAGGTATAGTAGTAGACCTTGAAAAGATAAATACTATTATGGAATGGAGGGTACCCAAAAACATAGCAAACATATGATATTTTATGGCACTAGCTGACTATTATCGGCATTTTATATAAGGATTCTCTAAAATTGCATTTCCTATAACCTCCTTGTAGTGGAAATACCAAGTGCTTAATTGGACTAGTGAATGAGAGAATGGTTTTGAAAAGTTAAAAAAATTGCTGACCAGAGCTCCTGTTTTGAAGGTGGCAGATCCAAATTTAGAATTTGAGGTTTGCATTGACACTATCAAGGAAGGAGTGGGAGTAGTATTGTCACAATATGGAAATTTTGTAGCATATGAGTCTAGAAAATTGAAAGATCATGAACAACGATATTCTACATATGATCTAGAGTTAACTGCAGTGGTGCACACACTCAAAGTATGGAGGCACTACTTATTGGGAAAAAGGTTTGTGATGAAAACAAATCATAGTAGCCTAAACATTTATTTTAAACAAGCCGAATTGAATGCCCACCAGGCTAGGTGGAATGCATTCTTGATCGAATTTGACTTTGAAATGAATCACGTTAAAGGAAAATAAAATCAGGTCGCAGATGCATTAAGTAGAAAATTGCATTATGTGTATGATTTATACTTTAACCATGTGGAATTCAAGTTCCAGGCACAGGTGAAAAAGGCCGCGGCAAAAGATCTTGAATATCAATTTTTATGGCAACAAATAGAAGACACAGAAAATCAGGGAAAACATTCAGATTATATAATCAGTAATGAACAACTATTGATTTTCTGAGAAAAATATACATTCCTAATCAAATAAGTTTAAAATATTTGATCCTAAATGAGTATCACTGAAGCTCTTATTTTGGACACCCTGTTTACTAGAAAATATTAATCGCCATTAGAAAAGATTACTTTTGGCTTGGAATGTGCAAAAATACCATTGAATACTTCAATAAGTGTTTAGAATGTGAGCATGTTAAGGTTGAGCATCAACACCCATCAAGTTTACTGCAACACATACCTGTACTGGAATGGAAGTGGGAAGTTATATCGTTGTATTTTATTACAGGCTTGCCAAGATCGAATGAACACAATGACTTTATAATGGTAGTAGTTGATCAACTGAGCAAAGCAACTCATTTTATTCTTGTACAGTCCAATTATAAAACTATGAAAATTGTTGATATCTTCATGAAGGAGATATTCAAATTACATGGCATTCTAAAAACAATGATCACAGACAAATATGTAATGTTTACTTCAACCATTTTGAAGGCACTGTTTACCGGATTAGGCACATAAATACAATTTAGCACAACATATCATCTTCAGACAGATGGGCTGACGGGTGAATAAGATATTGGAAGAAATGCCACGAATGTATGTAATGCAACAACTCACGAAATGGGAGATTATCTCAATCTAGTAAATTTTCGTACAACAATGGATACCAGGAATCTCTCAAGATGAGTCCTTTTGAAGCATTATATGGTAGACAGTGCCAAAATCCCATTAATTGGAGTATTCCATAAACCAAACTAATGCTTGGGTTAGAATTTCTTGCTAAGATGGAGCGAGAAGTAAAGAAGATCCAACAAAATCTAAAATCTGCCCAGGATAGATAGAAATTATATGCAGATCGAAAGAGAACATATTGAGAATTCGAAGTGGGTGATAATTTTTATGTGAGAATTAGACCCAAGAAGAGTACTTTAAGGTGGTACACTTGTGCCAAGTTGTCTCCCTAGTTCCTTGGACCTTTCCAAATCTTGGAAAAGGTGGGGCCAATAGCCTATCAACTAGCTTTACCAAGACACATACGAGTGAACAATGTGTTCCATGTGTCTGTGTTAAAAATATACGTACATGATCAAAAGAATTTAATACACTAACATAATATTTAGGTAGTAATGAAATGAGAATTAAGATCTCTACGGGAGATAAATAATTGTTTATTAATTAAAAATTTTGCTGGTTGCAGGTCAAACCGGATGATGAATTTGGGGTATAAGCTCAACATATAGAGAGAAATAATTTTCTGGAGGCAAGCCATCACCCAAGTTAAAGTGCAATGTAATCACTATTCACTAGAATAGAATAAACACTGAGGACGGTGTGTATCTTAAGTGGGGGAAGATGTAATACCCAGATTTAATTTCCTTAAAAGAGATTTTCAATTTAGACATTGGATTTTATTTTAAAATTAAATAGGATTAACAAGCATGTTAATCAAGTTATGAACTAAAGTTATTTTCTTTGAATAAAATATTTAATTATGGTATGTTTCGAGAAAATGACGGTAAAATTTTTCCAATATTCCAGAGTAGTTGGATTAAGTAGTTATTGGCAGTTACCTTTCCTTTAAGGATAAAGAAAAATATTAGAGAAGGAAAAGGATTATGTTCAAAAGAATAAAACACCTAGAGAGCTAAAAGGTGAGTGTGTGTAGAGCTGGAAGAAACAAGTGGAACTCTGCTACCTAACATTGGAGGAGACACTGGACAGGGGTCTGGAGGTCTACCTCCTAGAGAACTGCTACGCAATCATACTCTTGTGAGGAGCACGGGGGGAGCTAAGGATGTCCTTGCCTCTCTCACGGTTGGGAGGATGCCATCAACCATACTTATATGAGATAAGTATAAATGTCTCGAATGAGTTCTTAGAAAATATTTATAATTATGTTAATCTCTGTAAATAGTTTTATGTAAAATGTGAAAAACTGGGTCACATGAAATAGACAAGGATAAATGCTTAGATTTCTAAATGTTGTAATAACAATATTTCCTAGAATAGTTTTTTGTAAGATAAGATTTTTAGAAGGGTAAAATACTTAAGATTTAATGAAATCTAGAAGTATAGTAGTGAAAACCGTATAGAAAGCAACAGACAAGATGGACGGTTAGTCCATTCAGGGAGAATTTTCCCCAAACGGGACAGTCTGTCCTATTAAGAAGAAAAAAATTAAATACACGGACTAGGGGTTGGGTATTAACCCTCTTGAGGTGGTCTGGTCACCTATTTATTCCCTCCTACTATGAAAAATTATTACTAAAGTGAAAACCAGAAAAATAAAATTGAATAGGCACTAGAAAATTTGGCAGAAATTCCGACGGCCAATTCGTCGCTATTCCGACACATAGTTGTCGCAAGAGCGATAGTTCGAGGGTGGACAAAACATGGTTTGTCATGCCGTCGCAGTTCTGATGCACCTAAAAAGTGTCACACTATCAACACTTCTTCCATCGCTTCTGAACAAGCGTCACTCTTCCAACGTCTCATGAACCGTCGCGCTTTCGATGTTTGTAAACGGTCGCACTTCCGACGAAATGTGGTCCGACGTTTTGAACGTCGCTCTTCCGACGTTTGTAAATGGTCGCAATTCCGACGCAGTGTGGTCCGACGTTTTGGACATCGCTCTTCCGACGTTTGTAAGATGTCGCAATTCCGACGAAATGTCGTCCGACGTTTTGAACGTCGCTCTTCCGACGTTTGTAAGCTGTCGAAATTTCAATGAAATGTGGTCCGACGTTTTTATACTGCCGCTCTTCCGACGTTTCTGAGTTGTCGCAATTCCGACGTCTACAAGGCATCGGTATACCAACGGCGGGTTCAATTTAAAAAAAAAAAAAATGAAACTTTAAAAGACGAGAAACGCTGTTTTGAATATATTATATGCAGTAAAACAATCCATGAAGTCATTACATTTTCACATCTGAAGATTGGAACTCAAATATCCATCCAGAAAAGTGGAAGTCCCACCCCAGACAATGATAGAAAAGTACCCCATGTCACATACAGGGACATGATATAAAACCCAGTAACGGTCCACATGGAGATTATCTAAAAATCTGAGAAAGCATCCAAATATGCCCGAGGCATCTATAAGAAAGTGAAATAGCAGTATGTAGAATAGTAAAGCAACAGATAGAGTACCGACGTCCATTGTTCCAAATACAAATTAAAGTACCCAAAATCCTTGAACAGAGAAAAACGCTAATCATGTGAGGAGTATGATATGTCCAAAATATAAAAAGACCATCAGACCATATCAATAAACCAGCAACATAGACCAGCATCGCTAGTTTTGAAGGCAGAGTGATAAACATTAATCATTTTTTTCACAAGAGAAAAAACGTTGTTTTGAATATATTATATGAAGTAAAACAGTCCATGAAGTTATTACATTTTCACATCTGAAGATTGGAACCCAAATATCCATCTAGAAAAGTGAAAGTCCCACCCCAGACAGTGATAGAAAAATACCCCATGTCACATACAGGGACTTGATATAAAACCCAGTAACGGTCCACATGGAGATTATCGACAAATCTGAGAAAGCATCCAAATATGCCCGAGGCATCTATAAGAAAGTGAAATAGCAGTGTGTAGAATAGTAAAACAACAGATAGAGTACCGACGTCCATTGTTCCAAATACAAATTAAAGTACCCAAAATCCTTGAACAGAGAAAAATGCTAATCATGTGAGGAGTGTGATATGTCAAAAATATAAAAAGACCATCAGACCATATCAATAAACCAGCAACATAGACCAGCATCGCTAGTTTTGAAGGCAGAGTGATAAACATTAATCATTTTTTTTTCACAAGAGAAAAAACGTTGTTTTGAATATATTATGTGAAGTAAAACAGTCCATGAAGTCATTACATTTTCACATCTGAAGATTGGAACCCAAATATCCATCCAGAAAAGTGGAAGTCCCACCCCAGACGGTGATAGAAAAATACCCCATGTCACATACAGGGACATGATATAAAACCCAGTAACGGTCCACATGGAGATTATCGACAAATCTGAGAAAGCATCCAAATATGCCCGAGGCATCTATAAGAAAGTGAAATAGCAGTATGTAGAATACTAAAACAATAGATAGAGTACCGACGTCCATTGTTCCAAATACAAATTAAAGTACCCAAAATCCTTGAACAGAGAAAAACGCTAATCATGTGAGGAGTGTGATATGTCCAAAATATAAAAATACCATGAGACCATATCAATAAACCAGCAACATAGACCAGCATAGCTAGTTTTGAAGGAAGAGTGATAAACATTAATCATTTTTTTCACAAGAGAAAAAACGTTGTTTTGAATATATTATATGAAGTAAAACAGTCCATGAAGTCATTACATTTTCACATCTGAAGATTGGAACCCAAATATCCATCCAGAAAAGTGGAAGTCCCACCCCAAACAGTGATAGAAAAATACCCCATGTCACATACGGGGACTTGATATAAAACCCAATAACGGTCCACATGGAGATTATCGACAATCTGAGAAAGCATCCAAATATGCCCGAGGCATCTATAAGAAAGTGAAATAGCAGTATGTAGAATAGTAAAGCAACAGATAGAGTACCGACGTTCA
This sequence comes from Pinus albicaulis, assembly GCA_034641835.2. Taxonomy (NCBI): domain Eukaryota; kingdom Viridiplantae; phylum Streptophyta; class Pinopsida; order Pinales; family Pinaceae; genus Pinus; species Pinus albicaulis. The sequence goes on along the minus strand of CM076569.1, from coordinate 930,489,076 downwards.
TTGTTCCAAATACAAATTAAAGTACCCAAAATCTTGTGACTTCAATCATTTGAGGGTATGATATATATTAAAAATAAAAGACCATGGGACATATCCATTAAACCAACAACATAGACCAGCATCGCTAGTTTTGAAGGCAGAGTGATAAACATTAATCATTTTTTTTTCATAAGAGAAAAAACATTGTTTTGAATATATTATATGAAGTAAAACAGTCCATGAAGTCATTACATTTTCACATCTGAAGATTGGAACCCAAATATCCATCCAGAAAAGTGGAAGTCCCACCCCAGACAATGATAGAAAAATACCCAATGTCACATACATGGACATGATATAAAACCCAGTAACGGTCCACATGGAGATTATCGACAATCTGAGAAAGCATCCAAATATGCCCGAGGCATCTATAAGAAAGTGAAATAGCAGTATGTAGAATAGTAAAGCAACAGATAGAGTAACGACGTCCATTGTTCCAAATACAAATTAAAGTACCCAAAATCCTGCAACAGAGAAAAACGCTAATCATGTGAGGAGTGTGATATGTCCAAAATATAAAAAGACCATCGGACCATATCAATAAACCAGCAACATAGACCAGCATCGCTAGTTTTGAAGGCAGAGTGATAAACATTAATCATTTTTTTTTTCACAAGAGAAAAAACGTTTTTTTGAATATATTATATGAAGTAAAACAGTCCATGAAGTCATTACATTTTCACATCTGAAGATTGGAACCCAAATATCCATCCAGAAAAGTGGAAGTCCCACCCCAGACAATGATAGAAAAATACCCCATGTCACATACAGGGACATGATATAAAACCCAGTAACGGTCCACATGGAGATTATCGACAATCTGAGAAAGCATCTAAATATGCCCGAGGCATCTATAAGAAAGTGAAATAGCAGTATGTAGAACAGTAAAGCAACAGATAGAGTACCGATGTCCATTGTTCCAAATACAAATTAAAGTACCCAAAATCCTTGAACAGATCAAGAAAAACCAATATCATGTGAGAATTCTAAGTAAAGTTAATCTATTAACATTGCGAATAAAATTACACCAAAGTCAAAAACATTGCCTGGCCAGACTCATGGCAAATTTGTCATCAAAAAATCAAAAAATTAAGAAGACTGCCCTCATACGGGGAAACCAGTCTTGAATGTTTAATTTACAGAATTCAAAAATATTACAAAGATCCAGCACAGTAAAATAATCTAAAAGCAGCCCAATTAAGTGGGCCTGCTAAGCAAGAAAAACAAATTAACCAAACTACTCCTCCAGTGGTTCCTCCACGATTCGGCACCATCCTTCGAAAGGTCCAGGATCGCTAGGTGCTACCTCCACATGCATGCCACAGCTCCCCTCCTGAAGGCCCGAATGCTGGCCGGATTTTTCCGAGCTCATACCCGCCAGATGGGTGCATTATTCCTCCGTTTGGGCCTCCTCGCGGAAGACCACAGTGACTAAAGCCGTGATTCGCGGGTGGTTGAGAGAGAAATTAAAGGAAAATTGCGCAATGCGCGTCATAGGAGAAGGTGAACTAGCGGTGGGGAAGCGAGGAGTAGGGGAATCCATACGGTGGCCAGATCCTACAACCCGACCCCGCCCACTCCTAGTATTTGGATATCGACGTGCGTAATAATCACTGGATTGGCCAGAAGTCAACTCTGTTGAGGAGCTGGAGGGAGCCCGCAGGGGTTGACCTCTAGTGCTCCCCCTACGGCAACGCATCCTATGACGCACGCGAGGCATGGGTGCAGTCTCAGGTGCAGTGGGCACAAGAGGAGATGAAGAAGCAGAATTCCAATTAACAGAGGAAGACAGACAGAGAAAGAACCGAGAGAAATACAGATATGATGCAAGGTCTAGGCAGCAGTTCAGCTGGCCACTTCTCCTTATCGTCACAGTTAGCAGGCAGTGTAATCCAGCAACTGGCTCGTCTGAAAAACCATAGATAAAAGCCATTTTCGAGACCCGACTGCAATGCAATCAAAGGACGCCTGTCATAATTAATCTCTGATCATTAATAATGAGAGCCGAAGGCCGGATCATATTGGAGCGTGCGGAATCGCTAAGAGGAGTGGAGGCCGATCTTGAACAGTGTTAAAAATTAATTAATGCAGATTTGATGTGAAAACTTAATTGAACAGCGTTAAATGTCAGATTTCTTGATAACAAATAAGCCATATCCATATCCTACGCCTTAACTTGTCTCGAATGCCCATGATGGGGCTTGAAACAAGTTTTATTGAGGACATGGCAGAAATTGATTGAAGCGGTCTTTGTATAGTAGCTATTGTGATTGAAAATGGAACTGAAAAATATTGAAGCGTTGATAAAGGTCGCGTCACAACTCTCTCGTTACCATGACCATTGGAACCCGAAAAATATTAGGCGAATTTCATTTAGTTTGGTCACAAAATTGCTTGACGGTGACCCAATAGAGAAACATTGGCGAAACAACAATTGGTATGAATTATGGTTTATCAACGAATTTGAAGTTAAGTAAAAATTTGGACATAAACAATTTTGTTTGATCCCATCTTATAAAATTTGTGTTGGTTTTCTTTGATAATACACATATTTATAATAAATCGTGGGAATACCACACTAAACATGTGGAAAAGTTATATAAATTATTGAGAACAATCATTTTTATGTAAAAATATCCAAATGTGCTTTTGGGAAATAAGAATTCGAGTATTTGGTTCATATTGTTTTAAAGGAAGGAGTGAAGTTGGAGCCTCCAAAGATGCAAGCTATTACAAAATGACTTATTCCTAAGAAAATCAAGGTTCTTAGAAGATTTTTTAGACTTACATGATATTATTGATCATTTGTTAAGAATTATGCATGCATTTCAAGTCCACTCACATATCTCTTGAAGAAAATATCATTTATATGGAATGATGAGGCTACTTTAGCATTCTCTCTTTCAATGGATGCCATGTCTTCTACACCAACATCGGTTGCACCTACTTTTGGTAAAACATTCATAGTAGAGTGTGAGGCACTAGGACAAGGAATTTACGTAACATTAACACAATAAGGGATATCATTGGCTTTTAAAAGCAAGGAATTCAAAGAAAATATTTGGTGAAATTAAAGGAATTCACTTTTGTTAATAGGTTTATGTCACACGATGATGCAGGGGCATTAGGCACTAGCCAGCAATGTAGGAGGTTTTTTCCACATGTTGTGGCTAGGAGGGTTAGAAAACATTTGAGTTGTAACAACTAGGTGTCAATACCTCAGCTGACTATATTACTTAGACTAGTTAGAGTTGTAGGAGTCGAACAGTTTCAGTTAGTTGAATTATTATAATTAGACCTTTTGATTTCTAGAATGGTCCTCTCAGAGGAACCAAAGAGCCATATGTTATGTATATAAATTGTAATTCCTCAGATGAATAAAAGTAGAGAGGGAAGAGGAGAGTAGAGAGGGGATTTCTGCAATAAACCTCTGTGTGTGAACAATTGTTTCCAGTTAAATGATTTTCAAGCTTAGTTGCCATTGAATTATCTCGAATTGCTAATTGTGAAGAATTGTTCTTGTCGAGGTGATTGGTGCGGTAATTCCGACTATACATTAAATGATTCCACGTAAATTGTTGGATAACCACAACGAACTCTTACCCCAGAAGGCGAGGGTACATGTGACAGGTTATGGCTTCATTCAAATATAAAAAATCCCACTTAATAAAGACAAAATTGTTGTTCTTTGAACACGGCTTGGGGTTGGACGCGAGTTAACAAGCAAAAGGATAGCGGAACCGGACTTGCACACCGCGTGGTCGATCCCTCTACCGAAACCACGGCCCGGAATCACAAGCGAGTTTGTCATATCCACCATGGTTTTGCGGAGTAGGCGGTATTTCCTGTTGCAGACGATTGGTACGGATGCAACACGTGGCGGTGACGTCAAAGCCACCATTTAACCCTCGCCATCGATGCCGTTAAGCCCGACGTTGAACGGCCAGGGTGCCAAGAGTCGTTGATTTGGAGAAGGGCCATCGGACGGTGGTCGCACGTTGAACTTGCCGGAGGTTAACTAAGGTGTGCGGAGGATAGCCAGGTACGATACAAGTGTTTGATTGGTTATTGATATATATAGGTGGGGCCGGAGTATAATGAAATTGTTTAATTAAACGATTGGCGGATAATTAGCATAAGTCTGGAGCGTGATTGTTGTAAGGCTGGGTGGTGAAATATAGAGCTTAAAGTTCATTACAAGTTATTTATTTAAAAAGAAACGTGGAGTATAAATACAAAGTGTTGAAAGTTAAACATTGGTTATAAGGCTTAGAGATAATATAAAGTCGGGAATATAAATTAAAGTCCAACCATTGTGGATAGTATTTATTTATCAAATTCTACGAATTTGATAAATAAACCCGAAGAAAGAAGAAGTCAATTAAGACTTAGGCTAGAGGAAAAGAACGGGGTAAACCAAGGGAAAATGCTGACAGAGCGATTGTAGACACACCAGCTCTCCTTGGGGGTCCAATTTCAGTTTTGTTGCGTCACACGATGATCTCTCTTCTCTAGCATTTACTTGTATTGAAGATCACTATTCTAGGAATAAGGAGTTATTTTCTCCAAAAATAGCCCTAGCCAAACATTGACAATGCATCAAGGATATCTTTCTATGCTTCATAAGCACATTTGTTCTACTTCTAAATCATGTCTTGGAAGTGGTTGTTGTGTTGGAAATTATTCACCAGTTGGTTTCATACCACTAGTACAAAGTGGCTAATTTGTTACTAAAAAAACGACTAAATTTGCATATAAACGACTGTTTTTCGGTCGGTGACCAATAGTAGCTAATTTACAGTATCTTATAACACGACCAACTTTTAGTCGTTCTTAGCTTAGTCACTAATTGGTTATCTCAATTTTGTTATCTAGTTGTATATTTGGTCATTGATTTGGTCATTGATTTAGTCACTGATTTGGTCACTAATTTAGTCATTCATTTTGTCTTTCATTGTCACTGATTTAGTCATTCATTTAATCATTCATTTGGTCACTGATTTAGTCATTCATTTAGTCATTGATTTGGTCCTTGATTTGGTCATTAAATGTCACAATTAATGACCAAATATACAACAAAATATATTACTATATGATCACCCGAGAAAACCAATTAATGACCAAAGAACTATGACCAACATGTTGGTCGTGTTATAAGATACTGTAAATTAACTACTAATAGTCATATATATGCAAATTTTAGTCATTGTTTGAAACCAATCAATGACCGAAGAAATGTGACTAAATTTTAGTCGTGTTATAAAATACTGTAAATTAGCTACTAATAGTCGTATATATACAAAATTTAGTCATCATTTGTAGTCACAAATTTATCATTTGCAATAGTCATTTATTCATTATATAAACGGCTAATTTAGTGGTTTATATTCATTTCATTAATAATCATTATAAATGACTAATTTAGTCGCATATTCATTTTATTTGTGTTCATTATTAATCAACATAAATTAATTTGTATGATTTAAAAAATGTCATACAATGTGCATGTTCATCTAATATGAAAACACAAAGTCGCATATTTTAATTACAATACTAAACAACATCAAGTGCAACTATAAATAATTTCAACCACATAAATTATATTATATGAAACGTTAAAACATTACAATATGAGTTTCCAACTTTATATTAGTTGGACTACAATTTACACATGAAATGATGTTTCATCACTTCAAAACATTATCGTTGTATTGTCAAGGCATTACAGGTGAATTCACCAACTCTGAAGACTTGATCATCAGTCTTTATATGTGTGTCTTATGCAAGATATTGGTTCTAAAGGTATCACCAGACCAGTTCTCCTCTCTCTTTTTGCATTTGTCGCTCCAACGTTATTGCTCTTCTCTTTTTTCAATTCATGCTTCTTACCATCAATACTGATTTCATTTTCTGAAAACAAAAGAAAATACAATGCACTGTAAGAAATGAAAGACAATGAACACTAAAATATAACATAAATTAGATTATAAATAGTTTATACAACATATACCTTAACATCAACAATGTCAAAGCAATTTTCCTTCAGCATCAATTTCTGCAAAATAAATGTCATGTTATTCTTTCCCATTTCTCAACATGCTACATACGTTAATTTGAAAATCACATAAAACCAAGAGAAAACCCTTTTCTAACCAAAATAAACAAACAAATAGTGCCTCTAATAAAAATTCATTACAATATTAGCAAATGAAAAGAGAGCAAGTGGACCATTTGTGTTGTTTGCTTTGCCTATTTTTGTTATGAAGTGCTCGAGCTTCAGGAACCAACAAATGTGAGCACGAGCTAAAAACTAACCAACCATTCACTTGTCAACATGAGAGATCACAAATAAACCACAAAATTGATCAGGCATTAAAATTGTGAGTAGACTACCTTGAAATTTTCTTCTTGAGAAATACCTCAAAATCCCCTCGTTTCTAATAAGCTTCCTGGCTATGTACCTCCATCCTTGATTTCCCTTGCTATATCTTGAATAAAAAATATCCCTTCAACAACCAATTTTGTGAGAATCCTACTAAGTAACTCAAGAGCCTTGTGTGCATCAACAGTAGCATCTTCCAATGAAAATAGTACAATCTCCAACCTAGAAACATCAAAATTATATATAGTTATAATGTTGAAAAGTGTAACTAGGTAGGTCTTCCTTATAATGACTATGTAATTATGTAGTTATGTAAAGATGAAGTCAATAATAATAAAATGAATTTTTGGTTTACTTGCTTCGTGGGTTTCATGAGCAAGATTCTTAGTATAGGTCTATAGACTTCTTCTTGATGTCTATTAGGTACATAAGTGTAATTAGGAGTCATGTAAAAGGAGTGAAGAATACCCTCCAGGACATTGCAGAAGAATGGCTTACAAACGTTGAAGATATGCCTGAAGTCAACCTACAAACAAATGTAAAGTCAGCCTACTTAATGGCTATAAGGTCGATTTAATTACTTGGCTAGAACTACTATATATACCCTACATATGTTGCGGTTAAGAGAACATATCTGCGGATGATACTGAGGTTATACAATGTGCAAAAGAAGAAATTTTTACGGATTCTACTGAGGCAATACAGCGTAAAGAAGGGAGCAAAGATTAAGTTAACGTCTGGGGTAGAACACATTAAAAGAAAGCACAGATTTGTGGATCTGTCTCTGAGGTACTGCGGATATTTAAGTAACAATTACAGTCAAGTTTGAAGTTAACAAAAGGTGGAAGAAAGAATAGGAATTACATATTAGTTTGAAGGTATAACAAATAAGATCTAAGGACAAGATTGTCTACGTATAAGTCTGAAGGTGACAACGTTTGAAAGATAGCAAATACAAGAACAATTTTGATTGTAGACTTATCTAAAGGAAGAACTGAATGATACACCTTCCAAGGTAACTGAAGGACGTATTCTACAGAAGCAGTTAAAGGTTAGTAATTGCTGAAGTAACTGAAAGATTGAGATATTGACTAAAGGATATGATTAAGTTATCTCTGAGGAAAGAATTGTAAAATTCAAAAACCTCAAGTAAGGAAGGTAAATCAGAGATTTACCTTGCTAACTTATTGCAAAATACTCAGTTACAAGAAAGATCAATTTTGTCTCTACATTTGTATAAGCACTTTGATAATTGACTTGATGAAGGATGAACTCAGCAAGCTCACAAGTAGTTATCAAGAAGAGAATTTGTATTAATCTATAGCCCTTAAATTCTCAACATGGTATCAACGTTATGGTTATGATCAAAGGCAGTTTGAAAGGACTCGAAACATTCTAAAAGGACCTATGTCAAAAGGGCTCAAATCATAGTAAGATAGTCCAATAATTAAACTAGGTGCAAGTTCACAAGAAGGGTCAATCTCAATGACATCACCGTGTTGAAATTACCTCTGCCTCAATTCAGTACTACTCTTATAAGATTATTTCGATACCACGGCAGTGAGGAGAATGAGTTATAAAGGTGTATTTACAGTTAAGGCTCGGTGTGACAAAAAGATATCAGTATAATCCGTATTACAGTGAAGATATTCAGTGTTATAATCACAGGTCAACTACAGTATCGGTATAATCAATCACATGATAAGTACAACACTACAATTTGGAAATACCACAGTAAAAAATCTATCACTGTTTCGTGCTACCACAGTGAGAAAGGTCTCACTGGTTCGGTGCCATCACAGCTTGATGAGAAGTATGCCATTTCAGTTTGATGGTATCATGACATAGGGTCTCACAGAAATGGTCAACAGAAGTTAGAGACATGTACAGTGAAGTATTTACAATCGAAGCACAAAATAAGGTCAAAACAGTAATATGTATAAATAGTGAAATAGTACATTCAAGGATCTCGGAATAGCAGCTTACATTGAGTTTGAAAGAATCTGAATTCTTTCCTATGAAGTTGACAGTGCAAGAACCAACTAAAAGAAAGAACTAGTTTGAAGGTATAACAAATCAGATCTAAGGACAATATTGTCTACATATAAGTCTGAAGGTGACAGCGTTTGAAAGATAGTAAATACAAGAATAGTTTTGATTGCAGGCCTAGCTAAAGGAAGAACTGAATGATACAACTTCCAAGGTAACTGAAGGACGTATTCTACAAAAGCAGCTAAAGGTTAGTAATTGCTGAAGTAACTGGAAGATTGAGACATTGACTAAAGGATATGATTAAGTTATCTCTGAAGAAAGAATTGTAAAAGTCAGAAACCTCAAGTAAGGAAGGTAAATCAAAGATTTACCTTCCTAACTATATTGCAAAATACTCATTTACAAGAAAGATCAATTTTGTCTCTACATTTGTATAAGCACTTTGATAATTGACTTGATGAAGGATTAACTCAGCAAGCTCACAAGTAGTTATCAAGAAGAGAATTTGTATTAATATATAGCCCTTAAATTCTCAACATATAATTCATAATCGCACATGACCATAGACTGTAGCAGTCTTGAAATAAACTCGAACTTGAATAAGAACAAACACAAAATTTCAATTTTGTGGTTTATATGATAGCCATTTGATAATAGCTCACTCAACATCCATGTTTTAGGCAGTATTTGGTGTCTTTTTATGTGGAAAATTTTCCAATGGGGCTAGATGTTTTGACCTTTTCTTTTTGGATCTAAGCTTAATATGAATATGTATTGGATTTTTGTTTTAAATGAAAAAATAGGCTCTTTTTTTTCCTTTTCTATTTTTCTCCCTTTACATATATATGTTGTGAATTTGTGTAATTTTAAACAAAATAAACAATCATGTTAATATGTTTTAGCATATTGCAATTTTAAAATTTGTAGCTAGAGTTTTGGAGGAAGCATGAGAATTCTACCTGCTTTAGCCAGCATTCTTGATGCTTGTGCTGATATATATCTGGAGAATAGCAACCAGGTTAAAATGGACAGTAAACCCAAATGTTACGCTTCTTTTCACCTTTTGATTGGTCTAAGCAAGCCTGACAACAATCTGCACCACTTTCTTTATGGTGCATCAGACCCCATTTAACTGTCGCTCCGTCATACTCTGTATGTGGTTCTGCATGGCATTCAGAAGGAAGTGGCCTGCCAGGTATGATTCCATATTCTGCAGAAATAATATCAAACTATGCATCCAGCTTTAATTTCACCATTTTAAGCTAGGATTCTCCAAACCCTTGCTGGCCTTGGACAAATTGAACAAAGAAACAATATAACTCATTCAAAAATAACACACCTGGGAAAAGGTGGAAAATAAAACAGATCTTAAAAAAAAAAACTTTGAATTTTAACAGCTCTTCACTTCAAAATGCTAAATTCCATTCTCCCGCATGTAAGTAATCAAATTGTTAAATTTAGCAACATAACAATAACCTTAAATATGCTGAAAAAAGGAACCTAGAGAAATTGTCAGGAAACCATAATCCTCAAGTCATAAACTTAAAAATAGATAAGACTGATATATGAATACTTTGTAAAACACGCTCTCAAGACATAATTCAATGAAGAGGACAAAATAATTTGGTGATGCTAACCTAGTAGTCAAAATCCCAAGAAATCAAAAGTGCAAACACCAAACTAAGATTGCCCATATATTCATTACTGATCTCAGTTCCATCCACCAGCATCTTTCCACTATCCTTGCTTGAAGCTTCAAGAGGTAATGAGAATCCAGCTTCCTCCAACACCGGGCCCCAGTGAGTCTCCAATACTTTTGCCACCGTCTCTGTTCATGGGAACCCCAATACATAATGTATAAACACACGCCCAAATTTGGGAGCTGTGGACCAAAAGGAGCAGGGTGGAAAAGAACCTGATGTCACAAAAAAAATTCTATGCCATCACAACTAGCGGACAAGCCATTAGTTGAAGTCACAAATAAGCTGAATAGAAAAAATGCATACCAGTATCTTTGGCTTCTGTGGAGGAATTCACACTGTCTTTCATTGCTTCACGTTTCTTAGCTTCTTCAAGCTTTTTCGTCCGCCATTATTCAAGGGCTATCACTTAAAAAAATGTAAGCATTAACAACATATTGATGTAATTGCCAAATTCTAAAACAGTCAATAGTTTGCATTGTTACTGAACTAGGTAACACTTTAATTTTACATTATTACTCAACTATTGGGTTAACAATTTCTAACTTTTGAGGAATCCAGAGCTAAAAAGTCGCTGAGATTTATATAATGAGAAAATGTATGAGCTCCCACATGTCAATTGTTAGAAGCTATGTGAATGGTGGAATATATGCTAGAGCACTCATAGCATATGGCAGAGGGTGTTCATGATGTTATATTCCCAAGGGTGAATGATATTGATCCTTTAATTTGATTATGTGAGGTCTCTAAGCACTTCAATGGTTTACAATTACCTAGTACCTCTGTAGGAATTTCCCCTGATATTTGATTGCCCTGGAATTCAAGGCAAAGCTCTAAAGTCTCTGTTATGAAGCAAAAAGGGAGCTATAAATATTCCCTAAAAATTGGTTTTCATTTAATAATAATCGATAAAATGGTTGTTCTTTCATTATCCCTTCATCTATTAGTGGTGGAGAAAGCAAACCAGTGAAGTTGTTACTGTTTGAAATCATGAAACACCGTTAGACCCTTAGATAGAATGGAAGTGACTGGATTACTTCCCCAAACACCACACATAAAGAGATTAGATAGAATGGAATTATTTGGATTGCTTCCCCAAGACCACACATAAAGAGAGATGAATAAAGAGCAGCAAAGGTGACCTGAGCTTGCAAACTATCGAAAAACTCATTTATTGAAAGCAGTGGTGGTTTGGTGAAGCTATTATTTGAGCAAGCTGAAATGTTGCTAGATAATTTGTTTCCACTAACATTAAATAAATGCATAAAAGAAACTGGAAATTCAGAAATCATCCCTCTAAGTTGATTGCCTCTCAAGCTAGAAATACAAGTTCCTGCATCTACTTAAAACTATAAGAATTTGACTAGTCAAAAGATTTTGACACAAATTAAACATTCACCCCAACCCTCAGGGAAGGTTTCATTTTGAGTTTTTTGTAGAGCCCAAATAATCTTCACATGAGGAAGTGTGATAAGATCGGTAGGAATATCTCCTTGAAAATAGTTGAGCTCCAATTTTTCACTGTTTGATAAAACACTAGTAGGCTCAGAATCAATATAGTTTTTTCCAAGGGTGTAGTCCAGCGGATTTGTGAACACAAGTACATAATGCTCATGGCAATTTCCCAGCTCCTTGTGAATCTCATGAGTGAAGGAGTTCCTTAAAACATCTAGCATGGATTGTTTGCCAATCTCTATTGGGATAACTCCATCTAAAATATTTGGAAACAGGGAAATGAAACTAAGTCTAGAACAATTCCCCAACTGTGCAGCTCCAATTTTTCACTGTTTGATAAAGGTGACAACGTTTGAAATAGCAAATACAAGAACATTTTTGATTGCAGAGTTATCTAAAGGAAGAACTGAATGATACAACTTCCAAGGTAACTGAAGGACGTATTCTACAGAAGCAGCTAAAGGTTAGTAATTGTTGAAGTAACTGGAAGATTGAGATATTGACTAAAGGGCTCAAATCATAGTAAGACAATCCAATAATTAAGCTAGGTGCAAGTTCAAAAGAAAGTTCAATCTCTGTCACTATGAAAAGAAGGATCTCGGTAACATCTCAATCTCAATGATATCACAGTGTTGAAATTACCTCTGCCTCAATTCAGTACTACTCTTATAAGATTATTTTGATACCACAGCAGTGAGGAGAATGAGTTATAAAGGTGTATTTACAGTTAAGGCTCGGTGTGACAAAAATATATCAGTATAATCCGTATTACAGTGAAGATCTTCAGTGTTATAATCACAGGTCAACTACAGTCTCGGTATAATCAAACACATGATAAGTATGACACTACAATTTGGAACTACCACAGTAAAAAATCTATCACTGTTTCGTGCTACCACAGTGAGAAAGGTCTCACTGGTTCGGTGCCATCACAGCTTGATGAGAAGTATGCCATTTCAGTTTGATGGTATCACATAGGGTCTCACAGAAATGGTCAATAGAAGTTAGAGACATGTACAGTGAAGTATTTACAATCGAAGCACAAAATCAGGTCAGAACAATAATATGTATACACAGTGAAATAGTACGTTCGAGGATCTCGGAATAGCTGCTTACATTGTGTTTGAAATAATCTGAATTCTTTCCTATGAAGTTGACAGTGCAAGAACCAACTAAAAGAAAGAACTAGTTTGAAGGTATAACAAATCATATCTAAGGACAAGATTGTCTACGTATAAGTCTGAAGGTGACAGCGTTTGAAAGATAGCAAATACAAGAACAGTTTTGATTGTAGACCTATCTAAAGGAAGAACTGAATGATACAACTTCCAAGGTAACTAAAGGATGTATTCTACAGAATCCGCTAAAGGTTAGTAATTGCTGAAGTAACTAGAAGATTGAGATATTGAATAAACAGTCGAACATTTGCAAGATTGATGTGAATCATCTCTTGGAAGAGCTAATTGAAGAACAACGAATTGCAATCCAACAAGAACGAGCCCGGAAAATTGATGAACAAAATAAGATGTTTAGCGCCAAGAAACTTTGCCTTCTTTTGGACCTTGATCACACACTTCTAAATGCAGCTAAGGTGTCATAAAAATAAAAACTGTCTTGTTCTACTTCTAGTGATTTCTAGGCAAAGAGGGATGTGAAGTAAATGAACTGATGATAATATGATTATATAAATGTTGCTAATTCATGATGTTGTTTGTCCAAAAGTTTATTGAAATAGATCATGTGCACGAGGAAATGCTAAGGAAGAAGGAGGAGCAAGACCGAGGGAAACATCAACGTCAGCTTTTTCTCTTTCCCCATATGGGAATGTGGACTAAATTATGGCCTGGAATCTTGAATTTTTGGGACAGGGTTAGTAAAATTTGGATTGAAATATTATTATCCTTGCAAGCTGTAGTTTCTTACTGGGAACATTTGATTTACAATGTGGAATTGAAAACTTCCTTGTATGCCAATAGATGGATCTGTTCTTATTTTCATCTAATTCATTCTGTGATGGTTTATGTTGCAGGCAAGAAAGTTGTATGAACTACATGTTTATACAGTGGGCAACAGAGTTTATGCCACAGAGATGGCCAAAGTACTTGATCCCACAGGAACTTTATTTGTAGGACGTGTTATTTCAAAGGGTGATGAGGCCAACCTATATGGAGATGATAGGCTACCTAAAAGTAAATATCTAGACGGTGTTTTGGGAATGGAATCTGCAGTCGTAATTATCGATGATTCTGCAAGGGTTTGGCCTCATCATAGACATAATTTAATTGTGGTGGAAAGGTAAGCTCATTTCAATTCTTTTCCAGTGTCCAATCAAGACCTTACAACTGTTATTTTCTGCCTTCAAAAATCGGTAGTTAAATATATATGTGACTGTTCCTAAGAACTTTGAGACTGCCATGTATAGATACATGTATTTTCCCTGTAGTAGGCGCGAATTTGGATTGTTGGGGACGTCACTGTTAGAGGCAGACGTTGATGAGAGGCAAGAAGATGGAACACTGGCATCTTCTTTAGCGGTGAGATGCTAAAATTAATCTATAACAAACATTGGTTTTGTGACTTCTCACAATTTAGAGATATTTCCCAAGTTCATCATATGGTCGCATTTCTAACACATATACCCTACAATTCAAACATGGGTGATTGAGAAAATTCACCATAATTTTTTCTCAAAAAAACAGTTGCATGAAGTGGATGTCCGGGAATTTCTTGCAGCTGAACAACAAAATATTTTAAAGGATTGTAAAGTGGTTTTCAGTAGGGTTTTTGCAGTTGGGAAAGCGCAGCCACATCTTCACCCTTTGTGGCAGATGGCTGAACAATTTTGTGCAGTATGCACAACACAAATTGATGACGAAGTGACTCATGTTGTAGTCCTTGCCCCTGGGACTGACAAGGTATGCATTTTACCTTTTGTCAAGTCCAATCTTGGAAACTCACAGAATCTTTGGCAGTAGTTCCAACATTCCAAGTTAATAATGTCAAACACTATTTCCAACCCTTGGTCAACTCATGCAATTAGTTTCCCAAACTATGCCATTATAACTTAGTCAAGTCAAATTGTTCCCAGTTCATATACATTGAACCCATCAACCAATCTAGATAGAGAAGATGTGCTTCAACAAAAACACATGAATGTAGAAGGTTTAATAAACATGGTAAATGCAACCAAGAAAGAAAATCAACTTACAGCTCAAGAACAGGCAAAACCTGGAAAGCTTAAGTCTTCCATTTGCAATATTGATGCTAATTGACTTCTAGACAAGTCCCTCAATCTTGTCACACATATATCTATTATTTTGGACTCTTTAATCAACAATGGTAGTTGTATCTTAAGAGTCTTTGCCAGAGTCATTAAATGTAAATAAGCGAACAAGAGAATGTGGATCTCAGTCATTTTTCTTCATTCTTCCAACAACAAATAATAATTTTAGAGAATGTTGCCACTATTGTAACACTTGGCAAGGGAATTGTCATACATAGATTAAGGAACTAAAATTGAAATCCTCGTTGACTTGGAGCAAGAATTCACTGAATCTTCTAAATCTCCAGAAGAAGATATTAAACAAGACATAGCACTTCCAAAGGATTCAAGCATGGTTATGCCCCTCTCACAGAGTTTTCCAAATGAAATTACCACAATCACACAAAATCATATGAATCCTTGTGGTGATGTGAATCATTTCTTGGAAGGGCTAAGTGAAGAACAATGAATTGCAATCCAACAGGAACGAGCACAGAGAATTGATGAACAAAATAATATGTTTAGCGCCAAGAAACTTTGCCTTGTTTTGGACCTTGATCACATACTTCTAAATTCAACTAAGGTGTCATAAAAATAAAAATCATCTTGTTCTACTTCTGGTGATTCCTAGGCAAAGAGGGATGTGAAGTAAATGAACTGATGATAATATGATTATATAAATGTTGCTAATTCACGATGTTGTTTGTCCAATAGTTTACTGAAATAGATCATGTGCACAAGGAAATTCTAAGGAAGAAGGAGGAACAAGATCAAGAGAAACCTCAGCGTCAGCTTTTTTGCTTTCCTCATATGGGAATGTGCATTGTGGACTGCATTGTGGACTAAATTGTGGCCTGGAATATGGAATTTTTTGGACAGGGTTAGTAAAATTTGGATTGAAATATTATTATCTTTGCAAACTGTAGTTTCTTACAAGGAACATTTCATTTACAATGTGGAATTGACAACTTCCTTGTATGCCAATAGATGGATCTGTTCTTATTTTCATCTAATTCATTCTGTGATGGTTTATGTTTCAGGCAAGCAAGTTGTACGAACTACATTTTTATACAATGGACAACAGATTTTATGCCACATATATGGCCAAAGTACTTGATCCCACAGGAACTTTAATTGCAGGACGTGTTATTTCAAAGGGTGATGAGGCCGACCTAGATGGAGATGATAGGCTACCTAAAAGTAAAGATTTAAACGGTGTTTTGGGAATGGAATTTGCAGTAGTAATTATCGATGATTCTGCAAGGGTTTGGCCTCATCATAGACATAATTTAATTGTGGTGGAAAGGTAAGTTCATTTTAATTCTTTTCCAGTGTCCAATCAAGACCTTACAACTGTTAATTTCTGTCTTTCAATATTGGTAGTTAAAGATATATGTGACTGTTCCTAAGAACATGGAGACTACCATGTACGGAACATGTATTTTCCCTATAGTAGGCGCCAATTTGGATTGACGGGAACGTCACTGTTAGAAGCATACGTTGATGAGAGGCTAGAAGATGGAACGCTGACATCTTCTTTAGCGGGGAGATGCTAAAATTAATCTATAACAAACATTGCTTTTGTGACTTCTCACAATTTAGAGATATTTCCTGAGTTCATCGTATGGTCACATTTCTAACACATATACCCTGCAATTCAGACACAGGTGATTGAGAAAATTCACCATAATTTTTTGTCAAACAAACAGTTGCATGAAGTGGATGTCCAGGAATTTCTTGCAGCTGAAAAACAAAATATTTTAAAAGATTGTAAAGTGGTTTTCAGTAGGGTTTTTGTAGTTGGAGAAGCACAGCCACATCTTCACCCTTTGTGGTAGATGGCTGAACAATTTGGTGCAGTATGCACAACACAAATTGATGACGAAGTGACTCATGTTGTAGCCCTTTCCCCTGGGACTGACAAGGTATGCATTTTACCTTTTGTCAAGTCCAATGTTGGAAACTCACAGAATCTTTGGCAGTAGTTCCAACATTCCAAGTCAATAATGTAAAAAACTATTCCCAACCCTTGGTCAAATCATGCAATTAGTTTCCCAAACCATGCCATTATAACTTAGTCAAGTCAAATTGTTCCTAGTTCATATACATTGAACCCATCAACCAATCTAGATAGAGAAGATGTGCTTCAACAAAAACACATGAATCTAGAAGGTGGAATGCACATGGTAAATGCAACCCAGAAAGAAAATCAACTTATAGCTCAAGAATAGGCAGAACCTAGAAAGCTTAAGTCTTCCATTTGCAATATTGACGATAATTCACTTCTAGACAAGTCCCTCAATCCTATCACACAAAACTCTATTATTTTGGACTCTTTAATCAACAATGGTAGTTGTCTCTTAAGATTATTTTCCAGAGTCAATAAACATAAAGAATCGAACAAGAGAATGTGGATCTGAGTCATTTTGCTTCATTCTTCCGACAACAAATAATAATTACAGAGAATGTTGCCACTGTTGTAACACTCGGCAAGGGAATTGTCATACAAAGATTAAGGAACTAAAATTGAAAAATGTCTATTAAGGATACTTTGATAAATTTTCAACAAAGATAAATGGTCATAGGGCATTGCTTCAAGTTTCAACAGACCTTGGATATTCCTCACATGGAACTTTAGGACTATATTATGAAGGAGGAGTGGATCTTTGGAGGCCATGTCTTGCTTGGTCAATTGAGACCCTAACAGACTCTTGAAAGAAAATGAATTTTTACTTTTGAAGACCAACCACACCATTACTCGGTTCATGTAATCACCCAATTCTTCTTATAAAGATACAAGGAAATTCCATCTTTCCTAGCATATGCTAAATTTATTGAATGATTTGGATGATTGATAGTGTGAGAAAAGATCCTAAATGCAAAGGAGGAATATCAGCAGGAGGGTAGGAAACAAATTTATACCACTCTTGCAATCACCGTAGAAGACTTAGCACATGATGACATGGGTATCATGCTATGCCTTTTTTCTACACTGGAAAATGGAAATTCAACCAACATATGAAAAAATCCTGAGCATAGATGGAGATAATGCACTAGACTGTAGTTCTAGTTTTCCTGAGAATGAGAGTAATAAGACACTCATAAATGAAGGGAAATCCTGAAGATCCCTTAAGTCTCAAGATACCAAAACTCCTATCTGTGATTTTGAATATGGTAGAAACTTTGGCACACTTAATTATGTCCATCTCCAATCAACATTGCCTATTAAATTTGAACATAGCAGTGCAAGATTTGATATTTTTCCTTTGATAGTCATCCTACATATGAGTCTATGACATGGACTCTGATGAGGAATAAAAGAAGGTTGATCATATCAACAAGATGTTTTGTGAACCATATGAGACAAAGGTAGAAAGGTCCATTCCATTTGTTGAAGGAATCCTTATTGAAGATGAATAGTATTGTCATATTGAAAGAACAAACCAATATCTAGGAAAACAAGAGGACTCATGCAAACCCATAATTGGTTAACTACACAGTGAGCAAAATCATTTCTAGGTTTGTCTCTTATTGTTCATAGGTATGATAATTGATCTCCAAAGGAGTTCCTTCTCCTAACTATAAATTATATTCGGGTAGCTTTAATTTCTCATATAAAACAGCTCCCTGTCTGCAACACTGATGTTCATGGCCAGCATAAAACTGTTCCTATGTTTGACCCAGAAACGTTGGAACTCACGAACTTGAGGATAACGATGGATCTCTGGCTTGAAGAATTCAAGTATTAGCTCCCCTCATATTTCCTTGAATAGTGTCTGCCACAACATGATGCTATATTTATCAATACCCTAGCTGTCCAAGAGTATTCCCATCTTGGATATGGGATCCTAAAGCTTGCTAAAAAGATCCCAGCAAAATGCCCTGATCTAAGCCTAATTTATCTGAATGTTTCATTCATGAATATGAGGTCACAAAAAAGTTACTAAGAGAAATACCTGCAACAAATTTATGGAAGATTTATCAGCGTGCACAGGGTTGAGAAATGGAAGGTCATTATTCATAAAAAAGCACCCAAATACATACTAGAGTGATGAAGTTGATAATTTAGTGAAGACAAGAACGTCTCAGAGCTTAAGCATACCACAAATTCCAGCACTCCAGGGACAAATGAATGAAGCCATCAAACTATTTCTTGCAAGGTTTCAAACTTCAAGGTAATATCCTTTAGCTCCAAGACACAGAGTGCATAGACTAAAATGGTTACCAAAAATTAGTATCCCTGGGAAAAGAAGATGGTAGGAACTCCAAAGGGTTATAAATTAGCTCAATTAAAAAGAAGCTTCACAAATAGGAAGCTATTCGTGTTTCAAGTTATCTTACACATTCCAGAAGGGGTCTTATAGTTATAATGGGGATAAGGCAACATATTCACCCAATTTGAATGATTTTTCCTGTCATACTATTATGTCACTCAACCCCTTTGATTGTTATTTCTAGATAAATAAGCTCAATGACTCCCCTCACACATTAGGATGTTATAATTATTAATTCCAAGCAAAATGAAGAAAGCTCTAATTAATTTCCTAAAAAAATGAATGACAAGGTAGAAGAACATACCAAGCCTTAAAAATTGACCCTGGCCAAAGCGATGAAACACCATATTTTTGACCTGACTAGGTCTAGGTCAGTCAAGTCCAATGTTGGAAACTCATAGAATCTTTGGCAGTAGTTCCAACATTCCAAGTCAATAGAGCCAAACACTATTCCCAACCCTTGGTCAACTCATGCAATTAGTTTCCCAAACCATGCCATTATAACTTAGTCAAGTCAATTTTTTCCTAGTTCGTATAAATTGAACCCATCTTATCACGTGAATCCAGAAGTTGTACAATATTTTGGCATGCGATCTTAAGATATGTTTTTAGGAGTAAAGAATGTGTTAATCCCGTGATTAGACAAATGAATCTTATGAAGTCAAGAAGTCACAGCCTTCTCTTGTATTAGTTCTTGGACATATCAATAACAGGGTCAAAATTGATTTTAGGAATCTTATTAATAACTCTGTTGCATGGGTCAGATCTCATTAAGGCCAATTTCAACATATTTGCAGATATAAAGTTGGCCCTGGTTACTGACATTTCAAAATAAATCACAAAATTCTGGTACTCTGTAAAATAAAAATACTTACTGCTTCCTCACAACTCAGGAGGAGGCACACAATAGCTTTCCATTGACCAAAAGCTTTAAGTGATTGACCCATTTTCATTTTAAAAAGTTCAAATAAAAATTCACCCGTATACGTTTTTCTGCAGTTGAGATAATTGTTTTAAATTAAAAACACATCAGATAATGATCATTCAAGTGGATGTGCATACCAAGAAAGCTATGAACGAAAATTGAAGCTCTCCAAGTAGCAAATCTTCCAATCCTCCATATTTATGATCGAAAATATTTTCCAGCAGTTGTGTCTGAAAACAAAAGAATAAATTATAAAGAGGGATATCCAACTGAAAAGAAAACACGTAATGTTCCAATTAGAAATGCTAAAATAATCACTACCAAGAAATAATCATCGCAGTCATCACTGATTGTATCAGACCAAAAATAGAAACAAAAGCAGACATGGAGGTAATTTAAGATAAGGTTGCATCCATAAACACTATTATAGTCTCCATAGTCATGCATAAATAGCATAGATATATCAGGATCCTAAGTGTAGAATGACATTGGGATGGATACGGTGTGTCTCAATGGGATCTCATTATCACAATAGTAGTAAACCATCATAGATAAATAGACTTTATTCTTGTCTTCTAGTCACCAATGAGACTAAAAGACACACCACAACGTGTACAGGGATGCAACAAGATGGAAAAAGTCTCAACGCAAACTTCCACATGTTAAATTTCCATAAAACCTAGCAAACTAATTTCCTAACTTAATATGCACAGCGTAAATAAATCAGAAGACAAACACATCAAAGTTCAAACCATAGAAAATAAGATATACCCAGGAAACCCAATGGTGAAATTTGTAGCTATGGTCGGTTTTGATAATCAATGTTTTAGCCCTTCAAATATATGTAACAATAAATATAAGACATGTTCTTCATGTCGGCTTCAAAAGACAAAAATTTAAATTTCTAAAAATTGAATTTTTGGCTCCAAATGTTAAGTCGGTCCTCCAAAAGATGAAGTTGGCCTGGCCCTTTAGACACACCACTTTAGTTTCATCTATTCACCATATATACTCATTAGACTTCATCAATTCAGAGGCAATTCGGATCACTTCCGTTCAAGCGAAGGATCAAATTAAGAGCAAGTCAAGTTTCCATCTTCTATATAATTGCTTAATGATGAAATTGAATATGAAAAGGATTAAATCAATAGAAGTAATTATTAGTTTAGAAGGCATATGAAGAATCAACATTGTATCAACATGGTATCAGAGCATGGTTGAAGCTTTCATCGTGAAAGAGCAGCTTAGCCAAGTCTTCTTGCTTTCAAGGAGACAGAATCCTTAGTCAACTAATCTGTGTTAAGAAAATAGGTGTTCCCTAGCAGTACTCAAAGCCACCTTACATCCAAGTTTCTATTTTGAATATTCTAGATATGAGGCCTCAAAACAGGGCCAAAATTCTCAGAGGCTAAAAGGCCTCAGTACGAATCTGTATTAGGCCGAAAAAGCCTCAGAAGCTAGTTGCGGGGAGCCGAGAGAATCAGGATGTCCTCAGGAAGATTGATCAAGGATGAAACCCTCAAATTCTGGGAAAATTAAGTTTCAGATAAAGGGGACTCGAATTCTTGATAATTCAAATCCATAATTCTTTAGAAATTATGGACAGAAGGTGCAAATGATGATTATTGAGAAGGCCCAGAGACATCAATTGAAGCTGAAAGCAAAGGAATTCATGTTTCATCACTATGTTATACTAATATTACACAAGGGATTGATTTCAATATTTAAAAGGCGACATCCATAAGCTTTCACTGAAGAAGAGGCTGAGTTCCTCATCAGTCCTTTCAAAGATTGAAATTCTCTTGAAGGTTGTGTAATGATCAGCACTGAAGATTGTCTGCGATTGCTGCCTTTCATTTGAAGATACCGAGCTATCTCTTTGAACAAATCCTATGGTCAGAATTTGCTACAGACTCTAAAGGAAAGTCTCAACCTAGAAGAATATTCATTCACTAAGATCTGGTCAACAGAATATAGGCCTAGTTGAAAAGTCCAAAAGGTTTTTCCTCGAAGCATTATAAACTTTAAATATCAAGGACCTTGTAGTCATTAGACTAATACCCTTGTATATGTCTCGGATCAAAGAACAGAAATGAAAACCATGGATCTGTTTACCTTGATCTATAGCCAATAAATCTGCACAAGCAGGCATAACACTAACAATGGTTATTGAGTTGGGCTTTGTCCCTTGAGCTTGCATTTTTTTGAAGAATGCCAAGGATTCATGGGGTTGGCTATTCTAAGAATAACCAGTAATGATGGCATTCCATGAAAAAACATTTAGTTCAGCCATTCTTTCAAACAAATTGTGGGCAATGTTAACATTCCCACATTTGGCATACATGTCCACAAGTGCGTTGCCCACAACAACATCAGATTCAAATCCACTTCTTATTGCATAGCCATGGATCTGCTTACCTTGTTGTAGAGCAATAAAATTAGCACATGCAGGCAGAATACTGATCATGGTCATTGAGTTTGGTTTTATGCCCTGGATTTTCATTTCATTCAGGAATGCCAAGGCTTCATTGAGATAGCCATTCTGGGAATAACCAGCAATGATTGCATTCCATGACTCAATATCCCATTTACGTATTCTTGCAAACAATTTGTGGGCAAAGCTAACAACCCCACATTTGGCATACATGTCTAGAATTGCATTGGACATGACAACATCATATTCAAATGCATTTCTTATTGCATACCCATGCATCTGTTTACCTTGTTCCACAGCCAATAGATGCGCACATGCAGACATGACAATAACCATGGTGACTGAATTTGGTTTATGCCCAACAATTGCATTTCATTGAAGAATGTTATGGCTTCATGGGGATAACCATTTCCAGAATAACCAGCAATGATTGCATTCCATAACACAACATTTTCTTTAGGCATTCTTTTAAATAAGTTATATGCAATGTTAACATTCCCACATTTGGTGTACATATCTACAAGCCCAGTTCCCACAACAACATTAGATTCAAATCCACTTCTTATTGCATAACCATGGATCTGCTTACCTTGTTCGAGAGCCAATATATTTGCACATGCAGGAAAAACACTAACCATAGTGATTGAGTTGGGTTTTATGCCTAGAGATTGCATTTCATAGAAGAATGCTAAGGCTTCATGGGGAAGGGCATTTTGAGAACAACCAGCAATGATTGCATTCCACGACAGAACATTTCATGCAGGCATTATTTCAAACAATCTGTGGGAAATGTTAACATTTCCAAATTTGGCATACATGGCTACTAATGTATTTCCGACAAATACATCGGAATCAAACCCACTTCTTATTGCATAACCATGGATCTGCTTACCTTGTTCCAAGGCCAATAAATGGGCACAGGCAGGCAGAACATTAACCATGGTAATTGGGTCAGGTTTTACTCCCTAGACTTGCATTTCAGAGAAAAATGCCAATGCTTCGTGGGGGTGGTCATTCTGGGCATAACCAGAAATGATCGCATTCCATGACACAATATCCCGGTTAGGCTTTCTTTCAAACAATTTGGTAGCAATATTAATATCCCCACATTTTGCATACATGTCTACGAACCCTGTGCTCAAATCAATAGATTCAATTCCACTTCTTATCACATAACCATGGATCTGCTTACCTTGTGGCAGAGCCAATAGATGAGCACATGAAGACAGCGCACTAATAATGGTAATGGAATTGGGCTTCATTCCCCGCACTTGCATTTCGTTGAAGTATGACAATGATTCATGGGTTTGTCCATTCTGAGAAAAACCAGCGATGATTGCATTCCATGAGACAACATCTCGTTCAGGCATCCTGTCAAACACTTTTCGTGCATTATCTAAACTCTGGCACTTGACATACATTGACACAAGCACAATACCCACGAAGACATCCGACGCAAATCCCTTTGTGATGACATCTTCGTGAATCTTTTTTCCTGCTTGCAGATCTGATAGGCGACCACATGCATTGATTACAGAGATAAATACCATCTTGTCCGGTTTTATGCTTATGCGCTGCATTTGAAAATACATTTTCAGTGCTTTGCCGCAGAACCCATTCTTTACATAATCTGCAATCATGTCGTTCCATGTGAGAACATTGTGTAGTTTGAGTTTGTCTATATCCAATTGTGAACATTGGTTTAGGTTGCCCTGCACGTTGGCACCTGCTGAAACTTCTCTAATCTTTTCTTTATTCATCCACCATTGTTTAATTGCTGCTGCAACCAGAGCAGAGGTGGGAGTAGGAGGATAACCTTAAAAATGAAGAAGATAAGAATTAATGTGCAAAACTAAGGGCATATGTAGACGGGTATGTTTGCTGTATTTATAGATGGAAGTTTCATTCATATATGGGCATGAAGAAGAAGGCGTAAATGGCGACAGATCCATTTCACACAAGGCAATGCAGGAGTTGGTGTGCTACCGTAGCATCACCATTGTCACACTAATTTGTTAACCTGTAAGATCAAAGGATTCGAACGAGGGAATAGATCAAACAAGTTCAATCATTTTGTTTATGCTACTTTGGAGTAAATGGCGACATATCCATTTCACACAAGGCAATGCAGGAGTTGGTGTGCTACCGTAGCATCACCATTGTCACACTAATTCGTTAACCTATAAGATCAAAGGATTCGAACGAGGGAATAGATCAAACAAGTTCAATCATTTTGTTTATGCTTCTGTAGTTGAGATAGTTGTTTAAATTAAAAATACATTAGATAATGATCATTCAAGTGGATGTGCATACCAAGAAAGCTATGAACGAAAATTGAAGCTATCCAAGTAGAAAATCTTCCAATCCTCCATATTTCTGATCAAAAATATTTTCCAGCAGTTGTGTCTGAAAAAAAAATAAGAAATTATAAAGAGGGATATCCAACTGAAAAGAAAACACATAATGCTACAATTAGAAATGCTAAAATAATCACTACAAAGAAATAATCATCGCAGTCATCACTTATTGTATCAGACCAAAAATAGAAACAAAAACAGACATGGAGGTAATTTAAGATAAGGTTTCATCCATAAACACTATTACAGTCACAAGATCTATTATCTCTTGCCAAACATCATTGTCACAAGATCTGTTATCTCTCGCCAAATATCACTGTCACAAGGACCAGAGATAAGGGCACATAAACCCTTGACATAGGACTTCTCAAGAAGGTCGCATCGATCTCCTAACAGGCCACATAAGAACAGGACTTGAAGTTCACATGATCAATGCCCTAACTGTAGAGGGTTAGGGCTATTTGGGTCACTCCAAGAGGCTACATCACTTCGCTAGAACAATATCCACCTTCTCAGAGATAGGTCGCATACAATTAGGACAAAATCACAGAGAGAAGACCGCCCATAATACAAGGAGAAGGTCACAAATAATACATAAAAAATACAAGGAGAAGGTCGCATATACTCTCAAAGAAAAGCACCCATATTCATAGAGAAAATGCCATATATATTCATAGAAAAAGGCTTCATATAAGCATAGAGATAGGTTGCAGATATCCATAGAAAGGTTGCGTATATTACAGAGAGTAGGCCGCATATATCCATAAAGATAGGCCATAGACTTGGGATATTTTAAAACAAACAGAGCATATACAAAGCAAGGAAATAAAAAAATATAAAATCCAACTAACCTGTGACTCTGCAAACTTCAATTGTGAATTTACTGCTGCCAACATCCTAAAAAATTAATCATATTATTATATTTTCTCAAATATATCAAAACCCTCAAAACCCTCCCGCCAACTGCAAAAATCCTACCGCCAACATCAAATATTTGGTGCCAACTACCCAGCACATCCAGTTTTTATCTAAATTTTAGAACCAGCTATAACAATTCGACGCCAAAAACCCAGAACCTCATCTTCCTGAACCAGTCTCGGTAAGAACAATCAGTTTTTCTCTGTTCTTGGGCTTTCATACCAGTGACAAGTTTGAGTTTCTTATATATTTTTAATGAAATCAACCATGCTCTCTCCCTGACTTCCACTTTTGACAGACTTCGAATGTGGCATGCCCTCAAAACCTCGTCTTTTTCCGACTTCGACTTTTTGATAGACTTCGAATGTGACATGCACTCAAAACCTTGTCTTCCTGAACCAGTGCTGGTAAGAACAACAAGATTTTCCTCTATTCTTACGCTTTCATACTGGAGACAAGTTCGACTTTCATATATATTTTTAATGAAATCAACCCATGCCCATGTTACACTTAGACTTTTGATATCTGCGGGACGCCCATGTTACCCTTTGACTTTTGATATCTGCGGAACTTCGATTTTTCGAATGTGGCATGCAATCAAATGTTTTACAAATATTTAAACAATTATTTTTTAAATAATTAAAATATTAATATTAATATTTATTATTTTAATTATTAATTAAATATAAAATCACAATATATTTAAAATTTAATTTTATATAATATAATTAAAATAAATAAAATATAAAGATTGATAATTAATATTTTAATAAATTCAATAAAATATAAATATTGATATTTATTATTTTAACAAATTAATTAGGGTTCATATCAAATGTTAAATTGGCGTCGCACAATATATGTATATTAAACATATTATAAATAAATTTAATATGTGTGTGAGTATTTATAGCTTGAGTAGGTTTAATGGTTAAGAGCATGTGTTTCCTCCTAAGATGCCATAGGTTCAAAACCAAAGGGGGTAGATTATGTATGTCTTCGTAGACTTAGTAGTCAAATCGCTATGCAGAGGTGGGTCCCTTATTCCATAAACAAGGGGGTCTCATACACCAATTTGGTGTTCGGCTTGGTCGACGTGACCTTAAAATTAGATTATTATTATTATTATTATAACAAAGTTTCATACACTCTCCAATGGGAGTGAGGTTTGAGCAACACGTGGAAGGCATTTCGCATGCGTAAATACAAGTGGAGCGAGGATGAGGGAGTGTCACACCCTCGAGTTAGTGTCACGACGACGGAGTGCTGGGGCGCACGATGGGCACCCAACTCGAGTATGTGCGACAATGATGTGCAATGGGAGTGCCATATTGGTGAACGCCCACCTTGGGCGTGTCGTGTAGCGATGGGCAGAGTCGTGCTTTTTGGCAGAGGCGACGAGTGGCAACATTAAACGGGTGTGTGCCCCATAGTGGGCAGACGATTCAAAGGCCTCAGGCGAAGTCCTGTTGGTGAGCACGTTCGGTGTTATGCGAGTGTTGTGTAGTGATTGGGCGAGCTGGGCGGGACAGGGCGCGAGCGGCCGATCAGTCGTCGGGGTGGATCAAGAACCCATGGTGGCAAAGGGAATCATGGGTATGATCACTCTGAGGTAAATGAGGGGTAGGGTATCCAGCATTAATGTTTCTTGGAGAACTGTCATCTAGTACTTATCAAAAACCTAATGGAAAGAGTATTGGACACAGCTGAGAGAATTTTAACACTGCAGATGGATTCAGAGAATCTTGTAGTGAAATGTAGCACTTCGAAACCAAAATTGCAAATTTTCATTTATGGCATGACACAATTAAAAATTATTGACATAAATGACTAATTCATATACGTGTTGTACTGGTCATATTTTTATTCTTTGACTATAATAGTCATTTACATTAATCATTATTAATTTTGTCACTTATTATCTAGTCATATATTTTAAGCCAAGGCTAAATTAGTCATTTAAGTTAGTCGCTTTTAGTTTAGTCACTTATTATCTGGTCATATATTTTATCCTTGGACTAAATTAGTCATTTAAGTTAGTCGTTTTTAGTTTAGTCACTGTTGGGAAGGTAAATCCCCTCTGCGGACAGAGGCGATCCCTACTAGCCCAGCAGGGGTCTAGCAACAAACAAACAATGCTATGACGCAAGCTCCTAGTTACGAAATGAAAGACTTGGGATAAGAGCCTACCTGGATTCCAACGCTGGATCTGAAGAAGAAGATGCCCCCGTCCTTCAGCCCTGGCAGATCACAATCCTTCCACGATCTCCGTGGACGAACACCTGCACACAGAAGAGACGAACAGATACATGCATAGGAACCAGCATACGTAACTAAATATCGGTCAGAAAAGATATTGCTCGCATTAACATGATTGCAAAAGGAGTGGAACCATAATCATAGTCATCTATTAAAGTGATAAACGAATAGAAGTTACAACCGAGTTCTGACGTCGCAGCCTCCTTCGTACGGGTCCCCGGTTGTCCGCGTCTCGTAAAGCTCGCCAAGGAAAGGGAAACCTCTCCAGAGTCTCGTAACAATGGTCTCCTTGCTTAATGGGCCTTAAGGGAAAGAAGGGATTCTTTACAGCACAAAGGCACTTGGGAAATAGGGAGATGCAAAGCTTCAGCACTTCAAGACTAGCTTGCCATGGATCTGAGCAAGCTTTTATAGATGGGGAAGGAGGGAGTTGGGATCCCTATTATTATGGGATTAGCCCTATCAACAAGGAAGGTTCCATAGAAGGTGGCAAAACCACTTCCCTTCCATAGAACTCCCGCAGCCAAACCTCCCAACTCAAGATAGGCAATGGTTGTGAGTTTGTTTGAACTCAACTTCCGCCATCCATATTTAAAAAACAGTCCCTAAAATGGGTAGCGCGATTGCTGCTCTATGACAGAGCGCCAAGTGGCGCGACCTCTTTACAGGATTTCCCTGATTGGCGCGAGCACTGAACTGTCTACCCGCGCCAATGCAAAAAGAGCTGTTTTCATGGATTTTGCAAGGAGATGTCTCAAGGGGAAATGAATCTCATACTCAGAGGGATGCATTGATGATGTTTTGGTGCCAACGGTGTTCACGGTCACGTTATGGGTCCTCCATTGTGCCGGACGGGGAATAGTGAGGACGGTGACAAGTGCGCGCGCGGAGCGGTCTTTGCGTAAAGTGGATCTCACACTCTCCTTCATACAGTTTCTTCAAATGCAAGTAGGACTTGAAGATTAAGAAAGATTCTCCCCCATCCCTACCAACACAAGAAGCGGCTCCTCATATCACCAGTAGAACTCCAGAGGGATATTCCTCCCGCCTTCAAGATGGAGGTCATGGAGGAGGCTTCTGCTTCCGTAACATCAGGGGAAGACCTTCTCTTGTCGATGGTAGCCCCTCCGAGTAGTTTGGTCGCTTCCTTTGACTGGAATCGATTTGCAGGATTTCGCCTTCCGTCTTATGTGCCTTTCGAGATCACAGTACAGGCTCTTGGTCTGGTCGTACCTAGCACCATTATAGACGAAGGTGCCTCTGTTAGTATTCTGTCTTCAACTACCTGGCAAGCTTTCGGTTCACCACCGCTTGCGCCTGTTACGCAGAATCTGTTGTCATTCAATAGAAGGACCAGTCAACCGTTGGGGATCCTTCCAAGGTTACCAATTACTTTGGGAGGGAAAACCGTACATATGGATGTGATAGTCGTTCCAGGCCCCTTGGATTTTCATCTGCTCCTTGGGCGCGATTACACCTATGCCATGGGAGCGCTTGTCTCCTCCCTTTTTCGTGTGGCCTGTTTTCCACATGAAGGACGGATTGTGACCATTGATCAGCTGTCGTTCTTTGGTCCCAATGTAGCATCTGGTCCGCCATCACCCCCTCCTGGTTTTTATCCACCCATTGTATCTGCTCCACCGCAGGTCAACTATGTGGCTACATACCCCGTGCCTGTGCTCAGTGATGATGCCATTGTGCATAATGTACTGGGGGCATTGGGTCCTGACTTTCAGGATGTCTCCCTTCCATCAGGAGTGGAACTCTTGGAAGCACCGCCTTCTCGTTTATTTTGATGTAAGTCGGTTAGAGCACGGTTTCCTCCCTGGGTCAAGCTCTTTAAAAAATGAAACCAGGCTCTCGGAGCATAGTTCCTTCGTTTGTGTCAAGCTCCCTAAAAAAATGAAGCAAGGTTGTCGGAGCAGAGTTCCTTGTCTTGTGTCAAGCTCCTTAAAAAATGAAACAAGGGTGTTCTGAGGATAGTTCTTTTAATGTGTCAACCTCGTTAAAATAATGAAACACGTCCTTGTTCAATTCGAGTCTTTGTTTAGATCTCGTAAAATCCCAGTCGAGTCTTTCTCTTGATCTCGTAATTTGAACCTTCACTCCATCTGCCTTTCATATGGAGTGAAGCTTGGGGGGCATGTACCTCGAATTGAGTCACCATGTTGGGGGCATGCTTAACTTTTCAAGCATAGTTTATGTCTGTTTCAAGCTTGTGTAAAAATGAAACCGGTTTCAAGCATAGTTTTTCTTTGTTTCAAGCTTGTGTAAAAATGAAACCAACTTCAAGCAGAGTTTCCTGATTTCAAGCTTGTGTAAAAATGAAAGCTTGCCCATTTTACTCCTTGTGATTGTCGTTTTATCAGCCCGTTTTTGCCAGATGAGCCTTGGTTTTCTCACTCCATCGTCACTATCTGCTTGGCCGATCATATGCCTTCACTTGGTTGTTTTACCCATTCCTGAGGAACCGTTGCGATGAGTGGTCTTCTTAGCCAGCCTCTTAACCTTTACTTTGTTCTGAGCAGTTCCACCATTACCGGAATCAGTTGCTACCCTTTATACCACTCGTTCCTCCAGGAGGAGTCATCTTTCAGCTCTTTTCTGACTCTCTAAACATGAAAAGATTGCCGAGGGCCTTGTCGTTTCGATCTCGTTAAAATGGACACGAATCGACATCTACCCAGTATACGTTTAACCCTTTTTCGGGCTGGGATGGATTGATTACGAAAAAGGAATACCCTAGCCTATCGCGACTAGGAGGTTTTCTCGGATATTATTTTCTACCTTTTCGGATCTGAGGAACTATTTACGAAAAGGGACCTGTGGAGTTTTCTTTTCCACTGTCTTTTCAGACTCTCTAAACATGAAAAGACGCCGAGTTCTTCCTTTGTCAGACTCGTTAAACCATGATGACATCGGATTCAGTCGAAATGACGTTATTCGAGTTTCTCCTTCCTAGGGCTCGTTAAATGTACTAGGATGGATTCGTCCGAAGGATGGGTTTATATGACAAGCATATGGTATCCTCTTCAAGCTTGTGTAAAAATAAAGAGGTACTCACCGAAATGGTGGGGAAAAAATGGAACCATCGTCGTTATCGTCGGCAGTATGTCGCTCTTGAACATGGCACTTGTCTGCATTCGTGTCGGGTTGGGGACATCTCATCTCGTTGTTTCACTTTGCTTCCATGGGTTTGGGTAATCTCTTTTGACCTCTCATCTGTTCACTGCCTCGTCGCCATGACCTTTGATCTGTTGATGTCAAATGCTGCCAAGTCCATTGCCGTGCCGTTTATATGTTCAAGAGAAGTTGGCCTCTGCGAATATCAACCTTCCTCTGTTTCTCATATGATCCTAATTCACAACAAAACATTATGTTCCTCTGTCTCGTGTCGATGATGTGGGAATCATTATGGCCCACCTTCGATCAAGACCACTTCCTGTCGACTTCAACTTATTATCCAGGAAGTTGGTCTAGAGACTCCTGATGGTACCTTGGGGCCTGCATGCCTTAATGGCAGGTTCGTCGCATTCGACGAGAGGTTTTCATTATTGACCTCCGATCGGATGATTCTGCGGGTGTTCGACGTCGGCTCATTTATTCACACGCCGTGGATTGTACCTGTAGTACCTTGAGGACCATTGTCATTATTGGTGGTTCCTCTCGCGTCTGTTAACGGCTTTCATCATTGGCTGGTAATCAGGCGATGTTCTTGCATGTTCGACATCGGCTCACATATTCGCGTGCTAGAACTTGTACTTATTTGGGTCGAGATGGAGCGCAAGACCCTGGATTGTGTCTGTTGTAATCCAGGCTGCGATTGTGGATTATTGTCATGACTCAATAATTGGATGGCTGCGACCATACCTGAGTCTATTTATTTGATCTTAGTTGGATGGCTGCGCCCATACCCTGGATCCGGATTATAGCATACTCTGTTCGGATGGCTGCGTCCATACCATATATATACATCATGTACTTGAGATATCAGTTGTATCTGTCTATGCAGGTTTTCCGACGGCGGGCCTTCAGTTGGACATGTTATCGTAAAGCATTTCACCCCTCTCTCTCTCGGGCCTCATGCTTTAGGGGGCATCTGTTACACAGTAATTTGTCACCGTCCCTACCATTCCCCGTCCCGCACAATGGAGGACCCATAATGTGACCTGTGAACACTGTCATGCACTGAAAACATCACCATTGCATCCCTCTGAGTATGAGCTTCATTTCCCCTTGAGACATCTCCTTGCAAAATCCATGAAAAACAGCTCTTTTTGCATTGGCGCGGGTAGATAGGTCAGTACTCGCGCCACTCAGGGAAATCCTGTAAAGAGGTCGCGCCACTTGGCGCTCTGTCATAGAGCAGCAATCGCGCCACCCATTTTAGGGACTGTTTTTTATATATGGATGGCGGAAGTTGAGTTCATACTCAGAGGGATGCAATGATGATGTTTTCAGTGCATGACAGTGTTCACAGGTCACGTTATGGGTCCTCCATTGTGCGGGACGGGGAATGGTAGGGACGGTGACAAATTACTGTGTAACAGTCACTTATTATCTAGTCGTATATTTTATTCCTAGACTAAATTAGTCATTTAAGTTAGTCATTTTTAGTTCGGTTACTTAAAATTGCTCAAATTTAGTAGTAATTCACTTGAAATAATAACGGTGACTAACTTTTTTAGTCACCTGGTCATTAATTTCATCTTTTTTACTAGTGTACCAAAGTCTTTTTCACATTTTCAGCATCCAATACATGAAAAAGATAATGGTTTAAAACAACATAAATATTTGAAATTTTGCAAGAATTGTCTGGCACACTTTGAATATGAATTTTGAAGTCAAGCGCATGATGCTATATAGGATCAAGTGTCATTTTGAATACCAAATGTTTCACAAGAAACTTCTCAACATGCTACCCTGCAGTAAGGATTAAATGACAATATTGCATCAACTATTTCCATAATAAAAGTGCACCTCGGCCATAAGACTAAACAACGACAAATGTTGTAGATCTAACAAGACCACACAATCAAATGTATTCCACAAGGCCAATACTGTATGAA
The DNA here is from genome assembly GCA_034641835.2 of Pinus albicaulis. Taxonomy (NCBI): domain Eukaryota; kingdom Viridiplantae; phylum Streptophyta; class Pinopsida; order Pinales; family Pinaceae; genus Pinus; species Pinus albicaulis. Next base: position 930,456,010 of record CM076569.1, on the reverse strand, counting down.
AAATGAAAAGGAGTTTGCAACCAAAAATACCTTAGGCAACTAATTCAATTAGATACACCAAACCATCCGCAAAAGGAAAACCAACCTACTCAAAAGGCAAGCATTTACCTCCTTTGACAAAATTTTGAGTTCCGAAACAAGGGCCTTTATTGTCTTGTCAATGCCCCTAGTAATTTGAATAGGGTTTGCACCTGCTGCAACAACCTAAACAAAAAGGTTTCATTTCAAATTATTTTCCACAAATTTAAGATACAACCATTGTCAGTTTTGTATTTCCTAACAAGCTCATAAATTTTGACAAAAGAACCAAAATTTTTTAATACCTAATAGCAATTTTTTCACTCAAAAACTATCTTAGACTCAATAAACCCAACCCAAAACTAAAAAACCAAACACCATAAGACCCTACAAAAATGAATAGATGATCTTAATCCAGTACCATCGACAAAAAGTTACCTTTACACCCTCACTTATTAAACCATGTGCTGTTGAATTTTAACTTCAACTGCTGCAGCAGAAGGATGGATGCAGCAGCAACATTTTTTTTTGGAGGTTGCTTGCATGCCATCCAGAAATTTAATTCAGCATTTAAAATTCCTGCAAGTTTTTTTTGTAGACGGCCGCAGCCATTTTTCTATACATGATTGTATTTAAACACAACAACTAGCATTAACACAATTCACCAACCCGAAATTAAACAAACAGAAATTTACCTGATAGTTTTGTAAATTCAAAAGGAGGACACATGGAGCATTAATATTGGATCGCATGAAAATGAAGGGAATATGAAAACCTGAAAACCGGACCCGAATTTTTTATAGGGCACATTGGATTGAGAATTCGAGTTAAAATTAGGCAGACGTCAGCATCCCATTTTGGAACGTGAATTTGGTTTGAAATTCAATCTATTCAGACTTTTGAAGTCCGACGGAAAGGGTTCTTTAATGTTTTGATAGTTTAATATATACATATTTTTTAAACATATGTTATATATATATCATATGTGAAATGAAAGCTGGGCCATAGAATTTAGTTTTAATTTTATTTTTTTAAAAAGAGGGTTTATTATAATATGTTTTATATGTTACGGCATATAAAAATAAAAAGGACGAAAAATCTTGGTATTTTTTTTTTATAGATAGTACGTAAATTTTTTATTACACAGCAGTGTGTAAAGAGTGAAAGACTGAGTGTAAATTTTTAAGTGTGTATGCACAGCAGTGCGAACAGGAAAAACACAGCAGAGTGTTTTAGAGACAGAGTATGTTTGTTTTGAATAGATAGTGAGTTGGTTTTATGCACTGCGTTTTGTAGCAGTCATAATTTTGTAATCCCTCTTAGTGAGGAAGTAGTGTAATAGTTTTTTTTTGAGTTATTGAAGGGAATAGAAGTTTGTTTTCAAATTATTGAAACTCTGTCTCCTGTCAAAGAAATTTTTATTTTCTCTGTGTTAGAGGAAGGGAGATTTATTCTCCATTCATTGTTCTGGAATTTTTCAATATTCCAATGTGTGCAAGAACAACAGATGTTGTGGTTCCATCCCCAGCTAAATCATTTGTCTTTGCCGCAGCTTGCCTTACCAACTTGGCCCCAATATTTTCAACTGGGTCCTATAATTCAACCAATAAAAAGGCCAAAACCATAGCATTGAGATACATTTCATTACACTATCAATAACAATAAAATTTGACTCGGCCATAACCCTTTCCTTTTATTGTTGTGAAAAGCTTTATGCATTACTCTAATGTGGCTAGTCCATAGGCCAAGTAGACCACTGGGTAACAAATATGTTTCCTTTGACCTTTGAGTTTTCAAATTATGCCTACCAAATCTAAGACATTTAAGAGGGGGAACTAATACAATGTTAAAAAGAAAACCAGAGCACACATCTACAAATTACCTCCTTAGCTATTGTCACACCATCATTAACTATTTTCGGAGAACCATGCTTGCTCTCCAAGACAACATTTTGTCCTTCGCCCCAAGGGTGACTCCAACAAGATCAGCAAGTTTGTTCACACCGCCTGCAAGACAAATTGACAATGCTTTTAGTAAGTGTGCAATTGAATGCCAGAACATATGCCAAAACAACCCTCCATGAAAAATTAAAATAACACATTAAAATCGAATATAAGTGGACAAGGAAAGATCCACCGCAGTGAAGTTTCACGTGCAGGTGACCTTCCTTTAAACATAATTTTTTCTCTGACTTGCAATTTTTTTGTCACTGAGCCATCCTTGTTGAAGTACAACTCCTTCTCCATAGATATTTTATTAAATACCTTCTCTCTGTCGCGTAATCTCAGAGTCCCTCTTCTGCATGAGCGATTAAAGGAAATGGGTGAAAAAACTGAAAGAGAAGACAATTGTCTGCCATAATTATCAAACATTGCACCAAAATTCTTCCCCTTTCCATTGTTACCCAATGAGGTAGATGTGGCAATTGTTCTCATACCGCCCAAAGCAGAGGCCATCTTCTCTTATGCTGAATATAGAATTACAAGATCTTCATATTAGTATGAACCTTAAAAAACATGACTCCCATTGCTAAAAACCACTTTTAAGTTGTAACAGGCAAACTAAACAACTATCGCAGCTTTTGGCAACTTCTGGAGCATTAAGAGAGAAACAACCAAAGAGAAATACAACCACAATCCTCATTTTAATGAGACCGGACTATATATTTGCATTAAGATAATAGAAGGAAATCACGACTATATTAAGGCCAGCACAAAACAATCTTTAACCAGTGTCTCTCGCGGCCTTCAGGTTGCCATGCTAGAGGTTGCATATTTTTAATTTAAATTCTTGACCTCTTGTGCCCATCTATGAATGCATCCAATGGGATATCTATATCAAATGCTCCTTTATATCCCCAAAAACAAATTTCCTACTACAAGAGCACCAATATTGATGGATCACCCCACACCATCCCACCCACTAGAAACGGTGAAAAAGGAAACCCGAGAAACCTTCTGAAATATCTCAAGATGACTATATGGGTGGTTATTATGAATCAACCAACCATTTAGAACATGCTCATCAATCCAAACCATGAGTATTATGTGACAATATTCAAGCAGGCACTGAATCGGATTTCTGAAGCTATGTTAGAGAAACCCTAAACTCTCCCTAAAAATAGGTGAAATGTGGCACCACTCAGAGATTGACATGTGCCAATTGGTACAAGTGGTAGACAATTGGCATGCTCAAACAACGAGGTGATGCAGGAATGACATGAGGGAGAAAATATCAGAAAAGCCCCAAATTTGGAGAACTAAAGCTCATCACCAACCCTAGATTGACAACTTTACATGATATAATCTATGAAATCGTAAATGGAGAAATCATAGTAACAATAAAGTAACCTATGTAACAATAAAGTTGGATTCAGCCTGGGAGTGGTAATGGGCGAAATCATAGTGAACAACAAGAAACATGCAGAGTTGCTTACAGTCAAATAGATGAAAAAACACATACAAAAAACCTAGATAATAATCATGAACAAGCTTAATATTGAATTATGAACTGTAAAGGAACTTACAAAATGTGACATTACGAACTTGGACAAGTGCACAAGCAAAAATATCCTGGACATGACCCTGGTTGACAAGTTGTATTGCTCATGATGCAAGAGGATTTGTACCTGCACTGCCAAGACAATCAAAATCCATCATTATCTATACAATAAATACAAGTAATTGATGTAGTATTTTTTACTCTAAGATGCATTCTTATGATAATGTTAGAACATATGTTGAAAATGTCAAAACATACCTGAATAAGCTCCTCTTCATTTCAAGAACAATTTATTGGAGTTGCATGAACTTGGAACAAGCCTCCCACGATATGAAAGAGTAGCAACTAAGTCAACAGTGACTTTTTTGTTGCTACACTGGATCGAGGGAGGTTTGCTCCAAGATTAAATCGCTCCAATAAATTTTTCTCTACTAAATAGGGCCAACCACGTGAAGGTGGAAGCTCTTATGGCGCCTCCCCCCCCCCCCTCACATCACTCTCAATTCCCCAATACCCAATCTATATTTCATTTTTTACTTTCATGAGCATAAAAAAAAATATTCAATAACTAATAAAAAAAACAATTCAACAAAAAGTACGCAAGGAAACATTGCAATTAATGCTTGACATAAAAATAGTATGATAAATGAGTTTTTTATATAACGCAAAAAACGTTCCAAGTATGGTAACGTTTGTCTTATGATAATACAATATTTTACATTGTCAAATTTTATTTTTCTTCTTCCTATTTTTAAAGCTCCTAATTACATCATCAATATCATCGTGCTCTGCTCCTGTTTCGTGCCTTTCGACCCGCATTGCTGACCTAGTTGCGTATTCACAATGTCTGGGCTCATCCAGTGACGGGGCATCGCTTACAAAAACAGATAATATTAAATTTTAATTGTCAGTTTTTAAATATCATTGAACTAGTTCGGTAATATCAATAAAAAAAATTGCAATGAGATTATTTACCTGGTGCACCAGTTGTCACCGCTGACCTAGTTGCGTTGTCACGATGTCTGGTCTCATCCAGTGACAAGGCATCGCCTACAAAAACATATAATATTAAATTTTAATTGCCAGTTTTTAAATATCATTGAACTAGTTCGGTAATATTAATAAAAAATTGCAATGAGATTATTTACCTGGTGCACCAGTTGTCGCCGCTGACCTAGTTGCGTTGTCACGATGTCTGGTCTCATCCAGTGACGGGGCATCGCCTACAAAAACAGATAATATTAAATTTTAATTGTCAGTTTTTAAATATCATTGAACTAGTTCGATAATATTAATAAAAAAAATTGCAATGAGATTATTTACCTGGTGCACCAGTTGTCGTCGTTGGGACTGTTGCCCTGTCTTCCTCTCTGGTGGTAAGATCCTCAAGGAAAACATTCTCTGTCATTTAAACAAAAAACGTTATAAGGACAACCATCAAGGTATAATTAGAAAAAATTATAAGTGGAAATTAATTACCGTCACGGCCCTCACTGATAGCAGCATTGTCGGCCTGGTCCCCACTACAATGATCGGGTTGCACGAGAGGATCATCTACATCTGGCTCTAAAACTGGGTTATTTGCCTCGTCAGTAGTGTTGCTCCCCTGATTTAAACAAAGTTGTTAGACATTAAATTTATGGACGAAAACAAAAATATTGAAAGGTTAATGTTTTACCTTATCAGGCATTCTAGATCTTGGGACCTGCCCCAAGCTTCTGCGATGTTCAACTACAGCTTGATAGCCAAAACGGAAAGCGATATTTTTATCTTCCTCTGTAGTTTCTGTTCCGAAGTCATCACCCTACATTACATATGATTGTGTATTATTAATCATATCTGATAGGATTACAAAAATGTTGGAAGGCGATACAATTAATTATAAGATGTTTAGCTACTTAATTACAATTCTTGCAGCTAATTTCAAGTAGCCACCTTGGCCGAGCTTGTAATGGCCCTTTTTCTCAATCCTAGCTTTGGTTGCCTTTGAGGTGTCAGGCAACCTAGCATCAAAATATTGAAGTCAGATATGACGTAGCACACTTTTATTTTAGACATAAATAAAATTAAAGCTATTGAATTAAAGTTGTAATTTACCTTGCGGGTCCAGTTGGCATTTTTCCTTCTTTCTTTGCCCTTTTCTCTTTTTCGTCATGGATGAGTGCTCTCCACTCACTCTCTGAAACTGTGAGAGGACGCTCATATCTAGGGTTAAATTGCAATTGCGTCCTATAGGTGTCCCTGGTATATTTCAAATATTTGCCGGCTACCTGAGCCACCGCTGTTCTGTCAAATGTGCCGACCCCCAAAAGGGCTTCTAGATAATCTAGAAGTTCTTTTTTCAGGTCGGAATTCTAGGAATTCCACCCTGTACGTATTGTTGGGCCAAAAATTACCAACGCATGGCTCTCCAGAATCCTGTAGAACTCATTTCTTCCTACACAGAATAAAACCAAAAAGAAGAATAAGATATTATCATTAATTAAAATATGTTTTAGATAAAGTACATGAAATAGTTAAAATATTAAAATTTACCTGGGAGTTGTACATGCTTTATAGGGACACCCTCATCGTTCACCAACAACGTGCCATTAATGGTCCCTGTGGAGCTGACACGTGTAGCTCTAGGAAACACAATAATGTAGTTGGCCATATCAGCCTCATCATTGCCAATAATGTAGTTGGCCATATCACCCTCTCGTACACCTTCTACTCCTTTATGTAGTTGGCAGTTGGTTGGGTGTCTGCTTGGGCAGGGTGTGTTTCTTGGCTGGCACCTAAAGGAGTAGAAGGTGTACGAGAGGGTTGTTGGGAAATCTCTTGCCCTTGTGTCCCACTACCACCAACACTGGGTTCAACAACTGCCAGAAAACGCTACATACAAAAGAACCTTTTGTTAGTTTAGTCAATGTAAAAATTAAAAATCAAACTATCACAATTCATCTCATGCAGAACAAAAAAAATATCCTTTTGACTTTTTATTATTACCTGATATCTTTCTAGCTACCTCATAAGATGTTGTATCCTCTCTTCTGTTTCAGGTGTTTGAGGCACGTCTATCAAAGTATTAAATTCTGACCTTGCATCTCGTGCCTTTTTTTGCAACAAGAACACTGGAGATAGGGATGAAGAAAGCTCTTCCTCAAAGAGGGAATCATCGGGCGTACCATGGCTAGGTGTCTGCATATTTGAACAAAATTAATATTATTTCAATTATGTAAATAACTAAAATACCTGAAGATAGAGCAATGTTGGCACTTTACATGTTCTTCCGCTGGCCTCTTTCCACGATCATCCTGTCTCGGGGTTGTTCCTGCACTGCTCTGATCAGTCTGCCACATTGCAATAAAATTATAAATGTAAAAACTTGAAAACAATATCTAACTTGAAAACACAAAATGAAAACTAAAATAATTTCTAATAAGACACCGGAAGACAAAGTTAGAGTTTCAAATATGCCTTGCATTGAATTCAGTCCTGGAAACATGTCATTGCACATTAAGGCACCCAAACATTCAATCCATGAATGATATATTTAAGTAGGCTTCTCCTATTCTAGGAAAACACCATACCTATAATGCATTCACTTGCATGTATAAAGGGAAAGGAAAACATGTTTTCATACAACGGTGACAAAGGCATCTTGGGGAAAGGTATCTTCACTTTTTATTTATGTTGTTCACCCACACCACTCGCGTGTTTTAACTAATCCTGTTTTGTCATTTTTGGATTCAAATTAAGTTAAGGCATTAAGTATTTTTTGACCTTTCAGTGTAGTTTTTATAAGTGGCATGTATGGATTTTCCATTAATTCTGCACTTTTTCTCTTCACGCGCATGTTTCCCTGGAAATCGAATGCATGATTTAGTCCCATACATTTAATAAGTTGTTGGATCAACTCCATTGGAAATATCATGTTTCCTATTCAATCAAAATTTATCTCAGTTAGGGTAGGTAGGAAGGTTTTCCCTTTGTATTAATAGGGCACTTCTAGCTTGCATTTTTATTATATCTTTCAAATTTATTGTCGTTTCAATTAGGGCATTAATTTTTGCAACTTTCAAGGTGAGAATGAACAAAGACAAATTTTTGTGATGGATGACTGTATATGACTCCATGGCCAGAGGAAAAGGCACTAATCTACTTCTTCAAATATCTATAGTTCTCATTCACCTCATATGGAGATGGTCCCTAATTTTGAGCCAAATGTTGCAGCAAAAAGTTCCCCCCTCCATAATTTGATATTCAATGGAAATTTCTTAAATTGATGATGGGGCATGATTATGGAACATTGGCACATACATATGTAATGGAATTCCAAGATCATGATATATGTTTGCATATGTTTAAACTTTACGGAGGTGGTGGAGCAAAAAAGAGCTCAAATAGAGCTGAATTTTTTCACATAAAAAGGACTGTGGGCTTGGCTAATGGTTCCATTTAAAAAATGATATCTAGACAAAGAATAAGTGTAGCATGCAAACATGCATTGAAAATCCATCTGATTTTGCATTGTATTACTTATGATGGATTCAAATTTGGGTTTCAAAATGCCAGGTTATGGCATGATTTTGTCGAGAAACCCTTAGTTGGATTCTCATGTTGGTTTAATTTATATTTTAAGTTTGTTTTGCAGTCTTTGGGTGATAGTAACTCATGAAATAGGTTACCAATGTATAACAATCATATTTCAAGAATAAAGTTGTGATTTTTTTATATTATTATTATTATCTATTAGCTACGAGTATTGACACCTAATGCCTGGAATTTTGACATCTTGATAGCATGGATAATTTTGAAAATGTTTCTAGTAATGTTAACATAATAACTATCATTACATGTCTTCACTTTTTTCACCATAATAGACCTGTGATATGGAATCATCACACAACTTCATATGCTATGTCCCAACAAGTTCAAACTGGTTGAACCTACCTCATAGTGTGGTTATTAAGGACAAGTTGCTTGATATATAACTCGATAGCATAGACCGTGTTGCAGTTCTAAAAAGAATCCTCAAGTGTCAAAAAAAATTCACAATATGTTCTACTATAAAGCCTTTTGGGATACCTGAAATAATATATGTATCATTGATGACTTTTAAAGTATGACAAGATCTAGAGGGAAAGGAAATCAAGGGAAGAGTGATCCACCAATGAGAACCTAGAATTTAGCATCAGATGAGTTAGAGTCTAGGAAATTGAAACCCTATAATTTTAATTAGTGATGAAGGACATCACATAGGTAATTATATTTTCATGTAGAATAATCTGTTAATTCAAATTTAAACTACATAATATGAAAGGCATACCATAAAATTTTCCACGTAAGTCCAAACAACCTATAAAAATGGAAAACCTTATTTTTCCATGGGAAATAATTTACCTTTCCTTTTTCAAGATAATCTAAATCGCAAAAAATATGAACTATACTGCACACATTCTTGGATAATGTGAAAGTGCAAAAGGAATACCCTACACAAGTGATGCACACATGTACATTTGAACACTAATAGATTTTTGTAGTTGAAATGCAATGCTTGTTTTCATTTAAATGTAGGGTTTTTAAAGCAGGGAGAAATAATGGCTGCCAAATTAATAAGTGTTTCTTTGGGAAAAATTTAAATCTTGTATTGGGTGATGAAGATAATAGAGGGTATTGCATCTTGATTCTTGAAATCTAGAGAGAACCCTACAACATAACACAATCCAATGGAATTGACCAAAAAAGCCCAAATAGAGTCAACCCTACTATAGGAGGAAGGGCTTGCGGTAAGAATTTACCATTTTGCAAGAGCTGAGGGCGAATGTTGTTCTGCAAGAGCTGAGGGTGAACGCTGAGGGCGAATGCTGAGGGAAAATGCTATTTTGCAAGAGCTGAGGGCGAATGCAGGGCGAATTTTGTTCTGCAAGAGCTGAGGGCGAATGCAGGGCGAATGCTGTTCTGCAAGAGCTCAGGGCGAATGCTGAGGGCGAATGCTTTTCTGCAAGAGCTCAGGGAGAATACTGAGGGCGAATGCTGAGGGCGAATGCTGTTCTACAAGAGTGGAGGGCGAATGCGCGCGTGATATCAGACGTTAATGTAGCACACATGTACATTTGAACACCAATAGATTTTTGTAGTTGAAATGCAATGCTTGTTTTCATTTAAATGTAGGGTTTTTAAAGCAGGGAGAAATAATGGCTGCCAAATTAATAAGCGTTTCTTTGGGAAAAATTTAAATCTTGTATTGGGTGATGAAGATAATAGAGGGTATTGAATCTTGATTCTTGACATCTAGAGAGAACCCTACAGCCTAACACAATCCAATGGAATTGACCAAAAAAACCCAAATAGAGTCAACCCTACTATAGGAGGAAGGGCCTGCAGTAAGAACTTACCATTTTGCAAGAGCTGAGGGAGAATGCTGTTCTGCAAGAGCTGAGGGCGAACGCTGAGGGCGAATGCTGAGGGAAAATGCTGTTCTGCAAGAGCTGAGGGAGAATGCTAAGGGAAAATGCTATTCTGCAAGAGCTGAGGGCGAATGTTGTTCTGCAAGAGCGGAGGGCGAATGCACGCGTGATATCAGACGTTAATGTAGCTATTGCAACGGATACAAAACAATAAAATCATTTTTATGTAGCGTGCATATAAGTTTCAAATTTTTATGTAGCGCGCATATAAGTTTCGTATTTTTATGTAACGCGCATATAAGTGTTGTTATACCGATGGCGGAAAAAGTGTCGCTATTGCGACGGGTGCCTCCAAACGTCGCAATGGCGACACCTAGACATTGTGTCGCACTTGCGACAATTGGAGTTGTCTCAATAGCGACGCTTTGGGCCATAGTGTCACAATTGCGACGTCTTCCTCCAAACGTCGCAATTGAGACACTTTTCTAAGTGTCGGTATTGCGACACTTTTCTATAAATGTCGGTATAGCGACGGTTTCGGGCGGGATGGAAAAAATCTGGGGAAATTTCTGACATTTGGTCAAAAGCGTCGGAACCAAGTGTCAGAATTTCCGCCAAATGTAGTAGTGAGGTATAGAGAATTGTAGAACTATCTGCCAAAATTAATTAATTACAGAAACAATGAAAATTTGTTCATTAAATAAAAAAAAAAAGTGAACATTTTTTCATTAAATAAGGAAAGAGTGAACATATTTTCAATAAATAAGAAGACAGAGAACATCTAGTATTGAAAACAAGAGATGGATAAATAATCCAGTATAATAGTAACCCTCATGGGGGGGGGGGGGGGGGAACCATTGTGATAAATATATACATTATATAGTGCACAATAACTTCAAATAGAGGCAATCTGAGCGAGAAATACATGAACAATGAACAATAAATAATTTTAAAGAAATATATACTTAAGTAAACAAGAGACTTTCAAGGACATAATCAGTGTTGCGAATTGATTATCGGAAAGACGGATCCACATGACTAATTACAACCCATATATTAATGAAAATTACCATAAATAATAATAGCATCAGAGTCCATAATATAATCCACTCAAAATGTCTGTATTTAACAGAGATTGCAATTATGAGTGAAATTACCTTGTTGTGGAAAACTGGAAAAAGAGAAAAAACAGAGGAGTTGTCCCAAAAAACTCTCATAATGAAAATACCATTACTGGAACAAGTGCTAATAGAGTTAACTATATGTGACCAATGCACAGTTCAAAATAAAGTAAGGAGGATAATCTTAAATTAATCAATGTATACATTAAACCCTCGAAGGGTTGTGCAATAGAACCAGAACCACAAGCTAGAATTTCAACTCATGTAAATAACTTAAAGACATTTCGGTTAGAAATACTTAGAGAGCAGTACTGTAAGGAAAAAAGTAACCTAGCTACCTGAGAATGCTCCATAACACCTATAGCAAGAGTGAAGGGCATTAGACCGGGAGAGCTATGTTATGAAACTAGCTCCAAAAATAGAAGAAAAGAGAGATCAATGCCTTAAAAATAAGCTACTTCGAGGGGGAATCCTCTCTATTACATAAATGAAAAATTATTTGATGATACAGATGATAAAACCTCCTTCTATATATAGGAGTCCATGGGGTCACAATATAATCCTAGCTGACCTAACAATAATAATGTAAGGGCACAAGAATAACAATATTGGGGTTACAGGGGTACAACAATAACAATAACGGGGTTACACTAACAACAATAAGGGACTATACGAGTAATATAGGGGCCTAACATTCCCATGTCCTTCAAAAAAGTGTTGTCCTTCTTTAAGCATGAAACATGGAAACCGGATGCACTCACGAAGAAGCAGGAAGCTCCAATTTGTATGCCATAGTGCCAATATTTTGCAACACCTTGTAAGGACCATAGTACTAAATGGTGATAATTTATTATCCTTCTTAGATTTCTTGAGGGAAATTTTTTTGTATGGCTGTAGCCGTAGAAATACATAGTCTCCTACATCAAAAATTCTCTTGCTGCGATGTTGATATTCCTGTTGTTTCATTCGATTTTTTGCCAAATTTATGTTATCCTTTAAGAGTTGGAGAACTTCTTGTTGATTCTCGATGTGATCTTCCACTTCTTGAACCTTAGAATTTTCTCTTAAAGAATATAGATGGATGGTGGATGATATCCATAAAGTGCCATAAATGAGTTCATTTTTGTTGCAGTATGGAAGGAAGTGTTATACCACCATTCACCGAGAGGTAACCACCTGACCCATTGTATTTTCTTATCAAATAGAAAACAATGAAGATATCCTTCCAAACATTTATTCACTATCTCAGTTTGACCATTGGATTGAGGATGATAAGATGAGCTATGAGCTATTTGAGCACCCAAACAAGAAAATAATTCCATCCAAAAATTTCGAGTAAAAATTAGATCTCTGTCACTTACAATAATCTTTGGGTTTCCATGTAGCTTTTGAATTGTTTCCGTAAATGTAGTAGAAAATGTACTTGCTTTAAATGGATGAGATAATGCAAAAAAGTGTGCACACTTGGTAAGTCTATCAACTACCACCATGATGACACTTTCCTTCAGACTTAGGTAAACCTATGATAAAATCCATTGAAATCTCCTCCCAATATTGACTTGGAATGTTTAAAGGTTATAGAAGACCCTGGGTCTTAATTCTCTCAACTTTGTTTTTTTGGCAAAATAAACATTCCACCACAAAATTTTGAATATCAGATTTAAGTCCATCCCCAAAAAAATATTTTCACCCTGTGGTAAGTTTTTAAAAATCCTGAGTGTCCTTCTAAAGGAGAAGTGTGCAATTCCAAAACAATTTTTTGTTTTAGTTGGTAATTCTTGCAAATATATAAGTGATATTTGTACCATAAGAATAATTTTTCCAACTAATAATGTATCATATGTACTAGGACTTGCTACAACTTTTGAATGAGTGTCCACACTTCTTCATCCTTCTTCCATTCATCCCTTGCTTTGGTTATCCAATGTGGTTGGATAATAGAAATTGCACAAAGAAATGATTCCACCTCTTCATCCTTTCTTGAGAGTGCATCTACAACAACATATAGCTTCCATTTTTTGTAGATGATTTCAAAGTCATAACCCAACATCTCTATGACCCATTTTTGTTGTTTTTCTAAAGATAGTCTTTGTTCCAAAAAGTGTTTAAGATTATCATGATCAGTTTTTACCTTGAAGTGTCTTCCCATTAGGTAAGGTCGCTATTTCTTTAGTGCATGTAGTATTGCCAACATTTCCTTCACATAAATAGATTTTTGTAAATAATTTCCTTTGATTAGATGACTTTCAAAAGCAATGGGTCTTCCTTCTTGCATTAAAACAACACCAATTCAATTTCTGGAGGCATCACATTCCACAATAAAGGTTTTTGTGAAGTCTGGCATAACTAAGACTGGTGCTAGGCACATTTCCTCTTTAAGATGTTCAAAGGCCTTAGTTGCTTTAGGAGTCCATGAAAATGCATCTTTCTTTAATAATATTTTTAAAGGTGCTGCTATTCTCCCATAATTATTAGCAAACTTGCGATAATACCCTGTTAACCCGAGAAATCATCGTAACTTCTTTATGGTTGTAGGGAATTTATATTCCTTAATGGATTTAATTTTGCGAGGGTCTACCTTAACACCCTCATGAGATACAATATAACCTAGATGTTCCACCTCTTGTACTCCAAAGAAACATTTAGATGTTTTTGCATATAATTGTTTCTCCTCCAATAGTTTGAGCACCCTATCAACATGTTGAACATGATCCTTCCACAACCTGTTGTAGATTAGTATGTCATCAAAAAATACTACCACAAAGTTTCTAAGGAAGGGTTTGAAAATAGAGTTCATCAACCCTTGAAATGTAGAAGGTGCATTGGTAAGACAAAAAGGCATGACCAAAAATCTATAATGAACCTCATGAGTTTGAAATGTTGTTTTTGGAATATCTTTAGTCTTGATTCTAATTTGATGATATCCTAAATGAAGATCCAACTTGGTAAAATAGATTGCTCCATGTAATTCATCCAATAAATCATCAATCACAAGAATGGGATATTTATCTTTAATAGTGAGCTTATTTAGCCCCCTATAATCCGGACACATGCGCCATGATCCATCCTTCTTGTTCACCAATACTATTGGAGCAAAGAAAGAACTTTGACTAGGTTGAATTATACTAGCCTCTAACATTTCTGCAATCATACGTTCAATTTCGCTCTTTTGTACCTAAGGATATTTGTAAGGCCTGATGTTTGGAGGAACACTTCATGGAATCAAATGAATAACATGATCATGATCATGAATAGGTGGGAGTCCTTTGGGAGTTTCAATCACCTTGGAATGACTGTCCAAGACTTTTTGGAGATCTGGAGAAATATAATATTTTGATGTTAGAACTTCTAGTGAGCATAATTTTGCAATTACGCCTTGTTGTTATTTCTTGAGAAGCTTTGTGATGACATTAGAGCTTCTTATCTTTCCTGACTTCCCTGCAATACCTCGTAATTCGATTTCCTTTCCTTTCGAAATATATTTCAAGAAATGTTCTTGAAAACTAAAAGCTACAGTCCTCAAAGATTGTAACCATTGTACTCCTATTACAACATCAACACCTCCCATTAGAATGGAAAGAATTGGACTATTAAATACATATTCCCCCATGGTTAGGTTGATATTATGGAATTTTTCAGAGAAATTTATAGTTCCTCCATTTGCAACCATCACTTGACATTCTTGTGCTAAGTATAGGAAACAATTCAAGTCCTTGGCTACCTTACAATGAATAAAATTATGGGTACTACCCGAATCAATAGATTATATTACCTTTTTCTTCTTGATATGTCCTTCTATCTTGAGAGTTTGAGGAGATGTGGTGATTATTTCCAATGCATTACATGATATGGTGAGACTCATTTCTTCTTCTTCTAGGGTTGGTTCCTAGTGTATATCCTCTTTTTTTGAAGTTTCTTGTTCATTTTCTTCCTCCTCTACACAATCTATGTAAAATAATTTCTTCTCAGCACACTTATGACCTTTAGTGTATTTTCTATGCCAATTGTAGCAAAGCCATTTTGCTCTTTTTTCTTCCAATTTTTGTGGTGTCAACCATGTAGGTTGTGGAAGTCTAGGAGTAGCAACACTTCCATCTTTATATATGTGACTCGTAGGCTTTCTCGTCGCCATAATTTTACATTCCATTTTTCTTGCCAAACTGAATGTCTTCTCCAATGAATCAGGTTCCCAAATGCAAAATTCATGTTGGATATTATCGTTTAAAATCCCTATGAAGACATCAATCATGGGTTCCTCTGGAATATCAATTACCCTTATATTCAATTTTTGGAAGCCCTCAATGTGCTCCACCACTGAACCCTTTTGTTTGAGATTTAGCAATTGGCTAAAGAAGGTGTTGTATTTTATATCCTCATAATGTGCTATCATTTCCTTCGTAAAAATTGACCAGGTGACATTTTTTTTAATGGGAGCAAAGCCATCGATACCATACAAATGTATTTTGTTCTAAATGTAAAGTTGCAATGCGTACCTTTTGTGTGTTTTGCACATTATTGAGATCAAAATATTGCTCCATCTGTAGTATCCATGTTACGAGATCCTTGCCATCAAAATTCCTCATATCCATCTTTGGAATATGTTGATTCTTGAATTCAACATTAGAGTTTATGAAATCATGATTAACATTTATTTTGTTCTCATCATGAGTTTCCTCTACTATTTTTCAGCCATTAGGAATCATTTCTTGTATTAACCTTGTCATCAAACCTTCCATGTATGCTTTTAGATCATTCTTCATGTCTTACATGTTGTCTTTCATCTTAGCTTCCATGCTATTCTTAAAACCATCCATCTTAGCTTCCACGCCTTTCTTCAAAACTTCCATTTCATTTTTTGTTTCTCTTTGTGAGAGCAAAATTCGGTGCACTTGATCTTGTAATGTTGATATGTCATGTTGCACTTCTTCCTCCTCATGAGTCATAGTAGAGCCTTCTGAAGGCTTAACGGGTGTTGAATTATTTTTAGGTGGAATTTTAGAACCCAATACTGATATCTATGTTTCAATATGCCCTTGGAATCACTTCAAACTGATTTTTCTCACAAGACTTATGCAATTCGAAAAAAGATACACACATTTTTCTTGCTTTTAAGTATCTCAATATTGAAATTGAATTATCTCTATCATTTCAGATCTTCAATATTTAAAATTCAGCCCTATAATAGCCCTCTAAATCTTCTTTTGAATTCCACAGGTTTGACCTGATTTGGATTCTTCAAGGCAAAATTATGTCCAATCTCCGAATATGGCCTAATTATGGACTAGTTTAGTAGAGCGAACTCGTATGACCTGCCACGTGTCACTGTTTCCTCCTTCGGCTCTGAAATTGATACACAGGAAACTAAATTCCGTATAATTGTGGCCATGTTTTACAAAATTCAAATTTGATGCTCAGAGAGAGAGTTATGATGATTTTCCGATTGTCACCTCTTTGCGATGAAATTCGGGAGCCTGAAAAACCCTAATTTCCACAGATCATATCTCCGAAAATATTGTGAACCAAGGACTGCAATTTTTACAGGAAGTTGCTTAGGATTTAGGATTTTCTTTGTAAAAATTTCATTTTCTGAACCTTCACAAAAGAAAATTTATAGAGAAAATTCCACGATGGCTTGTTTAGGTGAAATTCGGTAGCCTGGAACAACCCTAAATTCCATATATCTTATCTTAGAAAATATTACGAATGAAGATCTGAACTTTTTTCATGATGTTCTTGAAGAGTTCGGCTTCGTGTCGTAAAAATTTCAGCTTCTGAAACTTGGTAGAAAAAAAGTTATAGTGAAAATTCTACGATGACCTGTTTGGAGTAGCGAAGCCCTTGAATCCAAAGCTCTGATATGAAATGTTATGAAACCAGCTCCAAAAATAGAAGAAAAGAGAGATCAACACCTTAGAAATAAGCCACTTTGAGGCAACCTCCTTTACATTACATAAGTGAACAATTCTTGGATGATACGAATGACAAAACCTTCTTCTATATATAGGAGTCCATGGGGTCACAATATAATCCTAGATAACCTAACAATAATAATGTAAGGGCACAATAATAACAATATTGGGGTTATAGGGGTACAAAAATAACAATAAGGGGGCTACACTAACAAAAATAAGGGATTATATTAGTAATATAGGGAGCTAACAAGTTATCTCAAGGGCTAAACTTTGTGGGAACAGGGATTTCAGAGTTACTTGTAGGACAAGAACAATAATATGTTAGCTCTTGGAAAGTATAATGAATTAAACCCAAATCTAGGACACGACGAAGTGCTTACCTTATGTGGTTTAAGAAGGGCAAGCTTCAAGTACCTGTTGATGGAAATTTAAATTTAAAAGAGGAATGATGGTGAAATTTATTCATTTAACCATAGCATATAATTGTGAAAACACCTGAAAACTGCTCAACTGCTTCAGCCGTTTCGGTTGTTTCTCCATTGAAAAAAGCCAATCCTGTGGTAAGCTCCTTTGTAGAGAAAGAGCAGTTCGATGAACGCACTGCCCCGTGGCCGAGCACAAACATTATAGCTAAGTAGACTTCGAATAAAGACAAAACACACACACTTTAACCCAATAAAATTATTGCAAGTAGACCTGTAGGTGAAAGATAGCTTTGGGAGAAAACCATGATAAGGGTAGAGGCATCGTCGTCTTACCAGGTTAGGCAGAACGACAAGAGGAAGGCCACACTATGTCAAAGTTGCAGAGAGGGAGCTGCTAGCAGCACACAAATGATAAATTAGTTAGGGTTCAGGGGGTAGGACAATACCCTAACTGCCCCAGAACTTATTTCAACTGTTGATCCAAAATGAAATCATCGACGGTTAATAAGAAATACAGTTGTCCCTCACTTAAATGAAATGTGAAACCCGAGTCTACGGCAGATTCAAGAATTAAGTTAAAACAATCTACATATAATAATGCTGCCAATGTACTAGGTGTTATAACTATGTTATAATAGTTTTGTACGTTGGAAAACATTTTCCACAATTCCGCTGACATGAATCTGAATACAATATCTAATAAATCAATTCTGAATCTAAGGCTAAGATCATGCCTTAAACAACATTGCCTTATACCTAGGTGAGTTTATACATTAGCCAACCTTTGCTTTTTTTTATTGTGAATAAAGCATGATGTTAGAAAAGTTATTTAACAAGCTATATGGAAATGTTACAATTAGCAGTAATGGTTAAGATGGTATGATCTTAATAGATGCTACAACATTTCGATAACGTGATGAATATGGTAAGTATATATGATTGTGTTAAGATGAAACTATATATTCGAGTTTATTTAGAGTATTAATTTAGGAATTAATGCTAGAAGCAACTTTTTTTTTAATGGTTAAGATGGTATGATCTTAATAGATGCTACAACATTTAGATAAAGTGATGAATATGGTAAGTATACATGATTGTGTTAAGATGAAAGATGAAACTATGTATTCGGGTTTATTTAGAGTATTAATTTAGGAATTAATGCTAGAAGTTATTTTTTTTTTTTTTAATGAAAGGCAAAGAGTTTATGGTTAGATGTTACATCTTCAAAGACAGCGGCCAAAGTTATGCAGATATTTTGGCAGCTAGCTATTGGGAGGGATTTGTCAAGAAGTTGGGAGAGTTTATTGTGGAACTTCACATGAAAAGAGCCAAATACAAGAGAGATATCTTTAACCTCATGGATGTTAAAATATCATCTTCTTCTTACGATATGCAATAAATAAACACACGTCTCATTCTCTTGGAAAGTTGAAAATAGAAAAAGCTTAAAGAATGCTTAAAAAAAGGAGTGGACTATTTTTTTACTGCCTTGGTGGTATTATATATTAATACTTCACTACGCAATTCAACCTGAATTCTTTTGTTGTTATTTGTGTTTTTGTCATCTTCATTGTAGATCAGAAATTAAGTTGAGAAAGCAGCTCAAAAAAAATTTGTTTCTTGGCCACGAAAAGTTGTTGTCACTCCTAGTATCAACTATGCATATCTTTTATGGTCTTGCCGGTCGCTCAGCTCCTCCACTTTGATCGCTAACCAGAGCTTCAGCTTCCCCTGCATGCCAATAAAGACAAATAATGGGTTAATGTTCCTGTGAATTTCCATGTCTCCATGATTGGTAACGCAAAAGATAATTATGAGAATTAGTAATATGGCCAGGCTATGTGAGGAGAAGTCCTAAATTTGTAACAGCAAAAGTGATGCTAATGTGGGGGAGAATAACGCCAACTTTGATGCTAATTCTTAACGTGGCCAGAGTAGATGACAAAGGAGTTGAGACATTAAACCTAAAATGAAAAGGGAACATATAGAACAAAAGAAAATATTAAATCTAAAAACATTAAAACACAATTATATTCTATAATATAAAAAACATATAACAAAGAAAGGCGATGGCATTATAGCATGGACATTACAGCCATGGCTGGGCACAGCTTACAGCTGGCCACCCACAGGTTTCATTATGTCAGGTGTATATATATTTTAATATTTCATAATGTAATGTACATATATAAACATGGCACCCAGGTTTCAATCTGATCTTTATTTTTAATTTTATTTTTCTCTAATCTTTCACTTTCTTTCTTTTCTAAATTCTATTTTTGTTTAGGGTTTTGTTTTGTTATTTTATTTTATTTTTTAATTTTGATAAATAGTGATAAGGAACACTTACAATAAATTTTTAATTATAATTTAATAAAAAATTTATTTTAAATAGTGTTTAAACTTTTTAATTATAATTTAATAAAAGAAATATTTTAAACAGTGTTTAAACATTTGAAAATTATTTTTTATAATTATGTTAGATAACAAAATATACAAGGATCCATTACTCCAACAAAAAAGTTAATGAGTAAAATCATCAAAGTGATCCATTCTAATAAGTGGCATTCCTACATACAGACGTAATTACAGAAATAGAATGCAATATAAGCCATCTAGAAAAAAATATAGAGAGAATTATCTAGCGGGGCACTTCAAATTGTCACGAAATGGGTATTTCGCTTGACCAACTCTTATATAAATTCGTATTATAATTTGGTCATATAGATATGTAATTATGAATTTATCTTTTTTTTTCACTTAAAATATATGATGTATCAGTGTAATTTACTAATATAGTAAATTAGTGACTTGAAATATGTAAAGAGATAACATGAAAACCCCAAGCAACATAGTCTAGAGGAAAATATTCCCATTTCATAATTATGAATTTATGTTATTTAAAATTATATTATCAAATAAAAAAAACAAACCAGCAAAAGTTATTTTTTAATTTAATTTAATTTTATATATTTTATTAAATAA
This sequence comes from Pinus albicaulis, assembly GCA_034641835.2. Taxonomy (NCBI): domain Eukaryota; kingdom Viridiplantae; phylum Streptophyta; class Pinopsida; order Pinales; family Pinaceae; genus Pinus; species Pinus albicaulis. The sequence goes on along the minus strand of CM076569.1, from coordinate 930,435,656 downwards.
TCTTCAGCTCGATTTCTATTCCAATATGTTTTGGCGATCCATTTCTTTCGTATGCTTTATGTCATCATTGTTCACCGGCCAATAACTGTTATCTTAATTGTTAATTTTTTTTTTTAATTATTGCTTTGTATTACTATAAGATTTTTCTCTTCGTATTAGATTTTTCTCTCCCTATCATTGTTAATTTTTTTTTTTTTTCAATTATTGCTTTGGATCACTATAAGATTTTTCTATCCTTATCATTTCTGGGAGAGTAGTGAAAACAAAGTTTATCTTTATATTAAGTAAAATTTAAAACATAGTCATAATGATAATTTTTATTATATAATATATGTATGTAGGGATGCATTCGTGGAGTGTTAGAACATTATGTATATTCCAATTGACTTATTATTTCAGGAAAAGAAAAAGGTTATTGTGTTTTTTATTATTTTATGAGGTTATTTAATTGAGATGTTATTGATTACAAGATTTTGTTTAATTTGTTTAATTACAATTTATTTTCAAATTTAATATCAAGATGGGTGAAGTACATGAGTTATTTTAAGATTGTATATTTGTGAACTAGGAAATATGAATTTCTAATTATGGTATAAGTTTATATATTGATTGTTTACATTGATGGTAGGATTTGGATTGAAGTTAGCTTAACTTAGAGTGATAATGAGAGGTCTTGAACTTGCAAGGATCTATTTGATCATTCTCCATGATGTGATTATTGATTCATTGTATTTTCAATATGTGAATCTACCTAAAGTGCATGGGATGATGAAAAACAAGCTATGACATGTGATCATATATTTTCTTCACCTTCTTTATATAATTTAGCTTTATATGACAAGATGCATGAATATGACCATCCTCCACCACTTATGTCACCAACAACTCTTAAAATAACTCATATCCCCACATTGATGCACAAATCCCCTCATAGCGTTAGCTACTAGGTTAGTTGAAACACCTATATCTCCACCTTTATATATATATATCTGTGTGTGTGTGTGTGTTGTAATGTAGTGATAATATATCACTTATAAGATGAAGATGAATAGTTGGTAAAAAATAGTAGAGATATTGGTGGTTCAACTAATGTAGTAGGTAGTGCTATGAGTGGATTTGCATATATATATATATATCACACACACACACACATAAGTAGTAACAAGTACTAATACCTCTAGTTGTAAAATATATTTGGTATACTAATGATTAACGTATTTAGTGATTTTTAGCCCCACGTAGTATAGTTTATTTGGCAATCACTGTGATATCCATACATTGTGCAACATTGAGGCTCGAGGTTCAAATCCCCTGATTTACCATGTTGGCCATGCATAGGGGTGTCCATGGATTCACTTAGAGTTTATAGTGGTAGTTGTCAAAATCAAACTCATGTCATACTCTAAGAATTAGCACTACCCTAACTACTTTAAGAAAAAATAAAAAAATAAAAACTTATTTCATGATTTTTATGTTTTTCAACCAAGTTTTGAGATCTATAAATCATTTAAATTTGAGATGCAATATAATGATGTTAACTCTTAAGCTTATATATATGTATATGTATATGTATATGTATATGTGTATATATATATATATATATATATATATATATATATATATATATATATGTATGTATGTATGTATGTATGTATGTATCACACACACACACACATAAGTAGTAACAAGTACTAATACCTCTAGTTGTAAAATATATTTGGTATACTAATGATTAACGTATTTAGTGATTTTTAGCCCCACGTAGTGTAGTTTATTTGGCAATCACTGTGATATCCATACATTGTGGAACATTGAGGCTCGAGGTTCAAATCCCCTGATTTACCATGTTGGCCATGCATAGGGGTGTCCATGGATTCACTTAGAGTTTATAGTGGTAGTTGTCAAAATCAAACTCAAGTCATACTCTAAGCATTAACACGACCCTAACTACTTTAAGAAAAAATAGAAAAATAAAAACTTATTTCATGATTTTTATGTTTTTCAACCAAGTTTTGAGATCTATAAATCATTTAAATTTGAGATGCAATATAATGATGTTAACTCTTAAGCTTATGTGGCTATTATTTGAAGAAGAATGATGCAAATTATCCACAGTTACAAGATTACGTGGACATTTCGAATCTCAATGGGGATCCATCTTCAGGACAATATAATGTTTAAATCTAGTTATACATAATCATTTAATTAAAATTCAGATTGCAAAAGCTTATAATATTTTAATACCATATAATGTTAAATTATTTTCCATTTCCCAAAAAAATACAATATCTTGATTAAAGTTATTTACAAATATGATTAAATAATTGAATTAATGATTATATTGTATGTTGGCATTCAGAGTCTATTCAAATATTCAATTACAAGAAAAATATTACCAAATATCAATGACACACAATGAGTTTACGTGGTAAAACATTGATGATTTATCAAGGAAGCATCCATGAGTAACGCAGGGTTTGTATTATTATTGAGAGAAATTGCAATCAAGCTTACATGCCTATTCTATATCACAATATTTATAAATTAAGTAGTCATCGCTACAATAGTTTTGTTAACTTTCATTTGGCTTAAAAAGACAACAACATTAGATTAACCGTAACAAATGATTTACCTAGGTAAATCCCTTTCTTACAATTTATTTGAAATTTTCATATCTAACAATCTCCACCTTGAAAACCATTTTTTGATACCTTGACCTTTCCAAAGTCCTTTCATCACATATTTTGTAAGACAAGAGAAGCCATATACCATCGCAACTCCTCTAACAAGATTTTTTTCATACACATGTGTATGTATTTCTTGAATGTGGACTTTTTTAGGATCTAATCCACCCCCAGTAATGGCATGTATTAAAAAATGGTATTTTATATCAATATCTTAGTCATACTATGATAACATGTATTTTTATCCAAATCTATAGTACTTTGACTATTGTAGAATATAATTGTGCTATTTTGCATTCTTCCAAATTCACCTAGAAGACCCTTTAACCAAAACGACTCTTTGCAAGCATGTGCGGCATGAATATACTTTTCTTATGTCATGGATAAGACAATTAATTTCTATAGTTTTGAAATTCAACTAATAGCTCCCCCCATGAAAATGTAAAGATATAACTCGAAGTACATCACATTTTGTCTAAACAGCCCACAAAATCTAAATCAACACAGTTGCAAAGATAATCATTACAACCATTAGAGGTGGTGTGATAATCATGTATGCCACTAAGATACTAAAGCACCCATTTCAATTCATTCCAATGTTCTTTTTGTTAGGGTCATTATTTTTCATTATAAATTGTGTTTTCCATGTCATATCATTTCAATTTCTGAATAACTTGAATCTATGATCACTGTTGCTATCATTAGCCTCAAAATGGTATTTTTCTGATCATTGTCAAATTCTTGTCATCAAGAGTTCACCTATATCATGAAAGAGTGTCAAGTTATGGGATTCATGGTCGCATATATTTTATACAGTCGAGTCAAATGGGATTTTAGTCATTTTTCTATCAGAATTGTCTTAATTGAGATCATTACAATCAGAGTTCTAATGGTTAAAAGGTATTTTCATTTGAAACATTCTACAATTTTATCCCTAATTCTTATTTACCTTATGCTTATCCATTTTACCTCGTATTTCCCCATTTCCCCATTTACCTTCTGTTCACCCCCCTTTGTATAAATTTACATCCTATACCGTTCCCCTATACCATTAACCTAGCATCATATTACATTCATTTTGTCCCCCCCTTTCATTCTAAACCATCCTCTATATTAACATTACCATTTCCCATACTCATATCATATAACCCTCATGCATAATACCCAATTCCCATATATAAAACTCCCATACCAAAAGGATATCATACACCTATACTTATCATTACCTATGTTGTGATACACATGCCAAGTCAGGTGGAGCATTCCAAAACATCACGTCAAAGCATCACAATGCTACTTCGATTATTTGTTGCACAGTCATTGTGCAATCATCGCGCAGGAGAGTATCAACCATTTAGGAGGTTTGCAAGAGTTGGATAATATAATTAAATATTTCTACAACATCACACAACCATTTCAAACCTACCCATTTGATCCATTTTTCTAGAGGAGGTGTGCAACCATATAGAACATGGAGTGCTATCTAGCCTACTCGCTGCACAATGTTGCATATAATACTCTGTTTTAGAAATCATTTTGACACAATTATTCAAAAAATATAAAGGATAATTATGGAAAATGGAAAGAGGTTTATCTCAAGGTTGGGAAAAATAACAATAGCCTCGTCTAGTTTTTGCACAGGTGTCATAGATAGGGAGTTTCGAATGCATCTTTAAAGCACATTTTCCACAATCTGTAAATTTCCTATTTTAGTCATTGTTTTGCAGAGTATATTCTGCGAAGCTGGGGAAGATTTTGAAGGAAATGAAAGAGGATTTTGTAGAGAATGGAAAAAATAATATATATATTTTACATAGGTGCTATATTTTGGGAGCTATAAGTGTCTCTTTGAGGCCTACTTTTACAGTTTTTGTGGCAGAATTATGAAGTTTTTGATATTCAGTTGGTAAATGTGGGGGCACTGTGGATACGTTTTGTAGTTTTGGATGTTGCTAAGTTTTTGTCAAGATTTTAAAATGATGTTTCCAAGATCAATATTGTTTCGATATTCTTTGTAGATATAAGATACATTGCATCTTGTCTTTTATTTTCCATGCAAGTAATTCTTCCCAATTGTATTTAAGAAGAACAAGACATGAAAAAAGGGTTCGATTGAGTTTGAGCTAGAGGAGATTAAGGCTATTTTGTATTTTGCTTTATTTTTCCAAATGAATATAACAAGGTGAATGTTTTTTGAACAATGATTCTCGTATCATGCTTATTGGGTTTGTTTTCTTTTTGTGAATCACATATATTTTTCTGTTAGATCTATTTCTCAAATCTAGTTTAATATTGTATAAGCTCTCCCTACTCAACTGAAAGAAACCTATTTTAGAATTCATGTATTTTCTCTGTTTATTTTTCATTTGATCATAATTTTTTTTTCTCTTCTATGGAGAATATGAATTCATCTATAGTTTGATGCTCAACTTTTCATTTTTATCCTACCCCATTCATCCTTCGACTACAATGAAATTTGATTAATCGCCAGTGAGTATGCCTATCTTTCCCCTGTTACAAATTTCATTTTTGTCCCTTATTCATTTGGATCTATAACTGTGATCCAAAATAGCTCTCACCCTCTTCACCCTATTTCAAAATATTAAATAAAAAATAAATTTCTAATCATTCATATCCAACCTAAAACCCATATCTATCAGTCCCCTAGGTTATTGATAGCATGAGACCATCAAAGAGCCCTGTCCAAGGCTAGTGGGCTTGTACCTTAGCCTACAAGTGGTTTTTGATTAATTATGTAGCCCCTTTTTTCAGCCTAAAGGGAGTTACAGAGTGCTAATGATTAGAGAACTTTTGAGGTCTAAAATGGGCCTCCTAAGAAAAATGAATACAAAAATAAAATTTAGAAGAACTAATAGGATTCAGGATGATGATGTCAACCAGGGGGGATGATTCATCATTTTTGGGGTAAAAAATTAAAAATATAAAAAAATAAAAAATAATAAAACTACTTTTTCAACTTGTATTTTCAACTTATCTCCCAAAGTTTTTACCCAAATTTCGAGCGATCTTACTTGTTGGATGAAAAATTTAATTCCTCATAGAAGGAGTACCCACATTGCATACTTTTGATGGACACTGCTACACGAAAAATGAGAAATACATGAAAAATGTGATTGCAATCACATTTTTCATGCATTTATCATTTTTCGTGTAGCAGGTTCCATTGAAATTATTCAACGTGAGTACTCCTTTGATGAGGAATCAAATTCTACATCCAATGAGTTTTCCCACTTCAAATTTGAGTAAGCCCATACGAAGATAAGTTGAAAATACGAGTTGAAAAAGTAATTTTTTTCTTTTTCCTCTAAAATTTGATGACGTAATCTAATATTATTTTATTATTTCCACTATTATTTTATAATTTTATTAGGAGGCCCATTTTAGACCTCAAAATTCCTCTAATGATAGTGGTGATGTTGTCAGGGATCGAAAGGTTTCATCTTCTCTAGGAAATATCTTCAAAGTTTGAGATTTGGTTGCTATTCTGAGACATAAAAAGGTTGAATAATTCATCTAATGACTCTAAAAAACTTTGAATTAGATCTTGTAGAAAAAGGATATAAGGACAGTATGTGAAAGTTAGGTACTTAAACTTGAATTTTATTCAGGGTATATTATTATGTTTTATGAATTGCTTTTTGTCCTTTCCTCATAATGTCAAAATAATTTACTTATATCTATTGAATTTGAATGTAGGCTAAAAATATGCACATGAGTCCTCTTTTTGAAGTGTATATGATTCACTTGAAGTAGTAAATGCATATCCTTTTAGTATTGGTTGTCCTGAACAAGATCCAAATGATAATCATAGTCCGGTTGGTACAACTTCATCTCAGACCTCAGTCATGAATGCTTCCTCCTATGCCCCATTAAGTCTTCCAACCCCTTTGCATGAGTTACCACATAATTATGGTTAAAGGCTACCTCAATTTTATGGTACAAGTAAGATCACAAAAAGGAAGCACGTAGACAAAATAATTGAATTCATTGACCTTGAGGAAGTAGATCATGAAGATGTCAAATTGAGGTTGTTTGCTCAAAGCCTTACACGAGAAGTCAGGATGTGGTATAAAATCTTGGTAGTTATAAGTGTTCATTCTTTCCAACATTTTAAACATGTTTTCATTGACATATGGGAGGTCAAAGTGAACCCTTTTAAGATTATGGATGAATATCAAAACCTAAAGAGGCAGCATGGTGAGATATTCCAAGGATTCTCAACTAGAATTAACAGAGCTTTTAATGTCATACCTTCATATATAAAACCTCCTCCCAGATTGGCTATGCTTAATTTTCTAGATGGTTTTGGGGTCGAGATTTCTTATCAACAAAGGGAGAGGAATATTGCCACTTTGGAGGATATGGAGAAAAGTTTTGTTGATGTGAAAGCAAATTTTTTGATCAAAAGAGTCAAAATGGAAGCTAAAAGAAACAAAATGGTTAAGGAGGAGTTTTCTCCATTGTGAGACCTTAAGATTGATACATCAATGAAAACCATGGAAAACTTGATGGACACATTCACTATGAAAAAAAAAACTTTTGTTAGAGAGAAGTGAAGAAGACCTCCTCTCCAAGCATATTTGATAGAAGAAGGAGAGGTTGTTGATTTATGTCACCATGAGTCAAAAGCTAGTTGTTTTATTTATTCATTTGAAGATAGTCCTAAAGAGAAATGAATGACATGTTCTCAGCAAGAGGATGTTCAATTTCAGAAATTTAAGGAAATCAGTTATCCTACAAGTGTCACTTATGACAATAATGAAGAATATGATTAAATTATTGAGTCAAGTGAGAAATCTTATAGTTTTGGCATTGAACATAAAGAAAACAATAAATATCTAATGGTAAATAACTACCTTTATGTTATGCTACATTTTAATTGTTGAAAGAAAATTATAAGATCACTAAGGAAGTAGGAAAGAAAGCTAAAACTAGCATAACTTGGTAGAAACCTTCTTATATAGTTGATGACCCTGTTACTTGTTACATTAAAGACTCCTTTAGTATTAAATTGTAGGCATTGAGTAACCATGAGATTGAATATCTTATAGTTTCCTCGGAACCAATACACAATAAATTGGAGCAGCCTTCTTCATTTTTCAATGATCCAATAGTTGATTATCTGGATGGTTTCTATAGTCAAATTTATCCTCCTTTAGCTAGCTATGAATCTAAAAAAAAAGGTGATGGAGGCTTAGTTCTATAGTTAGCATCATTGTCTTGTCCAACAGTGGTTTTATCACAAAGGTCACATCAATATTTGCCGACCTATCATGACAACTATAATTAGAAATTTCATGAAAGAAAGGATGCATATAAAGGTTTGTATTCATGGTATGTAGACCACCTAGAGCAGATTACACTCTGTTAGATGAGTTGAAATTCTGTATTGATTCGTTTGATGATCCTTTTGCTAATTTACTGCAGTCATCAAAAGAGGTTGTTTTTCATGGTTTTCAAGATTCAATGGTAAATATGTTACAACTATAAATTAAGGAATTTTTTCTCTCCTATATGGAACAATGATTCAATTTTTATTCATAGTTTCCATTCCATTATTTTTCTTGCCCGCTCAAGGAACGTGTGGGAAGAATTCAGTCAAGCAATCATTTTCTTGATTAGTGGGACTTGAGGCATCATTAGTATATATATCTTCAGAAGCTGTAGACAACTATCATCAATGTTTGAAGCTTGAGGAGAAGGCCCTAAGACAGGTGATGTGTTGTCAAAATTAAGATTTCCTTTAAAATTTTCAGATTTGCAATCAGTTAGTCAATCGAGTTTTAGTATTTTTATTTTTTACTCCATTTCCCAAGGGTCTAATTAGGCTACTAATCTATAGTTTTTTTCTTGGCACCTCACTAGGAGGCTTCATCCCCATTGGAGACAATGTTAGGGTCACTAGTTTTCATTTTCAAATGTGTTTTCTATGTCATATAATTTACAATTTGTGAATAATTTGAGTCTCTGATGACTGCTGCTGTCATTAGCCTCAAATGGTCATTGTCCAATATTTGTCAAATTCTTGTCATCAAGAGTTCACCTATAGCATGAAAATGTATCAAGTTATGCAAATCATGGTCGCATATATTTTTTATAGTCGAGTCAAAGGGGGTTTTAGTCATTTTTCTATCATAATTGTCTAATTTGAGCTCATTGCAATTAGAGATATGATGTTTACAAGGTATGGTCATTTGAAACATTCTATAGTTTTATCTCTCATTCTTATTTACCTTATGCTTATCCATTTTACCTCTTATTTACCCATTTCCCCATTTACCTTCCATTCATCTCCCTTCATATAAATTTTCATCGTATACCCCTCCCCTATACCATTAATCTAGCATCATATTACATTAATTTACTCTAAATCATCCCCTATATTGAACATTTCCATTCCCCACACTCATATCATATAACCCTCATGCATGATACCCCATTCCCATACCAAAAGGATATCATACCCATTATAATTAATCATTACATATGTTGTGAGACACATGAAAAGTCAGGTGGAGCACTCTAAAACATCAGGTTAATTCATCACAATGCAACTTAGACTATTCGTTGCACAGTTGTTACACAACCGCTACGCAGGTCATTATTAACCATTTAGGTGATTTGCAAGAGTTGGAGACTATACTTAAGAAGTTATAAAAAATCACACAACCATTTAAAACCTACCCATTTGATACATTTTTCCAGAGGAGGTGCAACCATACATAACATGGAGTGTTACCCACGCTGCTCGCTGCACAGTGCTACAGAGAATACTCTGTTTTCAACATCATTTTGAAACAATGTTTCCGACCACATGAAGGAAATGATAGAAAAATGAAAGTGTTTTTTCTCAAGGATGGGAAAAATAACAATAAAATCTTCCCATTTTTGCACATGTGTCACATATAGGGAGTTTTGAATGCATCTTTAAAGCACATTTTTCGTAATGTGTAAATTTCATGTTTTAGTCATTTTTTGCATGGTATATTCAGAGAATATGGGGAATCTTTTGAAGGAACGAAAAGAGGTTTTTGTATAGAATGGGCTAAATAAAGAAAATCTATTTCATATTTTACATAGGTGTTATATTTTGGGAGCTACAGGTGTCTCTTCGAGGCCTATTTTTGCAGTTTTGGTGGCAGAATTCTGAAGTTTTGGGAATTCAATTGGTAAATGCGGAGGCAAATTATATGGATAATTTTTGCAGTTTTGGATGTTGCTAATTTTGCGTATATATTTTAAAATGATGTTTCCAAGATCAATATTATCTCAATATTCTTTCTAGGTAGAATATAAATTGTATCTAGTCTTTTATTTTCCATGCAAGTAATTCTTCCCATTTGTATTTAAGAACAAAAAGACATGACAAAAGGGTTCGATTGGGTTTGAATTGGAGGAGCTTAAGGATTTTTATTTTTTTGCATTATTTTTCGAAATGAATAGATGAAGTTGAATTTTTTTTGAACAGGGATTCTAGTGTCATACTTATTTGGTTTGTTTTCCTTTTGTGAATCACATATATTTTTATGTTACATATGTTTCTCAAATCCAGTTTACTATTGTATAAGCTCTTCCTTCTTAGTTGAAATAAAATTATTTCAGAATTAATATATTTTCTCTTTTTGGTTTTCAGTTGGTCATAATTTTTTTTTAATTTTGTGGCGAATATGAATTCATTTATAGTTTGATGCTCAATTTTTCATTTTTCTCCTACCCCATTCATCCTTTAATTGTAATGAACTTTGATTAATTCCCAGTGAGTATGCCTATCTTTCCCTTGTTACAAGTTTCACTTTTGTCCCTTATTCATTTGGATATGTAACTCTGATCCCAAATAGTTCTCACCCTCTGCACCCAATTTCAAAAAAATCAAACCAAAAAAAATTTCGAACCATTCATAGCCAGCCTTAAAACCTAGATCTACCAGTCCCCTAGGTGATTGATAACATGATACCGTCAGAGAGCCCTATGCAAGGCTAGGTTGGCTAGAATTTAGCCTACAAGTGGTTTGTGGCTACCTATGTAGCCCATTTATTCATCCTAAAGGGATTTATTGAGTGCTAACACTTTTTATCGATTTTTCCATGTACCTATTTAACAACACGTGTCACATGTGAAATATCTAATCTTGTACATGCCATCACATGCATTGTAATTATGACTACATTAGCATAAGGTACATGAGACATATAATCATTTTCTTCCTTATTAATTGGACAAAAACATGAAGAAATATTTAAATGGGAATCCAAATGGCTATTGAAATGTTTCACGTTATTCACCTAGAATTTTACAAATACTTCTTCAACATAATCCTATTGGGAAAACATGATCTTACAATTTTATATGTCTTTGTGTACTCCAATGACCAAGATTTTTTATGCTGCTTTTAGATACTTCATGTCAAAGGTCATATCCATCTAAGCCTTCAACTTGTTGATTTTATCCATGCTTTTCTTGCAACAAGCATGATGTCAACATATAACTCAATGAATTTCAATTCAAACTTTTGAAGTAGATGCAATGGTTAGACTCACTTCTAGTATAGTTCTAGCTCAACATGAACTAATGAAATTTCTTGTACCATTAACTAGGTCGCTAATTCAAGCCATAAAATGATTTCTTGAGCTTTCAAATATATCTTTCCTTTCAATATTGCACAAAACCTTTTGTTTCTTCCACATGAATCCCCTAATATAAATCTCCACTTTGTTTTAACATCTAATTTATAGAACACAAAATTAAGCCAAAAAACTAGTGCCAACAGAATATGAATAAATAAAAGCTTAACAACTAGAGAAAAAAATTCATGGAAATATATATATTACATCTACGATTATCCTTTTGCAACCAATTTGGCTTCATACCTTTCAATATTACCAGAAACTCCTTTCTTCAAAATTTGTATACCCAATTACTTCCAATAACCTTTCTATCTTTAGGAAGTTCTACCTAGTCCCAAGTTTTGTTTCACTCCAAGGAATCCATTTCTTCTTTTATTTTCATCTTCCATTTAGAACTATTGATATTTTCTACCACTTCGTGATAACAATAAGGTTCCCAATAATTAGTTACCAAAGCAAAAAATGAAGTAAAATCAACATACCTGTGTGGATTATTTTTCTCTCGTGTATATATTCTCAATGTTGATTGTAAAGTTTCCACACTTTCCTAAATATATTCAGCATCTACAAATTCTTTAACATCATAACATTTATCATGGTTCCTGGTATGTATATATGGTTGGGTTTCCAATTGAATTTGTTATACTTAAAGTTGTGCAACCACACATACCCTAAGTTTTAGGAATGATTTTCTGATTCCAAATATCATCACATAGAAAGTACCCTATATCAATGGAAATTTATCTTCAATACGTCAAATTGGTCTTTGACATAATTTTATTTCATCACTTGTAGAAAAATTTATTAACAAAGCTGCAAAAAGAGGTCCATTACCAGAAAATTTCAAAAAAAAATCATGGTTATGGATTATCCAAATACGCATGGTTTTGGGTAAATAAGAAAAAACCATTCTCCAAGCATGTCATTTCCAACTTGGTTATGGGCCATCTAGAAACCCATAATTATGAGTTAACCCATGATTGTAGTCATGATGGTTATGACTCATCCACAAACCCATGGTTATGGATTAACAAAACAAAACCCTTCTCTTCATTCGCTCATGTCATATTATACTCATGTTGGTACGTTAAACCTAATGGGGTCTGTAATAGACCTAGTAAAAAATACATGTAAAAAATATAAGTCCAAGGTCATGGGACACGTATTCCAAGATGAATGGTGGGAAAAATATCCTAGTGGGTGTTTGGTCATTGTGGCTAAATAAAATTGGAAAATGCAATGGAAAAGGATTTGGAAAGGGAAGAGGCATTATTTGGCATTTATTTATGAAAATAATGGAAAATAGGAGAAAATGAAGGTGAAAGTTAATAGGTTTCATGTGAGGAGTAAATTGAAGGAAAATCATGGAAAATGAAGAAAATAGAGGCCTAATTGATAAAAGGCTTCTGAGGATCAGTTGACGAGATTTTTTTCTCAAACCTTTTGTGAATTATATGGTGGAGCTCTCATTATATTCTCTCTCTCATACTATTGGACACTTAGAGTTTTCTTGCACCTAATCTGAAAATGGGTTGGATAACACTTTATGATTTTCAAGAACTTCCCACTCAGTTAAACAAATAAATATCTAACTTATCCTTGTGCGGAAATGAATATTTGAAACAACTGTAATTTTTTTTAACTGTTTAAGTGATTTAAGGCCATTTTTTTTTGCTGATATTAAAAATTTGAAACAACCATATAATAAAGCAAATAAGCATCAACACATAATAACAAATTTAATAAAGGAGTTGACCCCAATATCGTGGGCTACATCTCATTGAGCTCTTGTCAAATTGACTTCGCTCTTTGGGATTATGATGTATAAATTATTTTACAAGTAAATACTTAACTCCAATGGTTATTTGGATTGTAACATTGGGTTTATAATACCATCACACCCCTGGAATAGCTGCAATATTGCTGAAGATGAATCTCAACTCCCTTAGACTTGATTCCTTGAGTCAGTGCTCTTAAAATACCTTGAGCTTCTCTATGGCACTAACTCGCTCGGAATCTATTTTTTGTCCCTAAAAAATTTTCTACTATCTCCAACATATATCAGACACCCAAAATAGGATGTTCATTTGCTCCAAATGAGCACTGGCTCCCCAATCAAGACCTCTATCCACTAATGGCCCTAGGTTGCCCAAAAGTTCCTTGTGGCTTTTTGACCTTCATAAGACTTCAAATGGCTCTGAAAATAATTTCATTGGATTCATAATTTCCAAAATAGTCAGAATAAACTATACACTTGCAGAAATTGGCCTCCGACTGCTTCGGTTTGGCCTCCAACACCTGGTGGCACCCCGTGGCTCTAGGGTCACTGAAAAATTCCCTAAAGCATCTCAAATTTCAGAAGTCCTTAAAAGATTCTTAAAACTCCATAAATGGATTCAGAAGTATCAAAATATTTAGAAGTGACTATTGGTTTGCTGAGAATGGATATTGGCTGCTCTGGATATGCCTCATTCTCCTGCTGGCACTTGCTGGCCCTAGTGGCCCCTAGAAGTTATATAAAGCATCTAGGCACTCAAAAGTCCTCTACAGGCTCTTCAAACCACACCATTAGTTCAATAATGTCTAGAACATCCAAAATTGACTATTGGATTCCTGAATATGGCCTCTAGCTTCACTGGATAGGCCTCAAATTGTTGTTGGCCCATGGTGGCCTTAGTGGTACCTAGAACTTCTCTGAAGAAAAAACCTGTTCAAAAATCCTTTGATGGCTCTGAAACCCTGACCAATGAGTCTATAATGTCTGAGATAGTCGAAATTGGCTCTCTCAGAATGGATGAATCTAGCTCAAGATAGAGGCTAAACTGATTTTTCCTAGTGTCCCCTAAAAATCCTCCACCAAAAATGGTGAAGTAGACTTAAATCCAGTTAAAATAGGGGTTATGAAAAAAATGGCGCACCCACCAAGAATTCTGCCAGGACTAACCATTATATTAAATTTTAAGGATAAGAATGGGCACATGCACTCGAATCCTCGTGGTTATGGTAATGTTGGAGCTAATCTGAAACCATCGGCGTAATAGTTGCAAAGAACAACATGTGAAAAACAAAAAAAATGACAGAGGCAGGTTTGTTTAACTATCAGGGTTGTACTGGATCTGGGTCCTAGCACAAAGGTCATATGGGGAGGGGCTTTCCCCTCCATTCCCCCAATGTGGATTTGCATACACAAAAATATTACCCTAACCCTTATACAGTTAAGAACTACTGTATAGTCCGAGTGGTAAGAGGTATGTGTGCATGCAGGGAGATCTTGGGGTCGAGCCCCGGTGACCAACAAAAAAATTTATTACACCATTTCTAGGCCACGTGGTAGCCTCCAGGCTATCACGTGGTGGCCTATGATTGGCCCAAAATTCCAACATACGGTCCATCCGCCAATAATAACATGACACTTGTCAGCCTGTTACTGGTCCAAAAAGAATAATTTGAGGAATATTTTGACGAATATTCTAGGAATATTCCCGAAATATTTCCTGGAATATATATATATATATATATATATATATATTTAATTTCCAAAACCTAGTCAAACTTAGTGAAAAGCTAGAAATTTTAGTTTACTGGACTTTTCAAATCGCGATAACTTCTTCATACGATGTTGGATTTTCGAACCATTCATGGTGCCAAAATCAGGAGGACAAGATCTATCGGGTCGCTCAAGTTCAACACACTTCCAAACACTTTTAATTTTGAGCTTTCACTTAGGTCCATGATCCAAATCTGATCACACCTTCCCATTGGGAATCTTTTAGACCCCAAAATACCGATTACCTGATCTATTCAGTAGATGAGAGGAAAACACACTCACATTTTCAGCGTCCATACACTTTTCCTTACATGGCGTAGTGCCTTTGAACCCAACTTGAAGGTAGCTAACACTTCCATTCTTGAATGCTCTTATCCTCCTGGCAAGAATTGTCTTCCTTGCTCATCCAAAAATTTATGGCAAGAAATTTTCAGAAGGTAGATGAACATTATGTCCTTGATCATCAATCCATGGTGGCTCAAACATACATAATTTTCCAACATAAAACATGCATACATAACTGAAATTTTCATATGTATAAATGAGTATATGTCTTACTGAGTTAAGAATTCAAACCACTTCTTACCAAGCCACTTCCACAACGACTTTTGCTGTTGAAAATCTTCTTCATGTGAAACATCTGTTCTCACATCAATGATGGAATCTTTGGTTCCACTTTCGCCAGTATTTTTATCCTTTTGCTTCAAATTCTTTGGATGATTAGTTGGATGCAATGTCCAACATTGGGAAACAAAATGTCCCTTCTTCTGGAAATGTGTGCAAGTCTTTTGCACCCTCTTTCCAAGTTGCCTTTGCCTTAACTGTTCCCTGTAATCCTTCAATCTCTTCCAGTATTTTTAAACATCATGGTTACACAGGTCAAAATATGCGCAACAACTCTTTGTTCCATTTAAGCATGCAAATTTGTCATGCTTTACAGAAACATAATCAACTTGACTAAGGGAAGAATTATACCTCAAATTCCACTTTTCATGCCCATATTTTTTACCTTCATGAGGAGATGAAATTGTAGAGGTTCCAGCTTCCTTTTGAAGACTAACATTAGTGTTCAGGTGTTGATAGTTGTCGAAACTCACATGCTTGCCATAAGCTCCATGTCTACAAACATGTTTCTGCAACATAGGCTTCAAACAATGGAAATCGACTTCAAAAAAAACTTGACATGTTTGTGGTTGAGAACATGGAACATAAGTTCCTTTTGAAGCTGTCTCAATTTCCTTCATGGCTATAGATTTTTTGCCATAAGATTGAACATAGCCTAGAACAGATTTCTTATGTCTTCCCTCAACCAAAATAGGATCAATCATGCCTTGTGCATGTTCGCCTAAACCCTTGCCTTCATAGCCCATTTTTAAAATCAACTTGGACCCTATACCTCTAGTGTGCTTTTCAAGTGAACCTACACATCTTACTGAAGAGGAAATTGAAGACAAATTTGAGCGAATTACCTCTACTTCAAACATGTTCTTGGTTAAGGCCTCTCGGGCTTGATGGAGCTACATCTCCATCTCATGCATTCTTTGAAGAAGTCATTCTTTCTCTTCCTTCGTGGAAACCAATTTCTCATGAAGTACATTTCATTCTCTTCTATCGTCATATAGAATTTGCACCATATCCTTCAGGATGTAGAAGTCTTGCTTCATGTCTTCATAGAAGAATCTTGTGAAGAAGGATGATTTTTAAACCTCACTTGAAGAATTTGTCATCTTATGTATATGAAAAAAATAACTTCAACAAAAATTCACAAATCCTTCAAAAACAATTGACAAAGCTTCTGAACAAAATGGTTATAGAGTCAAGCTCTTCTTCAAGCAACCTTTTGCAAACAAACCCTTTTGTGCTTCAAGGGTTGCCTTTAGGTCCTTTGGGTAAGGAAGATTCCTTCAACCCTTCTTCTTTATTTTCCTCTTCTAGACTTATCTAGAAGTAGCTTTCCCTTCACCTCTATGAAACTCAAAATTGTAAGCAACAATTAGTTTGATCAAATTTTTTGCACTATTAAACACCTTTCAAGTCAAACAAGTAACCTAGTTCTCTGTCAAGCAAGAAACTATGCTATGTCAAGAAAAAAACCTATTTCTTTGATATCAACCTGATCTGAAAATGGGTTGGATAACTTGTTATTCTTTTTAAGAACCTCCCACTCAGTTAAAAAAAAAAAGATCTAGCTTATTCTTGACTTGTGCGGAAATGAATACTTGAAATGGGTGTAATTTTTTTTAATTGTTTAAGTTCTTTAAGACCATTTATTTTTTTCTGATCTTAAACATGTGCAACAACCATATAATGTAGCAAATAAGCATAAACACATAACAATAAATTTAATAAAGGAGTTCACTTGAATATCGTGGGCTATGTCTGCTTGAGCTCTTGTCAATTTGACTTGGCTCTTTGGGATTATGATGTATAAATTAATTTACAAGTAAATACTTAACTCCAATGGTTATTTTTACTATACCATTGGGTTTAGAATACCATAATACCCCTGAAATGGCTACAATCTTGCTGAAGATGATCCTCGACTCCCTTAGACTTGATTCCTTGAGTCCGTGATATTGAATTACCCTGAGCTTCTCTATGGAACTAACTCCCTAAGAATCCATTTTCTATCCTTGAAAAATTTTCTACTGTCTCTAGCATATATAAGACACCAAAAATAGGATGTTCATTTTCTCCAAATGAGCAGTGGCTCCCTAATCTAGGCCTCCATCCACTGATGGACCTAGGTTGCCCAAAACTTCCCTCTAGTATTCAATGTTTAGAAGTATTCAAATGGTTATATAAATCATTTCATTGGATTCTAAATGTCCAAAATAGTCAACATAGGCTATTCACTTGCAGAAATTGGCCTCTGACTACTCTGGTTTTGCCTCCAACACCTAGTGGCACCCCTTGGCTCTAGGGTCATTGAAAACTTCCCTAAAGCATCTCAACTTTCAAAATTCCTCAAAGGCTTCTTAAAATTCCATCAATCGATTCAGAAGTATCAAAATAGTCAGAAGTGAGTATTGGTTTGCTGGGAATGGATACTAGTTGCTCTGGATAGGCCTCATTCTCCTATTGGCACTTGATGGCCCTAGTGGCCCCTGGAAGTTCTCTAAAGCATCTAGGCCTTAAAAATTCCTGTACAGGCTCTGAAAACCACACCATTAGTTCTCAAAATGTCTGAAACGTACAAAATTGACTTATTGGATTCCCGAATAAGGGTTCTAGCTGCACTGGCTAGGCCTCAAACTGTTGCTGGCCCATGGTGGCCCTGGTGGCACCTATAATTCTATGAATAAAAAAGCTGCTAAAAAATCCTCTGATGACTCTGCAACCCTCACCAATGAGTCTAGAATGTCTGATATAGTCAAAATTAATTATTGGCTCTCTTAGAATGGAACGAATCTAGCTCAAGATAGAGGCTAAAATGATTTTTCCCAGTGTCCCCTAAAAATCCTCCACCAAAAATGGTGAACTGGACTTAACTCCAATTAAAATAATGGTTATGTAAAAAATGGCGCGCTCGATAAGAATTCCGCCAGGACTAACTGTTATGTTAAATTTTAAGGATAAGAATGGGCACATCCACCCGAATCCTCGCGGTTATGGTAATGTCGGAGCTAATTCGAAACCGTCAGCCCAATAGTTGCAAACTGTGACATGTGAACAACAAAGAAAACGGTGGAGGTGGGTTTGTTTAATTGTTGAGGTTTTATTGGCTTTGGGTCCTAGCGTTAAGGCCATATGGGGAGGGGCTAGGCCCTCCGTTCCCCCAACGCGGATTTGTATAGTACACAATAAATATTACTTGAACCCTTATACAGTTAATAAATATAGTGTAGCTAGAGTGGTAAGAGCTATGTGTGCATTTGGGGAGGTCTCGGGTCAAGCCCCAGCGACCCAAGAAATTTTTTATTACACCATTCCTAGGCCATGTGGCAGCCTCCGAGCTTGCCACGTGGAAACCTATGATTGGCCCAAAATTCCAACATGCAGTTCATCTACCAATAATATTAGGACACTTGCTAGCTTGCTATTGGTTTGAAGGAAATATTTTGGGGAATATTCCAAGAATATTCCCTAGAATATTCTTTTTTTGTTAATTTCCAAAACCCAGTCAAATTTGGTCAAAAGCCAGAAATTGTAGTTTACTGGACTTTTCAAATCATGATAAATTATTCATACGACATTGATTTTTCGAACCATTCACAATGTTGGAATCATGAAGACAAGATATATTCTTTTTCTTAGGTTCGACACACTTTTGAACACTTTGAATTTTTAGCTATCACTTAGGTCCATGATCCAAATCTGATTAGGACCACTCGTGGAGGAATGTTGCATACTTTGTATTTGGATAAATAAGGAAAATGAAAGACAGGAAAGCAGAAGAGGACATTGAGATCAATGGTTATAACTATGTTTCTTTGCAGGTATCGAGTTGCATGTATGGTTTCCTTGCTAGTTTTGTCATGCATGACACATTCATGTGGTTTCTTGGTTATGATTTGTCATTGGCGTTGAGGATTTCCTAGATTGATAGTGGATTTTCCTAGCCTTTCCATTTCCTCGATAGCTGTGGTGTTTTGGGTTCATTTCATTGTTGATTTTTCAGGTTGGTTCTCATGTGCTTTGTCTATGGCTTGAGTTATTGGTTCGTAGAATCCTTGGATGGAAAAATGCTCTAGAATCCCTGTAACATCTTGGGTTGAGTTACTAGTCATGAAAGCCTTGGTTAGACAAGTGTTATGGAAGCCCTTGGTGGGTTGAGTTACTAGTCCTTGAAGCCTTGGTTAGAAAAATGATATGGAAGCCCAACAGAAGTTGTGGGTTGAGTTACTAGTACTGGAAGCCCTAGTTGGAACAAATGCTCTAGATCCCTGGAAAAATTTGGTGGATACCAATCTGGTGATGGTTGTGATGTCTGATGGTGATGTGTAATCATTAGTTGTGGTTTGTGGTAGTTTGGCCTCTCGAAGCCCTAGTTTGGTTTTTATTTATCAGTTTTATAATATCCCACATTCATTATTGGAATATGCCACAAGGGTGACTAGCTGAAGAGATATTTGGTTCAACGGTTCAACCATGTAATGGTTGGGTGGAACATGGAAGTCCCAGACTTGGTTTCATTTTTCTTATGCCAATAAGATCTCTTTTCCTCTTGTATTTATGTGTAAATGTTCTTGTTATTAAATGGATTATCTCGTTGTTATGTTCTTGTCATTTCTATTGTTTATATGTTGGTTATGAATGTGTTTTATGATGGTATTGATGTATGGATCTCATCATGTTTTGATTTGTAAATGAATGAGAAATGTATATGTGCCCAAATATATAGTAATGCATTTAATGTGATGAGACAACAATTCTTCTTAGTGATTCTTAGATAAGTATGAGACACGCATGCTAAGATTCATTATTTAAACTCGTAGATTACATATTTGTGAAATGTTTGAAGAAATTCATGTCATGGATAGTAGGGGTCTAGTCAATTATTTGTTCAAGTGTTTTCTTTTGCATTGTTATATTTAATTTTTGAAAGTTTCGTGGTGTTCTGGGAAGCGACCTGTGCTCTAGGCCTAAAAAAGTGGTTCAAATCTCGGGGACACTGGCACAGGTCTGAGGAAAATGTCCTTGGATGCATGCATGAACATGTTGTGAGATCATCTAGAGGCTCCTAGATGCACCATTTCCTGTATAAAGGGAATACACGAGGGTTTAATGATCTAAAAACCTAGTGGGACCCAAGGACTGGTTACCTCAGTGGTTGGGATGGCTCTTGGGAGTTTTATTGTTGATGTGGAATGTTTGTTTGATGTGTTTCCGACGATTCCACTTCCTTAAGGTCACCTAGGAGGTTGAATCATATCACAGTAAGTCTTTGTCACATGTTTACCCCGATTGGATGGTTTCTTGGCTAGATGTGGGAGGAGGGTGTTACAGGGTGGTATCAGAACAAGTTTCGTTCTCTTTGGGTGGCGTTTTGTTTTCGTTCTATATGTGTGATATATGATACCACAAAGTAATATCTGATACCAAAAAGTGGTATCAGAGCATGGTTGAACCCATGGAATAGATGGGAGGAATGTGTTTGTCATGCATACACGTCATTTTCATATGTGTTCCTTATGTTTGTAGTGTATGTGCTTGTTTTTTATGCATGGTGATGGTCATGGTTGCAATTGTATCGCCATGTAGAAGTTGATGGTGTTGTTGATAGGATGTGGTCATCATGAATGCATGTCATTTGTATATGCATTTTTTACGCATGTCAGTGTATATATGTTGTTAGGAATTCATTTTCATGGTTAATACTATTTTCGATGAGTTCATTTTATGAATTTTAGGTCATCATGATGTTGTTGATATGTTATGATGTTGATGTGTTGGTTGATATAGAGCAAGAGATTCAGATCATCAAAGTGAAGTTGCAACATTAGACTTTGGGGTAAGAGCAGATCGTTATACATGTATTGTATGTTTGGAATGTAATTATGTTAGTTAAGGGATTGTTATATGCATGTTTGTCATTTTATTATTGTTTTTGTTACATGGATGGTAGATGTTAGTAAATCAGTGTGGTCATATGCATGTGTGTCAAATATTCATGAATGATAGTAATGTGTTGCTATATGTGTTGGCATTATGAAAAATGTGTCATCCCTGATGGAAACCTATATGATGCCTAAAGAATATGTCAACATGATGACAACGAGTTTGGAAAATGGCATAACAGTTCAAAGACAGAGGAATGATGAAGGTGATGTTTTGAAAAATACACACGGGTTCTGTAAAGCAAAGCTTCGTACATACACAAGTATGGAGAAGAGAAAGCACATACAATTTTTGCACCATGGTATTCTAAACACTAGGGGTCCTTACCATGGTATTGGTCCATAGTATTGAGCCCAAAAACAAATATTTTATCCCGTCAAAGAATATCATCGACATTAGTATGGTTTTGACCCATGGTATTGGCTAAGGCCTAAGATATATAAGGAGATGAAGATCAAAGTGTTTTGTGTGCAAGTGATGGGTATTTTATTAATAGTTCAATCTGAAACAAGTGTTCATGGTACAAGTTATTGATGAGTGCTTGATCTGAAATAAGTTTTCACCTGGGAATATGATGATGGATCATATCTAATAGATCTGAAATGCCTATACATTGATAATTTACATATGGATAGGTATGGCTTGTAATATTAATGTTTAACACATGTTTTATTCTGTATGTCCAGATATAGGTTCTTTTATCAAGGTTTGATGTGAAGTGAAGGTATAAGTCAATAATTTCATATATTCACGCGGGTTTGATTAGTGAAAGGCACATGCATACATAGGTTTGATAACTGAAAAATGTGTGCATATGTGGGTCTCATTCTCGTAAGTCGCGTGTTGATTCTGCATATTGGAAATATTTGTACATGGGTTTGATTACTAAAGGGCGCATATACACGACAAAATGATTTATGGGAAGTGTGCATATATCCTAGGGTTTTCTTGAATATGATATGTGATTAGTTTAATTAGTGTTGTTGAGTTTGTTGTTGTCTGTCAATGAAGTCTTACTTGATTATTTGGGTTTAACTGTGATTATTGACATTGTTGTAAATTGATATATTTAAGAGTGATGATGTTACTATGTGTATGTGATTGAAGATATGTTATGGCTTTGTTATTATTTCATAATGATTCAATGGTAATGTAGCTTATTGTTTATTCTAGAATGAAATTGACTCAGTTTGAGGGTTCACTGCATTGAGATCTGTATGCAGGTATACTTCAAGGAAGTTACGTATACACACGGATATGCTAAATAATAATAGCATATATATTCTAGAATTTTGTTGATTAGGGTTTTGAGTTGGTTTCAGTGAGTTGATGCAATGTTTGGGTTCAGTGTTGGTATTTTGTTTTGAGCTTGAATTATGGTAGTGGGTTGAGTCTGAAAATTTGATGAAAATTGGCCTACAAGTTCTGATGTTTTGAATATGGTGGATCCAATGTGAAAATTTATGAAACATGGTCCACAGAGGTGTTAAGGGTTGGACCCTTCAGTAAGGAAGTTGAAGCTTCCTTCCAGTAGTAATTGGTAATCAGACTGGTGGGTGATGGAGAACAAGAGAATGTTGTGGCATTCTGCAGCTGGGTGCTTGTGTGTTGGTATGAGTCTACACAACTACAATATTGTAAGAATTATTTCATCATAATAAAAAAGATTCAAATATGAAATCAGTGGTGCTTTTCTCCCACATTTGGTTTCCACCTAAAAATCATGGTGTTCATATGTGTTTCTTACGTGTGATGTTTTATTTTGTTCTTAATAGACATGGTTATTTTTTATTTAATGTTGATGAAGTACTGAAATATTGGTTCAATATAAACATAGGTTGAATTAAATGAAAAACTAAGTTTACTGGATACATGCTAGTTGTCTACATAGAAGTTACATACCTACATAGCTTTACTTTAGAATAGTCATGTACAAAAACTAGAATAAGAAAAAGAAATCAAGTTTAAAAAATATTGATTCACACCCTCCCCACCCCGAGTATTTTTCCTAAAAATTGGCATCACAATAGGTCCTTTGGAAGAAGAATGGCCTCTTGAAGGAAGATTCATAAAGATATGAAATCAAAAGGGGACAAAATATATCAGGCCACCATTGTTCAACAGAACCTATCTAGTTTTCTGGAAGATAAGAATAAGAGCTTACATATTTTCAGTTGGAGAAAATGTGTAGGGAATTGTTGAAGGAGGCTATCAATATCCATCCTCCATTCCCTCAGATGAAGCATAAAATAAGAAATATGAGATCAATGCAAAGGTTTTCAATGTACTGTTAGGAACCTTGGCAGAATAAAAAAATTTCAAATTCATGCAGTTGAATACGATAAAGGTTGTATGGGACAAGATCATCCAAAGTTATGAAGGTGACACCAAGGTAAAAATTCTAAAACTTAAAAATCTCAGTCTTCAATATGAAACTCTCAGAATCACAATGATGAAAGTATCACAAGTTTCTTTCTTAGTGTGGATGAAATCGTGAATTCTATGAGAAATATTGGTGAAGAAATAAATGAATCATCATTGGTTGAAAAAATATTAAGGTTTCTAACTCCAATATTCTATTTGAATGTTTTGTACATAGAAAAATTGCAGGACTTGAAGAATATTACTGTTAAATAGCTTCATAGGTTTTTAACAACCTATGAAATGAGAAAAGGGGGTCCCTAAGATATCAAAAAAGTTGCATTCAAAGCTACTTCAAAAGGAAAAGAAAAGGAAGAACCCAGTTATGTATGAGAAGAAGAAGAGGAAAATTTTATAAAGAAACTCCAAGTGGGTACTGGAAGTTTCAAAGGTAAGCTTCCATTCAAGTTTTTTTCTTGTGGTAGAGCTAGTCATTACACTGCTAAGTGTCCCTATAGAGAAAACAATGAGAAAGAGAAATAAGCTACAACAATAAATAGGATAATATTTGAAAACAATATAAGTTTCTATACACTTGAAGACAATTATGGAATTTCAAATGGTGAAGAATGTGAGCCTGATCAAGAATATCAATTACTTACGGAATTTGAAGATAGAATTATTAACGAGTCTGATGATAATTTCATCGATGCCCTAGAAGAAAAATATATTTTTACTGAAGTAATATATCAGTTTAATTTTTTTTTAGAAGAAACAAAATTAGCAAAAGAAACTTTGATGAGAAAAATCATAGAAGAAG
Source organism: Pinus albicaulis (assembly GCA_034641835.2). Classification (NCBI taxonomy): domain Eukaryota; kingdom Viridiplantae; phylum Streptophyta; class Pinopsida; order Pinales; family Pinaceae; genus Pinus; species Pinus albicaulis. Next base: position 930,411,038 of record CM076569.1, on the reverse strand, counting down.
CATAATGAGAAGCTAGAATGTGGAATAGTAATTCGAAGGAAGGAACTTGAGAAAGAAAAATGTCTTAATCCTAGATTTTCTAAAGGATATAAACCAGTAGATGAAACCATCAAATTAAAATTCTTCCCTATTATAAAGATATATCTTGGATACTGTGGAGAAATATCAAAGATTGTAAAGTTTTCTAGATAAACAGAAAGGTACTTCAATGTGGCAAAAAGAAGCAGCCAAAAAAACTCCAACCTTCAGCAAAAGAATAAAGGATCAAATACTTCCCAAGTAAATTATGCTCGATTCAATCCAAGATAAAACAACACTTCAAGGTACTATACTCACAAATTTTTTTACTTTAATGGTTAATTATTTTCTTGTCACCTTTTTGGTCATAAGGTTGGTCAATGTGTTGCTTACAAAAATATCATGATTAGAGAAACAATAAAATAAAAGAATGAGACTGACATAAAGAAATACTCTTATAATACATTCTCACCTCTTAAAAAATAAATTGAATTCTCTTTCTACAATAAATTTTGGCATAAAGAATCTGAATGTAGGAGTAAAGGGAGACCAACAAATTCGAATGAGAAAATTGCAACAACATCTAAGGTATGGAAAAAAAAGACCATCAAATCTGGAAATTGTGGTCTAACTTTATATGCACGAGATCAAGAAAACCTATCGTAAATTGATAGTCGATGCTCAAAGCACATGACAGGTGATGAATATAAGTTTATGTCTTTTCATGAAATGAAGAAAGAAAAGAATGTAACCTTTGAAAATAATTCATCTCTTGATATTAAATGAAAATGAACTGTTTTGTTGAAATAAAAAGTTAAAGCTAGAAATGTTTTATTTGTATATGGATTGAAGAATAACTTCTTAAGTGTTAGTTAGAGCCGTGACCAAGGGAATGTGTTTGTTTTGAGATCAAATAATTGTTTGGTTTGGAATCTTGATACGGGAAAATCGTAATAAAAGGAACAACAACTCTAGGTAATGTCTATGTCTTGGAATGCATTTTAGAACTATGTTACTTAAGAAATGAAGAAGAGAGTTGGTTGTGGTACAAAATATTGGGACATTTAAGCTTCACCCAAATACATAAGTCAAGAAAGCTAGGAGAAGTTTCTGACTTTCCCAACATTTCTCTACCAGAAAGTACTATATGCAAATCATGTCAATTCGGTAAGCAAACCAGGGTACAATTCAATGAAAAAGAAGGTTCCAAAAGTAAGTCACTTGAACTTATTCATATTGATTTATGTGGGCCAATGAGGAAAAATTTACATCAAGGTGAACACTATTTCATATTATTTATTGATGACTTTACTATAATTTTATGGATTGGATTGTTAAAAAAAAGATGAAGGATTTGATAAATTTAAAGTCTTTTAGGCTTGTAGAGAATGAGTTACACTTAAAAATCAAATGTCTCTTTTACACCATTTTTTGGTCATCTAACCTATTATCATTAGATGGACCCAAGTACAGCATGTAAGACCAATTTTACCCTAAGTAAAATTTCTTTCACTATGTAAAATAACTTAATAAAACACATTTATTAGGTTGTTTATGGTCTAAACAAGAAATCCCAAAGGGAAATATTAAACAAATCTATATTTATTTGATATTCCTCATGGAATAATTAATTAAACAATAATTTAATTATTATTCCTGGTCATATTTAACCCAAAACAAGGAAATTAATTAGATAAATCCTTATTTATCTTATTATTTTCTAGGAATAATTATTTAAATCTTATTTAAATAATATTCCTTATTAAATATGACTAAATCATTTATAAATAATTAAATAAATCATTATTTATTTAATTATGATTCAGCCACTTTCTTAAAATATTAAATAAGTCATTTATTTATTTATTATTTACAAATAAAGGGATTTGACGCAAGTCAAATACCTTTTCCCTCCAACAAATATAATAAAATATTCCATAAAAGGTGGATCTAGATTTGGTTAATATTATTTTAATTATGCACCAAGATCTAGAATGACCCAATATTTTGTTATAAACAGGAGGGTTTTTCCTACCATTCTTCACCTTTTGTTGCCTATTAGATCACTCTGGATCTATGCTCTTGGTCTGACTTTGAGCCATTATTATTGTCAAATTTTCCATTATTTCACTTTTTGACCTCACTTTGAGTTGTATGTTTGTCTTGGTTTTCTACACCAACAAGAGAAAGAAATTCTAGATCTGAAGTACTGAGGACTTTTAAGAACCCATCCCATTGAGAAGGATTGGAAACACCTTTCTTGTTTTCCTCCCAGGTGCCCTTAATACAAAATTCTTTCAAAAATATTGTTCTTGTCTTGTCTATTGGATGTATGGAGAAAAACCTTATTTTTACTGCTTAATGTCTTTGTATGCATAGATCTGGATTTTTTGTAGCATTTGTCTTGATCAAATAACTGTAGATCTGAAAATATTGGCAGCCATATTTGATGTTAGGGCTATAAGTTATGCGTAGCTAAAGTGGTCTTTTTTTGTACACTTCGACAAAAGATTCATACTAACAGTCTCAGATATGATAGGGGAGGAGAATTCATATCAGATGAATTTGTTGACTTTGGTGAACAACATGGCATCAAGAGGCAGTTCTCGGTCACTAAAACTCCTCAACAAAATGGGGTAGAAAAAATAATGAAAAAAACAATTCAAAAACTGGTACATGCCATGCTTCATGAGTCGGAGACACCTAATACCTTCTGGGGTGAAGCAACACATACAACGGTAACTATTCTAAATAGATCTCATGTCCATGTAAAAAATTATAAAACTCCTCATGAACTTTTGTTCAGTAAGCCTCCAAATGTCAATATTTTTAGAGTCTTTGGAATTAAATGTTACATAAATAATAATGATGATAAGTTTGGAAATTTTGAAGCTAGAGTAGATGAATGAATTCCACTTTGTTACTCCTCTAGAAGTAAAGGATAAAAATTCTACAATAAAATACTTCAAGATATTATTGAATGTATTGATGTTGTAATTGATAAAGCATCCACGGGTTCTAAAATGGAAATGCCAGGATATGATGAATGTATTTTTGCAACAATAAAAAGGGATGTAAGAGAAGAACCAGTGAAGCATCAGAAGAAGGACTTAACACTACAGAAGCATCAAAAACGACTCCATCCAAGTATGTTCATAAAAATCATCCAGAATCTAAAATCCTCTGTGAAGAGGAAGTTGGAGTTCAAATTAGAAGATCCCTTGTTGGAACTCCTAATTATCTAGCTTTAATATACACAATTGAACTAGAAAATGTAAATAAAGAAAAAAAAGATGAATGTTGGGTTAAGGCTACGAATGAAGAACTTGACCAAATAGAAAATAATCATACATGGGAATTAGTGCCAAGATCTCATGATAATAATGTTATTGGGACAAAATGAGTATTCAAAAATAAATTGAAAGAGAATGGAGAAGTAATTAGAAATAAATCAAGACTCTATTGCAAAGGCTATGCTCAATAGGAAGGAATAGACTTTGAAGAAACATTTTAACTTGTAGCCAGACTTGAAGCCATACGACAAGCTTTCATCATTTCAAAGTCTATCAAATGGATGTTAAATATTCATTTTTAAATGGGAACCTAAAATAATAAGTTTATATTGAACAACCTGAAGGGTTCATTCTAGGAAATTATGAAAAACTTGTTTGCAAAATCAAGAATGCATCATATGGGCTAAAACAATCCCCTTTTGCATGGTATTATCGTCTTGACATGTATCTTCAAGAATAAGGCCTCACTAAGGGGTCTTCAGATAACAACCTATACATAAATATGGATGATGGTAAAATTTTAATTGTTGTCGTTTACGTGAATGACATATTATTTGGATGCAATGAAGATTCCTTGATTCAAAGGTTTTCTTTTGTCATGCGGAAATAATTTGAAGTTTCCTTACTTGGTGAACTAACATACTTTCCTAGTTTATAAGTAAAATAAGAAAATAATGACATCTTTCTCTCACAAACAAAGTACCTTAAGCAGATTATGAAGAAATATGGGATGGAAGACTATAAACCAGTATGCACACCAATGGTGATAGGATGTAGTCTCAATTCACATGATGATTCTCCCACAGTCAACTAACCATAATACAGATCCATGATCGGAAGCCTACTTTATATTACAGGCACAATACCACGGGGGCATCATTGACAAAGAAATATTCTATCACGTGCATTCATGTTGGGGTAAATTTTTTTAGAAAAACTCAAAACATTATATTGGACATATAACTAAGGGTTAGAGGGTTTTTTTTATTACATATGGAATATAAATATTTTAGGGTATTTTTTCTTTTATTTTTTTTCCAAATGGACTTTTTTGGTGGGTTTGGAAAAATAAAAAGAGCATCGTCTGAGTATGAGGTTGCATTTCCATTCAAGCAACATTGGAGCAAGGCCAACTGAAACATTCAAGCACCATTGGAGCAAGGCTGACTGAAAATTTCTTGTGCACTTGAACTTGCCTGGTACTGAGCAACCACACAGCAGAAGACACCATTGGTGACTTAAAAATCAAGTGGAAATTGATTCAAGCACCATTGGAGAAAGGCCGACTGAACCATTCAAGCACCATTGGAGCAAGGAAGACTGAACATTTCTTGTGCGCTTCAACCTGCCTGGTACTGAGTGACCACATAGTGGCTAACACTATTGGAGTCTTAAAAATATAGTGGACATTGATTCCCACTCATTGTCAAATGTTCCCCATTTGTTTGAGATATCTCAAGCCTCTCTTCAAACAAACCAGTGGCTTTTTCCAAGTCTTCCATGTAAGTCGCTTTTGTCTCAGTACCATTGGCAACTACAAGTGTTTCTTTTTGTCCAATGGATTCATGAAGATTCTGCTTTGTAGTTTCGTAAGTTTTGCTTTTCAGTTGGGATGTCAAGTCATATAAATTATTTTCCATTTCTAATTTCTCTTCTTCCAAGTCATGAACCATCTGTCTCAATTGCTCTTGTTTTGGCTGACTTGTGCGCAGATTTGAGCATGTGAACATGCATGTTACTGAGCGGCTAACACCACTGGAGCAAGACGTTTAAACTAGAATCCTTGAACCTATCAACGTTAGCCTTAAGCAAATCCTTCCTGTGAAGGATTTGAGCATTCGACAGAGCATTCAAGCAAAGAGGGCAAGAGGATTTGACTAAGAAAGAGCATGCATTTGACAAATATTGTGAGAGAGGGAACGAGGATTCGTGCTTTAATCTAAGCCTTGTTTTCATTTGGCATTACAAGGGCAGCAGGGGGACCTGCAACACTAGAGGTTAGTCACAATGAACCTGCGAAGAATAATCTGATAGATTCTTACTATTTTTGTGCTTGGATATTAGGTTTTATTTAATCAAACAATCTTGTGTTTAAAACTAGGTTAACTGAGGTATATGTTAATTGATTTATCTGTAAAAATTGAACATATTGGAAGTCAAAGTAATATTTGGAAGGGTGGAAGCATTGCAATTTTCTAATTTAGGCTATATGATATTAACCTTGGATGCTTTGGGGCTTTAATTTGTTTGGTCATTAATTCTTCTCGTCTGTGATAAATTACTTGCTCCACTCCATTTATGTTAGAATTTCCATCTTATTTGGAACATATTTTTTTTTTCTTGTCATTTTAACTAGAACTGACCTTATGTCACATAATCTTTATTCTACATAGAGTTGTTTCTATGTTTTCAAAACTATAAAGATTTACTAGGGACTACTATTTGGTGGAATTATTTTTTAAGTTCTCTAGGGTACTTGAATTGACTAAGGTAGGAGATCTCCATCTCTGAAGTCCCTCATAGTTAAAGGGTGGAGTCCTCTAGCTGCCTTAGGCTAGTTTCCTTGTTGAACGCTCAAAATTAGCCACTTTGGAAATAGTGAGGAGGAAAATCTATTTGTCAACAAATATCCACTTAAATAAAGGTTACTTGAATATCCTTTGTGTCAAATAGTCCAATGTTTTACATTAAAATTGTTTATTACACCATGGAACTATCAAGATAAAATTATCTTAATATTTTCCCATGAATACAATTATCTTATTTCATCCATGACCTTACCTTGTAAGGTGAATCAACTAATATGAATGTCCATTTGACCTTATTTCCATTGGTGGAAATATTGTTTAATTTCTCTAGGGTACTTGAATTGACTAAGGGAGGAGATATCCATCTCTGGAGTCCCTCATAGTTAAAGGGCAGAGTCCTTTGGCTGCCTTAGGGTAGTTTCCTTGTTGAACGCTCAAAATTAGCCACTTTGAAAATAACCAGGAGGAAAATCTATTTGTCAACAAATACCCACTTAAATAAAGGTTACCTAAATATCCTCTCTGTCAATTGTGCCAATGTTTTTCATTCAAATTCTTTATTTCACTATGGTACTATCAAGATAAAATTATCTTAATATTTTCACATGAATACAATTATATTATTTCATCTTATCTATTTCATCCATGACCGTACCTTGTAAGGTGTAGTAATTGTTCCTACGGGCATGATTCTTCTTGGTTTTTTTTTAAGTTCTCGCTCAATCATTTTTTGTAAATATGAGTATTATTGAAGGATAAATGCAACAATTATTTTGGAGAGAAATGGTTGTGCAATATTTGTTTGAGTACTGTTTATCTCCTTTTTTCATTTTCGTGCAATCTCAAAAATTATATTCAATTAGAAATTTCACCTTCAATTATATTTAGAGCTCCTGTAAGAATGTTGGTTAAATCTTTGTAGAGTTATTGTTTCTCACTAGGTAAATCATTTTCTATACATTGCTGGAATTTTTGTCTACAACATCCATATAGCATTTCTGATTTACCTGTAAGTCATATCAAGTTAAATTACAATGGCTATAAAAAAATAGGAAAATATATGTAATTGTATTTTCAGAGAAATCTCTCTAAGTTTATTCATTAAACATTATGCATGTAGAAATCCTTCATTCTTGGAAAGTTCCAGTATAGCCTTTAGGGCATCCATCCATTTTTATGGTTTCTTTAAATATTTTTTATAGTGCCAATGAATCTTAGTTACCTTCAATCCTATCCATAATTTGTATAATTTTGGGACCTTATTTCTTCGTTCTCTTCTTAACCTTGAGGTATATGAGGTATCATATTTTACATTTGGAGAGATAAAGACTATGTCTGAGTCGATTAGTCTATAGATGGGCAAGGCAAGCCTACCTCAGAGAAACTTCTTAAATCACTTCAAGATTCCTCTCTAAAGGGAAGAATTTAAATTTTGAAAGTTGAAACTGAGTTATCTGTGAAAATTGAACATATTGGTAGTCAAAGAAAACTTTGGAAGGGTGAAAGCATTGCAATTTTATAATTTAGGATATATGAGATTAAACTTGGATTATTTTGTGCTTTAATCTATTTTGGTCATTAATTATTCTCGTATGTGATATATTACTTGCTCTCTGCATTTATGTTAGAATTTCCATCTTAGTTGGTACTTATTTTTTTGTGCTTGTCATTTTACCTAGAACCGACCTTATGTCCCAACATTGTTTTTCTACTTAGAGTTGTTTCTATGCTTTCAAAACTGCAAAGATTTACTAGGGACCATTGTTTGGTGGAATTATTTTTACGTTCTCTAGGGTACTTGAATTGACTAAGGGAGGAGATCTCCATCTCTGGAGTCCCTCACAGTTAAAGGGTAGAGTCCTCTAGCTGCCTTATTCTAGTTTCCTTGTTGAACGCTCAAAATTAGCCACTTTGGAAATAACCGGGAGGAAAATATTTTTGTCAACAAATATCCACTTAAATAAAGGTTACTTGAATTTCCTCTTTGTTAATTATGCCAATTTGTTTCATTCAAATTCTTTATTGCACTATGGAACTATCAAGATAAAATTATCTTAATCTTTTCACACGAATAAAATTATCTTATTTCATCTTATCTATTTCATCCACGACCTTACCTTATAAGGTGAATCAACTAATTTGAATGTCCATTTTACCAAACTAATTTCCAACTAGATTCATGGGAAAGCAATTTGGTCAAACTTTATGTCTCATAATTTTACATTATAGACTTGAATTCCTTATTTCCGTTGGTGGAATTATTGTTTAAGTTCTCTAGGGTACATGAATTGACTAAGGGAGGAGATCTCCATCTTCGGAGTCCCTCATACTTATAGGGCAGAGTCCTCTGGCTTCCTTAGGCTAGTTTCCTTGTTGAACACTTAAAATTAGCCACTTTGGAAATAACCAAGAGGAAAATATATTTGTCAAAAAATACCCACTTAAATAAAGGTTACTTGATTATCCTCTCTGTCAATTATGCAAATGTTTTGTATTCAAATTCTTTACTGCACTATGGCAATATCAAGATAAAAGTATCTTAATCGTTTCGCATGAATAAAATTATCTTATTTCATCTTATCTATTTCATCCACGATCGTGCTTTGTAAGGTGTAGTAACTATTGCTACGGGCATGATTCTTCTTGGTTTTTTTTATGTTCTCGCTCAATCATTTTTCTTAAATATGAGTATTATTGAAGGGTAAATGCAACAATTATTTTGGAGATAAATAGTTGTGCAATATTTGTTTGAGTACTGTTTATCTCCTTTTTTCATTTTTTTGCTATCTCAAAAATTACATTCAATTAGAACTTCCACCTTCAATTATATTTATAGCTCCTGTGAGAATGTTGGTTAAATCTTTGTAGTGTTATTGCTTCTCACTAGGTAAATCATTTTCTATACATTGCTGGAATTTTGGTCTACAACATCCTTATAGCATTTCTAGTTTACCTGTAAGTCATATAAAGTTAAATTACAATGGCTATAAAAAAACAGGAAAATATATGCAATTGTATTTTGAGAGAAATCTCTCTAAGATTATTCATTAACCATTGTGCGTGTAGAAAGCCTTCATTCTTTGAAAGTTGCAATATAGCCTTTGGGGCAACCATCCATTTTTATGGATTCTTTAAATATTTGTTATAGTGCCGATGAATCTTATTTCCCTTCATTCCTAGGAATAATGAGTATAATTGGGGGACCTTAATTCTTCGTTCTCTTCTTAACCTTGAGTTATATGAGGTATCATATTTTACATTTGGAGAGATAAAGACTCTGTTTGAGTCGATCAGTCTATAGATGGGAAAGGTAGAACTACCTCAAAGAAACATCTTAAATCACTACAATATTTGTCTCTAAGAGGAAGAATTTAAATTTTAAAAGTTTAAACTGATTTATCTGTGAAAATTGAACATATTGGTAGTCAAAGCAATCTTTGGAAGGGTGAAATCATTGCAATTTTCTAATTTAGGCTATATGAGATTAGCCTTGGATGCTTTGGGGATTTAATATTTTTTGGTCATTATTCTTCTTGAATGTGATATATTACTTGCTCTATGCATTTATGTTAGAATTTCCATCTTAGTTGGAATTGATTTTTTTGTGCTTGTCATTTTACCTAGAGCTGACCTGATGTCCCAACATTGTTATTTTACTTAGAGTTTTTTCTATGTTTTGAAACCTGCAGAGATTTACTAGGGACTGTTGTTTGGTGGAATTATTGTTTAAGTTCTCTAGGGTACCTGAATTGACTAAGGGAGGAGATCTCCATCTCTGGAGTCCCTCATAGTTAAAGGGTGGAGTCCTTTGGGTACCTTAGGCTAGTTTCCTTGTTGAATGCTCAATATCAGCCACTTTGGAAATAATGAGCAGGAAAATATGTTTGTCAACAAATATCCATTGGAATAAATGTTACTTGAATATCCTCTCTTTAAATTATGCCAATGTTTTGCATTCAAATTCTTTATTGCACCATGGCACTATCAAGATAAAATTATCTTAATCTTTTTGCATGAATACAATTATATTATTTCATCTTATCTATTTTATCCATGACCGTACCTTGTAAGGTTTGATAATTGTTGGTACGAGAATGATTCTTATTTGTTTTTTTTTAAGTTTTAGCTCAATCGTTTCTCTTAAATATCGGTATTATTGAAGGATAAATGAAACAATTATTTTGGAGAAAAATGGCTGAGCAATATTTGTTTGAGTACTATTTATCCTTTTTTTTTCGTGCTATCTCAAAAATTTTATTCAATTATAACTTTCACCTTCAGTTATATTTAGAGCTCCTGTGAGAATGCTAGCTAAATATCTGTAGAGTTATTTCTTCTCACTAGGTAAATCATTACATTGCTAGAGTTTTTGTCTACAACATCCTTATAGCATTTCTGGTTTACCTGTAAGTTGTATAAAGTTCAATTACAATGGCTATAACAAAACAGGAAAATATATGAAATTTTATTTTCTAAGCAATCTCTCTAAGTTTATTCATTAACCATTGTGTGTGTAGCAAGCCTTCATTCTTTGAAAGTTTGAGTATAGCCTTTGGGGCATCCATCCATTTTTATAGATTTTTTAAATATTTGTTATAGTGCCGATGAATCTTAGTTCCCTCCAATCCTGGCGATAATGAGTATAATTGGGGGACCTTAATTTTTCGTTCGCTTCTTAACCTTGATGTATATGAGGTATAATATTTTACATTTGGAGAGATAAAGACTTAGTTTGAGCCGATCAGTCTATAGATGGGCAAGGCAGGCCAACCTCATAGAAACTGCTTAAATCACTTCAAGATTCCTCTCTAAAAGGAAGAATTTAAATCCTAAAAGTTGAAACTGATTTATCTATGAAAAATGAACATATTAGCAGTCAAAGCAATCTTTGTAAGTGTGAAAGCATTGTAATTTTCTAACTTAGGCCATATGAGATTAACCTTGGATGCTTTGGGGCTTTAATATTTATTGGTCATTAATTCTTCGCGTTTGTGATATATTACTTTCCCTTTGCATTTATGTTAGAATTTCCATCTTAGTTGGAACTGATTTTTTTTTGTGTTTTTAATTTTACCTAGAACTGACCTTATGTCCTAGCATTGTTATTCTACTTAGAGTTGTTTCTATGTTTGAAAAACTACATAGATTTACTGGGGAGTGTTGTTTGGTAACATTGATACATGTATGGCTAGTGTTTCCTTGTATAAGTTCTGGTATTACTACTGTTGTCCCTACATATTATGATATTGTAGTCCCTACAAATTATGCTATGACGTCTTTAAGGATGGTGCAACTGATATTTTGTTCCTTTACTTTGTTCTATCTACGTAAGCCTTTCTAAGGAAATTGCAGTGGTTAGTTTTCTCATGCACATGTATAGAGAAGAATATATAAGACCATACCAAATTAATGGTTGTAGCTATACTTGACTATCTTACATAGACATCAAAAGAAACTAAAGACTATTCAATTTGTGTAGCCTCAAGTTGCATTGTCATAACATATTGCCATTCAAATATGTGTTGTCCCACCATAATATTTTGCTTAATTGCTACGTGTTATTTCATCATGAAATTTTTCTACAAAATAATGGTATGTAAACTCAATCTGCTGTCATTATGTATTCAAGATGGGGCATGATATCAAGTGGATAGTTTATCTCAACTATTGACAAGGCATATTCCTTTAACTGGTTGTGCATGATGTTATATGTGATTGTAACACTAAGCATAGTATGACCGTGGCTTATTGTAAATATTTTTCTAGTGTTTCCTTGTATAATTTCTAGTATTACTACCTTTTCCCCTAGATATTATGCTATCGCTCTCCCTAGAAATTATGTTATACCCTCTTTAAGGACAGTGCAACTGATAGTTTGCTCTGTTACTTTGTTTTATATAAGTATGCCTTTCTAAGGAAATTTTCATGGTTAATTTTCTCATGCACATGTATACAACATAATAGAGAAGACCATACCAAATTAATGGTTTTATCTATATTAACTATCTTACATAAACATCAAGAGAAACTAAAGACTATGCAATTTGTGTAGCCTCAAATTTCATTGTCATAACATATTTCCATTCAAATATGTGTTGTCCCACCATAATATTATTGGTTAATTTCTATGTGTTATTTCATCATGAATTTTTTCTACAAACTATTGTTATGTAAACTCAATCTGATGTCATTATGTATTCATGATGGGGCATGATATCAAGTGTGATAGTTTATCTTAACCATTGACAAGACATATTTCTTTAACTGGTTGTGCATGATGTTATATGTGATTGTAACACTAAGCATAGTATATTGTTACAAAATGTGCTATATTTAATTATTCATGTTGGGTCAAGGTGTCATGTGTAATTATTCATTCCAACATAGGGAATGATGCAACAATGAGAATAGTATATTGTTACAAAATGTGCTATCATTAATTATTCATGTTGGGGCAAGGAGTCATGTGTAATTATTCATTCCAACATAGGAAATGATGTAACATGTGCATCTTTTGATTCATTACTAGGTAGAATACATTTTTAGAATAGCATGTTGCTATGTGTTATGTTACTTACATTGGTTTGACCACCATGCATTTAGTAGCTATTATATGTGTTTTAGTAATGTGAATTAAGGTTCTATGAGTACCAAAATTGGTTAAAAAATGATTTTTATATGTGATGCACCTTTGTTCCTATCATTTTCGTTAATTTCTCTTGACCTATTCTCGTTAAGTTTATTTGCATGAATATTTAATATTATTATATATAGGTTTTGTGTTCAATGGCATGCTCCCATGTATAGTGATTAACGATGTATTGTGCACGTTAAGTCACCACATGGAATGCAATTGCTTTAATTCTAGGTTCCTTTCAACTTTTCCTATCTATAATTTTAACTCATTCTGTAGCAATTGGAGAACATCATTCTCTAACCATAAAATCTGCAAGGTTAAATATCTCAAGTTCAAATCTAGTTGCAATGACATTATGTATATGGTTCGTAAGAAATATGATCTATATGTGACATTATGCATATAGTTCATAATATTTTGATCCTTTGAATGGGAAATATGGATGGTTAATAATTTTTTCATTGATGGTGTTTAACATTTCCATAAGAAATGTGATCCTGTGAATGGAAGAGATTGTTGGTTAAGGATTCTTGCATTGGTGGTGTATAACATTTTCATCAGAATTCAAATTGTTAATGTATTAGATGTAAAGTATGTGGCATATTCTCTTCCAATGAGGGTAGTTGGTTGATATTTTAGTCATATCTAATATGGATTCTAGAAACAAATTTTTGTACAAGTAAATGAACTCCACCACTGTCACAATCGAGCATACCAAAATCAGATTGCCACAAGCAAATAGAGTCGTCACTCACAACAGATTTAGTAGTTAGATCCTGAGGATAATAAGGTCAAGACGGAAAATTATATGATTAAGATATATAAGAGGGACCACCATACTAATATAATCACTTATATGTACACTTGATGACTAGAGGGAGATTCATAACCCAGGTTTTAGATTACATGGAATCTACACTCACCGAGGTTTTAACCTATACTATTTTTTTTGGTTGTAGCACAGAGTTGAGTCAAGATCTGGTTGTAGCACTTTTTTCATCATCCCATGAATGCTACAAGGCCATTGGTAACATTTAATGGCATCAGTGGCCATGCAAGAAGTCGTTGTCACATCTTGAAGGATGTCTTCCACATAACCTTTGTCTTGATACAAATTTGATGATAACTAGACTTGAGGTTGATCTTACTGAAATATTTGTCTCCCTAAAGTTGAGTTAATAGGTTTTCAATGTTTGATAATAGATATTAGTTCTTTATTATGATTATGCTCAATATTATATTTTCCACACACATTCTCCATGTGCCATCATTCTTTGAAACTAGAACTATGGTGAATCCACAAGTTAGTTCTAAAAGCATAGAGATCAAGCACTGTCCTTACCCATTGGTAGCTCCAAAACATAAAAGAATATCTTTATCTCTCACAAGCCCTAGATACTAGCAAAAAATAAACTGAATAAAATCGATTTCATACCAACGAACAGTAAAAGTTGCGATGGTTTGGTTTTGACCTCTTTAGGACACAAAAAAATGATGTAAATAACACCAAAATTGAGGCAGATTTAGGGCCTAAGCTTGCTTATAAGTTTGTAATTTTTTGACTCAATAAATCAACTCTCAAAGTTGTTTTAGTACTCTATTTTATTTCTAGTTTTAGTTCCATTTGAGGTATCAATCGATAGTACATTTTTAATCAAGGTGTGTCATCGCAATAGTAAGAGTTATTCATTCTTTTTGGAGCTTTGAATTGAAAGTGCATACCTTGCTTACTTGCTCTTTTTTTCATAATAAACCAATATTTTTGTGGAGTTTTACTTACTTTCTCGTTTATTTATGTGAAAAAACAGATGGACTTGTCTTATAAAATTGCTATCGATGAGGAAAAATATGTCATTGGCATTGTCAGGTGTCGAGAAGGTCGTACATTTGCTGAAATCCATGATGAAATTGTGGATGATGGAATCATTGAACACCCTTCTGATTTTATCCAGGATGGATTAGCTTTAAATCCAAAGCAAGAGAAGAAATGCAAATTTTATACAACACTTTTAGGCATCAAGAGGAAACTAGACACATTTGATGTGGAAACAAAGGGTTCAAATGCAGTGGAAACAATACCAATATTTGAAAACATTGAAGAGAATGTGGAGGAACCTATGCATAAATAACCAAGAGTTGAAAATATGCCTTTGTTAGTGGAAGAAGCCACAATTTTCAATCCTTGTGTATTGGCATCTTGGGAAAAAAAAGTGAAAAGTTTAATGGAAGAGTTTGTGAATGAGAAACTTACTCTCAAAGTATATTCAGAAAAGGGAGAATCTAAAATAAAGTTCCATTGTAAAATTTGTGGCATTGATTATGGAACAGGTGATGTATCTTTGGTAGCGCGAAAAATGTGCAACTTCAAAAACCATCATATGAAAACAACGTCCCATCAACAGCGCCTTTCAATGCCAAGTGGTACTGAAATTTCTTCATGTAACAAAGTCCAACAAACAACGGTGGTTGGAGATTGATTTCATATTGATCAAGCAATCAAACTTATAGATGATTTCAATAATACACAAGAGCCTAATTTTTTCAAAGTGGTGGAAGCAACACTTGAACACTATAAGGACATGAAAAAGGTGAGAGTTGAATGTACACGATGCAATAAATGGTTTTGTTTAGTGCTGAAAAGTGGTAATATTGTCAGTTCTCTAAATGAGCACATGAAATCAAAGAAGCACACTACTACTACTACAAATGAGGCTTCTCATCAGGAGACTAGGTTGAGGAGTGGCACAGTTGGGAGACCTAAGAAGCCTACCAATGATAAGTCCCAACAAATTTTGACTAGGTTCTTAGTGCCATCATCACCATGAGTATTACATAGGGGTTCTACAAGTGCAACTCCTCCTACTTTATGTGTGTTAATTAGTGGTCAATTAATAGTTTAGACTAAACTTGAATATGAAATTGCATATTATTTTATTTATCTTACTTATAATTTATTTCTTTCTTATTGTATTCTCATCTTGTTATAGCTCAATTGTCTCCCTTGTTACTACAATGTTGTGGCTATTGGTATCCTTATACTGATAGAAATGGGGAGATATTGGAAACAAAGGTCCTAATGGATGATCAAAGGGGTGGAAAATTATGGGCCATAGAGAATCATACCAAGATCATGCTATGTTATGAGGGTATTGAATGTCATATTGATGGTACATATAGGAATATTCATTTCTAGAGGGGTTTTGAAACAGGGATCCCTTTTGATTCATTAACACGTAGATTTTGTAAGTTGGTTCTAGAATGTAATGACTTCAGGATGCAATTATATCGTGAATAAATGTGCACCAATAAAAAAAGTGAACGAGATACATGAAAAGGTAGAATATTAGACTATTTGACTTAAAATGAATTGAAGAATGTTGCAAGGGTTAAAAATTCTAACCATACATCAACAATGCGAGCTCTTTGGTAGGAAAGGACAAAGGTTGCTACACTCTCTATTAGAATGAGATCTCAAAAGGAAAATTTGTTTGAATCGACAGAAAGAAAGGATGTCTTTAGGTTTTGTAAGGATGTTTGTGATGCACATAAGCAAGGAAAATTACAAGGTAAAAATGCAGTTTGGGAATTTTTCAAGGATATATTTCATAACTTGATTCATGAAAAAGCAGGGAGAAGGTATAGTAGATCCACAAAATCCATTTATGAGATGATCAAGTTATGGGGAGGTCCTAGATTACATAACTTTATTAGCTTGAATCTGGATGGTCCTTCAATATATACAACTTTAAGGAAAGTTAGAAAGTCATTGATATATATCCCAAGGGAGCGTGAGCACATTTTTGAGGCAGTCAGAAAAATTTATGCTTCTTATAAAGCCAAACATGGTATATATGAACCAATTCCTGTATGCCTTGCTGAAGATGAAAAAAATATGAAACAATATGTTAGGTGGGTAGAAAAAAGTGATACACTAGTGGGGTTTTGTGGTTTGAAAGAAGAACATCAATGCAAATCACAATTCTTGTGACAGTCAGTGACGGAGATGCAGGCTGTGAGATTATAACAGATTCTTTTAAAAACAATGTTATTGGGCATTATGCACGTGTTATTATTGCAAACCCTTTAAATGAAAAACTTCCTCGTTTGGTTGTGCTTGTTCATCCAACATGCAATAAATTCAATGCAAATTCTGCTTAACATCAATGGGAAAAGGTAGAATTTATGTGGAAGAAACACGTAGAAAACAATTTGGGACCTATTGTTGGTCATTCCTAGGATGGGGATAGAAGAAGAAGAAAACTTATGTTGAAGGATTATTCTTCAACATTAGGTCTTCGATATAAAATTCCTTGGGAATGGTGGAGGCTAACTAGATTTTACAATGGTTGCAATGTAACAGGATTCCATGACCAAGATTACATCCACAACGACAAAAAGCTAGTGAATCCTTTGTTTAGCAGTCGACAAGAATTGGTTTTAGGAAATGAGTACATAATTTTTGGCCATGTCAGAATGGTCTATCACACTTTTAAATTTGACGATCACAAGCTTAAGTGTGAAGATATAGAGAGGATGGATCGAAAAAATTGGGGTTCTACACAACACATTGCTTCAAGGCATGTTCAAAGGTGTTTGAAAGAGTTGGGAAGTACACCAAATGGAAAGTTAGAGAGGAAACTAGCTACAGAGACTTACCTAATGATTGTTGTTGACTACATTGACATCTTTATGTCTCATAGCTTAAGCCTTTGGGAAAGAGTGCGAAATGCTTCACGAGTTCATCATTTCTTCGCATTATGGTTATGTTGGGTACAAAAAAATCTCATACTAATGTCAACATAAATTTCATTAGTAGAGAGGCATATCAAGATGTGAGAATTTCTTTGCATATTTCACTTTTTTTTATGAGATTGTTTCGAGATAAATACTCTAACTTTCCATCTGTTTTGAACTTGACTGGGTTAGATGTATGTGAGAACATCTTTAGAAAAGTTGGTGGGATAGTTGGAGTGGAGAGGACGTATTATTTCACTGACTTGCTTCATGTTGTTGGAACCATTAATAGAGTTGTTGAAGAAGAATCAAATTCCCAAGGGCTTCATTTTAATAAATCCCATAAGAAGCAAGAAAACATTTGGAATAAATTTCACCAAGAAGCTATAAAAAACATTGACATATTGTCGCAATATGATTCAATATCCATAAATGCTAAAATTGTAGAAGCCCGTAAGAATGGATTGAAGGATGCAAAAGAAATTTTATCAACTCTTGGAATGAAACAAGAAAATTAAACTCAATGTTTTTGGTGGGTTAAACCATGGATAGATGATAAATATTATCCAACATTCCAAATTGTGGATGAAGTAGTTGGCTATTCTCCACTGAGATGTTCCAACTCTATATTTCAATATTCATCTTCATTGGTACATAACGAAAGTGAATTGAAAATAATGGAAAGTGAGTGGAGACATGAGTTGGATGAAATTTTAGATTCTACTTATGAAAATGTAAGCAAAACTATAAAACCAGTGGTGAATCTTGATGGTAAGGATATGTTAAAAGCATGTTTGGTTAGTGAGTTGAATGGAAATCCAACATTATCCAAATATAGGTTGAAAAAAGTGAGAACTGGGGTCTGCTTTAGGTGAGATGGGAAGAATCTACAAAATGGTGTTTCAATTGGCTTTGGAATTGGATCGGATTGTGGGGTGTTGTTTGAAAACAACTCAATTTCCCCCACTGAACGTACTGCAAGAAAAGGTGTTCCTTAAAGTGAAAAAAAAGGTGTTTATTGTGGAATGTGGTACATTGTAAGGGTTCAAAGAATAAGGAAGAAGTATGGTAATAGGGTGTTTGATTACCATAATGACATCGACCTTTTCGATAGATTAAAACGCATCGAGCTTCAATTATATCGGTATAGTAGAATAAAGGGGCAACACATGTATAAGTATGCTTTTACTGATCATGCTTTTGTACAACTTGAATTTGTTATAGAAATCACAAACTTATCATATAATGCTAAGAATGATAAATAAAAATTAGAACAAAGTGATTACAAAGTTTTTTTAGATTTTGTGAAAAAATTCAACAAGGTTAATTTTCAAAACATTCTACTTTCACTTTCCTTATGTATTTCCATATGTTGGATTATTTATAAATAGTTTTTGGTTATTTTTTTGTTGATTTGTTTGTATGAATCTGTTGTTAATTTTGTACTTTTTGGCTTTAGGTCTAGTTAATACTTCACATGGTCAATGTTCGAGATAACTCAACCATTTTTTGCTACCTACTTTTTGGTGTAAGTCTCTCTCATAGCCATTCATATTTTTGTAGTTGTGTTTCATTCAGACATTAATTTGGTATTTATTCCATAAAAAAAATATTATTACATACCTATATAAATATATGTACCCCTTACCTCAACACATATATAGAATTTGAA
Source organism: Pinus albicaulis (assembly GCA_034641835.2). Lineage (NCBI taxonomy): Eukaryota > Viridiplantae > Streptophyta > Pinopsida > Pinales > Pinaceae > Pinus > Pinus albicaulis. Next base: position 930,392,156 of record CM076569.1, on the reverse strand, counting down.
TATAAGGGCATCCCTTACCTCAATAATTATGTTGGATGCCTTCTACTATGGTTCTTCTGAAGTTGGTCCATTTAATCACGAAAAGCAAGAAGAGTTGGTTCCTTTTATATGAATATGTTTTGAAGAAAAGTATGTGGTTCTTATCACTAATGTTAATGTTTTCCTTGAATTGTTAGATTAATGGTTCACTTGGTAGAAAGGATATCAAGGATCTAATGGCACGAGGTTCAATTAGGATGGTTTCTATTCACTCAAGTCAAAAAATGTACACTAGAGAAATGGATAACACATGAAGTACATTTTATTTTGAATGTTTTTGTGGTATTTGGATTTCCTATTTTTTAAATTGGACATATAAATAAGATTTTTTAGCTCAAATGTGACATCAAAGTCTTTTTGCAAGAATTTATATTTTTTCCATACGCATTAGGTCTACAATAGTTAAATTGCACTTGATTACTATTAACAATTGAGTCCTTAATCATATTTTGGGAATTGCCTTTCACTAAACAAAATTAACATCAATTACCATCTGTAAAGGTTTTTTGATAAGTGATGGTAGTTGGTTTTCAAATTCTTTCCAACTTTATTGAGATATGTACTTCTAGTAGATTGGAAGGGTGTGTTATCTCCCTGTAATTTCAGCAGGTTGGTGAGACCAGAACTACGGAGAGGACACTTGAACCACTTTGGGATTCTAGGATCTAGCCCTCTTGAATCTAGAGAGGAATCTCTCTTATAAGTGCAAAGATCCATTTATCTTTAAGGCTTTTGTGTGTGATATTAGGCTATTTATTAAGAACAAGAGTGTTTTTTTGTTTTTGGATGGTTGAGAATGATTTTAGTTGAGTGGAAAGTTCTAAAATGAAAGAGTTTCAAAAGTGTGAAGTTGCAATAAATCAGAACAAGCTTTGGCCGATAGGATAGATATAACCCTGGTTTTTAGTCCATTGGGCCATGGAGTCATAAAAGGGTTTAATTGTGCAACAATTTAAAGAGTGGTCCAAGGGGCAAGTCATCTATATCACAATATCTTTGAGATTAAATGATGGAATGGAACAATAAAAGTGTTGAAGGGGTGGAAACAGACAATAATTTCAAATAGAATTTATCAGTCTGTCCAAACAAGAAAATCCTTTTAAGTAATTGTTTTAAACCAACCAAAGGACATGGCTAACCATAGACTTATTTTGGCAAGTTTATATTAAAGCTAACTCAATAGACAAACAATCCAGTAATTCACATAATTACTTCAAGAAGGGATGAAAATAGATAAGAGAAATGAAGTGCATCCTAGATCAGATAAGATACTTTTAAATCTAAACTGCTTTCAGCATACTCTTAGGGAAAATTTCAGAACTACCTTTGAAGAAAGAAGCTAGAAAACATGGCACACCATCACTCTTCTAGTCTAACTCTACTGAGCATATAATGAAAATAACATTCAAGAACAATGTTTAGTTTAGATAGTATGTAGGATGAGGGAATGCCAGCATTCCTAACTACTTCGACTGTATTGAATTATTCTTAAATAAACAATTTGGAGGAAAACATTGAGATAAAGCTTATCAATTAGAGAAGGGTACTGTAAACAGTAAATCCTAACTCTATGCTTGCTATTCTTTATTAGAGAATAATGGAAAAAATGGCATACATGAAAGGAAAACAATAACACAAAAAGAAGCACTTCACCAGTGATATAGACCAGGATCCCAAGAATCAACTTGTATATTGATGTCAATCCAGTTACATTCTTCAAGTCCAATGTTTCAGTTCATCAATCATCTTCACTTCTCAGCCTAACTTATTTGATTACAAACAAAGCTTCAAGAGCCTCTGAACACTATTTACATGTAGAAAATTTTGAGCACAAGTATATTTTAAAGTTCTGCAACCAACCCTTTACAATGAGCTCCTCAAGAAGATTTTATAGGAAAATGAGGAGGTGGGATGAGAGAAAAGATCTACAGGCTCAATTAATACATTTTAATGCTTCCCGGCCTTTGAGGGGCTCAACAGAGAAGATTACGCATATTTCTCTATATTAATTGTCTTACATTAAGTATTAAGCTCGATGGGGAGATTTTGTTGACTTTAAGGCTCTGTGTCATGTTTGTAATAACTCTGCTGATATTTCAAATTAGTTTCTTTGATTCGAAATAACTGTTCGGTTATATTGGGAAAATATCCTCTATTTTGGTAATAATTCGGCCTCTTTTGAATGCTTTGAGGCTATAGGTGGCTTTTGTAGATGGTGAGGAATCAATTAGCCTCTAATGTGGCGGTGGAGGCTTCTCGGATTGTTGAATTGCTTTGTCCTTCTTTAATCACTGTTTAATTTGCTTTAATTCTGTGTGTTAGGCATAATTAGGCCTGAATTATGTCTTCTGTTCTTTAAACTGCATTTAATTGAGTGGATTAGGCATTTGATTGTTGATTTAGGCCATAATCCCTCGAAACTATGCAAACAGTCTTCAATTCTTCATCTCTGCTGTGAATTTATTCTTTAACACTAATAATCTTTATTTGATTTAAATTTTGTTGTGTCTTGTTGACGTGTAGGTGTGCAGGGGGTTTTTAATGGCATCAGTGCTCATGAGGAACTGATGAAACATGGCGTCGAACCCCGTAGATGGATATTCTTTGATGAATGAAGGCCTGGAGGATCGTCATCCCCAGCTTTCATTTTTCCTTTAAAACATTTGAAAAACCTTTGAAACCTGCACAAATAAAGAAATATTAAGAAAATCCTGCGTATTAAGGTTTAACTACTTTAGAGGCTTGGGTTTAGAGCGTAGCCGTTGGATGAAAGCATCCAACGGTGGAGATTGATCGTGGGGGTCAAATGGAGGTGGTTGGAGCAAACAGTGGGAGATTTTAAGTCATATCTGTTGATCCGTAGAGATCAATGGTTAAGATTTATTGATGTAATATAAATTAGGGGGTCCACATTATGCGAAATGGAAGAAATACAAAGGAAAAAGGGTGAAAATCCCTTTCGCGGAGGAAATAAGTTAAAAGGAAATTCGGGGTTTCTGAAATGATTCTGGGCCATCGAATGAGATTGGCCTCAGAGATCAACGACTGAGGTTGATCTCCAAAGTCCCTTGGAAGATGGCAGAGGGCGATAATGTAATGGCCAGATTGAATGCGAGTCATTGATCTGCAGAGATCAATGGCGGAGATCGAGTGCGATGAAACACAGTGTAAATGGGGAAAGCAGTTTCAGCTATAGTAACCATGGGTTTTGCGCTGAAAAAAGGCAGATATGTTGTTTTTCCTTTTTGAACGCGATATGCATCAGAGGCCGACACATGGCTTTTAAAAACCACCTATATCACGTGAATTTGAAAAATTATCGTTCAGGCTTAAATCTATGCGAAAATGCGTGTCAGCCGTCAGATCAAGAGTCTTAGATCGGATGGTTAGTGAGAGAGTGTGATATCAATAATATTCACGGGCGGTAACAGGTGGGGCAGAGGAAGGTGGTATTAACCTAGACCGTTAGATCAAGAAAATGAATGGAAGAGATTAAATCTAGGATGGGTAGGACCCAAGAGAGTTGGGCGTATCGGGTTGAATCTGGACCGTCAGATGAGAGAAATGAATGGTCCAGATCAAATATCAAGGTTAAAAGAAATAAAATACAAGGTGGAGAATGGGTCAGTGTGGGCTGTTGGTCTGCAGAGATCAACGACAGAGATCTGTCGAAAAACATTATACAGGGGGTTGCATGATTTTAACAAAGGTTGGAGAAAAGATTTGGATCGTCGGATCTTATGCAATGGATGACCCAGATGCAATCAAAGATTTGCCATCAGAGGAGGCAAGGGGTAAGCAGTGCCGATGCAATTTAACAGGAGCTGTCGATTTGAGGATTAGATCAATGGTGGGAAATGAATCAGAGGAGGTCACAGCGGGGGAAAGGGCTTATGAATGGAGCAATAAGGGTCGTCGGATCTTGGAAAGGCAGAATAGATCGACGACAGATAATCCATCGGGAGGGGGTGAAAAAAATATAAAACGCTCCCAATGAAATCTTCCGATGCAATATTTCACAAACCATTTGATTGTTTTAGATCAACAGTTGAGAATGGTTTAATCAATGAATCGGCGGGTTTCCTTTATAACATAGGAAAATGGTTTTTTATGAATTTACAAAGGAAAATCACATCAGGGAAGGGTTCATTTATAAGGTTTAGTGCCCGATTGCGGGGTTGTTGATTTTCCAAAGGGAACAAGGGATCAATGCTTATATACAAAGGAGCCAATCAACATTAGAACTTTTCTGAAACACAAGACTTGCACTCATCGCAAATTCCCCGATGCGATAAGCGCTTTTGGACATAGTGCTTGGTTCCAGCGCTAGGGTATATGGTGGGGAAGTGGTTTTAGGGCTTAGCCCAAAGGGGCATAGTCCTATAATACAAAAAGATATTTTTATGAATTTTCAAGAGTTTTTAAAGGGTTTTGAAGATTTCGGTAAGGTTAAAAAAGGAGTTTTAAACCTTATAAAAGGGACTTTTATGAAGGTAAGAGGGGAAATAAGGAAAAACATAGGAATTTTTATGGGAAAAATGGGATAAAAATGGAGGTTAATTTGAAGTGAAAAGAGGGGTAAAATGGAGTTTTTGTAGCAGTCTTTTCTTCATGAAAATAGCAGATTTTCAGAATTAAAAGGGAAACAACAGTGAATATTAATCAAAGAATAAGATGTCTTCATAAGACTTCAATAACTAATAATTTTGCAATATATATATATATATATATATATATATATATATATATATATATATATATATATATATATATATATATATATATATATATATATATATATATATATATATATATCTCTGTGTGTGTGTGTGTGTGTGTGTGCTCGATGGGCCTTGCAATTTGTGCATCTGATCCAAGGAGTATTTTAAGGTGAATGGTATCTGATTTTTTGCAACTTTTGGATTGACAATAATTTGATAGGGTGAAGTTTGAAATGGCACTTTGCATTCTTATTTTTTCCTATATTAATATATATGTGTTTGATGGGCCACCTACAACATCTCTATGTTTCAATCCACTTGATGTAGATATCATGAAAAAGCCCCCGTGAAAAAGTAATGATTCTCTGATTGATAATTGGGTGTTGTTCCACTACTTAGTTATCGACATGTATGTTGGCTTGGCTAAAATTGGTATATTTGTGATATGGTATACTCATGAGTCATTTTTGGGCATAAATTTAGTAGGAGATGGTCATACACTTGTGAGCTTTTCCCAACTAAGGACATAGGACCAAGCTTCAAGAAAATGTTACACGATCTTTGTGAATAAAAGAAAAGGGTTGGCAGATGTAGCTCTCTTTGTTACATCTTGAAAGCGCGTAAACACGAAAAAACCTCAAGTGTGCGTAACGTTGAAGATGAGCAGAGGGTTTTTTTGCTACTTTCAGACATGGAATCTCTGTTGATTATAAAATTATGTCCAATTTCAAATGCTTACGAAGTGTGCTTTGATCTATTCTTGTTATTTTTAAATTAGTTTTTTCTTTTAGGTCACATAACTGGATCAAAGTCCAGAGGTAGGATGAATGTGTTCCAGTGGTACTGTTCATGGCTATGATGCACCCAGACTCTCTGGACTTTCCTCCAGGATATCTTTTTCAATTTCAGTAGCATTCCATAAGTGATAATTCAAAACAAAATGATCCTTTACACCTGATAGAGATAATTTATATAGGTAGTGCAGGATAGAGACCCACCTTGAAACAGAGTGAGAAGTAATCTATTCTATTTGGTACCATGCTTCTGTCTTTCAAAGTTTAGAGAGCTTTCTAGGAAGTATACCTGCAAATATTCTAAATATTCTCAAAGGGATGATAGCTTATTACCCTTGGCTCTTATTAGCTATGTCTATTTCATCCACCCTCCAAATCATGTCTTCTTTGCATTTCTAGACACTTCGGAGACCTGCGTTGTATGCGATGAGGAAAATAGAGAAGGGGATAAATTGTGCATTTTTCCATGTCATCATAGATTTCATGCAATCTGCATAGAGTCTTGGCTTACAAAGTGGAGAATGATTTTAGTGCAAGTTATTTTGGAGGCAGTTCTAAATTCTTAGGCACATGATCGATGCTCAAAAGATGAGATGGAAGAGGATATTTTGTTCCATATTTGATGGATAAAAATCAGCAACTATAAGATATCGAGGAGCATGATCAACAAACAGTTGAGGGAAATATCAGATTTTAAGGATCAATATCAACAAAAGGAGATAGATCCATATATTCAAGGAGATTTGACACCAACAAACTAAATTATTCGAGGCTTTTTGACATTTTTTTCATATTTGGTGTTATGATTATTTATTTTTTATTTTTTTATTATCAGTTAAAGAGATTTATGTTATTATTGTTATTTATTTATTTTTGTTTTTTTTAAAATACATTTATTGTTTTGGAAAAATAGGCCCTTGTAATTTGGCCTATAAAAAAGAAATGTTTTTCTAATAAAGGGGGGTCAGATATTGGATATATCACAAGAGAGCTATTGTACTTGGAGATTTTTTTTTGATAATACAAAGGTAGTTGCAATAAGAATTTTGGGATTCATGTGTTATGGATTTATAGCATTGTATCTCCTTCTTACTTCATTTCATCGAATTCCTTCTCAATTCCATTTCATATCTTATGCTTTCATTGATTGCTCTAAAGATTTATAAACAAAATTCATAAATCAATTATGCTCTATTTTGTTAGGGAAATTATGTTGTGTTACTTTCTTCTTATAGAATGAATTCATTATCTAAATGCTTATTCTAATTCCATTTCTCATCCTACATTGAAATGAGAAATCCCTGAAAGCTATCAAAGTCTACCTATCTTGCCCCGTTATCACTACTGCAATTTGTTTAGCCGCTGTTCCTATTTTCCTTCTTCTAAGTTTGAGATTCATCATGGTGTTTATGTTTCAGTATGTGTTTCTTTAAATATAACAACTCATGAGGTGTTGTATACTTTTTCTTGGTGATACATCCACAAGCCTAGTAATTCTTGGTGATACATCCACAAGCCGAGTAATTTTCTTGATGGACACTAGTACTTCATTTCTAGTGGGTGATATTCATATGGGTGGTATTCCAGAAATCAACAACAGAGTACAAGAAGGTATGTGTGTTAATTTTTTCAGATTAATTTTATATTTGACTGAATTATCTATTTGCAAGCACTTGTAATATAATTTTTCTAACTTACAAAGATTGGAAATTCAGGCATTGGATCGATCAGGGATGCAATACAAGAAGCTATGTTTGTTAAATCTTTCATATTAATTTTATATTTGATTGAACTGTCTATCTCTAAGCTGTTGTAATATAATTTGACCGACCTTTAGAGATTGGAACTTCAGGCCCTAGTTTGATCAGGGATGCAGATCTAGAAAGAGGTCCCAATAGAAAGATATTTGTGGGAAAAAGGAAGACCCATTGGGCGCTTGTAATATTCAGTGTTTTTTCACTTATTGTGGGTCAATATTTGCTTCACTTCTTAACAGGTATTACTTTGATGATGGTGGTAACAATAGATGGATATCAACTCTGGTGCAACATGAAATTAGTCATCAATACATTCAGGCCACATCATGCATGTATTTTTTTAATAAGTGGGTTTACCAATATGATGGATCCTTCCACCAAAATCTAGTATTAAAAGTTAAAATACCATTAGGTATGCATTATATAGATATGTAAATTTCCATATCTAGTGTAGGTAGATTAGCAATTTTTCTTTGGTTGCACATGTCTAGCATATGCAGTTTTTTAAAATGTGCCATTTAGTGAATTTTTTGTTTGATCCGTTTTTTCTCTATATTTCTTATTTTATTCATTAGTTTCAAAGAGTTGTAGGTACATTTTACAAGGTGATGAATAAGAAAAAATAGAACTACTTTCTAAGGATGGGGACATCTATAACAAGCTTGCGTGTTCTTGAGCTCCAGAAATATTTGGACATGAGGATGTCAAAAAAGCCCTACTTCTTCTTATTTTTGGTGGCCCAACTAGAAAATGAAAGGATGGAATGAAGGTATAATTCTTTTACTGAAGAGCTATTACAAAGAAACTTGATTATCCCATTGGTGATCGTCTGAGAAAAATTTCTTGTCATTCTCCCTTGTGTGGTCTCTAGAGTCTGTATACAAAGGAAAATTTATATTTACTGCTCACATTTCTATTTTACTTGCAAATAAGAGGTGATTTGCATGCTTTTTTGATAGGAGACCCTGGAGTTGCAAAGATTCAGTTGTTGAAACACATGATCAGTGTGGCACCTCAAGGAGTTTACACCATAGGTCGAGGAAGTTGTGTTGCTGGTCTGACAACTGTTGTTCAAAGGAACCCGGTCACCAAAGAAATGGTATTTAATGAGATATATTTCTAATGTGATTTTAAGTTTCCTTATGGTGTTTTCTTTGGTGATTTTGATTATCTTGTGCCTCACTATTGGTTGAACCTGTGTTATATGTGAATAGGAAGAGTTAATAGGGATTGAACTTCTCATGCTCAATAATAAATGCATTAATGATTGCAATAAATACACTTAGAAGAGTAGATAGTTTTCTTATTGAAAAATTGCTGGAAATTGAATATAGTTTATTGTTAGTGGAGGTGATGCATGCATGTGCTGCAAGCTACAGTAACCGTTATTGTATACATTCTTCGTTGTTGCAATATCATTTCATGACGAAGCATTTGCATCAGAACTTTGCTCATAATTCCATACCCAATTTAAAAAATTTGTGTCGCATTACATTCGATATCATGGAAAAAATGTAGTGGATTAAAGGTGGTGTCTTTGACAAATTTGAGTAGCATTATGATGAAAGGTGATATTTATTTGGGCAAGGGAGTTTTTTAGTAAATTTTTATTATTGTTTTGGATAGGTGGTTAGTCCCATGTTTTTAGAGTGGCAATAAGTTTAAGTGATAGATTTTTAGAGGTACAGATGTAAGCCAATACTAAAATCAATAGGTTTTAGTAAACTTCCAAATCTTCACTATTAATATTACTTTATGTTGATGGTTTTCCATTATATCAAAATCAATAAGCTTGACTAAACTTTGAAACCTTTACTATTATCTACATTTTTTTAGGTGGTTAACTTGGTATTCCCAAAATGGGAATTAGTCTACATAATTGATTGCTAGGTGTAATAGTCTATACAATACTTTCCATTTCAGGGATAGTCGAGAAATCAAAATTCTATTTAAGAAAATTGTTAGAAACAAGAGAGGAAAATCAAGGGATTATGGTAGTGTACAAACTGCGAGGAGTTATCTGTATTTTTAGTGTTGCCTTCATTTGTAATTTTCTTCCAATTAACAGTTTATGGTTGGTCATTGTTAGTTTTATTTTTTGTGATTTATTTTTGATTGTGGACACAGCTATGTGAAGAGATTTGCATCATTTTCACCAATTTTAGCTTAGACATCAGACAATGCAACATCATGTGCTTGGGTTTGGTAGTGGAGGTGATGCATGCATGTGTTGCAAGGAATTGTATTAGGTAAGTATGAGAGGAAAAATATGCTTCCTCTGATGATTTAAAGTGAAAATATATGTATTAGGTAACTAAGAGAGGCAAAAACTAATGCCTTTGATGATTTAAAATTGCTGCAAATTGAATATAGTTTATTGTTAGTGAAGGTGATGCGTGCATGTGCTACAAGGTAAAATAACCATTATTGTATACATTCTTTGTTGTTGCAATCTCATTGCATGAAGAAGCATCTGCATCAGAACTTTGCTCATAATTCCATACCCAATTTAACAAATTTGTCTAGCATTACATTTGATATCATGGACAAAATGTAGTGGATGAAAGGTGGCATCTTTGACAAATTTGACTAGCATTATGATGAAAGGTGATATTTATCTGGGAAAGAGAGTTTTTTAGTAAATTTTTATTATTGTTTTGGATAGGTGGTTAGTCCCATGTTTTTAGTGTGGCAATCATTTTAAGTGATAGATTTTTAGAGGTACATATCTATGCCAATACTAAAATCAATAGGTTTTAGTAAAATTCCAAAGCTTCACTATTACTATTAATTTATGTTGATGGTTTTCCATTATATCAAAATCAATAAGCTTCAGTAAACTTTGAAACATTTACTATTATCTACATTTTTTGTAGGTGGTTAACTTGGTATTCCCAAAATGGGAATTTGTTTACATAATCGATTGCTAGGTGTAGTAGTTTGTAAAATAATTTTCATTTCAGGGATAATCGAGAAATCAAAATTCTATTTAAGAAAATTGTTAGAAACTAGAGAGGAAAATCAGGGGATTATGGTAGTGTACAAACTTCGAGGAGTTATCTGTATTTTTAGTGTCATCTTCATTTGTAATTTTATTCCAATTAACAGTTTATGGTTGGTCGTTTTTAGTTTTATTATGTGTGATTTATTTTTGACTATGGACACAACTATGAGAAGATATTTGCGTCATTTTCAGCAATTCTAGCTTAGACAAGAGAGAGCGTAGCATCAGGTGCTTGGGTTTGGTAGTGGAGGTAGTGCATGCATGTGTTGCAAGGAATTGTATTATGTAAGTATGAGAGGAAAAAGTTTCTTCCTATGATGATTTAAAGTCCAAATATATGTATTAGGTAACTAAGAGAGGCAAAATATGATGCTTGTGATGATTTTAAAGTCCTTTCTTCCTGCTTTTAGTTTGAATTCATTCACAGTTAAAGTCAATCTTTTTATTTCAATTTCACCTCATTTACTATCTTCTTTCTATTTATTTGTTTAGAGTATGAATCATGTTCCATCAGCATAATAAGTTATTAGCATGTCTTTGCCTATTTAATGATTTAAGCCTTGAATATCCCTATTTGTATTCTCAATATCTACCTTTTTTCCTTTATTCATATGTGTTTTTGAATGTTTAATGTTACTTTATTTGTTTTCTGAATCTCAATCTGTACCTCCATTGGTTACATCATTCTCCTCTAATCACTTTTCAGTCTATATAACCTTATTGTTAGCTTTCCCAGACAAGTCCTTATGTTTATTTTGAAGTGAATAATGTGATATTTGACTTATTCAATATGTTATGTCATTAACATAATATCATTTCCCATTTCAATGCCATCACTTATTATGGTTACCATTATCTATTTGATGTCTACCAAATTTTCTTTCTTGCCATTTCAGTGTCATGACTTGTGGTTGCTATCTGTTTGATCTCTACATTATTGTCTTACTCCTTTTCTATCCAAAAGTTTGCGTAATAATGTTTTAGAGTTATATGTTAAACATTTTAAAAATGCTTCTACTCTTTGTTTTAGGTAGCATTTGATGGATATGAACCTTTTTCTAGTTACTGCTTTCTGCTCGAAATATTTAGTACTTTTAAATCCTCAGGGATATTCATTTAATGAATTACATAATAGAGATACCTGTGGTTGGTATAAAGGTGATTATGCCCAAACTTGCATGGTGTATGTATTTTAATTAAAAATATTCTTGATCTTTTAATTGACACTTTGCAGACTTTGATGTGTTTTTCAGCACCTTGATTTAATATGCACTTGTTCATGTACGAAGTGATGCTGATCTAGGCGTGTTCATTACATGGTAATCCTAAACTCTATAGTGAAGATCTTGAGCCATGAAGGTAGAAGTTGTAATCACACTAAAATTGCGTTTGATCACTCCCAAATCAAAAGTTTGGCATTTGCAGATGCAGTAAAGGTTTCCTCTTCAGGTGATTAATTAGTGTGTAGTAGAAACAACAAAATTTTTTCTCTCCACCACAATATTTTCATCATGGAATAGATTGAAAATTGAGTTTCTAAACCAAGGGCTTCTATGGAAGTGAAAAAAACTAATGGAAGTCTATGTGCTTGTGCATTAATGACCAAGCCTTAAAGTATACAATTGTCTAGGATTTTGATGTATTGAGTTTTCTAGCTACATGAAAATAAGTCTTGAGTTTATCTCTATATCATAGATAGCATATGCTAAAGCTTATTAACAAATTTAATTTCAGTTGGTTGCTGCAAGATTTGATTCTTGAGCCAGTATGGTTGAGAATGGTGATTGAGCATTTAATATTGTCACGATGTCTTGAAACCTTTGGTGACATAAGAGAAACTTGATTTGAAAGTGACATTTTACAGTAATCTTGGGGATAGATAATAATGAGAATGTCAGGGAAAGTAATCTATAGACCGAATCATAATTTACTAGTAAGCGTTTTCTATGAATTACTATGACCTTTGATTACTGTTTCATATAGTACTAAATACATAAGAAGTATAGACTACACCCTGGACTAGTTTAGTTGTAATTTATTGTACCAATAAGAATTATTAATATGGTACTAAGTTCCCTCGTAATTATAGTATATACGAGAGTTGATGTAGTTGTAAGTACTCTTCTCACATAATTAACCATTAATATATTACCTGTATCACCCTTGTTAAGGCATGTTCCATCACTTCACTTTTATGTACCAGGTCACAGGGCCTACTGGCCCGGATCAGTATATTAATTTCAGAATGTATTAATAACTTGGTTGTAATAAATAGTGCTCTACTTAGTTTCATGGTCACTACACCTTGTTTCTCTACCAATTATATTACTTATTTTGTGATGCTTAGTAACTTGTACTATGTCAACAACATGGTAGTTATTATTAGGTGTATCACTAGTTACCAAGGAGAAAAGAATAGTAAGGTGATTAGTCCTTTGTCTCTACTCAATGAACTGTGACTCAGTAATATGCCTGTAATCCATGTAATCTATTTCTTTTTAGACCCTCAATCGAATGATGTATAAGACATGATATCAACATAGTATAAGTAAGTGCCTTAACCTCGATATTACTCTTGTGTGATTTATCTGCACTATATTGGCTAACAAGTTCAGTTAGCCTAAGTAGAACAATGAACGCTCATATCATATACTAGTTTTCTGGGTGTAAATGACATATATAATCATAGTATTATATAATTCAATGTGTAGTTACCTCACTCGAAAGTAATAAGATCATCTATTTCACTCCATGAAGCAAGCTATCATATTCATCGTATACATGCTACTAGTAAGTGATTAACCACGTGCACATCATAACTATTAAGAAATCTTGTTTTATGTCATACATAGCATGAGATTGAAATACTATAGAAGCATGAAATATAGCTTACTTTATCATGTTGTTATGGCTAAATACTTGAACATTCTACAATGCCTATATTATTAGGCTTACTTCTCGTATTCAAGGTTAATTAACAGTCTATGCACCTATGTGTTAGTGAGTGACCCTGTTTCACATTTGTATATTAATGTTTAATGACAACATGAAAGATCTTGCTTTTTTCACAATAACCTTTACATCTATATAGCAACAATATTCTCCGTGACATGGTGACAATGATCCCCTTTTGTGAACACTGTTGAAGATTCATCTTGAGGTTTTTTAGTATAGTTATAGTAATTATGACTATAGATTAATCTTGAGGTTGTGAGTATAGTTGTTACAGTAATTATTACTACATCTCTAGTGCTTCCAAATGGATCTTGAAATTTCTAGTATCATTTTGAAAACACATTCTTGTCTTAAGCTAGTGAATATTGGGCTTATTAAATATTCTCCAATCCCACCAAGATAGTGTTGTGACGCCACAGATCCCTCCAAATGTGAAATCCCATCTTTGAAAGATGCTTACAGAAAAACTTGGTGGTATACCTACCTAGCATGTTGATGTTGGGAAAGTTCATAAAACATAGCCACATAATAACATCCATTTGAACTTGGGGGAATCTGTCTACAATGCTTACAAAATCTTTTTGATAATCCTGAAAACAAGAAATCTAGCAGTAAGAGCTCTTTAAATCACACTACCAAGCTTAAAAAATCATTAATTCCATCCACATGGGTCATTTCCAAATGATGTCTTAATAAAATATACCATGGGGCTCTCATTAAAACACTTAAATTAAAAAAAGCAGAGAACAAGGTTTTTTTTTTTTCATTAAAGAAAAGGGAGGGTCTCATAACTCTCATCCTCACCTTGCCTTTTCTTCTCTATATAACTCTCCCAAACTGTAACTTTTTTTGTTCCACCTTAATAAGATACTAGTTTGAGTACATGAGGTTGTAGTTGGATTTTTGAACAAGAATCTTTCAAAGGGAAGAGAGTCTAGATTTGTGATTGAACACCTTATTTGGTGCAAACATATTCATAAAGATTGATCAATTGATTTTTCATCATCATATAGATCAATTTATATGTCATTTTATAGACATGCACATAATCAATCTTCCAAAAACATGGTTGATCTTTGTATGCCTTAGACCATTAAATGCCACAAATCATAGTGAGATGTCCTTGAGTGTGGATTGAGTAATCACATTGTGGGAATACTAATATGCATCTCCTATGTATATCACAAGAAGAAAGGTGAATTTTAGAATGCATGTGGGGTCATAAGAGAGGTATCATTTCATTATGTTAAGGATATAAATATAAAGGGGTGTAAAAAACGTTAATGAAAAAATGGATACCTACAATATCTAGTGAAAGTAGGGGTTCTTTAAATTGGGAAAATGCAATGGGTTAGTATTGGTAGGAGTTCAATAAAGTTATTTTTAGAGGTATGTTCCAATATGTATTCAATTTAAGGGTATTTTTTAGTATTCCATGAATTCATGTGCTATGCCATAGGTTAATTGAGTGACGCCCCTGTGCACAAGACCAGATATAATGCATGCAATTGGGATTGTTGGACAATTCCAAGCCAATCCAAAAGAAACTCATCTCTAGGAAGTCAAAATAATATTAAAATATATACAAGGCACTCAAGACTTTGGGTTATGGTATCCCAAAGATGCTAATATTACTCTTCATTCTTACACAAATGTAGATTGGGAAGGAAATTTTGATGACAGAAAAAACACTAGTGGAGGAGCATTCTACATAGGTCCCCACTTGGTATCATGATTCAACCAAAAACAAAGCTCCATTGCTTTATCTACTGCAAATGAAGAGTATGTTGTTGTTTAATATTGGTTCCCACAACTTCTCTGGATGATGCAAAAATTGCAGCATATTCATATCAATATTTCTCCACCCATTTCCATTTTATGTGATGATGCAAGTGCCGTTAATATTTTGAAAAATCCTGTTATGCACCCAAAGAGCAAGCATATTCTGATTAAATATCATTTTCTAAGAGAACATGTTATTGAACAAAGGGTAAAATTGGAATATGTTCCTTCAAAAGAATAATTTGTTGATATATTTATAAATCTTCTTCCCCGTGATGCATTTAAATATCTCAGATAGAAATTAGGGGCGATTTTTACTTCATCACTCTATTGACCGGTCCTTCAAGTTAAGGGTGAATTGTGATTGTGAAGGTTCAATAGTTTACCTTTTGTACGCAGATCCAATTAAATAAAATCGTGTATATAATCGAGTTATGACTTAAACAGTCGCGTATGTTTTGCTATGATGAAGGAACAAGCTCAAGGAAAGCTCTGATTTTTCTGGCTAGTTTTGGAATTGGTTGATTACAGTATCATAATTTTGTGTTGATGAAGTTTCTTTGATGACCTATCTGATGTATGAATAAATTTTTGGCACAAGTTCAGGGGGGGAATTTGCAATGCTGGCATTATATTTTCTTACAAATGTATTGGTACATAATGATGCTTATTGTTGGTAATTCTGCTAAAGATACTCATGTAGTTTTTGTTTTTAGATACACTATCCTACATATGATGGTTTATAAAGATTATCCTCGTCTTGATACCTCAGTATTTGATGTATTTTTTTGTTATAATGTTCATATCTATCACTTGATGTAAAATTCGTGTAGATATCTATGATGTAATCATTTTCATATTCAGTCATGTATGGAATATTGAGGTCAAGTCAATTATGTAGGCATGTGATGAGGATTGTATGTAATGATGAGTCAAATATGTATTCCCACTGCGATAGGAGATTGGTCAATATGAGTCATTGATGCTAGGAAATTTCATGTATAGTTACTTCTTTTTATATATTAAGAGAAATCAACATGTTCTTAGGGGGAGCATGGCCAGTATACATTGTTCCTCAACAAATTTGATCTATAACACTCATGTGACCAAAGCAAAAGGTATCTTTCATTCAACATTGGTCAGATTTTTTCCCTTGATGTCAAAGGGGGAGAGTAGCTTGGTGTTTTAAGGTAGAATTCTTGGAGAGAATCTTGGTATGCTTATAGGTGTGATTGGTAACCAAACACCAAAGTGGTTTCCATCAAGTCCAAAGGGGGAGGCTGTTTTCATTATGAAAAATGTGTTGTCGTTGATGGAAACCTATCTGATGCCTGAAGAATATGTCAACATGATGAAAAAGAGTTTGGAAAAAGGCATAAGAGTTCAAAGATATAGGAATGATCAAGGTGATGTTTTGAGAAATACACGTGGATTTTGTAAATCAAAGTTGTGTACATACGTGAGTATGGAGAAGAGAAAGTGCATATAGTTTTTGAACCATGGTATTATAGATACCAAGGGTCTTTACCATGGTATTGGCCCATAGTATTGAGCCCAACAAGAGATATTTGATCATGTTAAATAATACCATCAGAATTAGCATGGTTTTGACCCATGGTATTGGCTAAGGCCTAAGCTATATAAGGGGATGAAGATCAAAGTTTTTTGAATGCAAGTGATGGGTATTTGATGAATAGTTTGATCATAAATAGGTGTGCACCTGGGACTATGATTATGGATCAGATCTAATAGATGTGAAATGAATATACATTAATAATTTACGTATGGACTGGTTTAGCTCATAATATTAGTGTTTGATGCATGTTTTATTATGTATGTTGAGATATCAGTTCTTTTCTAAAGGTATGATGTGCATCAATGGTATAAGTTAATAATTGCATATTTTTACATGAGTTTGATAGCTGAAAGGGGATTGCATATGTAGGTTTGATAAGTGAAAGGCATGTGCATACATAGGTCTCATTCTAGTAAGTCACGTATTGATTCTGCAGATTGAACAGATCTGTACTCGGGTTTGATTACTGAAGGGCATGTGTACATGCAAAACTGCTTTATGGGAAGTGCATATATATCCTAGGGTTTTCCTAAATATGATATGTGATCAGTTTAATCAGTATTGTTGAACTTGTTCATGTATGTAAATGAAGTCTTACTTGATGATTTGGGTTTAACTGTGATTATTGAAGTTATTGTGGATTGAAATATTGAATATTTGTGATGGATCTGTGATTATTTTAGAATGAATCATTGGTTATGTAACTTAGTGTTTATTCCATAATGACAATGATTTAGTTTCTAGGTTTAGTGCATTGAGATTTGTACATAGGTATACTTCAAGGAAGTTGCATATATTCACGTATATTGCAAATAATAATAGCATATATATTCTGAAATTTTGTTGATCGAGGTTTTAATTTGGTTCAGTGAGTTGATGTTGTGTTTGGGTTCAGTGTTGGTATTTTGTTTTGAGCTTAAATGATGGTAGTGGGTGTAGTTTGAAAATTGGATGAAAATTTTCCTACAAGTTTTGATGTTTTGAATCAGGTGGATCTAGTGTGAAAATTTATGAAATGTGGTCCACGGAGGTGGTGAGGGTTGGAGCCTTTAGTAAGGAAGTCAAAGATTCCTCCCAGTAGTAGCTAGTAATCATATCAGGGGGTCTGAGATCCCTTCCAGTGGATGCTGGAGAATGAGAGAAGGTTGTAGCCTTCTGCAGGTGGGTGCCTACACATTGGTATGAGTCTGTGCCAGTAAAAGATTGTAATAATTATTTCATCATAATAACAAGAAGACAGAGATGATAATAACAGTGGTTTTCTCCCACATTGGGTTTCCACCTAAAAATCATGGTGTTCATATGTGTTGCATATGTGTGATGTTTTATTCTGTTGTTACTGCACATTGTTACTATTTATATAATGTTGATGATGTACTGACATACTGGTTGAAGAAAAACAAATGTTTAATTAACTTAAAAACTAAGTTGACTCGATATACGTTAGTTGCTTCATAGAAGTCATGTACATGCACAAATTTACTTCAGAATAATCACATATAGAAATCAGAATAAGAAAAATAAATCTTTTTGTTATATGTTATTTACCTTGATCGTTAAGGTTACTATATTAAGATATTGATGTTATATGTATCATGTTAATATATATTGAACTATGCAAATGGTTATGGTTACCATATTCAGGAATGAGCTGACATATTTATGATATTGTGTCATACTAATTTGGCCTGACTGTGAAGATGTGATTATTATTCATGAATGGAAAATGTTTATGAATCTATGAGGTGAACATGTTATTTAGTTATTGTTATGGATATCATGACCTTATTTATGATTGATTTGATATGTTGTGAAGTTATATCATGCTAATTATATTTATTGTGCAGAGAAGATAGCCTCCACTGAGATACATTAAGGTATGAGTTTTATTATTTCATTTATTTAGTGTTTGAATGTTTGATTATGTCGTTTATTTTGTGTTTGAGTGTTTGGTGTCTATTATGTTGTCTATCTTTTGTTTGATTATTTGATTAATTGCATGATATGATCATGTTTCTTTAAGATTGCATGAAGTAATGTCCATGTTTTAACATGGTTTTACTAACACACTATGTGTTGAGATAGTTGATATGTACTTAAGTATAAGTAGATGATAGTTGTAGTATTATGATTTTGACTATTAGTTGATTATGACATGGTTGTTTGTCTTGGCAGAGGTTTATTTTAGTAATATATTTGATCTCTTGATATTAAGAACATGTGATTAACATGTGTGAATAGCTGTAGGGAAACATGCTTGGTATTAGCATGGAAAGGTAATATTTTATGTGTTTATATAACTAGCATATGGGTGATGTGAAATTACAAAGTAGGACTTGATTACAGCAAGGAAAAGGAAAGGAATTGGGTAAGAATTCATTTGGCAATGTTACCCTAATTCCAAAAGAATGAGTACTTTGCATATATGAAGTGTTCTTAACCTTGATTTTGTCTAACATTATGCGGATATGTGTTATAGTTATGAAATTGTATTTGAAAGGTATAACATTTGATTTCTAGTTATGTTTGAATTCTTCAAGGGATTAGAGTCCCTTGAGAAATAATATATATATGTGTTCAGTTACAATGCAATTTGATTGGCACAACAAGGTAAGGTAAGTAGTATGTTTTCATGGATATTTATCCAATGGAAGTTATGTTTTTATGGAAATATGATGCAATGGATTTCATGGAAAATATATTGCCATGAAATTCTGAAGAAGGCTGAGGTTGAAATTTCCCTTGGAAGAACTAGGAACCATGACGATTTAGTCATGGTGTTTGTTGCTAGTCTTGTGCTTTTGGTCTTTTGTGATTTTTTGCACTTGATTTGTGGTCTTGATTACATATAGTGCATGGCCATGCCACTTTTTTTGCGGCGTCATATTGTTTTTGGTTTCTCATGATCTTCTTCTTGTTTTTTATTGCCTTTATGTTTCAAGAGTCTTCGGAATTGTTTTGGGAACGAGGAAATTTAATGGAGCTCGGGGAGCGTTGTGTCAGACTTGGATGAAACCAAATGCATGAGTAAAGGGAAACTAAAGGTAAGAGTATGAAAACCAGTTGGTCTGGTGCAGTTCATTGGTGTAAATGTGTTGGGTATGTGCTATATTCTTTAAATGATTAATCGCACGTGCAGGGGGGGGGCAACCCGGCCTATCCAGGGGATCGCAGGGGGTAGGTAGCCCCCTGTGTGTGGTCCAGGGAAGTGGCCCAGGAATATTTGTTTCCTTGTTTTTCGATGGGCGGACCCGCCTATGGTTTTGTGAATGGGTTAGCACATTTTTTTGGGGCATGATGGTTTTCGGCCCCTGGTATTTTATAGATTCGGTCAAGGGAACTAAGGCTATGCTCTAATCCAGGGTTAATGGATCGGGGTTTATGAATGCTTCAACATGTATATATCTGTGTTGTAACACTAAAAGGAATATAATTAAAAAATAATGTTGGTATTCCCTATTTTGGGATCCAAGGGAAAAATATCTGTGTATCTGTTTTATGTTTTAAGCTCTCGCTATTGTTTATTTTCTGTCTTTAAGAATTCATTTGCAAATAATTTTTGTACAGGGTTAAAACTTACAAAATGGACGATGGTAAGAAAATCATGAGGAAGGTAACATAAAAGGTAAATTAAATGGATCTGAGATGTCAAATTCCTTGGCTATGTTGGGAACGATTATTCTCAATGTTGCACATGGTGTGCATAGATAAAGGAATTTATCTTAACCTTGACCTTATGATATTTGGTAGTTATGTTGTGATCATGTTTATGCTGATGTATATATGTATATATGTATGTATGTAGGTTGTTGTCTGGCAAGGTTTTCAGATGTCATGATTGTTTTATGTTGATGTTTCTATGTATATATGTATGTATCTATGTCACTGTCTGACATGGTTTTCAGGGATCATTCTTGTGGAGGAATTATTTCCTATGTAGGTGAATGACATGAAGAGGTTCCTGGGTATGAGGAATCAAGTGGCAGAGTAGCCTTAAAAAATATATGAGGTAAATATCATGTGGATATGATATACTATTATGTTATTGTACTATGTCTATGTTTATGTTATGATAGGTAAATATGAGGGATACATCAACTAAATGAAATCAGTGTCATCTGCGGCATGCTAGGATAAGCATGTACAGTGGAAAGACACTAGAAGAAAGGTTGCTTGTGGGGTGAGTGTGTGGTCTATGGATGTGCATTACTACTATTGTGTATATGTTACACATGTTGTATATTTAGTGATTGTAGCTATGATGATGTGTACATGTAACATATGTATTATTGTGTACATATGATGTTGTATGATTGTTGTATATATGGTGTTGTGTGTATATTTCATATGTAGTGCTAGGTATAGATAATGTTATCTATAGGTTGGATATGCGGTGTTGTGTACATATCATATTGTGCGAATGTTGAATATGCAGTTTTGTGTGCATATGGTGTTGCATGCATGTTGGATATGTGGTGTTGTGTATGTATGGTGCTATGCACATGTTGTATATGCAGTGCTATGTACATATGGTGTTGTTTTCCTGTTGTACATATATTGATGTGTACATATGGTGTTGTGTGCATGATTATACATGTTGTGTTGTGTGCATGTGGTGTTGTTTACATCTTGTACATGTGTTGTTGTTTGTAGGTGGTCTCATGTACATTTCATCCATGTGGCATTGTGTACATGTGGTTTCATGTACATGTTGTGCATGTGGTGTTGTGTACATGTGGTATTGGGTACACATTGTACATGTGGTGTTGTGTACATTTGGCATTATGTACACATTGTGTAGGTGGTGTTGTGTACATGTGATGTTGTGCACATGTTGTGAAAGTAGTGTTGTGTACAGGTTGTACTTTGTACATGTTGTGCATATGGTATTGGTAGTATTGTGTGGATGTCATACATGTTGTGTTGCAGTCATGTGGTACTATGTATGTGCATGGTGTAGTGATGGTATCGTGACATGTGTATTCATTGTGTTACACTCTATATATGTATATGTATTGTTTTATGTTGTACATTGGATGTAGGTGTATTTGTTGTGTTTTATTATACACTGGGTGTAGGTGTAGGTGTTGTATGCCAGTGTAGGCATATGTATTTTGTTGTACTATACACCAAGTGTAGGTGTATGTGTCGTATGCCAATGCTGGTGTGTGTATTTCATGGTGTTGTATGTCATATGAGGTTGTACGTGTTGTGAATTACATTTTCTGTATGTGCACATGATTGAAGAGAAGCAAAATAATTGGGTTCTTTTCGAGTGTGGAAATCGATCTAGTGTGTGTATAGAAGAACAAAGGAAAAAGTAAGGATTGATAAAGGATAGGTATTAGTATTTTATTTCAGTTTTATTATGCATGTGATCTATGATTCTGACTTACATGTGATTTATTATTATGCTTTATGTTGATTTCATGTGATTCATGACTTTAATTTATGATGGTTCTATTTTGAGCTAACCTGATGAGATATGTTTATACATGATGATTGATCAAACAACTAGTTTGACTTGTTATAAAAGAAAGTGCACAGGATTTAAAATTTACCTTATTGATGAGCTACCAATGAGGTATGATTTGAAGTTATTTTAATTTATTTTGAATCTAATGGAAATTATGTGCTTGGCACATGAAAGCATGGAAATTCACGATTGGGTGGTTGAAACCAACTGCAAGAATTAGCAGTGTTGACAAAAAGAATTTAAACATGAAGTAGTATGCTCATAAATCATTTTAGGATCAAGTCCATTGTGTGACACACATACCCAATAGTTTCCATTGATTTCCATGAGCATGCCATGACTGGTATGATGCTTTTTAGGCAGGGATATTCCTTGGATTTTTTATCTTCTAATACTAGGAAGCCTTGCTAAGGGATGGAATTCCTAGGATGGGGGTCTTAGTGGAACTTGGAAGGTGTGTGACTTCATGGAAGGGGGTGACCAAATTTCTCGAGGAACTGTGTAGTAGTGAAGGGAAGGTCACAGATGGGTTTGTTTTGGTCATTAGCATTTCCATATGGAATTAGATGCACATTTAGAGCGTACACTGAAACATTGAGTTGGTAACTATTCACTGAGAGGAGAAGTGGTGCAATATTGTAGTTCTGGACATTGGATGCAACTTTGAATTGGACAATGGATTCTGAACTTCCAGGGAAGGAGGTGAATCCTAGTACTACTTTGAGGGTGGAGGTGTAAGCATTTGGATTCTCTTAATGCAGATGAAGACATTGTATCTTTTATTTGTTGGTTGAGAAAATGTGAATACGTGTATATTATTGTAAATATTGTATTGAGCTATATTTATAAAGCTCCATAGAGAGTATGGTGGTATATGTAGTTTTTATTGTAAATACTGTAATGAATTGTTTTATAAAGATCTAGTAAGTGGTATGTTTTTCATTTTTCAGTAGTGGTCATTGTAAATACTACAACAAGCTATGTTATAAAGATCCATCAGTAGTATATTTTTATTTTGAGAAGTCTTGTTGGTTATAGGTGTCATTGAACACCAAGGACCGTGTTCCCATAAGGGGGAGTGTTTTGTAACAACCCTGTTTAAAAATCCATGTAAAAGATATAATACCAAGGTCATGGGACAAGTATTTCAAGCTGAATGGTGGGAAAAAAATCCTAGTGGGCATTCATTTCAGTTAGTATGGCTAAAGGAAATTGGAAAAGGCAATGGAAAAGGCTTTGGAAAGGAAAGACAGATTATTTGGAATTTATTTATGAAAATAACGGAAAATAGGAGAAAAGGAAGGTGAAAGGTTACAGGTCACATGAGAGGAGGAAATTGAAGGAAAATAATGGAAAATGAAGAAAATAGAGGCCTAATTAATAAAAAGGCTTCTGAGGACCAGTTGGGAAGTGGTTTTTCTCAAATGTTTTGCCAATTTTATGGTGGATCTCTCATTATATTATCTCTTTCCTACTCTTGGACACTTAGACTTTTCTTGGAGCACTCTTGGAGGAGTGTTGCATACTTTGGATTTGGAGCAAGAAGGAAAAGGAAAGGCAAGGAATCGCAAGAGGACACCAGTATCAATGACTATAGATGGATTTCTTTATAGGTATTGAGTTTCATGTATGGTTTCTTTGCTAGTTTAGGAATTCATGGCACATGCATGTGGTTTCTTGGTTATGATTTGTCACTAGCATGGAGGATTTCCTCGATTGACAGTGGATTTTCCTGTCCTTGCCATTTCTTGGATAGCCATGGTGTTTTGGGTTTATTTCATTGCCTTTTTTTCTAGTTGATTCTCATGTGCTTTGGTTGTAGGTTTAATTTTAGTTCTTGGAAGCCCTGGTTGGACAAAAAATCTAGAATCCTTATAACAAATGGGGTTGAGTTAGTATTCCTGGAAGCCTTGGTTAGAAAAACTCTCTAGAAGCCCTTGGTGGGTCGAGTTACTAGTCTTGGATCCCTTGGTAGGAAAACCACTCTGGAAGCCCATCTGCAGTTGTGGGTTGATTTACTAGTCCTGGAAGCCATGGTTGGAAAAAACGTTCTAGAGCCCTACACAGCTTGGGTGGAGACCAATTTGGTGATGGTTGTGATGCACGACCGTGATATGGAATCACTGGTTGTGGGTTGAGGTGGTTTGTCCTCTAGAAGCCTTGGATTGGTTTTGATTGATGATTTTTATGATATCCCACATTCAAGCTTGGAATATGGCATGAGAGTGACTAGATGAAGAGAGATTTGGATCAACCATGTCTCTGGTTGGGTGGAACATGGAAGTCCCAGACATGTTTTCATTTTTCTTATGGAAATACAAGCTCTTTTCCTCTTTTATTGATGGGTAAATATGCTTTTTATTATGGATTATATCATTTTTATGTGCTTCTAATTTCTATTTTTTATATGCTAGTTATGAATTTGTTTAGTGATGGTGATTATGTATGGATCTCATCATGTTTTGATTTGTAAATTAATGAACAATGCATATATGCCCAAATAGATGATAATGTAGTTGATGTGATGAGGAAATAATTCTTCTTAGCAATTCTTAGAAATTTATGAGACCCCTATTCTCAATTATGTTATTTAAACCTGTATATTACATATTTGTGACATGTTTTATAGAATTCCTGTCATGGATAGTATGGTAATAGTTAAGTCCCTTTTCAATTGTTTACTTTTGCGTCGTCATTCTGCTATTATATTTCATCTTTGAAAGTGTCATGGTGTTCTTGGGAGTGACATGGGTTATGGGCCTAAAAAATTGGCTCAAATATCATGAAATTTGGCATAGGTCTAAGGAAAAAAATACATGGACACATGCATGCCCATGTTTTGGAAGTGTCCAGTGCCTCCCAAGCACACCCTTTCCCATATAAAGGGATCATCTGGGGGTTTAATTTTCTAAAAACCCAATGGGACCCAAGGGTTGGTTACCTGAGTGGTTGGGATGGCTCTTGGGATTTTTATTGCTGACATGGAAGGTATTTTTTATTTTTTTTCATTATTTCCACTTCCTTAAGGTCACCTAGGAGGTTGAATCATATCATGGTAACTCTTTGTCACATGTTTACCTCAGCTGGTCAGTTTCTTGGGTAGATGTGGGAGGAGGGTGGTATAGGGTCCCTCTTTTTAGCATGAATGAAATATGGGAACCATAATTTTCTAATGAGGGGGGTGGGAGGGGGGGGGGGGGATTGATTAGAATTTTAGGGGAGCTTGTAGTCTAAGTTCGAATCTACAAGCCATAAAGTCATATTTTTATGTGAAAATTAACTCGATGGATATTTTACTAATGGATTAAATAGTAATTAAAGTTGAATCCATAAAAAATACACCCTATAAGAAGGTAATAGGAATAGGGTATAGATGAGGGACGATAGGTCCCAATATTTGGCCCATTGTATGTAATGGTTCTTCTTAATGGAAGCCCTGTGTGTGTGATGTATTCAGTTCTTACATTTTTATCAATAATCTTGTGATATGTTTCATGGCAAATATATATGTATTTTATCTTCCTCTCTCTACATTCAAGCCTCTTTGATATTAGCCCCCATGATCCTACTCATAATAAGTATATATAGGTGAATACATGAATATGGGTTACACTTTTGGGCCAAATATGGCAATGAAATTTCAGAAGTGTACTCTTTTTTTCGAATTAAAGCCTTCAAAATTCATAGAAGCATTGTGAATTTGAATTCAGAGTCAAATTTTTTTTTTTTTTTTTTTTTTTTTTTTTTGGTGGAGGATTATGTTGTTGTTCTAATGAAATTTTTTGGAAAAAAAAATAGTGTTATAATCTATCAATTTTCAATAAATTTTGGAAAATTTCACATGTCTTAAAAGGTATCTGTGTGTTCATGTAGTGTAACTTAGTATAAAATGTGTGTGTATATATATGTGTGTGTGTGTGTGTGTGTGTGTGTGTGTGTGTGTGTGCGTGTGTGATCTACATGGTGAGAACTAAATTATATTTCATATTAAAAAATATATTTTTTTTACGTAAAATGATATTTTTTATTATTTTTTGAAGTTGGTGAAGTAATATTTAAATTTCATTTTGCAGACATGTGTTCACGTAAGATTTTTTTCAATTATTTAAATAAATTGAAAAACAAAGAGTACCCTTTTGAAAAGGACTTGTAGATAGTGGTATTTTTTAATTTTTTTAGTTGATAATATTTTATGTTATTTATTTTTTATTTAGCCCCTTTGAAACTATCCCAAACAAATTCAAGCATTATGTTTAAAAGAAATTAGACGAAAAATATTATATGAAATCAAAATTGTCAAACTCATATGCCATTGGATAGAGGATTCCTTCAAGAATCCAACATGGTCAACTCCATCACTGAAGGACAAATTATTCCTTAAGTCAGCGAGCGTACAAAATGGTGTTGCAAAGAAATCTGCAAAAGGGGTGATAAAACTTTTATTTTTAGGACCTCAACACCTCGATCGAGTGCTTAAAACATTCGATCGATTGCTTGAGTTATAAATTCAAATACTTTTATCAAAGGTTTAAGAACTTTTAAGAGACCCTTGATCGATCCATTTACATGGTTAACCAGCAGCTCGATTGATCCATTACAAAAATAAAGCTTTATATGTATATATTAGTTATGTTATGTTATATTAACTATAATTATATATAGTTATATCTAACTAAATGTAATCATAAAATTGTAATTTAAAGCTATATCTCGCTATGTTTACTATATAACACACACACACACATATATAGTCATCAAACTATATAATATAACTACATATAACTATAATTATACATAATATATATATATATATATATATATATATATATATATATATATATATATATATATATATATATATATATATATATATATATATATATATATATATTAAATTCCAATACCATTGAATTATATCTTCTTATGACTAAGCTCTTGAAGATAATCTCAAAATAAATAATATTGAATAAAATGTATTTTTTGTTTACAAGACATCTTTTAAAATGGAATAAAACTTATTTCAATCTTACTTGTATTTTTAATTGAAGATTGAGATAAGTAATTGATTGAAATACTTAAAAGAATTGAAGGTGCAATGGTATATGGGTGGTCACAAAAAGTTTCATATATAGGTTTTTTATTATAATATGGATGACTTTAGCATTCAAATAATTTATTTTTAAAATAATTGTAATAAGATACATGTTGATTGGACTAAAAGGCACTTTCCACAAGCAAATATGAAGTATATTTGTAACTCTTTCCATGCTCTATATTGAATTGATACATGATATATTTTAGTTCATTTTAGGTATCAAAGTAGCTTGCATCATAGTAAGATTGTACTTATATCATGTTATGACTATGCTTTTTTAAATGGCCTCAAAAGAAATAAAATGGAATAAAACTTATTTGGTGTTTACAAGACATCCTTTAAAATTGAATAAAACTCATTTAAATCATATTTGTGTTTTCTAGTTGAACCTTGAGATAAGGAATTTATTGAAATACTTAAAAGAGTTGGCCATGAAATGGTATATAGGTGTGTTGCAAAATTTTCCATATATAAATTTTTTAAATTATAATATGAATGACTTTAGAATTCAAATAATCTATTTTTAAAATCATTGTAATAACATACATGTTTACTGCAAGGCACTTTCTACAAGCCAATATGAAACATATTTGTAATTCTTTCGATGCTCAATATTACATTAATACCTGATATATTTTAGTTCATTTTAAGTGTCAAAGTGACTTGCATCATAGTAAAATTTTACTTCTATCATGTTATGACTAATATCTTGTAGATGACCTTGAAAGATATAAAATTGAATAAAACTAATTTCAATTTCATTTGTGTTTTTTAATTGAACCTTGAGATAGCCAAGTAAATTTAGGAAAGTTCATAAACTATATATAAAATTATAGAAACATATATAGGTAATCATTTTTTGGTATATTAAATTCCAATACATATATGACTTAAATATCATGTTATTACTAAGCTATTGTAAATGACCTCAAAAGGAAAAAATGAATCAAAATTATTTGTTGTTTACCAGACATATTTTAAAATTTATTTTAATCCTATAATATGGGTTACTTAATTCAACCATGATGCATTTTAGTTCAATTTAAGTATCAAAGTGACTTGCATCATAGTAAGATTGTACCTATTTTCATAGTCTATGAAACTAGAAATCACAATTGTTATATTTTTGTATACAATTTATATTATATAGAAAAAATTTAAACTAGCAAAATAATTAACATATCCATAAACTGAAATAATGAATGTATCAATAAACTATAAATATGAAAATATATACAAATTATATTACATGAACATCCATAAACTGAAATAAAAAGCATTCATATATTGAAATAATGTTCATGTACATCCATAAACTATTCATGTATGGAAATATACAAAGTTTGTATCACATGTGAATATTCCCTATGAAATGGGCCTGAAAATATACAAATTGTCCACTCTTAATACCACTAGAACTATTATGTGAGTTCTATTGTGCAAAGTAATAGTTCATAATTTAGTACTACAATATAACACATTCAAATTGAAATTACTTATATCATTACTTGTACACTAAAAAATATGGAAATAAATGATTTTGAATCACATTTAATTACATATATGAATCTACTAACCTCACTTGAGCCAAAATGAAAGTTAGGTAGGAAGGGGGTCTAATCAATCTGTGTTTACTGCTCCACTACCTTTGGCCCAAAGATTAGGGCCTGCATTGATGGACCCACATCGTTAATGCCTCTATACCCAAAATATCACTCATGTGGCCACATAACTCCAACATCAACAACACTTTTCATATGGGCATGTGCACACAATGGAAAAGACAAATTATAATTAGTCTACAGATTAATTATCATGCATGTAACTTTAAAAAAAAAAAAATTATTGAAATATTAGGAATAAAAACGTTTACCTCAACTACCAGTCCATGTGGTTGTATATAATGAATCTCCTCCACATGATTTTTATGAGGTGGAGGTGGAGGTGGAGGTGGAGGAGAATCCATGGAAACATGCACTAGGTAGGGTCATTGTGTATGATCAACTACCCCCTTGAATGACCTCATAATCTCATCCATGTAGTTGGGATGTGTGTACATGTTATCATGAACTTATTAATATAGATGAAATCTAATGTTAAATAGATTAATATAATTAATGTACAATTTGATGATAAGAGCCAAATTTTTTGTATATATGTACTTGGTTTGTGTCATGTAGGCCATGCACCATCCAAGTGTCACAGATGGCCTCATGAAACATACATTCATATGAAAAAATTTGGTCAAAATTAGAATCACGAGATATGAATCATCATATAATGGAACTTGCAGGTCACGAGGAAACGATGGTGGTCTGCTCATATCTCCACACAATGTGACATGTGCACTGAACAATGTCATATGCATATTATCTGTAATGGTATGCTCGATATCAATGCCAAGCTACGGTGATACATCTATATTTTTTAGTAATACCATGCTCTGATATGGTAGTGGTAGAAATCTCGAAGGTGGTGCTACATTCCCAAGGTCCATGTGAGCCCTGTCATGGTCGAGTCTATAAAAAATAGATCCTGTGTTGGAGTAATATGGCATCATATGTAGCACGAAATACACATATATGATTTTAAAATTAAAGGGAGACTTGGTCATGGTGGGAGAACTGGCCCGAAGCTCCAATTAATAAATTATAAACAAAAGGGGCCACATCAACATTCTTAAAATATCTGAGTGGAATCGAACGTCAAAGTCTAGCACGATGCTCCGCAGGGATGTCGAAAAACTCCCCATGAAAATTAATTCCCTTGGTGGCATCTTTCACCATATCCCAAGTATGTGGGAATCTAACCATCTGCCTCCTAATATTATGTATGGAATGTAGGAGGAGGCTTTGTGGGCCCACCCTCTGGTATGTCTCGATCAACCTATCGATGCTCTCCAATCGAAGACAAACTACGCCTAAAAGGAAAAATAGTATATATTTTACCCATCTATCGTGTGATTCATGTATGTTGGGCCCTAACATCCTCTAGTGTGATAATGGTTGTACCATTGTCCCACGGAGGGATTGATGTTGCACTATGATCCTCAGATTTGCTCCATTGAGGGTCTACAAATCATAAACATAATTTAATAAATATATAAAAAATTAGAAGCATAATAACATACACATTAAATTCAAGCACATCAATTCAAAATTATCTAAGAATTAAAGATAATTTAAATACATAAACACATAAATATTAAAGCGTATTTAAAAATGCATGAGTTGTGCCTGCAACGGGTGAAGAAGGTCCATATGTAATGTTCCAAATTTTATTTTCCTCCATAGTACAACTAGGGTGGATTTCAAGGATAGGGGATGGCCAGGCCATTACAAAATGTTCGTGTTATTAGGAGTTCCAAGGGTGTTTTTACGGGATCTCATGGCATTGGCTTGGCATATTTCATCATCAACAAAATTTTTCTTTCGTTCTGTTGCATTCTGAGAACTTTCAAAATTAGCATTATCGTGGTGCCTGAATTAATTAATTATGCTCGAGGTGGTATTCTGAGAAGATTACTTGATGTAACACCTTAGTGTAATATCTTGTTGGAAGCAGAATAAGGAGATATTCAGGATGGGATGCTGAGAAGCGAATTATAGTGGCCAAAAAGAGTATCATGGATGGTTTACCATTTTCCTTAATTAAAAATGAATTTAATTAGTCATTTAATTAAAGGAAAAATAATTAATTGCAGGAAAAAGCCCTAAAGTGACTTAAGTGAAATAGAATTAAATTAAAAGGCACTAAGATAAATTCCATGGAGAATCTTCTAGAATAATAATAAAATAATAAAATAAGATGCTTCTAGAGGCTTGGAGATCTATGCATCAGATCTATAAAAGGAAGTGTGGAGGTCATTTGGAGACATATTGGATTGGATCATTTTTTTTGTGAGGGTTTTGAGATCTTGGATTATATACTTCAAAAGTATCCCTAGGAAGGAAACCCTCGGGTGATTTAATGAGAGTGGGAGAACACCCATCCCTTCCCTTGTTGGGTCCATTTAGGATTCACATATTGTGGTGATTGATTTCCTGTTTTGAATTTGGAGCTTAACATCAACGTTATAACATATCTTGGACGGTTGTTTCCATCTATTGTATTGGAATACATATCTATATTATAAAGTTGGATTTTGTAGTTGTTAATGCATATATCATTGTTTCTCATATTTTGATATTTTAATGATAGTGTCATATGATTTTTGGATTTATTGTTCTATCATATTTGTGGTGTTTTAGTTGTGTTTCTTAGTGAAATTGTGAAAAGTTAAAACCCTCATGAGATTTTAATGAAAATTCGCGAAAGGGATATGAAAGTGGTATCAGATTTGGTGCTCTTGCCAGCCTGAGGGTTTACTTACCAAAGTATCGGAAAATCCAAGTTCAATGGTTTTATTGCAGGTTAACTTCAGAAGAAGATTGAGGGTTTCAAATACATATTGTTCAATGGTTTTTACTTTGAAGACACCAAATTATAGAGAGCTTAATTCTTGGCTCAACCTGCGGGTTTTTCAATTTCCAATTGTAGTGACTATTATTGGTTGATTTTGGAGGCTAGGCGTAGAATGGTTCATTAGCTTGCTAAAGCTATAGGCGAACCTCCAAGGCTGAGTTTGTCAACATATCTCAGGAGAAGCATGGCAGTCACTGGGCTAGTAAAGAGGAGGATAGGTTGGGAATATTTGTGGGGGAGTACCTCAGTCATTTGAGCCATTGTTGCTAGGAGTGATAAGGAAGTACCAGGGGAGTTATTTGATGTAATATTGGAGGGTTGCATAACATTTTCTGGTAATTCTGTAGACAACGTGTTTTAGAAATTACTGGGAGAGCGTAGGGCCTAGAGGATGTCATTTTTGGAGGGTCATGATCAGGCTAAACCATTTTTGGGTTTTAGTCGGATTGGCTTGAGCAGTCCAGGTGTAATTTTTGATAATTTTCTAAGCACCAGAGGTTCATTTTTGGCCATTCCATTGTAGCATATAGTGTAGATTTATCGAGACATCGCATACCACCACTAGGCAATTTTTCTGGGGATTTCATATGGTCTTTGTCCTGCTTTCCAGAAAGGAAATCCTAAGATATTTATCTCATTTGAGATGGTTATTTTGTTGTGAATTTATTAGAATAATGTGTAGGAGCATTGTGGTACAAATTTATCTTATTTGGAGTAGTGTGCATAGTTGGGCAGAGTAGAAAATTTTCACTAAAATGGGACTTTCTCTAAATTCTGGAATCTACCCAAGTTTTTTCTTGGTTTTTGTGGGGTTTTGAGAGGATTTTGTAATTAAATTTCAAGAATTTTCTCGGTATTTTTTAGGCCAAAAATCTTCTTTTTTTTCAGCAGTACGTTTTATTATTCAACAGGTAATTGCACCAATTTTGGGTAATTATGGGAGCTTGGAATTAGGCCAAAAAAATTATGGGTTTTTTTGGTTAGGGGTCAAGGATTTGGATCCTAAATTTGTATAATTTTGGGGCAGATTTTGGTGCCCCAAACATATAGAATTATTTTGTAGCTAGTGGGGAAGGAGTGAGCTAGAATTTTGGGTTCTAGGTGGCCAGTAAAATTTTCCAAAATCATTTCTAGGTTTTTTTGGGTTTGTGGTGGGGAGCCAAGATTAATTTGGAAAAAATTTATGAACACTTTTGGAAGCTCAAATAAGGGTTCCTTCCAACTAGCAGTTGTATAATTTCTGGGGTCAACACAAAGCTTGAGCAGTGATAATTTCCTTGCATCTCGGGCAACATTTTTCTCACCTTAGATGGTTTAGCTCGCTTTGGTAAGCCCAAGGTTGAAATGATTTTGCTGGGATGAATTCATCTTGTTGTGCAGAGACTATTTTGCTAGAGCCCAATTTATTTACTGGATCCAGTTTATTTACTTGGGCCTAGTTTATTTTCTAGAGCCTAATTTTTTTGTCAGATCTAGATTTATCTATCGATAGCTGAGTGTTTTTGGTCACAAAAAGGGTTGAATGCTTGATTGTTGAGTGTTATGCCATGTCTTCTACTAGTCAAATTTGAGAGAACTATTTATTAGGCCAATTATTGAGTCAAGTATCATTGTATTAGTGTGAGAGTAACACATAATTTATCATTGAAGAAAAATATGGATCAAACCTTAATCAACTCTCTTAATAAACTGGCAGCAACCATTAATTGATCCATTTCCAAGGGGATACTTTCTATGCTACAACAGGAACAACCACAAAAGGAAACTAATTCGAGACAAAAAATTATTGCACTTAGGACAGAATTGAGATGTATGGGGGTTACACCCAAAGCCCTTATCAAAATAGAAGAGCTTTATTCACTCCTTTTTGAAGTGGATCAGTCAGATGGGAGAAGCTTAATTTGGGCTATAAAACTAGCCATGCTTTCCTTAACACAACCCAAGTATTTGAGGCACCCTTGTATGGGATTCAAACTTCCAGTTGCCTCTTGTCTTAGTAGTATCTTGATGTTGATCGTACCTATACCTCCTTACAATGATAACATTATGAGGAGAGTATTCAGTTTGATAGTGGAGACCCTACAGGATTTGGATAGTAGTGAGGGCCCTACCTTTGGGAAGAGGCTACATATTCTAGAATTCATGGCATTGGTTACATTTTATAACCTCATGTTTGAGCTGGAGTGTGATGACTTGATCCTATATATGTTCAAATGCTTCTTTAGTATTAGGAAACATCATATTAACACAGTCATAGCACACATGCAGTCTTTTTTTATCATCATGTATGAGGGGTCGTGATGCCATTTGTCAGGAGTTGCAGACTATATTACTGAGCATTTGGAGGAGAAAGAAGTTGGCCCCACCTGCTGATTATGAGCTATTCGAGAGGCTAGTTGAGCATAACATTGGGATATTCATGAGACAATTGACCAGGGAGGAGCTACCTCAGTTTGGTGGATCAAGCAGCAAGAATGAGCTGAGTAGGAAGGGTCTTTGCTTCATCTACAAAGAACCTTGGGGAACTAACCACTCATGCTTGAGAAATGTTGATGGTGTGGCAGAGGTAAAATAGGAGGACATTCCTTCTCTATGTTAGGATGAGGAATCTTCTTTGGATGAGTCCATAGAGTCTTATAAGGATGCTTCTCAGGAGCATGAGAAGTCATGTGGACTTGATGATGGTAGGCCAGATTTATATTCCGGTGTGCATGGTGAGCAGTCAAGGGACTCTAGGGGTATATTTAGGATGATGAGTCACCTTTGATGATTTAGCATGAGCAACATATGGTGGAGCATGAGTCGACTGAGGAGAAGGATATGCACAGCATGTCGGATGATCATTTTGTGGAGGGACAGTAGGAGGATCACATTGAGCTTGTGATGGAGGAGGATGAGAGGCTACTCTTGGGGTCAGTCATTGATGAGGAAGAGACAAATGTACAGGTGGATATATGGATGGAAATATTTATAGGATCTTATCATCAGGAGGTGTTGTAGTATGGAAGGATAACGTTGCAGAGGATTAGTGGGTTGGAGGAGTGTGTAGTTTCCTATTCAGCAAGGGAAATATTAGTGCATCCATATTTGGGTCTACCCACTAATGAGGTGCAAACACACGTAGTGTCAAACCACAACATTTTCAAGCAACATCCCTCTCTAGGGGCATATAGACTAGGCTTGCGATATATCTTACCCACTTTTGTCCACTATAGGGATAGGGGCAAGATTTATTAGACTGATTCTCTTATTTGATAGGGCAGAGAATTACGATTCGAGCATGGGCCATTATCATCTTAGTAGACTTATCCCTTGGACAGGTGTCTATATGCTATATTGGTAGGTGATTGTGAGTTAGTATCCTATTGATGGAGTATCATTCTTAGTTACAAGCACATTTTCGTAGGAGAGCATAGATGTGAGAGTTGTTGCATGTTTCAATGGGCCATGGATTATGGGCTGATAGTCCATCATTATTTCATTAGCACTAGCCCAACAACAACAGAGAAGGATTGACCTCATCTTAGGCCAGAGGTTGGATTGGAGAGAGTTATTGAGTTGGTATTCACTTCATGGAGCAACAATTGTAGCCAGAGATAGTGTGCAGTCTGAGCCATAGGACTTGGGTAATGATGGACCATGGTGGCATTGGGATCTCGGAGGATTGGTTGATGATAATTATGGTGAGAGATCAGTTTGGGATCCAAGAATTGAGGGGTCTGCTCCGATGGTTTGGCATAGAGACATAGCAGCACCCAGTGGTTTGTATGGGATCCAGGGATTAGGTCTCAATTACATTGGGCCAACAGGGTGGTCCACATATTTGGATTGCTTGACATCAAGAAATCTTGGGGTAGAGGATTTGTAATATTCGAAATGTTATTTTCCTACATAGTATAGCTAGGTTGGATTTCTAGGACAGGGGATGACTATACCATTAAAGTACGTTCGTGTTATCAGGAGTTTTGAGGGATTTTTTACAAGATCTAATGGAATTCACTTGACATATCTCATCATCAACACAATTTGTCTTTCATTCTATCGCATTCCGACAAATTTCAAAATTATCATTATTCTGGAGCCTGAACTAATTAATTATGCTCGAGTTGGTATTCTAAGAAGATTATTTGATAGAACACCTCAGTGTAATAACTCGTTGGAACCAGAATGAGGAGATCTTTAAGATGGGATGCTGAGAAGTGACTTATAGTGGCTAGAAAGAGTATCGTGGGTGATTTATCATTTTCCTTAATTAAAAATGACTTTAATTAGTCGTTTAGTTAAAGGAAAAATAATTAATTGGAGGAAAAGGCACAAAAGTAACTTAAGTGAAATAGAATTAAATTAAAAGTCACTAAGATAAAGTCCATGGATAATAATATAGAATAATAATAAAATTATAAAATAAGATGCTTCTAGAGGCTTGGAGATCTATCCATTAGATCTATAAAAAGAGGAGTGGAGGTCATTTGGAGACATCTTGGATTGGATCATTGCTTGTGTGAGATATTTGATAACTTGATTCTCTACTCCAGCAATAGCCCCAGGATAGAAACTGATACGTATGAGATATTAATTTAAAAGTTCTCGAGGTTGTATAAATTTCAAGTGTAAAAATTGAGTTTTATGAGTCTTTATCACAATATTAATACACATAAATCATGAATTAAAACTCTAAAAATGCATAAAACAATAGAAAAATACACCATCAAAATAACCACAACACAACAAATGATGAAGGAGTTCACCCCTCCTGGGCTACGTCTCCTTGGTCCAGCTACCAATGGATTTTCCGTATATCATTATTCTAAAAAATGGTAATTACGTACATTTATAGTGCTCAAATGGTTTCAAAACTTGTTCCATTAGATTCAACGCTATCAAAAAAATGCTTGTTTGGCCTCTTTCTGCTCCAAAATTGGTCAAAATATGAAGAAATTATGAGCCTCCCTAGCTTTGTTTCTAGTCGCTCTACAAATTGCCCAAAATTTGGAACTGTCCTACAAATTTGCCCATAATCCGCTAATTTAGCACCTTTTTTGTGGAATTCCAGGTGAGAATTTCGAATAGTGAAAATTCCCAATAATGATATAAATCTAAATTGTCAACCATAATAAACATGTTTAATTTAAAAAAAATAATTAAAAATGGTGGGCTCCACCTCTGTCATGACCGTGGTTTGTGGCCATGATCATATCGTATGTAATATGGGGTGGTTAGGGCTAAGCCCCGACCCCTATCCCAAACCTACGCCCAACTAAACTTTATATTTTGTTTTGTTCATATGGTTTAATAAGGATTAAGGTGGCTCGACGATTAGAGCGTTGTGTTTTTTGGCAGAAGGTCCGGTGTTCGAATCTGCCAGAGGTTAATTCAGATGTTGAAAAAAAATTGGTGGCCCTCATGCTACCATGTGGCATCCTCTGGTTGGGCAATGTGGCAGCATGTGGTTGGCCACCAAACAACCAGCCAACCAAAAGATGCCAAATCGGAAAAACTCAAGGCCTACCACGTGTCAGCCTATGGTAGGCCCAAATTTTTTTTGCTTTCGACCAATCACAAGAGGCCACGTGGCAGCCTTCCACTGGCCCAAAATTTTGCGTAGTCAACTGTAATTTTTGAAAAATTTGCTTGTTTTGGAAAAGGAACAAAACTTGTTTATGGGAGAATACGGTATCAGTTTTCCGCGGAACAAGTTGTGTTAGATTCAAAATGACGAGATATATGTGGTCATTTAAGTTCCATGCCATTCCAAAAACTTGTATTTTTTAGCATATTTTTGAGCACCTTATCACTCCTCCCCACTGGAAGCTTTTGGACACAAAAATATCTTTTACTAATAAACATTTGGATGAGGGTAGAGCCCCCTCACCCTTCCAATCTCAATGCACTGTAATTTTCCTGAATTAAAAAATTTGAGCTTTTCATGAAAACTGATCTTTTTCCCTGAATTTGAAGACCCTGTCTTGCTGTTGTAGATATCATCTTTCTACGATTTCCAAAAAATTTCAGAACAACAAATTGTCCTTGAAGAAACAAACATGGTCCCTCCTCGGTCGTCGATCAAAGGAAACTTAAAAAACATGAAATTCTTTTCACCTCGATCATTGTCAACATGACGATGTTTAGCATGTCTCACCTTTTGCTTGGCTCAACTCTTGACCAAATGTGATCGCCTTCGCCATGCAATGTCCCATTTCAAATAATAATTTGTGAAACCCACAAGAAGAAACTTTGAACCCAATGCCCTCTTTGTAAAATTTATTTGGCGCTTTCTCTTTGACATTTTCACTCTCTTGCACCGACATATTGTTCACATCACTGCTCAATAATGATGCATGTTGCTGTAATTTTTTCTCATCTTGTTGATCTCTTTTCAAACGAAACATATTAGACTCTTGAAACATCTTATTACCACCATTAGAAACATCAATGAAATTAGAATTTTCATTTTATGCATCTCCTTGAAATGCCTCATTCACAACATCTTGAATCTTGAACATTAACAAAGAAAAATTTTGACTGGAATTCACAACTATCTTCATTTGTCCAACATGCATAAGATACAAACTCGTGTTATTACTATGCACTCTAACAATGTATTCAATCCAATTCTTAAATAAGTGATAATTATTCTCACAGAAATGAAATATTTCTCTCCTATCGTAAATATATGGGCTACCCAAAACAATACTAGAAATATCAAGCGAAACAACATCAAGTTCAACTTCATCAAAAAAGTTTTCAGTGATTTCAAATCTAAGTATGTACTTCCTTGTCACCTGAAAATTTTCTTTCTTACATATCCAACCTAAAGGATGATTTCTTGGATGAGGAATGGTTTATAAATTCAAATTCTTTAATAAGTCTTCAGAAATAAGGTTTTCTTGTGAACCATTATCAAATAGGGTGTCAATCTTGGTATGCTTTGAAATAACTCTAACATGGAAATCTCAATTCTAGTTTTTTAATCTTGAGAATCATTAGGACAACCTGAAGAGATAGTGATTTATATTTCCATACCTTTCATTTCCATTGTTGTGATCTCTATTTCATCTCCAAAATATGAGCCTAAGTCATGTCATGTAGTTGCAGTTGTCTTTTGCTTCCGTTTTTTCTTAAACTTCCTTAGTATCATCTAAGGATGAAGCTTCCAAAAATGAGCTTCATCATGGCCCTCTTTGGAACAATGTTTGCATGTTAATTTTTCTCCTTCCTTCTTAACGGATGCATTATTCTATCCTTTCCATTTGAACTTACTCTCACCCTTTTCTCCACTTGTGAATGGATTCTTTCTAGCCTCTTGTGAAATGTTTTTCCCTCTTGCTTCAAGATGTTTTTCCTGAACACAAAAATTAGCTAAACTTGTAGGATTAAACATAAGGATAGTATGTCTTATGTAACTATGCAAACCTGAAATGTACTTTAACCAAGTTTCTTGAGATGTCAAAAATACACCCAAAATTTGTTCTGTTCTCCTAAACTCTTGAGTATAGCTTCTCCCACTTTTTCCTTTACCTTGCCTAAATTTTTTCTAATCCATTATAGCATTTTTCATATATTCTAATGGATAAAAGTGTCTCCTTAAGGTAGAAAAAGAATCATTCCAAGAGGTTAATACCTTACCATGTTTCTTCATGTCCTCTTGAGTTCTTTCCTCCCACCAAAAAAGAGCTACACTTTCCAATCTTAGTGAAGCAAGTTGAATCTTGGTGTCATAATCCTTTATTATTTGTATCCTATAATACAATTCAAGCTGGCGTACCTAATTTTCTAATCTTTCAGCATCTGCCTCTCCAGCATACATAAGAAAATCAAGCTTAATGTCCAGCTTTAAAATTGTATTTTTACCATGACATTTTGGAGATTGTGGAGGTGTTTTTGAAGGGCTTGTTATGGAAGAATATTATGGTGAATATGGTGTTCGGGATGGTGGTGAGTAGAATTTTGGTGTCAAAGGTGGTTTGTGGCCATTACCATTACCTTTTGGAGGCATGTCTCCATCTCATCCTTCTCATTTTTAAGACTTACCTCCCTTTGGAGAATTGGAGTTCTCACCTTGCAATATTGTGCTTCTCTCCTCATAGAGAACTTTCACCATTCTTGTCATATCAAATAATGCTTTCATGAAGACATTTTTGTCCTCTGACATATTGTCAGGCTCTCCTTCATGTGACATACTTGTTGAAGCTTCAACTACAATTTGAGGAAGAAATTTTGGTGGATATTGTGGAAAAAGTTCTCTCCTTGTCCTTGACCTAACTTGAGGACTTGCAACTACAAGATTTACTTCTCTTGTATTGAGCTTCAACCTTGTAAGCATCACATACACTTGCAAAAAATCAAATCCTCATAGCAACAATAAAACCAAACCTTTGATACCAAACTTGATATGTATGACATGTTAATGTAAAAGTGTTTGAGGTTGTACAAATTTCATGTGCAAAAATTGAGTTTTATGAGCCTTTATGTTAATTTTTATACACATAAAAGCATGAATTGAAAATGTGAAAATGAATAAAACAGTAGAAAAAAATACCATAAAAATAACCAAAACACAACAAGTGATGAAGGAGTTCACCCCTCCTGGGCTATGTCTCCTTTGTCTAGCTTCCAATGGTTTGAACCTATATCATTATGCTAATAAATGGCGTTTACATACATTTACAAATCTCAAATGGCTTTAAAACATGTTCCATTAGCTTCATAGCTATAAAAAAAAAAAAATCCTGTCTAGCCTCTTTATGGTACAAAATTGGTCAAAAGATGAAGAATTTATGACCCTCCTTAGCTTTTCTACTAGTCACTCTACAAATTTCCCAAAATCTAGAACCATCTTGTTAGCATTTCTCAGTTTCCCAGGGCTGAGAAAGGAGACCGAAGGAGGTAACCTCAAACCAACTTTGGATTTAGTAGCTAGCCCTACCAAATTAGAGAGGGATCTCTCTACAATCTCACATCCAATGAAGTGAATGGAGAGAAAAATAGATCTTAGGCTAGATATTGAACTCACTAGGGTTTGATTTTAGGTTTTTTTTGAATAAAGGTCATAGATCTAGGAACTAGGTCAAGATTTCAAATGATCAATTGCAGGGATAAGATGGGGAAAGCTAGGTATGATTAGTGACACAATTGGGTTGTCATTGTTGTAAATGGTTGAGTAATAAATATCAAAATGAGCATACGACTATGAATTCATTTATGAGAAGATATGGAACACAGACATGAAATTCTCATCTAAACAAAGCATAAAACTATGAATTCTGCTTAAAAACTCATGAGATGATCACATGAAAGCATTATAATGGTAGTAAGAAGAATTAAATATTAAATTTTATAGAAAAACAAAGGAAAAACACTTTCAATAAACATACCATAAGAATCCCAAGATAATAGATTCAACTACATGTTATATTACTGTAAAAAATGTTGTACACTAGCTCCAAGCCTTTGACTCTCAAGAATATGAACTTTGATTTTAATTATATCAGGCTACATATAGATGAAAAACTAAATTTGACATATCAGTGGTTGAATCCATCATCATAGAAACTATTTACATCAAAATCTCTAACCAAACCTAAAACTAGGGAGGTTAGAAACCAACTCCATGTTTAGAATTAACTGTCTTAGTTGACTCTACAAGCATTGATTACAATGAAACTGACATGAAATTGACCTTTACCATCCCTATGACACTTAATTACATCAATTAAACTCCTTTTAAGACAAATTACACCAAAATAAGTTGACTTTAACCAATAAAATCTCGAAATCTGGCTTTCCCACAGAAGAGCGACGTGGTCTTTGAGGAGTTTTTTTGGTGAATTTTGTTGATTGCTAAGTTCGGTGGATGGTTGGTGAAGATAGCTAAGAATGTGTAGAAGACCACTGAAGCTTCAAGCCTACAAAATTTCACCTCCAAGCTAAAAATGCAATCTCCCAAGATTACTCCAGAAGCACAACGTGGGGTCCAGAATAGTGGCACAAACATGAAAAGTTGCTATTTTTTTCCTTGTTCTTAAAATTTGTGAGCTGACATGAGAGACTAAGTATATTTTCAGATGCATAGGTCAAGATATACCTAGAGATGTGTGTCATTTTTCATTTGAAGTCTCTAAGAGGAAGCACAGAGTCGCCATGTCGTGTTTATGTAGGGTCAAATTTCTAGGTTTTCTACAAAAAGAGGGCTCAAAGATAGAGAATTATCTCTCTAACCATAAAAAATTCTACGAAAATGAGAGTGGTTTGTGTTTTGAGGTTTTTTCTGAACATAAACCTCATCCAAGTTTTAAAAATACTTTCCCATTTGTTCATAATCCAAGTTTGAAGCTAGTCACTAAAAACATAGCAAAAAATTGCAGAAGCGTAGAGAACGTTTGGAGAGTGGTTTGGAGGCCTTCCCAAAGGAATTTTGGGATAAAAGTGGTATGGTTGAAAATATTATTATATCTACTACACAATAGAGTCATCAATCACTGCAAAGACTTGCTCCAAACCCCTGAAAAACTTACTTGAAGTTAAGCTATCCAAAATTTCAACAACTGTCGTGTAGCAACTGTATTTTTGGCATATCTCTCAAATCATAACACATGTGCATAAACTGAAGGAATTTTCTATTCTTTGGTCTATGATTGACAAAAAATTATTTCAGCATTGTAAATTTCTTCTTCGTTACTTTAGAAACTAATTTTGAGGTAAGATTATTCATGTGTGTAGCAAATGACCTCAAAATGCTAAAAATCATACCAATCACCTATGTTGATACCAAGAAGTCCATACCTGCTATGGTGGTCTTGTTCCTTTTGAAATTGGTGGAAAAATGACTAGTCAATTTAGCATGGCAACCTACCTCTTGTATCTTCTCATAAAATCCCAGGAAACCCACATCTTCAAATGACTTCTTAATGAATGATGATGCACTGATCTCCTACATATGAGTTGGCTCATATCTAGAGATATTCCCTCATTTGTTATACTTTTTCTTTTCACTAGCCATGGTGTTGGTTTGCATAATAAAAACCATAGTTTGATAGGAGGGAAGGGTCATGTAGGATTGGGAAAACAGGGGAAAAAGGGAAGCTAGTTTAGGGAATGGAATGGAGGAGATAGGGATTAGGGAAATTTGTAGGAAAATTACAGGGCATAGGGGTAGATGTTTGGGACACATGGGAAGTGGAATTTGTTGAAATGAGTGAGGGAAAGAGGGGAAAAAACCAAA
Source organism: Pinus albicaulis (assembly GCA_034641835.2). Classification (NCBI taxonomy): domain Eukaryota; kingdom Viridiplantae; phylum Streptophyta; class Pinopsida; order Pinales; family Pinaceae; genus Pinus; species Pinus albicaulis. Next base: position 930,349,272 of record CM076569.1, on the reverse strand, counting down.
TACATAACCTGAACCCATAAATTTAGCAAAAGTGCATCATGGGCTATGAATTTTGGGGTAAATGATGAAAATAAAGGAGATGAGTATGGGAAATGGTTGAGGTGGGGTAGGTGTATGAAGTGTGTACAAGGGTGTTAGGGTAGGAAAACTAGGTTATTTCTCTCTAAATTGAAGCAAACACCAAGAAAACCTATGATATGGATTGATGATAGGCTATACTTACTTGCTGAGAGTCCCTAGAACTTGTAGATGGTTGAATGACCCCTATTGTGGCTTCCTCTAAGATCCAAACACAAAAATGCATTGTGCTAACCAGAAGCAGAGAATTCTAGGAAAAAACATAGCATGCTTGCTGGTAAGGGCTTGATGATGTAAAAATTAGTGTTTTGAAGGCTGAGGTGAAACTCAATGGTCGAGGAGAGCTCTAGGAATATGAAATGAAGTTTTTGAATGCTTGGATGGTCTCTTTATAGCTTGAAAGTTGACTTTTGATTTTGATGATGGTATGGCATCACATGTCCTTTTTGAGAAAATATGTGATGAGGTAGTGTATTATAGCTTTCTAGCATTACTCATCACATCTCCATGAAGGGTAAATGTACCTTTGGAGTATTTTTTTAACAAATTTTACATAATTACTAACTCCCATGATGGTGAATAAGGTGATGGCATGACTCCCTACATGACTTATCATGACCTGACCTAATGATGACACCAAATGCATATGTGAAGCCATGAATTGGAACTTTGAACCTTTTCAGTAGAATTATTATAATTTGATGTCCAAAATTATGACCAAGACACCCTTTTGATGCCCTATCAAAAGAAGTGATGACATGACCATGATGGAATTTTATGACCTTGAAAATGGAGGGAGCAGTAAAAATACCGAGACACTAACCAATGATCAAATTTTATTTGAAACTATAACAATATGAACTAATACCCTATCAATCATATGGAAAGAGTAAATTTGATCATTTGTGACTCATATACACTAACATTGGCTCCATCTGGGGATGGCATCTTCTTTAGGAGGTACCAATAACACCATAGACCAGGTAGCCTCATCCATTGGAAAATGGAGTCAAAATAAAAAACTTGACACTAAAATGACTAACTAACTAAACTTAAGAGAAACTGAAACTGACTTGACTTGACTCAACAACTTGACTATTGACTGAACTTACTTATGGCAGCAGACCATCAGGATCTTAGGGCCTTCACTTCGGGCTTTAAATCTTGATGATAAACCCCACCTACTGAATATATATATATATATATGTGTGTGTGTGTGTGTGTGTGTGTGTGTGAAATGATCCCTCTAGTGTAACCAATATAGCAAATGGCTACTTACTTGAATTATGCTCACACTTCCCTAGAGCAGGTAGAAAAAAAAAATATAGCCAAATCCAAGTGTCCACTGATGATGTTCTCATGATACATAAATACAAGAAAATACATATTCCCTATTGAGTGTAGGAAATCAGTAAAAGGATCCTCAATAATCTGCAATGTTACCCTATCTTGAAATCCAACATAAATAAAATAACTCCTTTCATTTTCCATTGCATTTTTTTTGTCAGAATAAAAAAAGAAAATATGTTAATCTAGTTTGTAATTTTCATCAGGATAAAGGGAAGTTTTTTCTTGAAAATATGTGTTTGAGGACTCCATATTGTCAATAGTAAAAATGTTCACATCCATAGTATCTGGGAAAAATTGATCTTCTTCTACAAAATCTTCATTTTCTGATCCTGGAGGAATATCATCATGTGCAAGAGGCTCTAAAACAAACTTATTTATCATTTCTCTCCTCTTTGTAATCTGCTTGCATTTTTTGATGATTCAACTCTCTACCATAATTACATTGCCTGAATCTCCCAGACATGCCAATTGAAAATTATGATTTGTACAAATCTGCTCGTGAAATAGTGCTTCAGAAAATGGATGAGATGGAGAGACATTTGTGTGGTGAATATCTAGATATCCTTGTTCATACATTTCATCGGAAACATCATCTTGGTCTTCACAAACCTGATCTTGAAATAAAAACCCAAATAAAGAAGAATCTGGAAAAACAAGTGAATTACTATCTTCATACCTCTCATCCAAAATAGAGGGTTTTGGATGCTCATGGAAAACTTTAAATGAAGAAACCATGTCAAGTGTATTTGGTTCCTCATGTGCTTCAATGGGAAGAAGATCAATATGACTGTCACAAGAATCAAGGAAAACAACTTCTCATCCATTATTTCCTTGCAAAAGTAGATGATCATCGCCATAAGATAGTTCACTGCTTAAGTTTTCTGCACATGCAATTTCAAAATTCTGGCTTGGATCAATTTCTTCCTGACTATTAGAATGCAGATTTGTTTCATCTTCAAGCAAAGAAGATGTTGATGTGTGTTGCGAATTATCCTTTGTATCAAGGCACCTAATATTTGTTATTTTCCTATTGGGAAGATGTTCGAGCAAGGTCTCCCAACTGCTATGAATTTTGTCCATTTTCATATAATCTTGTATTGTTTAGTCTAACACAGGGGTTTTGGGGTGGATCAAAGCCCCTAACACATTGTAAATGGGTCAAGGGTAGACCAAGAGTCTGCAAACCATGGTTTGCAGACCATTGGATGCATAGGCTAAATCTCTATAAATAGATGAAACTTTTTTGAGTCATAGGCAGGAATGCATAGAGACTAATGCAAAGTAAAAAATGTTAAGTCTGTTGTAGGTTTGTTTGGGTTAGGACTCTCGTTGGATGTGTGCACGGAGATCCTCTATCCTGCTATGTGCGGACCCTATTGGTTGTGTGCATAGGTGGTAATTTGGGAAGGTAAGAGGATTTTGGGTAATAATATAGATGTACGAAAGTATTATGGATATTTGATGTTATCTGGACCTGATATGCTATGGTTGATGCGAACTTGAGTTATATCATCTGTTTGTAAGCTGCTAATTGTCTATGTTTATGGTAAATGCATCTGTGATCTGTTAATATGTTGTGAATATAATGATCTGTGATTATAGTTGATAGTACGCACATGGATGCAAGGCTATTAATTAGATATGTTAACTATATTTTGGTTATTTATTGGAACTCCTATGAACGACCTCTAGCTATATAGATCTGATAATTGCGGACCGACTTGACCTACCTGCTCTCTCCCAGGGTGCGAAAACCTGGTTCCAACACCCTCCCATACTACTTTGGGTGAGACTTTGGCCTGCACAAGCAGGTCACTACCGAAAGGGCCAATAGTATAGGGGTTTGTTGGCAAACCTTAACTTTTGAACCTGGGTTAGGACCCCTCGAGCCAACAAATGGTTCCATTGCTAGGACCGGGAGAATTTTGAGAGAGATCGGGTAATGCCAAGACCGTATTAGAAACCTAAGAAGAATCAACAAAGATTTTGAAGCAAGAATTCATAGGGAAAGAAATCATTTCCATCAAATGACGAGATGGCCTTGCACATGAAGCTATCTACCTTCAATGGCATGGGCGATGAGGACATGGATCGGTTATGATTTGTCACAGGATCAGTATGAATTGCGCAGAACGTATTAAACGATGCAGTGAAATGGGCACAATTATCCCTTTCTTTCGAAGGGAGAGCCTTAGACTGGTACATGGGATACATTGATAAACATGAAAATGTGACTATTGAGGAAATCAAGAATGCATTAAAACAGTAGTTCAAGAAACCTAATCAGATAGTGAATGACCTAAAAGATATCAAGCAAGGACCGTCTGAGTCTGTGTGGGAAGCATATCAATGGTTAAAGAAGGTGATCAGAGAAGGAGGATTCCAGTATGATGACAAACAACACACAAAATGGTTCATTGCTATGTTGTTGCCCCACCTGTGTGTACCTATGGGTCAACAAGTCATTGAAACATAGGAAAAGGCCTTGGAGGTTGCCATGAAACTGGAAGCTGTGCCAAGAGATGATACCCAGTTAGGAGTACAACAGATACAAGGCCAACTAGAAGCAATGCACATGGAAATTTAGAATCTACATAAGGAGCAAGGGACAGAGGCCATCCCACTGCACCCAAGGGAAACTGCAGGACCAAATGTGCTGATGGTATGGTGCGATGACTTCCATGTTACTGGGATGTAGAATACTAATCATTGTCCCCGCCCTGCCGCACATATCCCGGAAGTAAAACAATAGTGGTGTATGTTGGACACGTAATCCTCTATGGGTAGGTGTGGAAGGCGAACAGTCACAAATGAGTCCAAGTGACCTTGGAAGATGAATCCAAGAGTCACACCTAATGTACTATAAATGTAAATCTATGGTGAATAGTAAGGAATATCATGCTTATCTTTCTATATGTGTGTTTATTTTCATGTGTATTTACCATGCGTGTTTAACATGGTATCAGAGTTGCAGGCGTATTCCTATCGTACTCTAAATTGAGCCATTATCCTTCCATCTAAGACACACCATTCCTACGCGTAATGTCAATTGAAGTGGCCCTGACATCTTTGAGGTCCGTCATTTCCAAATTCATATCTGGCTCTTTGAATTTGTCAGATTTTCTATTTTGAGCAGTCCTGAAATTCCTGTCGTTATCCACCAGTATGGCTTAGCTTTTCCTATTCTAACCTGATGCGCTCCCTGGCTCTCACCACTCTGGGTTTCTCAGTTCCATAATGCATCCGAAAAAATACACCATCGTTCTGGAGAATTTTGGGACAACATCGCTTCACATCACCCATGGTGGGAGAGAGTGGTAAAGGTGGGTGGGAAAGGCAGTCACACTTGCACTCAAGCCTCTCCACCAAAATGACACGCTATAGGAAGGTACTCAATACGTAGTGACCTCCACTACATTTTTTCTTTATTTGTTTTTGTTTCCATTTGGCTTCCTAGTGGCTGTTGAGTTATTGCAGATCCTCTTAGAATGCAGGTGATGGAATTAAATTGAAGGGTTCTTGTTTCTACTTCGAGAGAGAAATAGATCAAATTAGAGATGAAACTACTGAGAAGGTTGCTGGAATGTTGAATGCATTGAAGCATGAACTTATTTTTCTTTTAACTTAAACAATGGATACACCGTTCATATTCTGCGTTGAATAATAAAACTAGGATATAGTACGTTGGAGACCATGTGTTATAACTAATTATGCGCATATTTAAATATGCCTCCTATACGCAACATATGGACTCCCATAAACCCCCAGATTCCTCGCCTTGCAACCCTCCATAATTAAAACATTTCTCTCGATAACATATGTACAATATTTTTAACAACCATGAATGTTTTTGCATTGTGATTGAAGAGGTCGAAGCAAAGTTCCATGCCAGAATTCTCACAGTAGTCTCAACACCTATAGTCAGCCCTTCTGCCCTCTCCTATACCCCTCGGCTCACAGTAACCTGAGAATTCCATTTCAGCATCGCTTGAGAAGCCTCCCCCTTATGTGAACCTTCCACCTCCATTGTCATTTTCATTGTCGAATGTCGTGGCATTTTAATCTCAGACCATAAAGAATATGATTGAGCATACGAGCTCTGCTAGTGCTATTCCAACGCCAAGCATTTCTATAAAGATATTATTTAACCGTTATTTGAAGGACTAAGGAAAATTTGTAGAGTACAGACCAACCTGATTAATGAACCATTGTGAGTTTTTGTCTTGTTGCGTGGGATGTTTTAACATCCCTGCTTCTTCTTGCGAAATTAATTGCAACTTGAAATAGCTTATCCCTCACATTCGAAGGCAATGCATCCAATGCCTTATTATTCCCACCAAACATTGGAATGAGATACATGGTTTTTACTTGTGCAGGATACTACTACTTACCGAAGACGAGAAGATAATGGAATATTGAATGTATATGCTTTGAAGGCGTTGAATTGGAATCTCTTGTGTGTTGAGTTTTTGAAGAATGTGACCATCTCTACAATGCGATATTCTGGGTATGCTGGTTGTCCATGTATGAATGCATGCACTGGGTTATTTCAGTTCTTGTGAAGGTTGTTCAACAATGCATTTGAACATTCGTTGTAATGGTCTTGAAGTCTATGCATTAACACTCCTGGTTCGTGGGTTGGTTTCTCCCAAGATTTCTCCATGTAATTCTTTGTGTTGACTTGATTTCTTGGATTATAAATCCACAAAAAGGAGAGTAGAGAGATGTTTCTGAAGAGAAAGACGTTCCACCATACAATTCCATAGATCATATCTACACCTTGGCGCAGTGTTGGAGAGCTCTGTCTAGACTCTAGAGAACATTGTGAGGCATGCTTACAGTTTGCGTGATCCAAAATATATAACAATTGCATAGTTGGAGCCATTGGAAGAAAAAGGATTTAACGTGCTTTGAATAATCCTTGGCATAGTATCCACTATGATTGGACTGATTGCAACCATATTCCTTTGAAAGTGCAAATATTCCTCTCATCGCAAACACCGGGAAGGTGTTTCTCGAGCTGGAGTTCTTGAAGTTGCTAAATGATTCGGTGTGTTGTTCTGATTAACTTCTATACCATGAAAGTCTATTCTGTAATTAATACCACCCAAAATTCCTAAAGCTAGTATTTTCCTCATTATTGTTTGCTAAGGGCGGAGCTGCAAGAAAATTTTTAACGTTTTAAATGGATCAAATCAAAAATTTATTAGAGTTATTGAGAAATTTAATCATGTCTATTGTTGAAAGAAAATTTAAAGTCAGCAAAGACACTCTCTCTGAAATTCAAACTTTTTACAAAATTCACATGAAAATATTGATTTTCTGGAGCTTGAACCTCAGCTTCAGCAAGAAGAATTACAGTAGCGGAGTCATCATTCTGAACTTGTTTCTATTCAGAAAATCGAAAGAGACTCCCATAAACAGAAAGTCAGTAATTTTGTAGTCGATTCACATTCAGTTCCTTGTACAAGAGCATATTTACATGCAGATGCAACAACTTAGTCTGCACTTCCCAAGCCCATCATCAGACCTTGGGAAGAGCTTGTCCATAAAAAGCCTAGAACAAGTCTTGGATATGACAAGGAGATGTCCTTTCATATTCTAGACTACTCCAAGCACATCTAATTTTAGAGTGCTGGATTACTTCATGATAGTTCACCTTCAGCAGCTCCAGATCCTACTCCGCTTCCACAACAACAACAACAAATTGTAAAATTCCAACACTGTGATCAAGTTGGCCATATGAAATATCACTATTTTGATATTCATCCATGCAAGCACTATGGTCGGCACACCCATTATTCACATATATTCTTAAGAAACAAGCCTCCTGCAATAACAAAGATTCATCTTGGATGGATCACTTCTTGGTAATGGGCATCAATAGCCAAGAAGATGTTTAAGTCACATGTTAGAACTTGTTCTAGAATATTGAGCAAACTTGCAGTTGATTTTTTTCCATCATCTCACCTTGTACCTGACAGGGGGGGAAATGGTGGTCATATACAAGCTTCAAAGCCACATAAAGCGAGCCTGAGCCATAATCTCTCATTCCAGATTCAGATTTTTAGCCAGAGACAAAGCAGTTCAAGCAAGCCTCAGCCACAATTCATCATTCCAGATTTAGAGTTGTAGCCAGAGACACGGATGTCAATGAGCATGCCTTTGGTTGGTGGACAGCCTTAAACCATCCATGTGAGGTTCGTATTCTTCCTCTTCGAAGAATTTCAGAGCACTTCCTCTAGCGGAAGACTTTAGCTTCTTGCCAGATTTGGAAGAGTTTCGGGAACTGCAATAAGCGTTGCGTTCCAGTGTTGGTGTTAATCCTTAAACCATCACAGGTTGTATACTTCCCTTCTTTTAGGTTGAAGGTCTCCCTCTTCAAACATGGGGGAGACTTCCTCTAGCAGAACCCTTAGCTTCTTGCCAGTTTTGGAAAATTTCTGGGAACTGCAATAAGCGTTGTGTTCCAGTGTTGGTGGTCATCCTTAAATCACCTCTTTATGCCAAAATTTCAGAGAGTTGATTCAGCCTAGTGCTGCCATGCATACTTTGCAGATTTGTATTAAAACTCTCTTCTTGGACTCACACATACCCCTTCAGATTAAGGGCGGGAATGTTGGACACCTAATCCTCTATGGGTAGGTGTGGAAGGAGAATAGTCACAAATGAGTCCAAGTGACCTTGGAAGATGAATCCAAGAGTCACACCTAATGTACTATAAACGTAAATCTATGGTGAATAGTAAGGCATCTCATGCTTATCTTTCTGTATGTGTGTTTATTGTCATGTGTATTTACCATGCGTGTTTAACAGTGTAGGTTTTGTAGGTCTGTAGGACATGAAAATAACTGTCGAACGTATGATCTGATGGTTGACCGAGGAGACCTTTATAGGGTACAGTAAGACCCTGCTTTTCCTAGATCCCTCGCAGGTATAGGAGGCTCCCCAGCCAGGGGCAGGGGAGGGGGGCGAGGAGAAGCATAGGCAGGGGTAGAGGCAAACTAATCTACTATAATTGTGGGGAAGTAGGTTAATTTTCAAGGGATTGCACGAACCCAACACGACAGTCCTACAAATACTATAGAAAACTGGATCATGTGGTTGAAGATTGCCCGATTCTGATAACTAAGATGCAAAAGAAGCAACAAACACTTATGCAGAACGTACAAAGGGTCAAGATAGAACCACAAAGTAAAGAACCAAGTATTAATGTTATAACCCGCAGTGGCATAGCCACCAGCAGGGCTCCGGAAAAGGCTGAGGAAGAACCTCTTATATGTAAAGCAACCAATAAACAAGAAGGGTTGGACCTACCAAAAGAAAGGGAAACTTTTGTCTCAGCTCACCAGGACATTGCTAATACTGCGACACCTACCCTTCCAACACCTGTGCACCTTAGAGGGGATGATGAAGTTAAATCTTTCTTGTAGGCATGTATGATGCTGCTGCAGAATGAATGGACCATAGAAACCCTCCAAGTCCTGATAGATAGCTGTGGAGGAAAAACAACCCTAGCTATGAAAATTAAGGAGGTGCACAAACTATATAAGCACAAGAGGCGCATTGGTCTGGAGATGTGGCTGACTGCACCGATCGACTATTATAAGATGGAGAAATTTGTTCTAGACTTGTGATCTGATGTGAATGTACCACCCAAACAGAATTGGTAGCGGATGGGAGAAACTAAGTTAGAATGGTCTACTATCCAGCTGTGCATGGCTAATAAACAAAAGATCATACCATTGGGGATATTGTCAAATATGGTTGTAGATATCGCCAGGGCTAAGGTATGGGCTGACTTTGAAGTCATTCAGATTGTTGAAGATGTGGACCCTTACCCAGCATTCCCAAGGTTGGATTGGGCCATTGATATGGGTGGAATTATCAACTTAAAAAAATGATGCATGGTATTTGAAAGAGAGGGAACTCGGGTGATTGTACCACTAGATCCTACAGAAGGAGAAAGATATACCAAGCCAGAGTGGGAGGAAGAAGAAATAGATAGTATCTATAAGCTAATTGCAAGGATGAAGAATGGATCAATGCTATGGTTGATGGAGTACTGTGTTGGGATAAATATAGTGAATTCTTTTCTGACTTCGACGAGGAAATAGACAATTGGAAAAACTGGCTACATGATGTCTCCATAGTGCGTTGTCTACAAACTGCTAGGGACTTCCGCTGCATCTCCGCCGAGGTAAGAGAACTACCCTATTTTTATGGCTCCGATAGTATAAAGAAATTTATGTGTACATTCAAAGCTAAGGTTTTGAGAGAACGAAGGTTGTGGGCTCTTAATCTGGCTATGCATGCAATGCTTGCAAGATGGTGGGAGGCACATAAGGAGATGTTCCAGGACTGGGAGGAATGTTGGGACATGATGATCCTGCGATTCGAGGCCCCGGTTGAGGTGCGTGTCAAGAAATTTCTTGGCCTAGGGGACCCATGTGAACATGTGCCTGCTTGAATAGAGAAATGGAATGACCAAACTCCGAAGGAAAGGGTTCATTTGTTTATTCATGGATTAGGACCAATCCCTACTGCATGGTACTTGGATCTGGAGCTACATCAACACACCTACCATTGGGAAACCTTGAAGGACGAATTCATTGGTACCTTTGGACTAATAGGAGGATCAGAGGCACTTGATGAAGCTCTGCAGGACATAGATGCATTTGTATTTGGGGAATCCATCTCCTCCACATATATTGGAGTGCTGACATGGGAAATGCAAATGTAGGACGTTATCAATTGTAGAAATATAGCTATAGAAGAATGTGATGAGAACCCACGTAATATATCTATCCCATAATTGGAATGGGAATGCGCAGTTGCGGGGCCCTCACTACAAACTATGGATGTAACAAAACCCTTGAAACTACGGTAATTTAACATTGGCACAGCAGAGAAGCCTAAGTTGGCTAACATTGGTGACTACTGGGATGTTGACACTATGAGCAAGGTGGCTGAATTGCTCACAAAATGCCAAGACTTATTCCAGACAAAATTTACAGAGCTCAAAGGGATTACAGGGGACTTTGGAGTGATGCGCATCACATTAAAACCGGATGCATGAAAAATAAAGTAGTGACCTCACCGATAGAATCCTAATTATAAACAAAAGGTTAAGGAGGAACTAGATAAAATTCTCGTCGCAGGTATTATCGAACTAGTGGTGTAGTCGGATTGGGTAAGTCCGATGGTAGTTTAGGAGAAGAAAACTAAAGGAGAGATCTGGATTTGTGTGGAATTACGCAAGTTAAATGACGCATTCGTGCATGACCCCTTTCTGATGCCATTTTCCGATGAAATATTGGATAGTGTAGGATGCTAGGAAGCATATTCGTTTACCAATGGGTTCTCCGGATATCATCAAATCCGAATCGCACCAAAATATCACAACAAGACTACATTTTCCATGGAATGGGGATATTTCCAGTATACAATCATGCCATTTGGACTCAAGAATTCTGCTACTATCTTCTCACGAGTCATTGTTGCAGTATTCAAAGAATTCATCCACAAATTTCTAGAAGCATATTTCGATGACTGGACTATATTCGGCTTGGTAAAGATTCACATTTCAAACCTGTGCATGATGCTGGATGCCTATCGAAAACACCAAATTTCCCTAAATATTAAAAAGTGTATCTTCTCTGTACCCTTTGGGATTTTCCTGGACATATAGTTTTATAACAAGGGCTAATGGTGGACCCTACAAAGGTTGTATTTATCATCAACCTAGCTATACCTACAATGGAGAAGGAGCTGCGTTTGATCCTCGAACATATGGGCTAATATAGAAAATTTATTCAGGGATACGCACTGATCACAACACCCTTGGAGAATATGCTTAAGAAAGATGTGTCATTTTTTTGGGATGACGAATGCCATAAGAGCTTTGAGCTACTCAAGGAAAAAATGGTCTCTGCACCTATCCTTATCTTCCCTGATTGGACAAAGGAATTCCATGTTCATGTGGATGCTTCAGGAATTGCCATGGGAGCGGTCCTCACGCAGCCTGGTGCTAGAGATATTGATCACCCTATCGCATTTGCTAGTCAGAAACTCTCAAGTGCAGAGCGCAACTATGCCACTATGGAGAGGGAAGGGTTGGCCATGGTTTATGCGCTACAAAAGTATCAATACTATCTGTTAGGGGGACACTTTAAAATGTTTACAAACCACTCAGCTTTAAAGTACCTAGTCAATAAGCCTGTGTTGGGGGGGGGAATTTGCAGATGGTTGCTGTTGTTTCAAGAATACGATTTCAAAATCATAGTCAAACTAGGGAAGTTGAACACAGGGCTGGATCACTTATCCTGAATTGGGATAGGTGAAGAACCTACTAACTTGGAGGAAGGGTTTCCCGATGCGTAGCTGTTCACCATAAGATTCGTTGATGAGAATTTTGTTGATATCATCTAGTTCCTGACCACAAGCATGTCACCTACGGAATATTCAGTCCAACAAACAAGGAGTTGGTTACCCGGGTGACAGATTTTAAAATCATCACAGGGAAATTGTATAAACTGGGCACAGATGAAGTGTTGTGCAAGTACATTCTAGAGCATGAATGACATGATATCTTGGCCAAAGCTCATAACAGAATCGCAGGGGATCACTATGCAGGCAAGGCACCTGCGCACAGGATTTTACGGGCTGGACTATGGTGGCCTACCCTCCATAGCGATTCTCACGACTATTGTAAAGTCTACGATACATGTCAACGGATGGGAAAGACATCACGAAGAGATGAAATGTCGTTACAATCACAAGTAGCATTACAAGCCTTTGGAAAATGGGCCATTAATTTTGTGGGAACCATCAACCCACTGGGGAAAAATATGGGTGCGTGTTACATAATTACTGCCACTAATTATGTCACCAAGTGGGCCGAAGCATAAGTGGTAAAGGATTGTATGGAAGATACCATTGCACACTTCATCTTTGAGCAGATTTTGACTCAATTTGGATGTATAAATATCCTTATGAGTGATCGAGGTATGCATTTTTTTAATGAAACAATCCAAGCATTGACGGAAGGGTTCCAGATCCATCATGCAAAAAGCACCCCATATCATCCACAGGCGAACGGAGCAGTAGAATTTTTTAACAAAATTTTGGAGTAAGCACTGACTAAGGTCTACAATGATTATTGTAGCGATTAGGACGTATGCATCCCATAAGTGCTCTGGGCCTACCGGATGACCTGCAAAAAACTGCTAGGGAAAACCCCATTCAGGCCGGTCTATGGCAAGGTGGACATTATGCCAATGGAGTATATTATTCCCATTTTGTGTATCGCATCATTTACAAAAATGGCAGAAGCTGACGTCATGGAGGATCGGTTAGCACAACTTATAGCTTTGGAGGAATATTGGTTTATTGCTAATTTCCATCAGCAGGTTCAGAAGAGCCGCGATAAGGCCTGGCATGATCATCATATTCACCAGAAGACGTTCGCAGAGGGTGACCTGGTCCTCCTATATGACATGCAGTTTGCGAAACATCTAGGGAAGTTCCGACAACATTGGTTTGGTCCATATAAAATCAAGGAAATCACAAATGGTGGAGTTATAAGGCTAGCCACCCTACGCGATGATATGCTCCTCGACTATATCAATGGTAGCCGGCTCATACCATATCAGGTCAAATGACTATATGTCCGTAGTAGACGTATATGGCAGGATCGGTCTACCATAACACTTGAGTATGACCAGGGTACGCATGGGAGGTAGCCACAACTTAGTTAGCCAGGAGCAGCGAGCAGAAGGCGCAAGTGTCTGTTCAAAACTCGGCCAGTGTGCTGGAAGACCTAGGGTGTGCTGGACACACAAGAGGTGCGAGAACTAGCCATTGGGATAGTAGAATCGTGTAAAATTATAAATTTGCCATTGACAGGAGCAGGTGGCTGACGGTTAATGAAGCGATCTCTTGAAATTGTGTACCATTTATCTAGTGGCAGGTGTCCATCACAATTCACCAGACCATTAGTAACTCTTTAGGGTTATAAAAGTGGAAGGATTGGTCGGATGAGGGTTTTGTATCTTTTTTCCTGCTTCTGCTCCATGGGATTATGCTTTAGGATCATTTGGGTCTACATTACGTCTACCATGTTTGAACCATCTACCCCCTCTAAGAGCAGCCACCCGAGGTTGGGATTCACTTTCTGCCCTAAAACGATGACCACTGACCCGACGATAGCCTCAACAGAGCCATCAATCGAGGAGGAACTACAGATTGCATTAGGGGCCGCAATAGTTATCTCTACTCTGCCTCCAACAGCAAAGAAAGGAAAACAAAAAGTGCAAGGGTCCGTGAAGCGTGCCAAAGCGGCTGGGATAAAATCTCACCCTTCTCCGCGCAATAGGACATGACCACAAAAGGTGGACTCAGCCAACTTACCTAAACTAACGGCCCGCCCCTTATCTGCTTAGGAAAAGGCCCAGGTCGCCCAACCAGTCAAGTGGGTACCCCCATTTATTCAACCTCGCCGACCATCGACCTGCACGCCAAAGAACCTCAATGGCTTGGCCACCTACCTATAGATGCTGCTGACCCTGGGTCAGGTCCTTGTCATTGGAAAACCTGTTGGAAAGCTTCATGAGGTAAGTTCGATGATCATGACTTAGCTAATTATGAGGCCTTTCCATAGCTAGCCCTGAGTTTTACTTGGAACAGATACTGGAAGATGACGGGGTACATGTCATCCCTATGCGCTGGGTGCGCGGATTGGTTGGTGCTGGGTTGTTGAACCTGCTCAGGATGCTACATTTTGGCCACTACAATATCACAGATCGTGTGGTCCGTCAAATTCTTGCTTTAGTCCATGGTGGTAGCTTATGGATTCAGGACCACATCCCTATTGACGCTACACTAATTCACTGAATCACTGGCCTCCCCATAGAAGGACCTGACCCAATGCTGAGGGTGGGTAAGAAGTATGAATAGAAGATTTCTGATGGAGTGCGCGAGAACTACCATGTCCTGCGAAATATACGAGGATTTGTGATCAATACCATCAGCAACCCAGGTACGTAGTTAGGCATATTATTACTCGCATGCAAGCTAAGGTGCAAATTCCAGGCTGCCACTGTACCTGTATATGTTATTCAGTTGGTAGGACAATGCAAAAAGGGAGTATGCTTTAATTGGGCCCAAAACTTATGTAACAAAATTTTGGCAAATATCTGTGAAGCCTAGGATCAGGGATGCCCATTCTGTTACTCCTGGCTGCTGCTGCTTATTGCGTTGGTCACATGGGAGGCACCAGAGGAAGCAGTCCTCCCTGAGATCACCTCGGATATGTGAGAAGGAGCATGCTATGCTATCTTGTGGGATTCCAAGGACGCGCAGCGTATCGAGGACAATTAGGTCTTTTGGGTTCTATGTCAGCGCCACTTAGTAGCCGCTATCAACTCCCACCCACGCCTGTCTCCAGTAGTATATGACAAGTACCAATCTATTGCGACATTTTAGGTCACCCTGCACCATGTCCACATCAGAGCATGCAATGCTAAAGTTTGGGTCTTGCTCCCATATATTTCTACAGATGAGGATATTGATCACATAATCACCACCTAGCCCTCGTAGTCACAGGTTGGGCTCAGAACCGGTACAATAAGCTCTTCAGGAGAAAATATTCCCTCAATTGCCACAACCAAAGGAACTGACGGACCAAACAACCGCACAGTGGAAGAAGGGAACGTCGGGTCTCCAAAGGATTTGCAGCCAGATAACAATACGCAGAAGGGTGGGGTACTACCATCGCAGAAGGGATCACAACCACACATCCTGGAGCCGAGGGATGTTGAATCCCCTAGAGATACAAAATGGACAGGTGCAGCTACTCAGGGGCCACCGAAGAAGAAGTGCTCTTAGAGCACAGGGCACAATCAATCAATTACACTCATGGAAGGTGATCTGGCACACATTGTCGACGCGGTCACCTTGGCCACAAAGGACAAGTGGCTGACTCTGGAAAAGAAAAAGCAAGATGCAGTCGCCTCGCTTCAGGTCGCGTTTCACGCCCTACAGATGAATATGGACACACTACACATTGGTTTGGTCCTGGTCTGCTCGACCCCGACAGTTAGTCCCACACCACTTGTTGCGGAAATAATTCGCCTCTGCACCCTACCTAGTGCAGCCCTTATAGTAAGTTCACTTGACATCGGAATGCGAGCACAAGCCTGCGTAGAAGTATAGTTAGACTTGGCATGATTGCCACAGAAGTCACTACAAGTTTTACATAGCTCACTAGTTCAAGAGATCCACCACAGGTACCATCACGGCCACCAACATCTCTGTGCAGCAGAGCGGAACATTATCAAATAGAAAAATAAGGTAACTAGGGTACAGGCTATGCACACGCATTTGGAGCATTTTATTGATCAACTCTGCACCAATGTTACGGATGAAATACCCACCACAACTATCCCCAAGCCAAGATCGAAGGGTTGGTTGCCGCCTTGAGAGCCTCCTGGACAGAGCTCCAGGTCATCAAATCTCAGATGGAACAGAAAATCACAGACTTACGGGCACAAATGCAGCCAGAAATACCTCTAGAGGATAGAGCCCAACAGGCTACGCTGGTTACAGCTGCCACGAATGTAATCACAAGACAAATTGCTCAGGGAACCCTATTATTGGACACAGTGATGCAACTATGGACCAATGCACAATGTTAGCCTCTCCTGCGATAACTTAGTCACACGCTGCGCAAGAAGGAAGAGGATTTTGATCAAATAGAGGCTACCATGACTACATTAGTCCTGACCCCGTGCTTGACTCGACTACGCTCCAGCCAGGCCCTCCAAGATGACATAGAGGCCCTTTGACAATAGAAGCAGACATTGCGTGATCACATCAAACCATGGGCAGATGATGCCCTTAAGCTATCCCACCATATGGATGTTGCAGTGAGACAGTTGAACCAGACATTGGAGAGTGTCATAGCCACTACATAAGGCCCAACTTCGTAGAAGTTGGTGGAGATCACTCAGACTGCTATTGTGCAAAGTGAAGGGATGCTTCCCTTCTTGATCGAGGTTGTCACACAGCTTCAGGTGAAGATGGAGGACTTACGCCCACCGTGACTCAGGACAAGTCACAAGATTGTGTTGGGGGACTATTGGAGTAGGGTCTCCCAACAACTAGGAATTTTGTCCATTTTCGTATAATTTTTTATTGTTTATCTAATGCAGAGGTTTTGGGGTGGGTCAAAGCCCCTAACACATTGTAAATGGGTCAAGGGTAGACCAAGAGTCCGAAAACCATAGTTTGTGGACCATTGGATGCATAGGCTAAATTACTATAAATAGATGAACCTTTTTTTTAGTCATACGCAGGAATGGATAGAGACTGATGTGAAGTATGAAATGTTAAGTTTGTGGTAGGGTTGTTTGGGTTAGGACTCCTGCTGGCTGTGTGCGCGGAGATCCTCTGTCCTGTTGTATGCAGACCCTGCTGGCTGTGTGTGCAGGTGGTAATTTGGGAAGGTAAGAGGATTTTCGGTAATAATATATATGTGCAAAAGTATTACGGATATTTGATGTTTTCTGGACCTAATCTACTATGGTTGATGCAAACTTGATTTATATGATCTATTTGTAAGCTGCGAATTGTCTATGTTTATGGTAAATGCATCTGTGATCTATTAGTCTACTCTGAACCATCTATGTTTATAATAAATGCATCTATGATCTATAGATCTGTTGCGAATATACTAATATGTGATTATATCTGATAGTACGCATGTGGCTCCGAGCCTATTAATTAGATCTAATAAATGTATTCTGGTTATTTATTGGAACTCTTGCGAACGACCTTTGGCTATATAGATCTGATAATTCTGGATCGGCTTGACTTACCTGCTCTCTCCTAGGGTGCGAAAAACTGGTTCTAGCACCCTCCCATACTACTTCGGGTGAGACTATGGCCTGCGCAAGCAGGTCACTACCAAAAGGGCCAGTAGTATTGGGTTTGTTGGAAAACCTTAACTTTCGAACTTGGGTCAGGACCCCTCAAGCCAACAGAAGAAAATTCATAAAGGGCCTCTATGATCTCTTCATCTAGACACTCTTCATCACCAAAAGCCTCTTCGAGGTATTGAATGAAAACTTCACAGGATTCACAACAATCTTCAAACAAAAAAAATGAATGATGATATTTTCCATAAAACTCAAAGAATGTTGTCTAGAAATATTTTAGAGAGAATACACTACTTGGCTTCAACCCTTCATACCATGATCTTGCTTTCCCTTCCATGGTAACCATAAAGTTTTTCATTAAACAATCCTCATGAAACATAATCCCAAGCTTATGTATATGCCAATGACATTTTACTAGATGCAGAATAACCTCATCCTCGTTTCCATCTATGAATTTGGGAGGATAAGTTTGTCAATATATGCAAGGTATTCGATTTGGAAAACTAGGAATGTTAGCACGATTCATAGGATCATACCTTATATAAATTGAATCCATATTGAGAATGATAGATGAACTGAGGCATCCTTTAGGATATTGATTCTTCTCCCTCAGTTCATCTATCTTTCTCAATATGGATCCTGCTTCCAATGGATTCTTTGAATTAGGTTGTAGTCACCAAGTGAATGATTTCAACCTTCCTATGTTTGATTATTTTCCACCATCAACAATCAGATATAATCCTTGTACAATATTTCTAGGAGAAGATGAAACGTTTCGTTCCTTGGCAATGATGCCAAAATGGAAACGGTCCTTAGTTTCCCAATGTTGAGAAAGGAGACCGAAGGAGGTAACCTCAAACCAACTTTGGATTTGGTATCTAGCCCTACCAAATTAGAGAGTTCTATTTCTACAATCTCACAATCAATGAATTGAGGGTAGAGAAAAATATATCTTAGGCTAGATATTCAGCTCACTAGGGTTTAATTTTAGGGTTTTACTGGATAAAGGTCATACATTTAGGAACTAGGTCAGGATTTCAAAAAATTTGTTGCAGGGATAAGATGGGGCAAGGTAGATATAATTAGTGAAAAAATTGGGTTTTCATTTTCATATATGGTTGAGTAGAAAAGATCAAAATGAGAATAATGCTATCAATTCATTTATCAGAAGATACGGAACACAAACATGAAAATCTCATCTAAACATAGCATAAAAATGTGAAGTCTGCTTAAAAAATCATGAGATGATCACATGAAAGCATGCTAATGGTATTAATAATAATTAAATATTCAATTTTATAATAAAACAGAGAAAAAACACCTTCAATAAAAATACCACAGGAATCCCAAGATAGTAACTGCAACTGTCTATTATTTTACTGTAAAAAATGGTGTACACTAGCTCCAAGCCTTTGACTCTCAAGAATCCAACCTTTGATTTTACTTAGATTAGGATACATATAGAATAAAAACTATATTTCCCCTCTCAGGGTTGAAATCCATCATCATAGGAATTGTTTACATCAAAATCTCTAACCATACCTAAAACTAGGGAAGTTAGAAACCAACTCCATGTTTAGACTTAACTCACTTAGTTGACTCTACAAGAATTTATTACAATTGAATTAACATGAAATTGAAATTTACCATCCATATGACACTTAATTACATAAATTAAACTCCTGGGAAGACAAATTACACAAAAATAACTTGACTTTGACTAGGAAACATTTGAAATCTGGCTTTCCCACAGAAGCATAGTGTGGTCTTTGAGGAGTTTTTTTTGGTGACTTTTATTGATGCTTGCGATGAAATGATGGTTGGTAAAGATATATTAGGATGTGTAGAATACCACTTGAGCTTCAATTCTGCATAAATCCACCTCTAAGGCACCTAAAAATCCAATCTTCCAAGACTACTCCAGAAGCGCAACATGGGGTCTAGAATAGTGGCAGAAACATGAAAAATTGCTAGTTGTTTTCCTTTTTCTTCAAATTTGTGAGATGAAATTAGATACTAAGTATATTTATAAGATTTAGAGGTCACGATACACCTAGATATGTGTGTCATTTTTTATTTGAAGGCTCTGAGAAAAAGCGCGGCTTGGCCACACTGTGTTTCTGTAGGGTCAAATTTTTGGGTTTTCTGCAAAATTAGGGCTCAAAGATAGAGAAATATCTCCCTAACCATAAATTTTTTTACAAAAATGATAATTTGTTCTTTGTAGGTATGTTGTGAATAAAACCTCATCTGTGTTTTAAAAACACTTTCCCATTTTTTCAGAATCCAAGTTTGACATTGGTCAGTTGAAAAGGGAGCGAATGTTGTGTAACCAACTCCAAAAAGAGAAGAAAAGAGATATCAACGCCTTAGAAATGAGCCACTTCGAGGGGGAAACCTTTAATAAATTACATAAATGAAAAATTCTTGGATGATAAAATTTACAAACCTCCTTTCTATATATAGAAGTCCATGGGGTCATAATGTAATCCTAGTGGGCCACAATGTAATCCTAGTCGGCCTAACAATAATAATTTAAGGGCACAATAATAACAAAATGGGGGTTACAAGGGTACAATAATAACAATAAGGGGGTTACACTAACAACAATAAGGGACTATACTAGTAATATAGGGACCTAACATGCCCCTCTCCTTCAAAAAAGTGTTTTCCTCAACGCTTGAGTAGCTCTGGGTGCTTCTGTATAAAATTCTCATCCTCCAGTGGGTAAGTTCTTCCACTTTATGAGATACTCTAAAATCGATCAATTTCGTAGCTGTCGATTTCTTGTTTCCATGACCGCTTCAGGTTCCAATATGATTTTTCCTTCCTCATCAAGTTCGGGCAATATTTTTTGAACTGGAATATTTTCACCTATAACCTTCTTTAAGCATGAAACATGGAAAATTGGATGCACTCATGAAGAAGCAGGAAGCTCCAATTTGTATGCCATAGTACCAATATTTTGCAACACCTTGTAAGGACTATAGTACTTTGGCGATAATTTATTATCCTTCTTAGCTTGCTTGAGGGACATTTGTTTGTATGGTTGTAGCCGTAAAAATACCCAATCTCCTACATCAAAACTTCTCTCACTGCGATGTTGATCTGCCCGTTGTTTCATTCGATTTTGTGCCAAATTCAGGTTATCCTTTAAGAGTTGGAGAACTTCTTGCTGATGCTCGATGTGATCTTCCACTGCTTGAACCTTCGAATTTTCCCTTAAAGATAATGTGATCGATGGTGGATGATATCCATAAAGTGCCATAAATGGGGTCATTTTTGCTGCAGTATGGAAGGAAGTGTTATACCACCATTCAGCGAGAGGTAACCACTTGACCCATTGTGTTTGTTTATCAGATACAAAACAACGAAGATATCCTCCCAAAAATTTATTTACTATCTCTGTTTGACCATCAGATTGAGGATGGTAAGATGAGCTATGAGCTAATTGAGTACCCAAACAAGAAAATAACTCCGTCCAAAAATTTCCAGTAAAAATGGGATCTCTGTCACTCACAATAACCCTTGGGCTTCCATGTAGCTTTTTAATTCTGTCCATAAATGTAGTAGCAACTGTACTTGCTTTAAATGGATGAGATAATGCACAAAAGTGTGCATACTTGGCAAGTCTATCAACTACCACCATGATGACATTCTTTCCTTTGGACTTAGGTAAACCTATGATAAAATCCATTGAAATCTCCTCCCAACGTTGACTTGGAATGGATAAAGGTTGTAGAAGTCATGGGGTCTTGATTTTCTCCACTTTATTCTTCTGGAAAACTAAACATTCCGCCAAAAAATTTTGAATATCAGATTTAAGGCCATCCCAAAAAAATTGTTTCTTCATCCTGTGGTAAGTTTTTAAAAATCCTGAGTGTCCTCCTAAAGGAGAAGTGTGCAATTCTAGAAGAATCTTTTGTTTTAGTTGGGAATTATTACAAAGACATAAGCGATCTTTGTACCATAAGGAATCATTTTTCCAACTAAATGTATCAGATGTACTAGGATCTTGCTGCAACTTTTGAATGAGTGTCCATACATCTTTGTCCTTCTTCCATTCATCTCTTGCTTCAGTTATCCAATCTGGCTGGATAATAGAAATGGCACAAAGCAATGCTTCCACCTCTTCATCCTTTCTTGAGAGTGCATCTGCAACAACATTAAGCTTTCCTTTTTTGTAGATTATTTCAAAGTCATAACCCAACATCTTTGTGACCCATTTTTGCTGCTCTTCTGAAGATAGTCGTTGTTCCAAAAAGTGTTTAAGACTATCATGATGAGTTTTTACCTTGAAGTGTCTTCCCATTAGGTAAGTTCGCCATTTCTTTATTGCATGCAGTATTGCTAACATTTCCTTCTCATAAATAGGTTTCTGTAAATACTTTCCTTGATTGGACGACTTTCAAAAGCAATGGGTCTTCCTTCCTGCATTAAAACAACACCAATTCCATTTCTTGTGCTTTTGTTGTTTTCATGTAGAGTGAAATTTGTTGCACTTGCTCTTGTAATTTTTTGATAGATCATGTTGCAATTCTTCATCTTCATGAGTCATAGTAGAGCCTTATGAAGGCTTAATGGGTGTTGAATTATTTTTACAGGGCATATTTTAGAACCCAATATTGATATCTATTCTAAAATATGCCCTTGGAATCAATTCAAATTGATTCTTTAAACAAGACTTATGCAATTCGCAAAAAAAAGAGACACACCTTTTTCTTGCTTTTGAGGAGCTCGATATTGAAATTGGATTATCTCTGTGATTGTAGCACTTCAATATTTTAATTTCAGTGTCAACGTAGCCCTATGAATTATCTTTCGAATGCCACAGGTCTGACCTGATTTGGATTCTCCAAGACAAAGTTGTGTCCAATCTCCCACAATGACCTAATTATGGACCTCTGTCTACAGTAGCGAACTTGTATCACTCGCCAGGTGTCACCTCGTTTACCCTGCCTCTCGTAAAATTGGAGGAATAAGAAACGCTAGCCTATTTACTTAACAAATTTTTACTTTCGCACTCCAATCCGATGCCCAAGAGAGAGTTATTGAACTTTTCCCACGGTCACCCTTTCGAGATGAAATTTAGAGCTTGAAAAAGCACTACCTTCCAGCGTACTCATATTCCTCACCACATTGCAACTGCTTCCGAAATTCTTTGTACTTTTAGGATTTCAACCTCGCACCATAGGAATTTAGAATTTCAGACTCGAACCTTCATAGAAAAAAATTTATAGCGCAAATTTCATTTAATAACTGCTGGAGCAATGGAATCCGTAGAGTCCAAAGTTCGACACTAAAAGAATGTTGTGTAACCAGCTCCAAAAATAGAAGAAAAGAGATATCAACGTCTTATAAATGAGCCACTTCGAGGGGGCAACCTCCAATACATTACATAAATGAACAATTCTTGGATGATACAATTTACAAAACCTCCTTTCTATATATAGGAGTCCATGGGGCCATAATGTAATCCTAGTGGGCCACAATGTAATCCTAGCCGACCTAACAATGATAATTTAAGGGCACAATAATAACAAAATGGGGGTTACAAGGGTACAATAATAAAAATAAGGGGGTTACACTAACAACAATAAGGGACTATACTAGTAATATAGGGACCTAACAACGAAACATTGCAAAAGCGTAGCAAACATTTGGAGAGTGATTTGGAGGCCTTCTTGGAGTATTTTTGGGCTGCAATTTGTATGGTTGAATATTTTATGATGTCTACAACACAATAGAGTCATCAATCAATACAAACACTTGCTCCAACCCCCTGAAAAACTGAATTAAAGTCAATTTTTCCAAAAGTGAAACAACTCTCCTGTAGCAACTGTATTTTGGGCATTTCTCTCAAATCATAACACATGTGACTAAAATCAAGGGGGCTTTTGTTCATTGGTCTATGATTAACAAAAATTTCTTTCCCTTTTGTAAAATTGATCTTCATTACTTTAGAAATTGATTTTGAAGTAAGACTATCCCTATGTGCACCAAATGACCTCAAAATCATAAAAAACATGCCAATAACCTCTGCTAATACCAAGAAGTAAATCCCTACTATGGTGGTATTGTTACTCTTGAAATTGGTGGAAAAAGGACTAGTCAATTTAGCATGGCATCCCGCCTCTTGTATCTTCTCACAAAACCCTAGGCATCTCACATCTTCAAATGACTTCTTGAAGAATGATGAGGCATTGATCTCCTTCATATGAGTTGGCTAATATATGGAGATATTCCCTAATTTTTTATTATTTTTATTATCACTAGACATGGTGTTAGTTTTCATACTAAAAACCCTAGTTTGTTAGGAGGGAAGGGTAGGGTAGTATTGGGAAAACATGGGAAAAGGGGCAGCAAGTTTAGGGAAGGGAATGGAGGGGATAGGGATTAGGAAAATTTGTAGGAAAATTCCAGGGCGTAGGGGTAGATGTTAGGGACACATGGGAAGTGGAATATATTGAAATGTGTGATGGAAAGAGGGGAAAAATCCAAAAACACTGTCTTAACCCAAAAATTTAGCAAAAGCGTAGCATGGTCTAGGGTCTTTCGAGAAATTATGGAAATAAAGGAGATGAGTATGTGAAATGGTTGGGGGATTTTAATTAAGTGTGTAAAAGGGTGTTAGTGTGGGAAAACCAGGGTATTTCTCTCTAAACTGAAGCAACCACTAAGAAAACCAAAAGCGTGGCAAAAAACCCTAAGAGAGGGATTTCATCATTTGCTGAAGGAAAATCATTGCATGAGGATCGATGAGAGGCTATAATTACTTGCTGAGAGTCTCTGGAGCTTGTATATTGTTGAATGAACCCTGTTGTGGCCAAATCTAAGCTCCAAACTAAAAAATGCAATGTGTTGTCCACAACAGTGGCGTTCTAGGAAAAAACGCAACGTGCTTGCTGGCAAGGGCTTGAAGATGGAAACATCATAATTTTGAAGGTTGAGGTGAAACAAAATGGTGGCGGAGAGATTTAGCAAGATGAAATGAAGTGTTTGGATTCTTGGATAGTCTATTTATAGCTCGAAAGTTGACTTTTGATATTGATGATGGTATGACATCACATGTCCTTTTTGAGAAATGATGTGACGTGGTAGTGTACTATAGCTTTATAAATTTATTTGGATATGTTACATCTCGATGAAGGGTAAATGTACCTTTGCAATATTTTTGAAATTTTTTTCCCTAATTACTAATTCCCATGATGGTGACTAATGTGATGGCATGACTCCCTACATGACTTATGATCTGACCTAATGATGACACCAAATGCATATTTGAAACCATGATTTTGAACTTTGAACCTTTGTAGTATACATGATTATAACTTTATGGCCAAAATGATGAAAATGACACTCTTTTTATGCCCTATCACAAGGAGTGATGACAAGACCATGATGGCATTGTATGACCTTGAAAATTGAAGGAGCAGTAAAAATACCTAGACACTGACCAATAATCAAATCTTATTTGAAACTATAAAAATTTGACCTAAGACCCTATCAATCATATTGAAATATTATATTTGATCACTGATGACTCATACACACTAACATTGGATCCAGTTAGGGATGGAAGGTATCAAGAACATCGTAGACTAGGCAGCCCCATCCATTGGGAAATGGAGTCAAAATAAAAAACTTAACATTTAAATGAATAAATGACTAAAATTAAGAGAAGCTAAAACTGACTTGACTTGACTCAACAACTTCACTACTAACTGAACTTACTTATGGCATCAAATCATCAGGATCTCAGGGCCTTCGCTTCGGGCTTCAAATCTTGATGATAACCGCTCACCTACTGAATATATATATATCTGTGTGTGTGTGTGTGTGTGTGTGTGTGTGTGTGTGTGTGTGTGTGTGTGTGTATGTGTGTATATATATATATATATATATATATATATATATATATATATATATATATAATCATGTGAAATGATCCCTCTAGTGTAACCAGTACAAAAAATGGCTACTTGAATCATGCTCACACTTTCCTTGAGCAGGCAGAAAAAACAAAAGATAGGAAAATCCAATTGTCCACTGAAGATGTGCTCATGACCCATAAATACAAGAAAATATATCTTCCCTATTGACTGTAACAAGCCAATAAAAGGATCCTCAATAATCTGAAAGGTTACCCTACCTTGAAATCCAACAGAAATAGAAGGACTCCTTTCATTTTCCAATCCAAATTTTTTTCAGGATGAAAAAATAAAATATATTCATAAAGTTTTTCATTTGCATCAAGATAAAGGGAATTTTTTTCTTGAAAATACATATTTGAGGCAGCCATATTATCAATAGTAAATGTGTGCACATCCATAGGATCTGAGACAAAATGATCTTCTTCAACAAACTCTTCATTTTCTGATCATCATCATGTGCAAGAGGCTTTAAAACAACCTCTTATTTATCGTTACTCTCCTATTGATAATATGCATGAAATTTTTGATGATTAATCTCTTCCATAATTACATTGTCTAAAACCCCACACATGCCAATTCAAAATTATGATTTGCATGAATCTACCCTTGGAATAGTGCTTTAGAAAATGGATGAGCTAGAGAGACATATGTGTGGTGAATTTCTAGAGATCCTTGTTAATATATTTCATTAGAAACCTCATCCTGGTCTTCACAAACCTGATCTTGAAATAAAAACCAAGAGAAAGAACAGTCTGAAAAAACAATTGAGTGACTATCTTCATACCTCTTATCCAAAAGACAGGGTTTTGGATGCTGATGGAAAACTTTAAATGTGGCAACCACCTCAAGTGTATTCAATTACTGATGTGCTTCAACAGGAAGAATATCAATTTGACTGTCACAAGAATCAAGGAAAACAACTTCTTGTTCATTATTTTCTTGCAAATGTAGATGATCATCACCATAATATGGTTTAGTGCTTAAGTTTTCTATACATGCAATTACATAATTCTGACTTGGACCAATTTCTTCCTGACTATTAGAATGCAGATCTATTTTATCTTCAAGCAAAGAAGGAGTTGATGTGTGATGTGAATGATCATTTGTACCAAGGCACCTAATCTATTTTATTTTCTATTGGAAAGAAAATTCATAAAGGGCCTCTATGATCTCATCATCTAGACACTCTTCATCACCAAAAGCCTCTTCAAGGTATTGAATGAAATCT
This sequence comes from Pinus albicaulis, assembly GCA_034641835.2. Classification (NCBI taxonomy): domain Eukaryota; kingdom Viridiplantae; phylum Streptophyta; class Pinopsida; order Pinales; family Pinaceae; genus Pinus; species Pinus albicaulis. The sequence goes on along the minus strand of CM076569.1, from coordinate 930,322,744 downwards.
TCACAAGATTCACAACAATCTTCGAACAAAAAAAATGAATGATGAGATTTTCCATTAAACTCAAATAATATTGTGTGTAAATCTTTAGGAGAGAGTAAGCTACATATCTTCAACCCTTCATACCATGATCTTGCTTTCTCTTATCGGGTAGCCATAAAAATTTTAATCAAAAAATACGCATGAAACCTAATCCCAAGATGATGTATATGCCAATGAAATTTTATTACATGGAGAATAACTTCATCCTCATTTCCATCTATGAATTTGGGAAGATAAGTTTTCCAATCTATGTAAGGTATTTTATTTGGAAATATAGGAATGTGAGCACAATTCATAGGAGCATAACTTCTAGCACTTTAATCCATATTGAGAATGATATATTAACTAAGGATTCCTTTATTTTACTGACTCTTCTTCCAGTGGAATCACTAATAAAATCCTGATTTATGGATCCTACTTCTAGTGGAGTCTTTGAATCAGGTTGGAGTTGCCAGGTGAATGATTTCAACCTTCCCGTTTTTTATTATTGTCGACCATCAACAGCCAGATTTAATCCTTTTACAATATTTCCTGGAGAAGATGAAATCTTTCATTCCCTGGAAACATCACCAAAATTTTAGCAATCACCAGTTTCCCAAGGTTGAGAAAGGAGATCGAAGGATGTAACCTCAGACAAAATTTGGATTTGTTTGCTAGCCCTACCAAATCAGAGAGGGATCTCTCTACAATCTCAAAGCTAATTAAGTGACATGAGAGAAAAATACATCTTAGGCTATATATTGAGCTCACTAGGGTTTTATTTTAGGGTTTTGTTGGATAAAGGTCATAGATCTATGTACTAGGTCAAGATTTCAAATGACCAGTTGTAGGGATAATATGGGGCAAGTTATGTATGATTAATGACACAATTGTGTTGTCATTGTGGTATAGGATTGAGTAAGAAAGATCAAAATGGTCATAAGACTATGAATTCATTTATTAGAAGTTATGGAACACAAACATGAAAATATCATCTAAACAGAGCATAAAACTATGAAGTATGCTTAAAAACTCATGAGATGATCACATGAAAGCATGATAATGGTAGTAAGAAGAATTAAATATTCAATTTGATAATCAAATAGAGTAAAAAAAATTTCAATAAACATAACATAGGAATCCCAAGATAATAGCTACAACTCCCTCTTATATTATTGTAAAAAATGGTGTACAGTAGCTCCGAGCCTTTGACTCTCAAGAATAAAAAATTTGATTTTACTTAGATTAGGCTAAATAAATATGAGAAATGACATTTATCATATCACGGGTTGAATCCATCATCATAGGAACTGTTTACATCAAAATTTTTAACCATACCTAAAACTAGGGAGGTTAGAAATCAACTCCATGTTTAGACTTAACTAACTTAGTTGAATCTACAAGCATTGATTACAGTGGAATTGAGAAGAAATTTACCTTCACCATCCCTATGACACTTAACTACATCAATTAAAATCCTTCGAAGACAAGTTACACCAAGAGAAGTTTACAGTAACCAGGAAAAACTTGAAATTTGGATTTCCCACAGAAGCGCTGCGTGGTCTTTGAGGAGTTTTTTTCGTGACTTTTATTGATCTCTGAGCCGAAATTATGGTTGTTGAAGATATATGAGGATGTGTAGAAGACCACTAAAGGTTCAAGCCTGCAAAAATTCACCTCCAAGACACCTAAAAATCCAATCTCCCAAGACTACTCCAAAAGCGCAGCGTGGGGTCCATAATAGTGGCAGAAACATGAAAAATTGCTAGTTTTTTTAATTTTTTCTTCAAATTTGTGAGATGAAATGAGAGAATAAGTATATTTATGAGATGTAAAGTTCAATATCCACTTGGAAATATGTTCCATTTTTAATTTGAAGGCTCTGAGAAGAAGCTTAACGTGGCCAAGTTGCGTTTCTGTAGGGTCCAATTTTTTGGTTTTCTACAAACATAGGGCTCAAAGGTAGAGACATATCCCCCTAACCATAAAATATTTTACACCCCTAAGATACATTTTTGTTTCTAATTATGTTATGAAAAAAAACCTCCTCTAGTTTGCAAAACTACTTTCCCATTTGTTCAGAAATCAATTTTGAAGTTGGTTGTTAAAAACACAGCAAAACATTGCAGAAGCATAGCGAAATATTCACGAGAAATTTGAAGGCTTTCCCTGATTATTTTTAGGTTTCAAGTGGTATGGTTGGAAATATTATGATTTCTACTACATAATAGAGTCATCAATCACTACAAACACCTACTCCAAACCCCTGCAAAACTGGGTTGCAATTAAGTTGTCGAAAAGTGTAGCAACTCTCCTGTAGCAACTGTATTTTGGGAATTTATCTCAAATAAAAACACTTGCGCATAAAAGGAAGGTGTTTCATTTATTTGGTGTATGATTGAAAAAAAACTCTTTCACTTTTGTAAAATTCATCTTTATTATTTCATAAACATATTTTGAAGATAGACTATCCGTATGTGCAAAAATTGACCTGAAAAGCCCTAAAAATCATGCTAATCACCTTTGTTGATACTAATAAGTCCATCCCTGCTATGGTGGTCTTGTTATTCTTGAAATCAGTGGCAAAAAGACTGGTCAATTTAGCATGGCATCCCACCTCATATATCTACTCACAAAACCCTAAGCAACCCACATCTTCAAATGACTTCTTGATGAATGATGAGGTGTTGTTCTCCTACATATGAGTTGGCTCACATCTGGAGATACGACCTCCTTTGTTATACTTTTTCTTTTCATTGGCCATGGTGTTTTTTTTCATAATAAAAACCCTAGTTTGATCAGAGGGAAGGGTAGGGTAGGATTGGAAAAACAAGGGTAAAAGGGAAGCTAGTTAAGGGAAGGGGATGGAGGGGATAGGGATTAGGGAAATTTGTAGAAAAATTCCAAGGGGTAGGGGTATATGTGAGGGACACATGGGAAGTGGAATCTCTTGAAATGAGTGAGGGAAAGAGGGGAAAAAACAAAAAACATAGTCCTAACCCTTAGCAAAAGCGCATCGTGGGATAGGTTTTTTGGGGAAAATGATTGAAATGAAGGAGATGAGTCTAGGAAATGGTTGAGGGAGGTGTATGAAGTGTGTACAGGGGATTTGGGGTAGGAAAAATAGGGTATTTCTCTTTGAACTGAAGCAAACACCAAGAAAACCAAAAGTGCAACGAAAAACCTGACAAGAGGGATTTCATCATTTGCTGAAGGAAAATCACTTCATGAAGATGGATGAGAGGCTATAATTACCTTCTGAGAGTCTCTAGAACCTTATATTGTTGAATTAACCCTGTTGTGGCTTCCTCTAAGCTCCAAAGTAAAAAACGCAACGTGCTAGCCAAGAAGCGTAACGTGCTAGGCAAAAATGTAGCATGCTTGCTGGTGAGGTCTTGGTGATGGAAAAATTAAAGTTTTGAAAGCTGAGGTGAAACTAAATGATGGAGGAGAGATTTAGGAAGATGAAATGTAGTGTTTGAATGCTTTTACGGTCTATTTATAGCTCGAAAGTCAACCTTTTTTTATGATGGTATGACATCACATGTCCTTTTTTAGAAATGATGCGATGAGGTAGTCTACTACAACTTTATAACTTTATTTGGCAATGTTACATCTCCATGAAGGGTAAATGTACCTTTAGAATATTTTCGAACACTTTTTTCCCTAATTACTAACTCCCATGATGGTGACTAAGCTGATGGCATGACTCCATACATGACTTATGATGACCTGACCTAATGATGATACAAAATGCATATGTGAAACCATGATTTGGAACTTTGAACCTTTTTAGTATGAATGATTATAATTTGATCAAAAAAATGATGACCAAGAAAATATGTTGATGCTCGATCACAAGGAGTGATGACATGACCATGATGGAATTTTATGACCTTGGAAGTGGAGGGAGAAGTAAAAACACATAGACACTAACCAATGATGAAATTTTATTTGAAACTATAAACATTTGACATAAGACCCTATAAATCATATGGAAATAATACATTAGATCACTTGTGACTCATATACACTAACACATCCTACAAATTTGCCCCATAATCTGCTAACCAAGCACCATTTTTCAGAATTTCAGACAAAATGGTCACACAGTTAAAATGCCCAATAAAAACATAAATTAAAATTTTAAACCATAATCAACATGTTTAATTAAAAAAAAATAATTAAAAATGGCGGGCTCCACCCCTGTCTTTCACATGGTTCTTGGCCATGGTCATATCATATGTGATATGGGGGGGGGGCCAGGCCTACCCCAAACCTCCGCCCAACTAAAGTTTCTATATTTTTTTGTTCATATGTTTTAATAAGGATTACGGTGGCCCAACAATTAGAGTATTGTGTTGTTTTCAAGGAGGTGTGGTGTTCAAATTCGTTGGAGGTTAATTCAGATGTTGAATTTTTTTTTTGGTGGCCCTCATGCTGCCATGTAGTAGCCTCCAGTTGGGCCATGTGGCACCATGTGGTTGGCCACCAACCAACCAACCAACCAAAAAACAACAAACCAACACCAGTGAGGGTCTGCCACTTGTCAGGTTGTGGTATGCCCAATTTTTTTTTAATTTTGACCAATCACAAGATGCCACGTGGCATTCTGCCGCTTGCCCAATATTTTTCCTAGTCAGTTGTCATTTTTGAAAAATTTGCATGTTTCAGAAAATGAACAAAACTCGTTTCTGGGAGCATCCGGTGTTGTTTTTCCTCGAAACAAGTTGCGCCAGATTCAGAACGATGAGATATATGGGGTAATTTAGGTTCCACACTATTTTGAAAACTTTAATTTTTGAGCATACTTTTGAGCACCTGATCAGAAACCCTTAGGTGATTAGTGAGACTGGGTGAGCACCCATATCTTTCCTTGTTGGATCCATTAAGGATTCACAGGTTGTAGTTATTTTATTTACAATTGTTTGGAGGCCAGTTGTAGCATTATTGTATATCTATTTGGTGCCATTACCTCGACCATTTCCATCATTTTTTATATTAATAAAATAAGGTTGAGATCTTCTGCATATTATTCTCTATTATTCAGTTGAATCTTGTATTTTGCATTTGCCGTGAATATTCTGGTTACTATTATGAAATTTTTTTATGATGTTGACGACTTCAATTTCTAAAGTTATTTTACATGGAAATCTTCTGTAGATCGAATAAGAATTTGTGGAAGAAATTCTTGTTGAGTTAATTTACAGGAAAGTTACGTAAAATTTCCTAAAAGGGATATTTCAGCTAAATATTCTGAAAGGGATATTATAAACTATCTATAACAGGCTCATCGAAAAAACAAAACACTTCCTCTGGCATTCCAATTGGTTTCGAAGTGAGGATTTATGAGTGGAACATGCATCCAATTAGGCTATGTGATCTATCACGAGCCTGATCATGTATAGAAGACCCTCCCCACACTTCGACGACCCGTGGTTTGGGGCGTATACGAGCCGCCTTTGCATATTACATATAATAATACCTATAAACTAATACAAGAAAAAAATGTTGACTAAATTGTTACATATAGTACAAAACTATTACATCTATAATAAATATAAACTAATCCAAGAAAAAAATGTTGAGTTAGACGAAATGTTGACAAGAAAACCATTTCTAAACTCATGTAGAATAATCTAGTCCGAAGTCCTAAAATTTAGAGTCCCTTTTTTTTATCATTTATCAACAAAATTATTGAGTTCCATTTAAATACAATATAAAGAGGTGATCAAATACAAATTCGCACTTTTTATCATTTCTAAATAATGCAGTTTATTCCTAGAACAATAATATGTAAATATATGTAAAAAAATAAAATAAAATAAAGCTAGTTAGAAAATTAATAAAATTATGTGCCAACCAAGTACTCCATGAGAAAATTTCTTACAACGTTTGACTTTGACACATGACATGTATTAGGTGCAAGCACATAAATACAATGTTACTCATACAACATACTACATAATGAAACAATATGGTAGAAATTAGAAAAGAGTCAAAATGTTTTTATTCAATTTAAATGCACTTCTCATCATGGATTTAATGTATCTATCAATGATGCAATGTTGAAACTTGAACTTCTATATATGTATGTGTGTGTGTGTGTTTTATTAGTTATATCTAGTTAATATAACTAGATATAGCTATAGATTACAATTTTATGATTACAATTAGTTAGTCATAACTATATATAACATAACATAACTAGTATATAATTATATATATATCTAGTATAATTGAACATCTATAGTTAAATGCTAAATTATTATATAACATTGCATAATTATATCTAATACATAATGTAACATAATTATATATAGCATAACATAACATATCTCTCTCTCTCTCTCTCTAAGTTAGGTATAATGTTAAATTTAGTTAACTCAATGATTTCAATTTTTGATTTGGAATTGTTACTGGAAGTGTGTTATTAGTGTCGAACATAATTACTTATAGTTCATGATTAGTTACTCTACCCAACACCACAATTATTTGATGTAGGGTCGAATTCAATAAAATATATTATTAATATAGGAAGTGTAAGTTACAAAAGAATTACTCAACTAATAAATTTAATAAGGGCGTGAACTAATAGATATAATTTTCATATCATTAAATTAAAATAATTCTACAAATATGAGTGGTAGAAAGTTTAAAGAAAATTAGACTTTATAGATAAAATTCAGTCTTAAGAAGTTGTTGAACATTGCCCATATTATATTATAATGAAGAACATATTATGTTAAATATATCTTCATTTATATATTCCATTGAGCTGCTATGGGGTAGATGTGTAGGCATTAGATGTTAGATGTGTAGAGGTTAGACGTGAGATGTGTTGGAGTTAAATATTCGAATATTTTTCAAACGTAGGGCTCATAAATATACATATGTTATGTAACATTTTTACTTCGTCAAATTACATATTAAAAAAAAAACTAATAATTAATAATTAAAATAAAATTGAGATAAAATAGTAAATTTATGAAGAGATGTTTTTGGGCTCGATTTCTTCACAACTCATGGTTTTACCCATAGTATTGTTCTCTAATAGTCAATTTAAATTATAAAACTTTAAATTTAAATTAAAAAAAAAAAGTTAATAATTAAAATAAAATTGAGATACAATAGTAAATATATGGATGGGGTTTTTGGGCTATAGGTTTTATTAACACTTGGGTTTCTTCTCTAATGTAGCATATTCAAAGGAATTCTTCGCTAATGTGAGACATTCATTACAATAAAAGCTTTTAGCTAAATCAAAATAAATCCTAATTTCCACAACAAATATCTTCCAGGAAAAACTTGGGAAAAACAGTCTTTCTCACTTTGTTACGTCACCTTCAAAGATTAGAATTTTATAGCTTGTTATGTATGTTATTCATTTTATTTTATATGTTTTAAATTTTATTCTTGAGTTTGAAGAAAAAATAGAGCACAAAAAAAATGATACATGTAGTCTTACATTTTGTTTTATATTTTTTTTCTGCATTAAAATTTATTAGAGTTGTTTAGTTTACTTTGTCTCAACCATTAGTTTTAACCCTCACATGAAAAGTCATTGGAATATGTCTTTTAGAGATTCATAATAACTTAGTTTGGATACAAGTATTATTTAGTATTATCTAGGGTATCTAATGATGACATCAAAAATTAAATTAAATGAAGGATAGTTAATATCCCCCACTCTTGAAAAGTACATAGGTATCTATTCTTACAGGGTTTTACAATATAGTAGAGGATCTTATTAGAATTTGCGGTGTAAAAATAGAGCTTCAAGTGTGTGTGTGTATATATATATATATATATATATATATATATATATATATATATATATATATATATATATATATATATATATATATATATATATATATATATATATATATATATATATATATATATATATATATATAAAATGTTTTGAAATTTTAATTTAGTTAATATTTTATTTAATTACAAATATTTTTTTAAATCACTATATTTATTATTAAAACACTATTTAATATTAAAATTAAAAAATAAATAATTTTTTTATTGATAAATAGAGATTCATTCTGAGCAATCATTTTCATTATGTCAATCTCAAGCTTCTAAATTATTTATTTATTCGTTATAATTTGATTGTTTTCTATTTTGGAGTTTTTTTGGCATATTTTTGGTCAAATTTGTTTGAAATTTAAAATACATTTAAAATAACAAAATATTAAGAAAAATGAAATTTTATCTCACTAAATTCCTAAGGAAAATTTTTAAAACCTAAAATAATTAAAAAATAAAGTTTTTACCGTTCAAAATCAGAAAAATTCATAATAAATATACTACCATTGCAATTATTGAAAAGCCTATACAATGAAATTAAAAAGAATTAAAACGTAAATTTTAGTTTTCTTTATGGTGTTTTGTGGTTTTATAGGTATTTTTAGGTGGTTTTTAAGGGTGTTTTTGCTAGTTTTTTGTGCTTTTTGTAGTTGTTTTTTTTTTTGTATGGTGGGTTTTTATTTAAAATTAATTTATTTTATTTTGCAAAAAATAATAATGAAAGAGACTAAAAATATAGAAAAACTACCTTGGCTTGAGCCTTTGGGTTTTTGGCAAGGTTGCTAGGTAGCTGGATCGAGCTCCTCCATCTCGATTGAGCTTTAAATCCCTAGCTCAAGTGCCATATCTCTTGGTCGAGCTCTTGTCTCCTTGCAATCTACCCCAAAATGGCTTGCACATACCATAGTCGGGTTTTCAACGAGAATTAACAACTCAATCAAGCCCTTAAAATCAATTGATATCCTATAACTTGGGTTAAACAGAAGCTCAATCGAGGGTTGTTTTAAATGCTTGTTCGATTTATCTCTTAGCCCTCAAGAAACTTGATCTGGCGCAAAAAAAAGCTCGATCGAATGCTTAAAGTAGCTCATTCGAGCTCCTGCTTTTCATTCCCTTTTCCAAAATGTGTAACCCAGCTCCATACATAAACCCATATAGTAAGAAAAATATGATTCTATCATACTTATGGTGCATTTTGTAATAAGAAACATTTTATTTTAGTTGGATCAAACTCATGAAATAATTAATTTTATTAAGATGTTCATAAAAAAAATGTAATCAAATCTTATTGAACTTAAGGAAATTAGAAAATTATATTTAAGACATAGATAAAAATTTTACTTCAAGATTATAGAATAGTTTATTAAATGCATAAATGTTGGAGTTAATGCTTGCATTCCATATTTGAGAAGTTGGTTTGTGATGGTTGAGACATTCTCTCAACCTCTCTCTCTAAATTAGGAATAAGTTGGATCTCAGAAACTCTATTTAATAGAGTAATCTGAATGTAATCAGTCTATATGAGTGTGTTTACACATACACCATTGCATAATATATTATTGTGTTTCTGTAATTGTGTGATTTTAGCTATTTCTATCATGGTATCGAAGCACAAGATCAGAGGCTTATGTATTGTGCTGCGTGTATCCAGTAAAATATATTGTTCACTGAAAAAAGTTCCATTCATGCTGTGAATGATGTCGCTGCGTAGAGAAGAGAGAAGCTCGGTCGCTTTCAGGAGCACATGATCCCTACCTATACTGTGTTGTGTAGTTTATATCGCATTGTATACTGTATGTGCACATAATTAATTATCATTATAGGTGTGAAAATTTGCTGTGGGATCAAACCAGAGTTTAATCCTCTACTGTCGATCATCGCAGCCATTAGAAAAAACATTAGTTTTCTTGAATTGAAATTGGCTGTGCATCTGTCACTGGCCATTGCGTCAAGGGGTCGAACGGCGTGGAGCCAAGAAATCCTTGGAAGATACCTTTCCAGACTGAAGAGACCTTGCCTGTCACCATGAAGAGGAAGAGGCCACATTTCTGGAAGCTAAGCCCACTCGATACAACAGAGACTCTGCCTGCTCGAAGAGTAAGGAGTCGCCTTCATGTGTGATCACAATTATTTTTTAAGACACACAAACATTTCCTGTTTGGCACATTGAGCCGCTTGTTTGAGGTAGAAAGTCACAACATGTTTGAAGAATTGAATTGTGGAATCATAGAACCTGTTACAGCTCTGTTGTTGTAGGTTGAACAACACAATCGCAGCACCGCCCTTTACATACATTCTACAAGGCCCACGAAGTACTTTTTTAAAGTGCGGAAGGATATGTCATTGTTTAAAAGGTATTTTATTTTGTCTTCTTTTATCATGGAGTTTATGGTGTTAGACAAGTTCAGTGATTTGAAATTTCCATCATGGAAAGTAAAAATACAACTGCAATTAATCAATAAAAACTTGTGGGGAATAGTGAATGGTTCAGAAGTAACACCTACAGATGCCAAAGAGTTACTTGAATGGAAAAATAGAGATGACGAAGCTAAGTCTATTATTGGACTTGCTCTTTCTGATTCGTAATTACATCATGTAGATCTTACTAAAACATCAAAGGAAATATGGGAACATTTGGCTCAGTTGTTTGGTGTAAAATCTAGAAATGCAAAATTTTTCATAAAGCTGCAATTATTTAGTTTGAAAATGAATGAGGAGATATCTATGTCCAGTCATGTAAATAATTTAATGTCTCTTTTAAGAAAATTAAGTGAAGTTGGTACTAAGGTGGAGGATGAAGATGCTAAAGCTGTATTACTAAATAGTCTTCCTTCAAGTTATAGTAATGTTGTTTTCACTTTGAGTCAAATGTCTACACAAACATTGCATGAGACAATTGCAGCACTTGTCATGGAGGAAAAGCGACTAAAACCGGAGGATGCAGAAGAGAACTCTCACGTAGAAAATGCATTGTGGACAAATTCAAGGATGAGAAACAAAAATGCAAACACAGGTGACATTGAATGCTACTATTGCAGGAAAATTGGGCATACAGCGTGGAAATGCAGAAGTCATGTTAGTGATGTGTTAAAAGGGAAATAATCAGCAAATATAACCACAGATGAATACCAATTGAATTCTGATGATGAATTCAATGAAAAGAGTGAACCTTTTAAACTCTTTTAAGAATAGCTACAGTCCAGGCTCAACATGGATGGTTGTCCAAATAGTATGGCAGTTGCAGATCTAGGGAAGGATCCCTCATTAGTGGTAGACGTGGAAGTGGTCCATTAATGAGGTTATGCGATAGATTGGTATGTTGTCCAGTAATTGACTTCGGGAGGTCCATGATTCAGGAGTTGATGAAGTGAACTCGGGAATCCAACTTGCCAACTACACCTTTCCGAGGGTTATGAGGCAACTTGATGGAGCATCTACTGATAAGCTTGATTATTTTATTATATATGAGTGAATTCAATAAATTCATGTAATGTAATCATTAAGGGGGGATGTTGGAGTTAATGCTTACATTCCATATTTCAGAAGTTGGTTTGTGATGGTTGAGAAATTCTCTCAACCTCTCTCTCTAAATTAGGAATAAGTTGGATCTTAGAAACTCTATTTAATAGAGTAATCTGAATGTAATCAGTGTGTGTGAGTGTGTTTACACATACACCATTTGTACATAATATATGATTGTGTTTCTGTAATTGTGTGATTTTAGCTATTTCTATCAATAAAACACATAATTAGGTTTATATACAACCTTATATATATGTGGAGACTTATAAAGAAATTAAATATATTGTCGATATGCGTCTTGTAAAAATCACTCAAGTGGAAAACCTAACAACACGAGAATTATCATATAGCAATTAGATCATGTATCACCCAAGTGGAAAGACTATTTACATCCAATAAAATTATTATATAGTAATGGGATCATGTCTCATTGTGAATAATTTCACTAAGAGGAAAATGTGTAACACTCTGATGAATTCATTAACAAAATTATAATTAATCAAAATTACTCAAAAGAAAGTATTTAAATAAAAATCATATTTCTCTTATTTTGAGAATGCTATTAAAGATAAGCCATAAATTCTAACAATATACTCGTGAGGAGCTGAGCATTTTTCCTATAGCAATAGGAATAGGATTATGCACCCTTATGAATGTTTCCATTGAAATGATTATATAACAGAGGATGAGGAGCTGAGCATTTATCATATAGCAATAGAAATAGGATTATGTAGCTTATGAATGTTTCCATTAAAATGTTTATATAACAGAGGATGCAACATTCTAATGACATCATTGATAAAGATATACTTAACCAATTTTTTTTAAATGGAAGAGCATATTTCTTAAATTAAGAAATATTTTGAAAGAACATTCATGGGTACTTATTCTTCTTATTACGAGGATGGAATAAAATATGGATTTTAAAAATATATTTCTTATTAATTTATGTTATCAGTAAAAGTTAAATAAATGAAAAAATAATAATCATTTCTCCTAATTAACCATAACCAGAACATTAAATTAATATATATATATATATATATATATATATATATATATATATTATCATCATTTAAAATCTGATATAAAATAAAATTAATTAGATAACATATTACATTTGTATTAAAATTATATATAATAGTTTAGTATTAATATTTATTAATAATAGTCTTATACATCCTTGTTTGGAACATGAAATTTCACAAAACAAGTATAGTTGAAATGATAAAATAATATGAGGTTATTTATTTGGTACATTAATTCATGTCGACTTTACCTCATGATATATGTATTTTTATATTCTATGTATATAGAATTTGAAATATATGCATTACTATATATTTATTTTAACTATAAATGTTTATGTTGAGAGAAGAATTAAATTTCTTGTAAAATTTGAAAAAAATTGTACTTTAAAATATTTATTTAATGTATTTCTTTCTTTCCACACATAATGTATATTTTATATATTTTTTATGGTTTAAATTAGATTTTGAATGTATAAATGGATATAATACTTTGTAGACTAGATAATTTAAATTTGAAATTTCAATAAATTTTTGCTAGATTTTTGACTAAATTGATCATTAAATACACTACAAAAATGTGAAATAGCAAAATTATTTGAAATGTTTTATAATGTTTTAATTATAATATGTTTTTTTCAATTAATTTATATAACATATGGATATATGTGTAAACAACATTGAAATATTTTACTTAACATTGAAGTTAAGATATTTAAGAAACTTTTCTATATTAAAATAATTTTCTAGTTTTAAATACATATTAATATTACTTAATCTTGTATAATGACATATTTTATTTATAGCCTATGTTGAATAGTTTTATTATTAATAATTTTCTTTAAATGTTTCATATCGATTTTATATTAACACATGAATGAATTGCATATCTTCATTTATTTGGAAGACTTAGGGGAAGAGTGTATAGGAGTACAACATAGAATTTAAAAATATATCCATAATGGTGTCTTCCCAAAGAACCCAGATGTACTCCTCAAGTATCTAGGGGATCTACACAACTATCTATGGAAGCGAGTGATGTTTTTTAAATCTAGAATGGTTGATGAGGCTTGTGCATAGGCATAGTTACTAGAGAACATAGGCTAGAAGAAAGGGAACTCATGTTGGTCAAAGTAGAAGGAGCGCCATGAAGCTTCCAAGGCGAGGAATAAGAACTGGAAAGGGGGAAAGAAAAAAAGAAACTACCATAACATTCCAATGCAAATATCCCATCAACCATTGTATCCACTATAACATTAAAAACCCATATAGAGGAGAAGTCTTGGAAGTTACATCCAGATCTCAAAGTGAAGAAAATAAATGAATATCGTTAGGGAAAAAATATCATGGCCACTTATTTGAGTAACTAGGTGAAAATAGCCTCACGAGTGGATGAGAATAATTTTTATACATTAGTGTAGAAGGGGATGAATTTGAGTGGCCTTTAACAATAGGAAGATGAGCAAATGACCAAACACATCCATATAAAGATACAAGTCAAGAAGATGAAAATTGATGCTCTATTCAACTTATGGTTACAACTAAATCTCATAACAATAGATCTGATTAAGGAAGTGGGACTAGAGACTCATTACCATCCTATTCGATATCCGTTTGGTGGGTCATTAAGGAGGTAGATATAAAGGTAAAGAAACTGTCATAATCAATTTTTCTATAAGTGTTGACTTTATTGATGAAGTTGAATTGGATGTAGTTCCATTAGATGTATGTGGCGTTGTGTTTTGGAGTCCCTATATGTACATGTAGGATGTGCTCTTCATGTAAAGAGCCAACCAGTACCACCTCATCAAGGAAAGGAAATCCTTCATCATCAATGCACACAACAAAAATTCAAAGATCTCACTAAAAATTGCCAACCAAGATAAAATGTTGATTAATTCTATCAATAAATATGTTTTGTTGTTTTTACAAGAAAAATAGTTTATAAAAGAGTCCATGAGATCCATTTCATCCCTGGAGGGGTGTACTACAGAATATAAAAAGAAACTAGAGGAGTTTCAATAGGAATATATGGGTGTATTCTAATAGTCTAAGGGGCTCTCACCCAAGAGGGAATTGTAGCATGAGATCCAGCTAGTGTTGGACTCTTTCTTCAATATTGGCTTGTATAAGAAGTTAGTTACAGAGGAAAATTAGATAAAGAAGTAGTTGCAAAAACTACTTTAATAAGGTGTCATTTAACCAAGTACTTCACCATATGGGTGACCCATCATCATTATACTAAAAATGATAAGACTTGGTGAATGTGTATTAGTTACATGGAATTAAATTTAATCGCACTCAAGAACAAGTGCCCCTTACCCAGGATAGAAAATCTTTTGGATCAACTGCAAAAAGTCAAATACTTCACTAAGGTAAACATAAAGTTTAAATATCTCCATGTTCAAGTCATAGAGGAAGATACCTATAATACCTCCTTCAAAACTAGGAAATATTTGTATGAGTGATTAGTTATGTTCTTTGGCCTATGAAATGCAACAACTATGTTTGTGAGGTTAATGAATGATATATGATTCTCTTTTATAGATTCATTTGTTATTTTATGTTTGGATGATATACTAGTATATAGTGCTACTTGGGAGGAGCACATCTCACATTTGATGTGGGTGCTAGAGATATTAAAGAAGAACAAGTTGTTATAAAATATCAAGAAGTGTAATTTTTCACAACAATATTTGGTTCATCTAGGATATGTGATTGGAAGGGGAGAGTTGAAGATATATCTTCCCAAGATGAGGGACATCATGAAGTGGTTGGTTCCTAATAATGTTGTCAGATTAGGAGTTTCACTAGGGTAGCATAGAACATGATGAAATGTTGAAATTGGAAACATGAAAGGCTTATAATTTAATTTACCCTTAATTAAATTAGAATTAAATTGTAATTCCACGTCACATGACAGCTTATACAAATTAAATAAGTTATGAAGAATTAGTTAGCTTAGTAAATTTGATTTTAGGGTCAAACTAGAGGCATGTAGAGTTCTCCCTAAGTTTTAGGGGCTCCTGTTGCAGTTTATTTTAAGTTGTAATTAGCTAACTCAATTATTTGAGTTAAAATCAATTTAACTAGTTCTAACTAAGAGATGAGCTAGTGATAGGTACAGTGAATTGAATATGATTTAATTCACATGAAATGATCAATAATATAACTAATAATTCACTATAAATATTTGTTTCATGTCAGTTCTAAGGAAGGGCCAGTTGAGATTGGAGTTAAAGGGAAGAGAAGTATCAGTTGTATAATTAGATAATTGTATAGGTCATGCATGAGGTCGGTGGATGTCTTGGAAGTATTGTGCAATAAATTGATGGAAATTTCCTAATTAATAGGGGCTCAATTAACCCAAGAATGTGTGAGAAATGTTGGTCAGTCAGGTGCACGAAATTGGTTAAGTATTGGACCAAACTTGCTAGAATCAAAGTGAGACAATCAGAGATAGTGTAGAGGTTTCTTAGGAAGGGAAATAACATTGTATTGTTTCATATTCTTGACTTAATGCAATATAAATATAGCAGGGTTTTTGGCTGAGGCTTTCCCCAGGTAAATATTTGTGTTGTGCAATTGAAATTATTTGTCTTTATTGTTCATTTGATTGTGTGATCGTAATTGGCTTCCACATTTTGTAGAATTGATTCAATATTTTTTTTACCAGATTACAAGACCAATTGAATTTATTTAGATATTTCCACATGAAATTCATCACCTCATTTTTAGCAGTATTAGAACCAATCCACAACATAACAATGAATTGAAATATTTTCTTTTGGGGAAAGGGCCAATAGAGGGCATTTGAGGAGTTAAAGAAGAATATAATTCAATCAATGAAAGTTATATCATTACCAAACTTGCAGTGTCCATTAGAAGTGGAGATAGATGTGAGTGGGTATGATATGGGAGAAATGTTGATTTAGTGAAGAAGGACCATATGTTACCATTATAAAGTATGATACATAAATGTAACACTACAAATAATAGGAAAAATAAAAGGTTAGACATGATTGATTTAGAAAAGATAATCCCTTCAAGCTAGAAGATAGAGTATGGTTACAACTGAACAAGCAGAGGCTACAAGTTCATGGTAATAAAATAAAGGTTCTGCAATATCATAACTTTAAAATAATAGAAAAGTTGAGAGATAACACCTATATACTCAATTTTCCCCAATTCATGTGTATTTTCTCAGTGGTGAATGTAGAGAATCTAATCTCTATGAGTCTTCTATTTCGGAAAATGAAGAGGAATAGGTCCTATATTTTGTAGAGGATTTGGCACCAGATGCTGAGACATAGTTTTAAAAAGATTCAATTTTGTAAAAATGGACTAAAACTAAAAAATAATAATAACATGACCTTTGGTGGATTGGGTTGAAAGGAAAACTACTATGGAAGGCTAAATGGTACACCTGAAAGAAGGTGGAGGAAAATTTTCCTCACCTCATTTAGTTGAAGCTTTTTTGGAACAAAATTATCCAAAATTAGTGAGGTTTTTAATATATATTTTTATAATTTTTCCATCAATATTAATGCTTTTAGATAGGAAAAAGTGGAGGAATCAATTGACATGACTGTTTTTACTAGTAGGTCTCAGTGTCGAAAATTGGGGTTTAAAACCTTTAAGAAGCAGTTTAAGCCATCAATTTAATCTTTTGGGATTAAAAATTTCCATGTAATTTAAAAACTACCACTATTCTATAGATATATACCTTTCCAATGGTGTAATATGTGAAAATCCGTGTTACACAGAATCCTAATTCAACAACTGGTGGAAAATATTCTATTTGTTATTTTACTTAGCAAATTATTTAGTGTGTTCTATAAGAAAATATCAAAATACATTCACTACAACCTACACAATTAAACTGCGGAAAAATACAAGTGCAGAAACAAAATTGAACACACATAGATCACACAATCATCCGACACAATTTTTTTGACTAATGTCCCCCGAAAAACCCAATACATGAAAATCGATGCAGCAGATCTGAGAGTTTAAGTTATTATACAGTAAATTCTAAGTACAAATCTATGATTAACGAGACTATCAAATCATATAGAAAAATCTGACAGAAGATATCTCGTGAGACAAACCTCACTCCTCCATGGGAAAACTAACACTAATCTGCACCAAGGATGGAATGCCCTGCTCTGCCTTTTTGCAGTGACTACGTCACAACTTAGATTCCCTTATGCCTCTGCGTTGGTATCACTGCTGACTAGAAACTGTGCCTCCGTAAAAAATTTCTAGGTTTTTATATTGGTTCTGCGTTGTCTCCTTGGCAGGAAAATGATTCTCCCTCTGGCTCTACACAATGATTGTGTAGGCACTACGTCGTCATATCTACATTGAAGTTCTGGCTCTCTTTTCCTCTGCTGCTATGTACTCTCCAGCTCAGGAAACCTTCCAACCAGAAATATTTCCCCTCACTGCAATCAAGGATAAATTAGATATGATTTTCATTTGAGCACTTGCTCCGTCTAAAAAATTCGATCTCTAGATCCTATTGTCTCCACGAATTTGTTTTCCAAATGACCCTTCAAGTCCTTCTTGTAATCTTCTCTTTGAAACTTCAACGGCTTAGATTAGATCCTAATCAACAACTAAGATTAAATTTTGATGTGATCCATTTATTCTAGATCATTCTCACTCACATTCTATTAAATATATATATTATTTTTTTTTCGTAAGTTTTGACTAAGGGTCCCTTTAAAAATAATTAATTATTTCCAAAGAATACAATCTGAGTGTAATTTCACCAAAATCTTATTTACATTACATGTGTCTAAGCCTTTCCACAAAATTTGAGACTTAGAGCACATCTGATGCTACCCCAAATCAACACTTCCTCTTAGCGAGGAATGTGCTCCAACGATATGCCTTGTTGCATACCTTTCTAAGTCTGAAGCATCTCCCTTTGTGTTGTTGATGTCCGACTATGTTTTCCATGAACTATGTGCAAATGCTGCATCTCTAATGCTATTAACACTACCACTATAAACAAATGTATCTGGATTGAAACTTCGCCTGAATTTTTCATCTGTGCTACTGCTGACTCTGCCACTGCCAACTACCACAGTTCTACAACATAGTTCCTTTCTACAACTGAAAATGTCTAAAATTGGAAAAGTATAGTACATCGTAGTGATGAACGTCTAACTATTGATAGCCTCTACGGTGCCTCTCTGAAGTTTTTGCATTATGGCTACTCTGCACTACGTCCCTCTGCGCTGCTACAAGATTACTCTCCATTGCTCAAAATCTGCCACTGCTAACCACTGCGTTGTCACTTCAGCACTCCTCTGCACCAATTAGCACTAGTCCATCCCGATACTGCTATTTTGGGCTCCCATAGCAAGGTGATGATCCGAGAGGTGTACTCCTCAAATATCCTGCCCATCTTCTAGATCTATGGGTCTACAAATCCAATTATGCCCACCTCCCTCCTAGAGGTATATGAGAAATCATTACAAGCTCCTCCTCCTATATTCTCATTGCTTCAGCCTGAGGATCATTTTTCTCATCCTTTTCCTTCTTCTTGAGAGGAAATTTTTTTTTGTAATGTCCCATCTCACCACACCGGAAACATTTTATCTTTGACAGATCCTTCTTCCTCCTACATTTCTCTTGTTTCCCCTTTGATGCAAGGGTCGCATTCTCTTCCTCCTACTTCTTGATCTTCGAACCGTTCATGTTGCCACCCTCAAGTTGAAACTTGAGTAAGTATCTCCATATCTCTTCTTGTTGAAGAGCTACCCACATTTTCTCCTAGTCTGACAAGTTTTCTCTACCCAGGATGCTCTAGACAAAAACTTGGTAATCCTTGGACACTAAGTTGAGGTTCAACTTGACCATCTCTGTGGCCTTAGGAGTTTCTCCTACAACTTCCAACTGATCGCTTTTTTCTTGAAGTATAGATAGGAATAGATCAATACGTTCTCCCTTATGCATCTTGGTGGTACACATTTTCTCCCCTAGAACATCTTCCGCTACTCGAAAAACACCTCATATAGCATTTCCAATGCATCCCACATCTCCTTAGTTGTTCCTTTGGCTGATATGTGTGAAACAATGTGATACCTCATGCCATCGAGGATCAACCACTTTCCTTTAGCCATATTTTTCTTAAAGGCCTGTAGTGGTGCTACATCCACCTGTTCAGCCTTAGCACTATCGATAAAGTTCTTGAGGTCAAACTCATCTAGAAGGAAGGAGATCCTTGCCTTCCACATTACAAATTTGGAGGCACCCTCCAACTAGTCCTGGCCACACAATCCATTGCTGGCCATCTCACCCAAATTTTGTCAATTTTCTACCACTCACCCTCTGCGCAGCTGTCTATATGCACTTCTGATGGAGCAAGACACAAAAATCATTGCTACTGCTCGGGAAATCTTAGTTTCTCAGGCCAAAAACTCACTAAGGTCAAATAATCCCCAAAATTGTGTTTCTTCTATGCTTTCCTGATGCTATGCACCAGAAATCACTGTTGCGCAGTCAACTACATCCCTCTAGATACTGATATGCATAGATCTATTGCACTTCTCCCTATGCCTCGGACAACCAACAATTTGGAACAATCCTTCCTCTTTGTTGGCTCACTCAGAGAGATATTTTCATTGCTAATCTCACCCTTTTGGCTCGAACTGCACACTTCACTGGGAAATCAATTTTCTTCTTACGCATATCTTGGGTCCCCATTTGTTGCTTCAACATTGGATCTGTTGGATTTTTTCTTTGTCTTGCCTACACTCGGCACAAAAAGCTCTGATACCGTGTGAAAACTAGTGTTAAAGGAAATCTTACTACAACAACTGATGGTAAATTTTCTATTTTTTAGTTTACTTAACAAATTATTTACTGTGTTCTACAATAAAATATGGAAATCCATTAACTATAGCCTACATAATTAAATTGTGGAATAAATACAAGTGCAAAAACAAATTCGAAGACACATAGATCCCACAACCATCTGTCATAATTATTTTTGGACTAATGTCCCCAAAAAAACCCAATGCGGGAAAACTGGTGCAACGAATTTGAGGGTTTATTTTATTATGCAGTAAATTCTAAGTACAAATCTATGATTGATAGGATTTTCAAATCATATAGAAAAATTTGACAGAATAGATCTCGTGAGACGAGGCTCACTCGTCCTCGAGAAAGCTAGCATTGATATGCACCAAGGCTGGACTGCCCTACATACTGACTGCATCACTCTAGGTAGTGACTACGTCAAAACTCGGCTGCCCTTCTTCCTCTATGATGGCATCGCTGCTGACTGGAATTTGAGCCTCCAGAAAATATCTCAGGGGTCGAATATTGGCTTTGTGTTGTCTCCTCTTCTAGAAAATGATTCTCCCTCTAACTTTGTGTAGTGACTGTGTAGGCATCGCATTGTTGGCTATGTGCTCGAGTTGTGGCTCTCTCTGTCTCTACTACTATGTAATCTCCAGCTCAAGAAACTTTTTGACCATAAATACTTCCCCTCGATGCAATCAAGGATCACTTAGATCTGATTTTTATATTAGCACTTGCTCCGACTAACAATTTCGATCTCTAAATCCTTTGTGTCTCCACAAAGGTGTTTTCCAAATGAACCTTCAAGTCCTTATAATATTCCCGTTGAAAATTCAATGGCCCAAATTAAATATATAATCAACAACTAAGATCAAATTTTGAATTGATCCATTTATTCTAGATTATTTTATTTTCCTAAGTTTTGACTTAGGGTCCCTTTAAAAATAACTAATTATTTCCATAGAATAAAATCTAAGTGGAATTTCACCAAAGTCTTTCTATTTTATTTAGAATACATATGTTTAAGCCTCTCCACAAAATTTGAGGCCTAGATCGCATCCGGTGCTACCCCAAATCAACAAAATAATCACATCAATTAGAGTTTGTATGAAAAAGTTATGCCACCTGGAAGTTGACCTTCTTGTTTGGACCACTATGGCTTAAGAGGATGCTATTTCAGCCCCAATTATACATGGAAAATAGGTTAGCCACATGATCATGATGAAGAATTTTAACTCTATCTAATAGTTGAAGGAGTCAAACTTAACCACTAGTAGGATATTGAGCTACGTTATAACTGGGTCATTAAGAGGAAAAGGGGTTCCATTTTATTCGAGTGCATTTTGTTCCATAGTTGAGTAGATTAGTTCAGAGTGGATATATAGAGAGAGAAGAGAGATAATATCAGTGTATTGTATAAGTCCGTCGGCCACAAGTCTCACTTCTTTATACTTGCATTCATTTCCATTGAGAGAAAGATAGCAGAAGTGACCTCACCTCCCAACTAGATTTTCTCTGAAAAGAGTTTCTCAGGTCATATCTTATGTTTTATGGTTGTGACTGATTTTAGTTTTGTCTACTCTATTTTTGCGTTTTCAACATTACATGCATAAAAAAAGCAACTTAATAAATATAATGTAGGTTTTAACCCTGTACATAAATTACCCACAACCGAATTCTTAAAAAAAAAAAAACAATGGAGAGAACATAAACATGAAACATATATACACATATATTTTCCCTTGGACCCCAAAATTGGGATTACCAGATTTATTTTTCATTATATTCCTTTCAATGTTACAATTCATATATATACATGTCGAAGTATTCATAAATCCAAATCCATTAACCCTAGATTAGAACATAACCGTAGTTTCCTTGACCGGATCTACAAAATACCATGGACACAAAACCATCATTCCCAAAAACATGTGGAAAACCCATGCACAAAACTATATGTAGATCTGCCTACCTAATATAGGGTCCATAAAAAATTTCCCTAGGCGTTGCTTCGAACCTTGTGTAGGGGGCCTACTACCCCCTATAGACCCCATGATAAGAGGGGATGTTGTCCCCACTACCGCACCATGTGCAAAAAAAAAGGTGGGGAGGGGGGGGTGGGGTTCGGCCCTCCACTTGTGCGACTAGTCATGGAAAGGATATAACACACACCCAACATATAGAATTATAAGGAAACTAAACTTCATAGTATAGATTTCAAATTTTCAATATAAAATTATTGGATTTATTGTGACGAACTATGCACTTGAATATTCAAAAAGTTTTACAAACCATTTCTATATTCAAAAAAATAAATAAGATATCAATTTATTATTACAACATTCCTTTGCATTGATGTTTGATAGTGATAAAGTGGTCCATAGTTGAATGATATCTCTTAAACACAACTTTTCTCTTTTACCATGATTAATTCTCTAACCATAAGCTAATATTCTTTCCCAGAGTAATTTTGTAAAACTTTGCGAAAATTTGTATAATCAAAGGGAATATTTTTATCCCTTATAATATTATATTCCAAAAAATAATAAATTATAAATTACCATATTTTTGTGTAGACAATGCTTATGTAATTATTATTTTTAATTATACACTAAGTATTAAGGTATGGAGGATGAGATCTCTACAATCCCATACAAATCCCAGAAAAATAGCTTCAAGCTATTCAAATAAGGGAAAATATTGGTCTCTTCAAAACATCAAGGTCTATGCAATTTAGTTGAATACTCTTTGTTAAGGGGGTTAAGGTAGGGGCTTTCTTGAGCTAAATAGTTTATTTTAAAAAGGGATTTTGGTTCTAAATTTAGAAATGGAGATTATTAAAAATAATTCGCCTAATCCATCTATGAACTTAGGAAATATAAACCTTTGAAATACTTTTAAAATGAGAATGCTAAATATAATGGATAAAAGTAGGTTTAAGTTCTACAAAATTAAGATTTCTAAGTTACGGGAAGACATATCACAATGATTTATTATATGAGTCACTCTATTTTTTTCTTTAATTCACAATATTTGAGATGATAGTGCTTTTAATGTATACTCCTTGTGGGACATGATTATATGTTCATATACCTTCCATGGAATCAAAAACATAATTTAGGTTTGGAAATGTTATTAGTGCTTCCATTATTTATACTTTACATCCTAGTTCACTTCCTTCATCCAAAGCTCTATTAGACTCATGTCGTTCATTGAAAATGAGATATAAATTGTTATAATAATTATTGTACATACAATTTTATCACCCCCACAAATATTTTATCATCATATCCAAAGTCACACCAATCGATTCTTTCCTTCCTAATTAGCTTACCCAAGTGATATTCCCTCTTCATAAATTATATCCACCACTATCCCACCATCCAATATCTTACTCATTTAACTCAAAATGTATTCCTTAAGGAATTAATTATATTAAAACCTGAGTGTAATGTGATGGTGCACTCACACAATAATGATGGCCCCCAAAATGGAAATGTGACCATCACGAATATGTGCCCATAAGAATGTGTGTTTTTTCCTAGGAATGCATAGAAATTCCTAGGCATCAAGGTTGAACAGTCCCAAAAAAAACCAACCAAGGTGAAAACTAGGGAATTAGGTATGAATGGCTTAGGATGCATATGGGTTCTTAGGAACATACATGTGTTCTTCGTGCATCAAATTTTATATGCTCCCATGGCACTTATTTTCCTCAATTTTTTGGATTTCATGACAAGTTTCGAAATTTCATTAAGAAAATCATTTCCTCCCTAGTGTACATCATATTCCACGTCTATGAATTTGATCTTTTTTAGCTTCCAGGTAAGCATTATAATCAAATTCCTTTGATATTTCTTAGTTTTCTTGTTTGTTTTTTGAAAATTTGGTTTGAAAGTGGAAAAACCCAAATGATGCCCTAAACAAAAATGTCTTATTGAATTGTAGGAGACTTGTTGAGAAAATGAAAAACATTGATGTAAAAGGTTATTCATTGATGTTAAGTCCAAGTAGATCATTTAGCTTGTAGTTAGTTGTAGTTAGTTGTGTCAATTTTAAGGGGAGACTGTTAAGTGTGCTAATGTGTGTTTTTCCTAGCTAAGGTTAATGATACATGTAATTTATTTGAGTGTACTTCTATTTCATTCCTTAGCCCCAATGAGGAAACTAAATATTCAGTTAGATAACCCTTGTTGAGACTTTTCCAATGGTATGTGGAAAATCTCCTAATTCCACAGGAATCAAGAGAAAAATGAATATGAAGTAATGCAAGGCTCCAAGGTTGGGCAAGGTTCCTCCCAAAAGAAATTTATTTGGGTCTCAACAATGTGTCTAATGGTTTCACATATTTGAACCCTTCAAGATATCTAGGTGTTTCAACATATATGGATCTCTTAACTTATATCATCTCCATCGGTGTATCCAGGTATCCAAGCCTATGGTCATGGAGGAATTTTTACTCTTTCCAAAATAGATGGATACCAGATTTTCTCATTCACAGGCAGTGGACACCAGCTGAGATTATGATACAATTAGGATGACATATTATTTTTGGCAGTAGTGATGTAGAAACAAGTATGCCATGGAAATCTATAAGCATGACATGTGGTTGGTATATTTGGACTTTTTGGGTGCCCAAGTGACCCTATTCTAAATGACACATGGCAGAAAGATGACATAGGAAATCATTTAGCATTGAAATGATAGAAATGATAGGGAAATATATCCACGTGGAAAGTTTTTAATGGCTCTCAGAGTTTCGATATGGTAGTATCAGAACTTATGCCAAGGACTGGTTTGGTGAAGGTTTTTAGTGTATTTAATCTTTGGATAGAATTGTGGAAAACAAGAAGATCACCCCAAAAAAAGAAAACCACTAAATTTCTAGTTCATATAGGTAGCCATTGATCCATTGGTCTAAGGGGGGTCTAACAGAATGTAAATTTACATGTTTTTCTTGTACTAGATTCAAATTAAATGAAAAATAAAGTAGGACATATACATATTTGAGGTCTCCAAGAAATCCAGGGGAATATGAAAAGGACCGAAGCTAAATTTCAAGCAAAAAGGAAAGCATACAAATTTCCATGAGCCATGATTCCAAGTGCAAATCCGTCTAACTATATGACAATCTAGGAGTTAATGGATGCAAGAATTTTCCAAAATAAAAAATTCCTAGATACCAGATTGAGGCTGAAGGTCAAAGGTCAAGGTTCTAATACTAGTCACAAGTCTATTTAAACATATATCCAGGTTATATAGTGGTACGTGAGTATTTAACTTTCCTGATCGATTCAGAACCCAGATATGATCTAACTATTTTAGCTTATGGCCCCGACTCTTGGTCATATGGAGTAAATAACGATTTTTTTGGTGCTAAATTTTTTCAAGTTGAAAAGTATCTGGGTCTAAATTTTCCATCATCAAAAGGAGCCAAGTCTAAAATTTTGGGACTACATTTATATATTATGGTCATGTGAGTTAATCGTTGACGTCGTAAAGAGCCAAAGAGCTAAGACACATCTAATTCATCTCGAACATATTTTTAGCAAATAAATATACAGGTTGTTTGTTTAAACCGTTGTCCCTTGTTGTGGATGGTTTCCTTGGAGAAGTATAAATAATCTAGTCACTTTGGATCTCATCCTGCTGAAGTAAATGAGTCTCAATAAGTCTCCCGAAAAAACACAATTAAGTATTAAACGATGATAAAATTAATTCATTGTAATTCATACGGTCGATAGGACATTTTGTTTATATTAGTTTTATTTGTTCCGGATTGGAGGGACAAATTTATTTATTGTTTGTTAGGCTGGTATTATTTGAAGGTTTTACTTTATTGAAAAATCAAAATGAAAAGTGAAGAGGATGAGTGATCTATACTAGGAACCAGTTATAACTGATAATGAAGTCCATTGATTATTTATGAGTATGAAGTTTTTTTAATATGAAATTGTATTGCCTTGTCATAATGTTGAACTCATGTAAACAAAATTTTCTATCTATTGATGTTGAACATGATAAGAACAAAGATTGTTGAAGTGCTAAGGGATGAATTATTATATCTATGAAGTCTGTTGTCTATAGTTCTAATTAAGTAATAAATATTGTTAAATTATGAGTAGTGATGTTTTGTTGAAGAAGTCTTTTTGGAGTCTACAATTGATAGAACTTGAGGTGTTACTAAGAAGGAGTGAAATTATTATTTAACAATTTATTTAATGCTTTTTGATCTAGTTTGAAATATTCTGAAGGGGAGGTTAATTGTGTTCTTGGTTGTTGGTTCCTACAAAATGATTATAGAGGTTGGTGCCTCAATTAGGTTGGAGCCTACAACAAGTTCGTGCTTATATCTTTCGGAGGTGGGTTCCTCTTTTAGGTTGGAGCCTACATCAACTTGGAGCTTGCATATTTCATAGGTGGGTGCTTCTATCAAATTGGAGCCTAGATTAGGTTGGTGCCTACATCAAGTTGAAGCTTGCAACAAGTTAGTGCTTACATATATTTGGGGGTTGGTGCATTGAGTAAGTGGATGCCTACAAATTGAATAGAAAGATTGGTCTCTCCTTTTGGTTATTGCTAGTAAACTATTGTAATCAACGTTTGAAGAAAATAATAATAATATTTGATGTTTTATCCCACAAGGGTTTCCACGTATATCATATGTTCCCATGTGTTGATGTGATTATTATTCTAACAGATGCACCAACATTTCTTTAGTTGTGATGAATTATGAAATTGTTTAATTTGGTTAAATTAGCCATTACGCCGATTCGCCCCCCCTCTTACTGTAATCATAATTCTAATGATTGGTATTATAGTAGGATCCTTTAGGTTCAGTCTAGTAGATGGAAGATATATCCAATGAATTATGGTTAATGGCCCTCATTATTATAGAATCAATGCTGCAAATTCCAAGGGTCACAACTTTAATTGTCAACCTAGGGTTTGTACAAACTTAAGAGGAGCTAGAACTAAATATGTAGTAGAAACTATCTCTTCCTTTTTGCTGAATTTTATGTAGGTGGAAATACCATAAGTAAATCTATATGTTTAGAGACCAAGTTGACTATTCTATGCTACCAAAAAACAGAAATTGCAAGAAATAACTACCTAGAAGAAAGAAAAAGCATGATCCTAGGATATTTGCAATAAATTAAGGCACACTTCACTATCTAAAATGAAATGAAATCACACCTATTTTATCTTGAAAGGGACGAAAACACATTGTTGAAATGTGCTTGCAAATAGTCAAGCCTGATCTTGCAGAAAAGAAGCTATTTCTACAGGAAACCAAATAAAGGCAACTATAAGGTCTCTCTACCTCCAAGTTCCATTCTCAAGGTCCTAGGAGTTTTTTAATAGATTAATAAAGGAAAATATGAGTTTAGTGCAAATTTGAGTAAATTTAGAAGGTTGGTTGCAAACTGGTATAGGAGTACATGTTTTTCTACAAGAGATAGTATAATGAGTAGGTTAATATGCTAAATGCGAAGTTGGAAGGAAAGGAAGCTAAGGGGAAGTTGGAAAATGACAAAGAAGACCTCAATAAGGCATCATAATAACTTTTAGTTGGGTTAACCTAGAAAAATGCAAGGTTGCAGGCTTTCTTGTAGACGCAAAATAGAGTACAATGTAGGAAATAGTAAACAATGTGCAATTAACATCAAATAAAAAGAAGTAAATGAAAGAATATAAATGGAAAGTGAAAAATATATTTAAATTATGTAACCAATATAAATATTATCACCAAATGCTAAGATAAATTGCAAGAAAACACTATTCATAAAATTTTCTAATTAACAATGCATGAAAATAATTTTCAAAAATACTTTGCGTAAATAAAAAATTCATGAAAAAATGATATAAGAGGGATCTTGAGTGTTTGGGGTGTTCCTTAACCCAAGGAAGCTTATAACGTTTAGAATAATTCAAGAATAAGAGTTGAAATTAGATATCACTTCCACTAAATGAAAAGTTTCTCTAACATGACAAAGATACAAAATTTACTTGAAATCACTAATATAGACTTATTATATTCTTCACATGCTTATGTATTATTTTATTCTTCTTTTTTCTAGTCTACTCAAGCCTTTTATTTATAAAACTAGGTAGAGGGGAGCCTCTTTGAGGGTAGGAATGCTTTCCCTAAAAATATCCATAAAAAATTAAATCTTGTTTCCTAGGTGACAGAGCAACAATAAGGAGCATTTATTACCCTCAACTAGCAGAGTTGAGATCCTTATGTAGCAAGGTGTAGACCCCACAAATATCTCTAGTTTCATCTCCTCAAAATCTATGCAAAATACCTTCAAAACCCTATACAATAGTCATGTTAGGCACTTAAAATATGAAAAATATTTTTGAGTCTCCTAAGAATTCATTAAGTTACGAAAGTGTCATTAAATGCAAAAAGGTGGGTTTAATATAAGCTTTAAGTGCCTAGGGGTGGTTAGATGGGTCATATTCTTTACCCGTTTGGGAGGCCCAACATAATCCTATTGGAAAAGTTATTATGTTCGGTCTTCATAATTATTTATGTAGTCGTATCCATTTTTATTTTATGTAAAAGAAGAATATTTTTTTTTTAAGCATGGGTTTCATGCTCAAGTCTAGGTCAAGCATGTTCTTCATGGTTATAGGTTTTTTATTAAGTCAAATAATTAATTTCATGTCAAATTCCATTGGAATTCTTTGTAAGAAAAAGGAAAAAGGAATTTTTATTTAAAAAGATTCAAATACTCCTGCATAAGACCAAGTCACCCCTCTAATTTGTCAAGTCGTCTTGTTGAACAATCATGACCCTTCATAGTGATGAATAAATATATATAAGCATGTATCCTCCACTAAAAAGACAAAATTTTGGTTGCTTTCTCTGAAGAAGTATGCTAGTTGCAATGGCTGGAAATGAAAAGTTTTATATGAAAGGATGTGTGAAGTTCCTTGAAGTTTTATGATAAGGCCAAATATCTGTGGAAACCTGTAATTTTGTGACAGAAATAAAGATTTGAAAAATTCTACAATTTGGAGGCAGGGTTGAATTTTGAAGAAGCTTGATTTTGACTGTGACTATGGAAGAGGGCTAACTTAGGGATATTAAGGAGGAAAGTGTCTTGTTCTTGGTCTTGATATATCATTTTGATATGATTCTATAAGAAGGATATTGTTCATTTTTTTTGCAATTTGTTCAGAATGAATTATATGACATCCTAACGGATAAGTCTCATAGGTTGCAGGTTAATGAGTTGGAGAAGAAATATGGAAAATATTGTGCAACATTTAAGATGTTTTCCTCTTTTATTTTTAGTCGTAAGGGAGAAGAAGCAGCTAGTGAAGAGGAGGATATTTTATGTGTGATATTTGAAGGCTAGTTCACTAGTTTTTTAGGCCAAACATATTTTGATCACCTAGCCCTAGGACTGAGTTGTTGTAGGTGTCATGTTAAGGACTAAAAGGAGAAACATGAGGTAGGAAATTGTGTTTTAGTAAAACGAATGAGGGGGCATACAAATAAAAGGATAACCACAATAAATAAAGGTATTTTGTCACCATATTTGTGGGATTGTGACAAGTATTTCAGAAGCTCTAGTTTGAATTTCGTATACCTCATGAGAAAGCACATATAAAAGGACAAGAAGGGAAGAAACAATATGTATAAACAAGGCATGTTTACCTTCGTTGAATTTATGTTTCGTTAATCAATGAATTTTCATAATTTAGGACTAAAGTTTAGGAGCCTTTTCAAGGTGTTAGAAGGGCAACACACATCTTAGAAGCAAGTCATAATCACAACTTTGGGTGACCTTATAAATGTGAGAAAAGAAACCTGGTTGGTCTATTATTTCTTATGATTGTGTAGGCATGTATGGAGACACATTATAGGCATTAGCAATGAAAGAACAAGCCGAGATCTAATACACATTTTCTCAAGAATAAAACAAGTAAATTCTCTTTGTCAAGAAGACCAAGATTTTATGTGTAAGTGCAAGTAGAAGGGAATCTTTATTTTCGAGGTTGAGTACCTAGTATAACCTCAAAGAATAGGCTATGTTCATTTATAGAAAGGACATAGGATTAAGGGTCTATTGGTATGATGAATTTGTGGTTTAGTGCAGATAACGCAGAAATTGCAATCTCAGATATGAAGTATTCGAGATTATGTCTTCTACGAAATAAATATTTTCAAATAATGAGTAGATGACCATCTGCAATGAAGGTATAAAGGCATATCGATGGAGAAAAATTAGAAGTCTGCTCATAGTTAATGAATAAAAATATTTTAAGGAGCCTAGATCAGTCAAAGTATTGACTGTAAATGGTAAGATCCTTGAAATCAGTTAGATTGTTGGATTGTCTGAGGGAATTTTTATCACTCTCCCCAAGTTCCCAAGGTTGGAAATAGGTTTGAAGAAAGGTAACCCAAGACCATGCTTTAGGTCAGGTAGCTATCCCTACCAGGACCGGAGAGGGCTCTCTCGTTGTCACTTTTGTAGTCAAAGGAATGATTGATTATCCAATGATCTTAGGCTATCTATTTAAGCTCAATAAATAGGATTTATGTGATGTTTTTAGTGTTGGATAGAAAATTCAGTGAGAAGAGTGTTTGTAGGGTTCTTTAGGTCTAAATTCGACGGTCAATTTGCAGAGAATATTTGAGGATAGATAAGTAATTTGAAAGCATGTTTAATAGGGAATTGAGTATAGGATGAATTTAAATAGATTTTGAATTAGCACTAAGGTGAATTCATTCATTTATAAGCAAATAGAAATAGCAATGCAAACCTTGTCTAAAACAGAGCATGAACGAACATGATTATGCTCATAAAATATAAGATAAACATATATTAAAGAAAAATGTATATGATTAAGAATGAATATATAAACATACATAAGAATA
The DNA here is from genome assembly GCA_034641835.2 of Pinus albicaulis. Classification (NCBI taxonomy): domain Eukaryota; kingdom Viridiplantae; phylum Streptophyta; class Pinopsida; order Pinales; family Pinaceae; genus Pinus; species Pinus albicaulis. The sequence continues at coordinate 930,291,637 of CM076569.1, read as the reverse complement.
ATATATGCTCCAATGAATACCACAAGTATCTCAACAAAATTTTTGCAAATTTGTCTCTGATTTCATTGCAAATTGATGATTACAAAATCTCCACTACAAAATGAGATTATCCAACCCAACAAAAGACTAAAGAGAAACTACCTATAGAAAATATGGACTATGAAACCTCATCAGGTCTAAATCCCATCCAAAATGGATCATAAGTACACAAGATAAGTCATTTCCTAGATTCTAGGGAGGTTAGAAACCATTCCCTGAATTTCAGCTATGAACTAGGAGTGTTTGTCCCTTACATTAAATTACATATTCCCTCATGATAGGAGGAAAAAACCAACTCAATAAATCTAATTCAAACTCATAAGATATAAAAACCTTGAATTTGTGACGTTTTATGAGCTTGAAAAGTGTCCCGAGGAATCTAATGCATATTTGTAACATTTCTCACAGAAGGGTAACAAAAATTTGCAGAAGCGTAATAGACATTTGCAGGAACTTTTGAGGCACTTTTAGGAGTCAAAATCCATTTCTTAAAGAATTTTCAACTGTCCCTCTATTTCTAGTTTCCATAACATCTTGAATTTTGAAAAATTACCCACGGGAAGGTCTTAAAAAATCCATTCTGCCAAGGTTACTCCAAAAGCATAACAAAGGCTCCAAAAAGGTGCTAGAAACATTAAAAATGAGTGGTCTTTTGGCTTTTCCTTCAAAATTAAAGCTTTTCATTCCAAGGGGGTTATAGTGGGGTATGTGTTATATTCTTTCCCCGGAAACTATTTGGGGTAAGAAGGAAATTATTTTACTAGATGTAGGCATAGCAGTCACGGGGGGGGGGGCGGCCTTTGTTGTCAAAGTGGGGAAATTGTTTTCCAATAACGTGTGGATGCTGTTTCTAGTGGTTTTCACTTCCATGGTTTTGTGCATGGTTTTGCATATGGTTTTGGGGTACGATGGTTTTCGGCCCCTGGTATTTTTGTAGATCCGGTCAAGGGAACTACGGTTATGTTCTAATCCAGGGTTTATGGATTGGGGTTTATGTATGCTTCGGCATGTATATATATGTGTGTTGTAACACTAAAAGGAATATAAAGAAAAATCAAGCTGGTCGTCCCGATTTGGGATCCAGGGGAAAATCTCTGTGTTTATCTGTTTTATGTTTTATGCTCTTGCTATTGTTTATTTTCTGTTATAAGATTCGTATGTAGATAATTTTTGTTCAGGGTTAAAACCTACATTTGGTATCGGAGTTGTTTCGGCTTCAAGGGGACGCCTTTGCTGCTGAGGGTTTTTTGTTCGGGCCTGTGGTAGACCCTGTTCAGTGGGAGATACGTGATGATTCTTGGGTGAAGATGGCAGCGTTGAAGAATGAATAAAAGAAATTTAATGGTCAAAGTTTTTGAGTTGTGACAAAGATGGAGGATCTGGTGGTGGATAAAGATCGGTGGATCGTGGTAGATCCAAGTACTAAACCAACGGGAATGTCAGATGAAGACTGGAAGAAACTGGATCGAAAGGCTAAGAGCACAATACGGTTGTGTGTCTCAGATTCAGTATTGTTGAATGTATCTGGGGAAGCTACGGCGAAGAATTTGTGGGAAAAGCTTGGGACTTTGTACCAATCTAAGTCTCTGGTGAATAAGTTGTTCCTGCGGAAAAAGATGTATAACCTGAGGATGAAGGATGGAGACTCGGTGGCGACTTGTCTGTTGCTTTGTCTTTGGTCGTACGGTACTCTTATTGATATTAAAATCTCAGATGAAGATAAGTGCATCAGTTTGTTGTGCTCTCTACCGGACTCGTGGGACAGTCTGGTTATTGCAATAGGTAGCAATACAACTACCTTGAATTTTGATGACATTGTCTCAGCCTTGCTGTCGGAGGAAATGAGACGGAGAAATATGGAGGGTCAAAATGGAGATGCCTTATCTGTACGAGGAAGGTCCCAGAACAGAAGCAAGAATAAGGTTTCGAGTGGGAGATCTAAATCTAGAGGGAGATCTAAATCTCCTGGAAAGTTTGTAAAGGTGTGCTGGAAATGCGGAAAGGAAGGGCACTACAAAAAGGACTGCAGATCTAAAGCTCCTGAGAAAGGAAAGGGATCTGAGGATGCTCCTTCTGCAGAGGCAAAAACCACCTCGGATGAAGGTGGGGATGTGTATTTTGCTTCTTCTTCAAATACACATGTAGATCATGAGTCATGGTTGATTGACTCAGGTGCATCCTTTCACTTCACTCCCCATAGGGAGTGGTTCTGCGAGTATGAGAAATATGATGGCGGTGATGTATTCCTAGGGATGATAGGAAGGCCATAATCGTCGGACGTGGAAAATTCAAGTTGAAGCTGCAAGGTGGGAGGATTAGAACACTTCCTGGTGTTCTGCATATTCCTACATTGGCCAGAAATCAGATTTCGGTAAGCAAGATGGATGATGCAGGTGTAAAAACAGTGTTCGAGAAAGATGCCTGCAAGATGGTTCGGGGAGCACTGGTATTAATGTGGGGAGTTCGGACTGGAACTCTATACAAGCTACAAGGTAGCACTGTTATTGATGGGTGTAACAGTTATGTGGTTCCTGAAAATGGAGCGGAAAGCTTAGCTGTCTCTGGAGAAAAGACCATGCTATGGCATCAAAGGCTTGGACATATTGGAGAGAAGGGCCTTCGGATACTACATAGAAATGGTATGGTAGAAGGTATGTCCAATTGCTCTCTGGATTTCAATTTCTGTGAACATTGTGTATATGGGAAGTAGAATTGGGTGAGTTTTCCTTCTAGTGCTAAGAGGGCAAACAAGATATTAGAGCTTGTGCACAGTGATGTGTTTGGACCTATGTCGGTTCCATCACTAGGTAAGTCTGTGGACTATGTTTTATTCATAGATGACTTCTCAAGGAATACATGGATATATTTCTTGAGGAAGAAATCTGAAGTCTTTGATAGATTTAAATAATTTAAGGCTCTGGTGGAAAACCGTACGTAGAAGAAGATAAAGGCGTCGAGAGCCGTATAATGGTGGCGATTTCGCAAGAATGAATTTGAAGAGTTCGTAAGAAGTGTGGTATAGCAATTTACGAAGACTACTCCATATACACCTCAGTAAAATGGAGTTGCAGAAAGAATGAATAGAGCAATCGATGGAAAAGGAAAGGCAAGAAGCATGCTCAGTGGTACCAGGTTAGGACAAGAATTCTGGGCAGAGGCAGTGGAGACTGCATGTTACTTGGTTAACAGATCACCTTCATCAGCGTTAGAGGATAAGACTCCACATGAGGTATGGACTGGTAAGAAACCCTTTCTTTCACATCTGAGGGTATTTGGATGTGATGAATATGTACATGTTCCAAAGGAGAAAGAACCAAGTTGGATAATAAATCTGAAAGGTGCATCTTTATTGGGTATAAGGATGGTTTAAAGGGTCACAAGCTTTGGAACCCGGAAATAAGGAAGGTTGTGTACAACCGAGATGTGGTGTTTAGAGAGGTGAAAGATATTGTTAAACATGAAGTCCTACCAAAGGAACCTGAGAAGATATAGTTTGAGCTAAAGGAGGATGAATCAAACTCTACAACAGAAGAAGACTCGAAGATGAAGAGCCACAACCTGGGCCTTTGAGAAGACTTCGCCGGGAAAGAAGGCAACCGTAAAGGTATAATCCATCTCGCTTTCCGTTCGTGTTTTTCCTTAACCATAACCGATTATGAACCTTAACCGTCGTATGCGTAGATTCGCAGGGGATGGAAAACCTCGAAGGAGGCCATGGTCGATGAAAATGGCATCTCCGTACCAAAAACGATGCATGGACCTGGTGGAGTTGCCTTCTACATATGAAGCCCATTGGGAGCAAATGGGTGTTTAAGAAGAAGATGAATGTAGAAGGCAAGGTGGAGAAATACAAAGCTCGGTTGGTAGCGAAAGGTTATTCCCAGATGCCAAAAATTGATTTTGGTGATATCTTTTCTCCTGTTGCCAAAGTCACTTCTATTAGATTACTTTTATCTGTTGCTGCTGCATTTGATTTTGAGATAGAATAGATGGATGTGACGACAACATTTCTTCACGGGGATCTAGAAGAGGAGATCTACATGAAGCAACTTGAAGGTTTTATGGTGAAGGGTAAGAAAGAACTGGTATGCAGGTTGAAGAAGTTTCTGTATGGGTTAAAACAGTCACCAAGGATGTGGTATCAGAAATTTGATACCTATATACGGGGACTTGGCTTCACCAAAAGCAAGGAGGATCATTGTGTGTTTATTTTAAATTAATTGGTGACCGTGTTATTTATTTGGTCTCTGTATGTGGATGATATGTTGTTGATTGAAATAACAAAGAAATTATCCAAGATTTGAAGACCCAACTGTTCTCCAAATTCGACATGAAGGATCTGGGTGCTGCAAACTATATTTTGGGCATGGAAATTAAGAGAGATCGGGCAAAGAGGAAGCTCTGGTTAAACCAGAGGAAGTATGTCGAGACTATATTGCAGAGGTTCAATATGCAGGATAGTAAACCGGTGAATGTTCCTATTCCTGTAGGTGTAAAGATGTCTGCTGAACAGTGTCCCAAGACACAAGAAGAAGAGGAGTATATGTCCCGTGTTCCATATGCAAGTGCAGTGGGTAGCCTGATGTATGCAATGGTCTGTACTAGACTAGACATTGCACATGCAATGGGAGTATTGAGCAGGTTTATGTCAAACCCAGGGAAGGAGCATTGGACAGCAGTGAAGTGGGTTTTCAGATATTTACGTGGCACTAGTGATTATGGCTTGTGCTACCATGGAAGACCAGGATTGGAAAGAATGTTGGACATTCGTGGTTTTGTTGATGCAGACTGGGCTGGAGATCTGGACCAAAGAAGATCTACAAGTGGGTATGTGTTTAGCCTATTTGGAGGCGCAGTCAGTTGGATGAGTAAAAGACAGTCCGTAGTGGCTCTTTCAACTACAGAGGCAGAATACATAGCAGCCACTCATGCAAGCAAGGAAGCAGTTTGGTTGCAGAGATTGTGTTCAAGTATGGGGTTGGTACAGCAAGCTATAAGGATAGACTGTGATAGCCAAAGTGCAATTTTCTTGGATAAGAACCTTGCTTATCATTCAAAGACAAAGCACATTGATGTTCAATATCACTTTGTTAGAGATATGTTTGAGGCTAAAAGGGTGTTGCTGGTAAAGGTGGACACTTTGAAGAATTTTGCAGATGCATTAACAAAGTCTGTGAGCACTCAGAAGTTCTCTTGGTGTAGAGAAACAATGGGTGTTGAAGAATTGGGCCAATGACTAAGCTCTCTTGTGACCCCCTGTGGAAAGAAAACAACAAGTGGGAGAATGTTGGGTATGTGTTATATTCTTTCCACGACTAAGCACGTTGGGCTGGGGCGAGTAGCCCCCCCCTTTGCGCCGGCACAACCCGGGGTCACAGGGGGGCGGAGTCTCCCTCCCGTCGTGGTCCGGGGCAAGACTCCCTATGGAAAATTTTTGGTCCCGAATTTCCTGGGGCCGGGTAGTCCGCGTCCATGGTTTTGTGCATGGTTTTGCACATGGTTTTGGGGTACGATGGTTTTCGGCCCCTGGTATTTTTGTAGATCCTGTCAAGGGAACTACGGTTATGTTCTAATCCAGGGTTTATGGATTGGGGTTTATGTATGCTTCGAAATGTATATACATGTGTGTTGTAACACTAAAAGGAATATAATGAAAAATCAAGCTGGCCGTCCCAATTTGGGATCCAGGGGAAAATCTCTGTGTTTATCTGTTTTATGTTTTATGCTCTCGCTATTGTTTATTTTCTATTATAAGATTCGTGTGTAGATAATTTTTGTTCAGGGTTAAAACCTACAATTATTTCTATGTAATTTAATCATCAAAAGGCATCCAAAAATGCAAATAAATCATCATTTGGATGCCCCCAAAATAAGCGTAACAAAAGTTTGTTACCCTTCTGTGAGGAGAAATTTCCAAAATTGTGCAAAATTCACAAAAAATACCAAAATTGTTCAAAAATTCTCAAAATTGGTTCTATAGCACCTGTAAGTGATGGGATAAATAGCCAAATAATATTTAGCCAACATGTCCAATCTATCCTTCTCTTTAAGTTTCATTTTTTATTCTTTTAGCCTTTTCTTCAATTGTTTTAGCCTTATTTAAGAAATTTTGTTCCTGGTGCGATAATGATTTTCCATGTGTATTTGCAGTTTATTGTCCCTCTTAGCCCATTTCAAGAGCTTCTCCAAGTTTTCATCATTGAAAGTATGAAACCCTAATATGTTTGATGGGATGGGTATGTGTACTGAAATCTAGAAAAAATAGACTGTAGGGATGGTGCAGGTTTAGAGGGTGAGATGGAGGGTTATGGAGCTAGAGAAAATTCTATAAAAAAATTAGTAGATAGGGTGCCATGTTAGCTCCATGTTGTGGGTGAAATGAAGTGAAATGGAGGTGAGGATGGTGGTGAAATCAAGAAAACACGGGAAATTTCCAATTTATCACTGTGAAAATAGCTAGAAACTAGGGTTAATGAGAATGACTATTAGGGATGATATGGATGATGAGAGGTGAGAGTGTGAGGTATATGAGAAGTGTAGGGTAGTGTTAGATGGTATGTTTTAGGGTTTATTCAATTGGATTAGGTTAGGTTTTATTCAAATTGAGTCTTTAAATGACATGGAGAAGTGATTATATGGTGTAATATGGAGTGAACATGAAAATGAATTGAAAACTTAATAACCTGACCAAGGGAGGGTATAAGAGTGATAACTTACTGTTTGTGAGGGGTCCAAGGAGTAGTGGTCACAAGCCTTGAGCTTGTTTGAATGGATTTGAAGCCAAAAACCTAATTATGGACCCTTTCTAGAGGTGAAAGACCAAATTAGAGAAGTGTAACAACACTTCCCAGAAGTGTAACAACTGGTTCCAGAAATGTAACAACTGAATTGCCAAAAATCCAAATTTTTCCAAAACAATTTCTGCAAACATAGGGCTTAAATATGGATCAATATCTCTATAACCATAATGGTTTTTTCAAACCTGAGAGATTTTCTTTTTTTTATTGGAATTTTATGAACAATAACCTCCTCCAGTTCTCCAAAATACTTTCCCATTAGCTCAGAATACAAGTTTGAAGTTCATCTCTAAATATTTGCAGAAGCATAGCGCACTTTGCACAGAAGCGTAGCACCTATTTTGGGAGGGCATTTGGAGGTCTTCCCAGATGATTTTTGGGATGAAATTAGTATGGTTGGAAATGGTAGGATTTCGGATACACAATGGAGTTACCGAGAACTGCAAAACCCTGCTCCAAACCCCTAAAAATTTGACTTGAAGACAACCTACTAAAAAGTGTAGAAAATGGCTTGAAGCAACTATATTTTTGGCATTTATTTGAAGCCATAACACCTTTGCATAAAATGAAGGAGTTTTTTTTTCTTTGATATACTATTAACAAAAACCACTTTCGCTTGTGTAAAATCCATCTCCATTACTTCAGAAACAGATTGAAGCCAACTGTCCCTATGTACAATGTAAACCCTGGCTTGATCACAAAGGTCTAAAAATGATGCCATGGGTCTGAGTTTCATCAAACATGGAATGGTGAACTCCCTTATGGACCTTCTTTTCACCATCCATGATTTTTTTAAATAAGGAAATCCATATATTGATGTAGTGGATAGGAAGGGTGGAAAATTAGGCAAACAGGGGATAGTGGTAGAGTGGTTTTAGGGATAGAATTGAAGTGGAAGGAGGCTAGGAAAAAATAAATAAAAAAATGAGGAGATAGGGTGATGATTTTTATATAGGATTCAAGTGAATTTTTTTGGAATGGGCATGTCAAAGGTACCCAAAATGTCAAAACACAAGGTTTCACTAGTTTTTCTGCTAAAATGTAGTGAAAATTAGGGTTTTAATGAAATTGATGGAAAAGAGGGTTGTGAGTGATAGGAGATGTTAGGGTATGGTGTAAGAAGGTTATATGAAGGTTTTATATGGTAATCTTATGGATTTATCATCTGAAGCAAACAAAATATGAAAACCACCAAAAACATAGTGGAGGTAACCTAATGAAGGAAACCACTCATTTGCTGATGAATTTTGGCTTGAGAGAGGTATGGAGGGTGTCCACCTACTTTTTAGGAATTTTATGAACCTTTTTTCAATGGTTTTGAACCTTGGAGAAATTTTTTGGAGCTCAAACACCAAAATCATAGCACCTGCACAACGGATGTGCAACACACCCAAAAATGTAGCACACATAGTGTTGGCACAAATTTGCTTATTTTTCTTCAACCCATGGTAGCTGTGGAGTATGATGATGAGAAGAGAGGATATCTTTACTTATTTCACTATATTTTGTCACTCCCTATGCAAATGACTTGTATGGTGCAACTGAGATTTTGTTCGCTTTCTTTTATGACATAATTGACTCTTATGGTGGAGAAACAAATGAGACCTAAACTCTAATATAAATGAACGTGCAATGAATGACCTCAAATCCTATATTATTGATGGATGGCATGACCTATGAAATGATGATGACCATGAATGGAGTGAATGGAGTAGCATTTCACACCTAGACATATTCAGTGAACAAAATTTTATTTGAAAATTGACTTGAAACATGAAATCTTGACCTAGGACCACTACTAAGTAAAGCTGAAAGAGAATATTTAATCACTGAACATTTGGACACTAATAGGCATAACTAAAAAACCTATTTATGTGATTTGGAGAAACATATCAGTGATTTGGGGCAACTAGTTGAGGACCCTGTCAATAGGAAATCTTGAAGGTGTTGGATAGTATCTAGAGGAAAATATTATTTGAGACTATGGAGTTGTATTAACTGATAGAAATTGTTTGAAAAGGCTAGACATGTTGTGGATTGACTAACATTATGATAATTTGTTTATTTAATAAATTTTGTGATGGAATATCTTCAAGGAAGAAATTAATGCAAGAAGTAGTTGTGATCATAATTGAATATGATGTAAGGGAATAACTCAAGTATAGGATAATGATATGTTAGGAGGTAGAGTTGGAGCCTTTTAATTTTCAATATCAATAGTCTTAAGTGGCAAGAGGGTTGGTAAGAGGAGAGCTATTATTACAAGTAGATGATTTAAGAGAAGTATGAGTGATCATTGACACAAGTTGAGGCTTTTTTATGAATTATCCCTCATTGAGAGGGGGTGAGCGTGGATTTATCCTCTCAGGTTTAGAAGGGGTAAGGTTGGACAATGTTTCTCCCTCTGTCATGTACTAGGCTAGGACTAACGATCGTAAGTCTAGTACATGCATAATGGATAAGGAGAATGATTATTTAAATTAGCTTGGTTCTCCTTTTGTTAGGTACCGTGATGGATAGGATTGATATCCTAAGTTAAGTACATGGACACGAATAAGGAGATTTATGGATTGGATAAACATCTTAGAAAGAAATTCTTAAGTCATGTAATATGATGGATTAGGATGGGTATCCTAATTCACATAGACTTAGATAAGAATCGTCTGATGGAAAAGCATTTCCTTAAGGGAAATGGTCTGATGGTAGATATACTTTGGGTATCCTAGGTGAAGTATGTATGTTAGTAATTACTTATGGTCTCCCATGGAATGCCTCCCACAATTGTGCTCTAATATTTGTGAGAGTGAAAGTGTATCTACTAAGGCCTTGGTAATGTGACAATGTTTGATATGATGATATTTTGATGCTTATCAATATGGATTCCTTCTTATGAGAATATTTCAATTGGAGATGGACTTGTTGAGTCATTATGTATACCACTCTAGTTAAGAGGGAGTGTTGGAAAAGTAACTAGGTTTGGTCTTCATAATTATCTATGTACTTGTATCAATATTTATTTTATGGAAAATAAGAAAAATAATTTTGTTTAAGCATGGGTTTCATGCTTAAGTCTAGGTTAAGCACGTTTTTCATAACTCTATGGTTTTTATTAAGTAAAAGAATCAATTTTAAGTCAAATTCCATTGGGACTCTTCGTAATAAAAAGGAAAAACGAATTTTTTATTTAAAAAGAGTCAAATAGTCCTCCATAAGACCAATTTTTCCCTCCTATTTGTCAAGTTAGCTTACTAAATAGTCGTGACCTTTCATAGTGAAGAACAATTATATATTGGCATGTATCCTTCACAGAAAGATAGAAGTTCAATTGATTTGTATGACAAAGTATGTGAGTTGTGAGTTCCTTCCCTTTCCTTTTCCTGGTTGAAAACTTATGAGGTTTGTTAAACTCTATCTGGGCTTGTAGAAATTATTATTTTTCCATATCCACAAAGTCAATATAGGGGATGGTGTATTGAGGTTTTTCCAAGGAATTAGTTATTAATAATTTAATCAAGTCTAATGGGCTAGTAATTCTTCCAACCATCTTTAATTCTGTGCTCATATCCTTGACATATTGAAAGAGGAAGTATGAGATACTTAACATCTCATGAGTTGGAATGTCTTCTTGGAATCTCTACTAATATATAATTCTGAATTGGTAGGCATAAACTATGCTCAGCCTACCCTCATAGGAAATGTATTTGAGAATATGGTAGGCTACTTCATTCCAATGGTAAGGTAGGCTCTCCCTTATAATTCCATTCTTACCCTCATTAGGATGTTCATTAGGGTGGAAGAATCATATCTTGGCATTAATAACCTATTATATCTCTTATTTCTTCCAATGTAACCTCTCAAGGAGATTGGTGACCCTAGTAATGTAATATTCATTAACATATATAGTTTCAATTCTTGACCTTCAAGGTTTCACAAATTCATTAGAAATTTTAAAGAAACTTCATCATTGAACCTTATGATATTTTCAAAGAAGCCTGACCATGGAAAATTTTATAGGATAACAATAAATTCAAGTTTATAGTTGTATCAATTGGCTCCCTTTGTTAAATCCACCTCCCATGGTGTCTTAGAAGGTATGGGTTTTGATTTCACATGTTTGGAAAAAATTTCAACTAGGGAAAAATATTGTTCTTCTTCTTCTATATAATCTAGAGTTTATTATGACAAGGAGGGACTTTTCTTCTTCTTTTTCTAAAATTTGTAAAAATGTAAAGTTTCTATTAAAAAATAAATTATCCTTATCTCTCCACAATCATACCATGAAATGTGTAGAAAATTGATAAAAATAACTGATGGATTTTTCCTCTTACCTACTTTACAATTATGTCAAAGAAAACCTGAAGAATGGATTGATAATTTCCAACAATTAAGAAATAGCCTTGGTCTCAAATGTGAGCTATGGAATGATTTATATTTTTTTCTTTTTTGAGAAAACCAACCTATTTCAACATACTAAGATGTATCTACGAGAAATTTTAGTGGTACTCTATGCTTTTGTGTAAACCCTCTTTCTCCTGTAGCTTCCTATGGCATGTTTCCTATAACTATAATTTTGAGCTCAATACCCTATAAATTCCTCCTATAGCAATTAAAAATTCATCATGGGATTTATTCTTATTTTCATGAATATAATTAAATGGAAATAGGTGGTGAGCTTTTTATAACTCTTGGACATGATTTTAGGTGGTGGAGGTGGAATGCTCATCATGTAACATCAAGTTGGCCCACCTATCTTCATTGAACTTCAAGAAACTTGTACATCCACCTCAAATCATCATCAGTAGGAAACAAAAGGCACCTTTTTGAAAGAAAATTAGTTTGTATCATTTTTTCCCCACATGTGGGAACAACTTTTGGAAAAAATAGAGCTATCTCACAAATTTTTGAAGACTTCTACTAGTTTGGCTAACCATTAAATCATTCCCTTTTTGCAAAAAAAAAAATTGTCCTATGCTTTGAGTAAAATCACTTTGTGTGTGTTAGATATTTTCATACCTGATGCTTACCTTTCATGGTGTTGTAGAGTGTTATTTTCTCATTTATAGGTGTTTTCAAGGTGTTGTTGTTGAAATGATAGTCCTTCTTATTGGGAATCATGTAGCTTCTGGGGCCCCCTTTTTATAACTTTGGAATGGGTTAATTATAGTTGTTTTTTATTTGGAGTTGTTAGTATTTTTTGGAAGAAGTTTTTTTCTTAAGGAATTCATTTGCTCCTCTTGAACTTGAGCCTGTAGCATTTCTGTAGGTTACGAAAGGACTATGTAGTCTCCTGTAGCAATCACAGAGATCCCTCATGCTCACTAAAATACCTTTCTAAAGTAAAAAGAAAGCTTGATAAATCATGGAATAATAAATGATGCTGAAGGAGAGGGATTTTGTTGTGGTTGTGGTGGAAAATTGAATAAATCAAGCTACTAGAGGGTTAGAAATGGTGAAGTGTCAAGGATGAAGTAGGTTATGATGTATGGTGATGAAAGAGTTAGGTGATAATGAGATTTTAGTGTCTTTATCTAGCTCAAATGTAAAAAAAAAAAACGCCGACCTCTATTTTTTTCTCCAAACCAGTTCTTCTTGTAGCATTACAAGACTTTCTTATAACAACTCAAGGAATTTAAAAAAAAAATGTATGGGTAGGAGCTGGTGATGGAAGGTGAAAAATATTCAGGTTGCCATCTAAGCTTTCTTGAAGTGCTTGAATTTTTTTCTTCTGATGATGATGTAGGCTAAACTATTCAACCTATCTTGTTGTTTTTATTTATGATACCTGCACCATTGGAAATATATATCACTACTGGGAGGGATGATGGATCAACATTGATGTCACTTATAAAATTTTCACACTCTTTTTATGGATCACTAAAAAATCATATAACATCATAACATTAGTACATAAATGAAACATAAAATCAACACATTAGAGCCATGATAAACATCAAGAAAAAAATTAAAGAGGAGACACAAGTATTTATGGTGGAAACCCTAGAGGGACAAAAACTACCCATTGTTATTGTCCAACTTCTCGTTAATTTATTATTAAATAATGAAATATTTTAGAAATTATTGCTAGCATCCACTAGTTAGGAGCCACTACCTCTTTGACAGTATTGTTGGACACCACCAACTAGGAAGTATCTGCTCACATGAATTTGTAGGATACCACTTGCTGGAAGCCACCAATTGAAGTAAGCCTATCCCATCCACCACTAGAATATCCAACCACCAATGGATGGAGATAATATTCCCAATATATTTTTTTGTTGGCCACCACCAACAGGGAGAAACCACCCCTTTTTTGTTCAACCACTATTGAACGAAGGACCAAACCACCTCAAATTATTAGAGCCATGCTTTCATTACTTTTAGAACTGGACTCCAAGAAGAACTGCATAACTTAATAACAACACATTAGTCCTATGAAAAATGATAAATATGATCAACAAAAATGTTGCATCTGATAATATGACAAATACTTCAACAACAAAAAAATATATAAGATATGTTCAATACTCCATTTTCTCTATTTCCTTGCTCTCTGCTCTATATGTTGACTGAAGCATCCTTTTGATACCTTCTATATATTTTATAAAATTCTTCATATTTTCTATATAATATGTGTCACATCTTTCACACTCTTCTCTTCTCTCACTCTTACTCAATGATAAGAACTTATTCTAGGATCTTTTAAAGAGACTTGGCTTGTAAAAATGTTCAAGTGTGAATGATAAAACTTAAACCAAGAATTAACCTTAATCAAGAATGAAATACTTTAAATGAAGTTGGAATATAAAACGAAATGTAAAATATCAAGAAAAGAATAAAATAAACACAAAACCAATTGATAACAAAGTTCATCTGTTATGTAACCATCTCACAAAACAATATAAATAGTAGATCAACGACTCAAAAAAATATTCTCTTCTAGGGGGAAACCTCCCTTACATTACATAATTGAACAAATATTTGATGATTCAAATGACAAAACCTACTTAATTTATATATATATGAGTATAAGGGGTCACAATATAATCATAGACAACATAACAATAATAATGTAAGGGCACAAAAATAACAATAGTGGGCTTCTTTGGGGCACAAGAATAACAATAATGGGGCTACACTAACAATAACAATAAGGGGATACACTAGAATTATAGGGACCTAACATGCCCCTCTACTTCAAAAATGTGTCGTCGTTAATTCTTGAGTAGTTCTCGATGCTTCTATATAAAATTTTCATCCTCCCTTGTGGAATCTTCAGCAGGTATTTTCTTCCACTTGTTGAGATACTCTAAAATTGATTGATTTTGTAGCTTTCAAGTTCTTGTGACTGGTTCAGGTTCCAATATGATTTTTCCTTCCTCATCAAGTTCTAGAAACTCAGAGCTTGTGACCTATAACCTTCTTTAAGCACGAAACATGGAACTTGGGTGCACTCGGGAATATGCATGAAGCTCCAATTTGTATGCCATAGTACCAGTATTTTGCAACAGCTTGTAAGGACCATAATACTTTGGTGATAATTTATTATCCTTCTTAGCTTTCTTGAGGAATTTATTTATTTATTTATTTTTTATGGGTGTAGCCATAAAAACATCCAGTCGCCTACATCAAAAATTATTTTTCCGTGATGTTGATCTTCCTATTGTTTCATTCAATTTTTCACCAGAGTGAGGTTATACTTTAAGAGTTGGAGAACTTGTTGTTGATTCTCAATGTGATCTTATATAGCTTGAACCTCATAATTTTCACTTAAATATGATATTATGGATGGTGGATGATATCCATAAAGTTCCATAAATGGGGTAATTGTTGTTGTAGTACGGAAGGAAGTGTTATACCACCATTCAGCTAGAGGTAACCACTTGACCCATTGTGCATGCTTATCATATACAAAGAAAAAATGATATCCTTCCAAAAATTTGTTCAGTATCTCAGTTTTCCCATCATATTGAGAATTATAAGATGAGTTGTGAGCTAATTGAGTACCCTACAAGAAAATAATTTCTTAAAAAAAATTCTCGTGAAAATGGGATCTCTGTCACTTACAATAATCTTTTGGTTTCCATGTAGCTTTTGAATTGTTTTCATAAATGCAGTAGCAATTTTACTAGCTTTAAATGGATGAGATAGTGCACAAAAGTGTGTATACTTGATAAGTCTATCAATTACCACCATGATGACACTTTTTTCTTCGGACTTGGGTAAACCTGTGATCAAAATCCATTGAATCCTCCTCTCAATGTGGACTTGGAATGGCTAATGGTTGTAACAAACCCAGGTTCTTAATTGTCTCAACTTTATTTTGTTGGAAAACCAAACATTCTGCCAAAAAAATTTTAATATTATATTTAAGGCTATCTCAAAAAATATCCTTCTTAACCTTGTGGTAGATTTTTAAAAATCCTAAGTGCTCTCCTAAGGGATAGGTGTTCAATTCCATAAAAATATTTTGTTCTAGTTGGGAATTCCTACAAAGGTATAAGTGATATTTGTGCCATAATGAATCATTTTTTCCGATAAATGTATCAGATGTACTGGAATATTGTTGAAACTTTTGAATGAGTTCCCACACTTCTTCCTCATTCTTCCATTCATCCCTTACTTTGGCTATCCAATATGGTTGGATAATAGAAATGGAATAAAGAAATGCTTCCACATCCTCATCATTTCTTGAGAGTGAATCTGCAACAAAAATTTTCCTCCCTCTTTTATAGATGATTTCAAAGTCATAACCCAACATCTTTGTGACCCATTTTTTCTACTATTATGAAGATACAGTGACTTTGTTCTAAGAAGTCCCCGGATGTGGGTGACAGAACTGACATGCTTGAGAAGCACATCCCACACTTCCTTGGAGGCAGAGATCTTCTGCGCAGAGCCTCTCCTACTGCAGATCCTCAAACCATTAGTCACTTGCATGAGACTCATAGAATCAAGAATGATGACAAGAGGACGGGAACTGCATCACCAGGTTGAGAGAATCACCTCGCATCTCTCACCATAAATGAATACAATGATTAAACTATATTGTAGCCATCCCCCTTCACTCGAGCTTGCTCAGGTGATCAATCATAGCATGCAGATGTGTGCGAAGCCCACTCGATGCTATCATCCTCACACACACCCCTGGCCCTTTAAAAATATGAGCTCTCCACCTTTTTCAATACATAGTCTATAATGTTATAAAATTAAATATTACAGAGCAATGAAACACATAAAATAAGTGGAAAATACAAGCACAAAAAACACATAAAACCATAGAGACACAGATATATGTGGTTCACCCAGTTTGGGCTACGTCCACCCTGAATAGCCAGTCCTTCCTTTCTATTATCTAGCAAAAATGAAAAGACAAAACCTACAACAAATCCACTGTAATATCCTCTATTCTCTCTCACAGTCTCCCTATCTATTTCTCACTCTGAGAATACACACATAATACACAGCCGCAATACAATACCCTCATATATACAATGGGGTTGCCTTCTAGGGAAAAAAACCCTAAACTAAACATAACTTCCACTGTCAGATCATCCGCCTATGAACGACCCAAGTTGAATAGAAGTTACTATACTTTTACAAGGAAATTTCATATATGTTTTTAGCTTCGAGGGCGCTGCCCCCAAAACCCCCGCCAGGGGGGGCCTCTGAAAAGCGCTGCCACCCCCCCTGGACCCCCCATGGCAGCGATTAATTACAGGCAGCGTTGCCACCCCTTTTAAGGTATAGGGGTCCAATGTTGTGATACAAAGTAAATAAGATAATCAGGCTCCACACCCAACAATCTCCCACTTGGAGACTAATTGTATCAACTCCACCGCTGCTTCATTTGCTGGACAATGACTTCTCTTTGGACATGGTTGTTCCTTATCTTCATCGTCATCCTTGAAGACCAATTGAAATTGAGCACATTCTCAGTTTCTCCCTGATTACAACTTTTGTTAGCATATCTGCAGGATTCTGGCTAGTGTGTATCTTTTCCAGCTTCAACTCTCCATCTTACAATACTGACCATATGAAATGGTACTTGAGATGTATGTTTTTAGTCATGGAATGAAATGCTGAGTTCTTTGCAAGATGAATGTATAACGTGCCCATATCATGATTCTTACCCAATTCATCCATAAACCTTTGTAACCAAATTATTTCTTTACTAGCCTCTGTAGCAGCAACATACTTTGCTTCTGTTGTTGAAAGTGCAACAACACTTTGGATTTTTGAAACCCAACTGACAGCTGTTCCACCTACAGTAAATACATATCCTGTAGTGCTCCTCCTGTTATCTCTGTCACCTGCCATATCTGCATCAACATATCCCTGCAGAGCAATGTTTGAACCACCAAAGCATAATGCTTGATTTGTGGTACCTCTCAAATATCTGAGAATCCATTTTACTGCCATCCAATGTTCTTTTCCTGGATTGTTCATATACTTGCTTACAACTCCCACTGCATGTGCAATATCAGGCCTTGTGCAGACCATTGCATACATTAAGCTTCCAACTGCTGATGCATATGGAACTTTAGATATATAATCCATGTCTTCTTGGGTCTTTGGGCACATCTCCTTACTAAGTTTGAAATGGCTAGCAAAAGGTGTACTAACAGGTTTTGCATTGTGCATATTAAATCTTTTCAACACCTTTTCTATGTACTCATTCCGAGACAGTGTTAATTTGCGATTTTTCCTGTCTCTAGTTATCCTCATACCAAGGATTTGTTTTGCAGCTCCCAAATCCTTCATTGCAAATGAATTTGCCAATTTTCTTTTGAGCACATTTATTTCCTGCATGTTAGACCCCGCAACAAGCATGTCATCTACATACAATAACAATATAATATAGCTGCCATCATTTTTCCTTTTCAGATAAACACAATGATCAGAGTGACATCTAGTATAACCTTGTTCAGACATAAACTTGTCAAATTTTAGATACCACTGCCTTGGAGCCTGTTTTAAGCCATACAAGCTCTTCTTTAGCTTGCACACTAATTTTTCTTTCCCTTTGACCTCATATCCTTCTGGTTACTCCATATAGATCTCTTCTTCCAGATCTCTATGGAGAAATGTTGTCTTTACATCCAACTGTTCAAGATGTAAATCGTCTGCTGCTACAAGACTTAAAATAGTTCTGATTGAAGTCATTTTAACAACCGAAGAAAATATTTCATCAAAATCAATACCTTTCTTCTGTGCAAACCCCTTCACCACAAGTCTATCTTTGTGCCTCTGTTTTCCTCCATCTTCTTCCTTCAGCCTGTAAACCCATTTATTTTGCAATGCAGTTTTACCTGCAGCCAACCTGACTAAGTCCCAAGTCTGGTTATGCATTAAGGAGTCCATCTCTTCTTACATGGCTAGCTCCCACTTCTTCCTGCTTTCAACCTGCATTACTTCTTCATAACATTTAGGTTCACCAGAATCAATCAACAATAAATAATATAATGAAGGAGAGTATCGTTCAGGGGGTCTACTTATCCTGGTAGATCTTCTAACACCACTTTTAGGTGTTTGAGGTGCCTTTTGCTGTTGTGGTGGTTGTTGCTGCTGTGGTTGTTGATTATTATTATTTTCAGGCACCTTTACTTTTTCAGTTATCTCATCAAGAACCATGTATTCCTTGCTTTCTTTTTCCTGTTTCTTTTCCTGCAACTGATTCTTATACAAGAATTTTTCATTGAATATTACATCTCCGCTCCTAATGATTTTGTGATTTTCATAATCATATAAGCGATATCCAGAATCATTAACACCATATCCAATAAAGGTACATTTCATTGATTTTTCCTCAAGCTTTGTTCTATTTTCTTTATTAATATGGACAAAGGCCTCACAGCCAAAAGGCTTTAAAAAAAGAGTAGTTTACCATTTTACCTATCCATGCTTCCTCTGGAATACCACCATCCAAGGAACTTGAAGGCCCTCTGTTTATTAGATAAATAGCAGTATCTACAACATCTGCCCAAAATTGTAAAGGCAATCCTGCATGCAATCTCATGCACCTTGCACGCTCCATGATTATTCTGTTCATTCTTTCTGACACACCATTTTCTTTTGGTGTTCTTGGAAATGTCTTCTCTCTGTGAATTCCATGCTCTGAACAGTACCTATCAAACTCTTTGCTGCAATATTCACCTCCATTTTCTGATCTGAAACACTTCAACTTCTTTCCTGTCTCAATCTCAACCAAAGCTTTCCATTTCTTGAAAGTATCAAATACATCAGATTTATTCCGAATATAATAAATCCATGTTTTTCTAGTTGCATCATCAATAAAAGTAACATAATAATGAAAGCCACCGAGAGATGATACCTGAGCAGGTCCCCATACATCTGTATGCACAAGCTCTAATTTTTCGCTCTTCTTTTCTTTCCCAACTCTGAGAAATCTGACTCTCTTTTGTTTTCCATAAATGAAATTTTCACAAAAATCCAAATCAACATTCTTCAAACCTGGCAACAAATTTCTTGAGTGAAAAATCTTCATTCCCTTCTCACTCATGTGTCTGAGCCTATGATGCCATAATCTTGCATCTGCTCCTTTGGAAGTTAAAGCATTAATAGAGTTAGAAATACCATTGCATAAATACAATGTACCAACCTTTTCACCTTTTTCTATTACCAACGCTCCTTTGGTGACCTTCCAAGTTTTATCTATGAAAGTTGTCACAAAACCTTCACTGCCTAACTGCCCTGTTGAAATCAGATTTTTCTTCAGATCTGGAACATGCCTTACCTCCTTTAGTAGCCATTGGTTTCCATTCTTTTATTTTACAAGAACTTTACCCATTCCAACAATTTTACAGGGTTTATCATCACCCAAATGAACTTGTCCAAAATCTCCTTGAACATAGTCATGAAAATATTTCTTATCAGGTGTGGCATGGAATGAAGCCCCTGAATCGACAACCCAAGAATCAGTAACATTTTCGAAAGAAAGAATCAAAGCATCTTGTAACACATCACCTGTCACATTTGCTTCATGATTTTTTTCTTGCTGTGCATCTCCTTCTTTTCCCTTCCAAGATCTAGAATCCTTCTTTAGGTGTCCTCTCTTTCCGCATTTCGAGCACACTATCCCCGATATGGACTTGGATCTTCCTTTCCTTGATTTATTGCAATAACCCGAGCTCTTTTCTCTTTCCATTCTTCTTCCCCTAGACTCTACACTGAAATCATTACCCGATGTCTCACCAGAGCTTTTCCGTCGCATTTCCTTGCTAAGGATAGTACCGACAACATCATCAAACTTTAAAGTACTAGATCAAGAGACAGTGTTACTAATGGCCATAACTAAACCATTCCAAGTTTTTGGCAATGAGCACAGAAATAAAATATCCCTAACTTCATCATCAAAGTTTTCCCCTACAGAACTTAACTGACTGGTAACTGTAATAAAATCATTTAAATGGTCTACAACAGATCCACCTTCTGACATATTCATATTAAATAATCGTTTCATAAGAAATACCTTGTTTGAGGCCAAGGGTTTTTCATATAGTTTCGCCAATGTCTGCATCAAACCCTCTGTTGTTGTTACCTTTGAAATATTGAAGGCGACTGATGTCGCAAGCACAACCGTACTATTCTAAGTGCCTTTGTATCAAGAATGTTCCATTCCGCGTTTGTCATGGCCGCCGGCTTCTTTTTTTTCGCTCAAGGGTAGGTACAGATATTTCTGATACAGATAATCTTCCATCTGCATCTTCCACAATGGGAAGTTTTGGCCATTAAAATTTTCGACCATAAATTTACCATATTTTTCCATTGCACCCACTCGAACCAGGAACCCTTCTTTCCTACAAGTTTATCAGCGAAATAGACCTTCGGCTCTGATACCAGTTGTTAGAAAATTAAATATTACAGAGCAATGCAGCACATAAAATATGCAGAAATACAAGCACACAAAACACATAAAACCAGAGAGACACAAATATACGTGGTTCACCCAGTTTGGGCTACGTCCACCCCAAATAGCCAGTCCTTCCTTTCTATTATCTAGAAAAAATGAAGAGACAAAACCTACAACAGATCCGCTGTAATATCCTCTGTTCTCTCTCACAGTCTCCCTATCTGTTTCTCACTCTGAGAATACACACATAATACATAGCCACAATACAATACCCTCATATATACAAGGGGGTTTCCTTCTAGGGAAAAAAACCCTAAACTAAACATAACTTCTACCATTAGATCATCTGCCTATGAATGCCCCAGATTGACTAGAAATTACTATACTTTTAAAAGGCAATTTTACATCTGTTTTTAGCTTTGGGGACGTTGCCCCCAAAACCCCCACTAGGGGGGGCTCCAAAAAGCGCTACTGCCCCCACTAGATCCCCCACAAAAAACATTAATTACAGGTGGCATTGCCGCCCCTTTTAAGGTACAGGGGTCCAATGCTGTGATACAAGGTAAATAAGATAATCAGGCTCCACACCCAACCTGTTATCTCTCCCTTTCACCTCTTTAGCTCTACTCTACCTTCTCCCTGATTTCAGAAGGCTGCATAGCTTTATTCTTAGAGTCTCACTGTGTAGTCTCCCCTCGGTTTCTGCACCCATTCTTGGGCACCTTTCCCCCATCTATTCCTACTCCCTGAGCCCCAGCACTGCTTGCCTATTTGCGTACCCTCCCTAAATTTCTCCCCCTGCCTCTGCACGCAATGGCTCCTAGACTTTGCGAGAGAAATATCGGAGGATGAAAGAAAGGGGCTCTCCCTGGCCAATATCACCGTGGTGAGGAAAATCGCCTAGAGTCGATGGAAGGCTCCTCTTCCAACACTTTTGATATTCAGTGTCCTGATCCAGAGCAGAATGCAGAAGCCCCTAGGAAAGCTGCGTAGAGAGGAAGATGCGGCCTGAGGAAGTCCACCATCTCTCCCTAGCTACACCTCCAGCACCGAAAAACTGAACCACTGCCAATACAAGAGGAGGAAGATGAGGATTCAAAAATCTGGGTGATGGATTTCGATGGCATCTGGATGCGTGTCCCCAATGGCATAGATCCGGACTCCCCCATCCTCTGTGCACCGGTCCACAATCTCAGGCATACTATTGCAGACATGGTGGATCTTGTAGTGTAGGCCCCTGATTTCCCCATTGAGGAGGATGTCCCCAACAGTGATGGTGAAGACGAAAAGTAAAACATGTACGACCGCATAGATCTCTCATGTTGATCTCTCATGTTTTTTGTCAAGCTTTCTATCAGTGCCTTTTTGCTACCATTCATGTTTTACTACTTAGATATGCCTGTGCTACTGCGCACAATGTAACTTTTTGTTTCAGTTTTTTTTTTGGCTGGTTTCCTTCGCTGAGGCAGCCTAGAAATCGTGTAACAAAGGTTGGGATTGGCTAAGTGCATCTTGCCAACCCAGACTATAGCATATGTAACTTTTACATTTTTGAATTAATAGAATATCCCAACTTACCAAAAAAAAATATTTGTTCTAAAAAGTATTTAAGACTATCATGATCTATTTTTACCTTGAAGTGTCTTCCCATTAGGTATAGTCGCCATTTCTTAAGTGCATGTATTATTTCCAACATTTCCTTCTCATAAAAAGGTTTGTGTAAATACTTTACCTTGATTGGATGTCTTTCAAAATAATGGGTCTTCGTTCTTGCATTAAAACAACACCAATTCCATTTCCTAAGGCATCACATTACATAATAAATGTTTTTTTGAAGTCTGGTGTAGCTAAGACCGGTGCTTCACACATTGCCTCTTTAGTATGTTCAAAGGATTTAGTTTCTTCTGGAGTCCAAGAAAATGCATATTTCTTCAGTAATATTGTTAGAGGTTATGCCATTATACCATAATTCTTAACAAACTTGTGATAGTACCCTGCCAACCTGATAAATCCTTGTAGATGATTTATGGTTGTGGGGATTTTCCATTCCTTAATGGATTTAATTTTGTTAGGGTTTACCTTAACACCCTCATGAGATATAGTATGACCCAGATATTCCACCTCTTGTACTCCAAAGAAAAGTTTGGAGGTATTTTCATATAATTGTTTCTCATCCAATAGTTTGAGCACCCTATCAACATGTTGAACATGATCCTTCCAAGACTTGTTGTATATTAGTATATCATAAAAAAACACTAACAAAAATTTTCGAAGGAAGGGTTTGAAAATGGTATTCCTAAAACCTTGAAATGTAGAAGGTGCATTGGTAAGGCCAAAAGGCATGACCAAAAATTCATAATGACCCTCATGAGTTATAAATGTTGTTTTTGGAATGTCTTCATTCTTCATTCTTATATGATGATATACTGAACAAAGATCCAATTTGGTGAAGTAAATTGCTCCATGTAATTCATCAAATAATTCGTTAATGATGGGAATGGGAAATTTATCTTTAATAATAAGCTTGTTGATATCCCTATAATTGAGAATAATGGGCCATGATCCATCCTTCTTGTGCACCAATAATACTGTAGCCAAAAAATAAATTTGATTAGGTTGAATTATGCTGCCCTCTAGCATTTTTGCAACCATATGTTAAATTTCACTCTTTGGGGCATAGGGATATCTGTAAGTCTTGATGTTTGGAGGAAAAATTCCTGGAATCAAATGAATAGCATTATCATTGTAATGAATAGGTGGGAGGCCTTTGGGAGTCTAAAATACCATTGAATGATTGTCCAAGACTGTTTGGAGATCTAGATAAATAGATGATTTCTATGTTTGAACATCTAATGAGCATAGTTGTGAAATTACACCATGTGGTTCTTTATTTGGATGCTTTCTCATTCCATTAGAGCTAATTATCTTTCTTGGTTTCCATTCAACACCCATTAATTAAACTTCTTTTCCTTCCCAAAAAAATTTCAATAAAAACTATCATACCCAAATATTGTAACCACTGGACTCCTTATACAACATCAACACCACCCATTGGAATGGAGAGCATTGCACTATTAAATACATATTCCCCCATGTTTAGTTTGATATTATGCCACTTTCCAAAGAAATTTATAGTTCCTCCATTTGCAATGACCACTTGAAACTTTGGTCCTCGATATAGGAAGTAATTCAATTCCTTCGCTACCTTACAGTGAATAAAATTATGGGTAGTACTTGAATCAATCAACACTATTACCTTTTTCTTCTTGATATGCCCTTCTATCTTGAGAGTTCGAGGAGTGGTAATTCCTACCAATGCATTACAAGATATGACCAGATTCATTTCTTCTTTATCTAGGGTTGGTTCATGGTGTATATCCTCTTATTTTTAATTTTCTTGTTCGTTTTCTTCCTCCTCTTCACAATATATGTAAAATAATTTCTTCTCAGCACACTTATGACCTTTATTTTATTTGTTATCACAACTGTAGCAAAGCCCTTTTGATCTTTTGTCTTCCAATTTTTGCAGTTTTAACCTTGTAGGTTGTGGAATGCTAGGAACAACAACACTTCCATCATTATAGTTGTGAGTGGTAGTCTTTCTTGTTTCCATAATTTTGATTTCAATTTTTCTAGAAAACCTGAATGCCTTCTCCAATGAATTAGGTTCCCAAAGGAGAACCTAATGTTGAATGTTATTCTTTAAGTCCCTATGAAGACATCAATCCTATGCTCTTCTGGAATATCATGTACCCTTATATTCAATTTTTGGAAGTCCTAAATGTGCTCCTCCATTGATCCCTTTTGTTTGAGATTTATCAATTGGCTAACGAAGTTGTTGCTCTTTCTATCTTCATAATGTGCTATCATTTCCTCCATAAAAATTGACCAAGTGAAAAGTTCTTTATGATAAAAATTCTATCAATACCATACAAACTGATTGGGTTCTAAATATAAAGTTGCAATGCATACCTTTTATGTGTGTTGCACATTATGGAGATAAAATATTTCTCTCTTTGTAATACCCATGTTACCGAATCCTTGCCATAAAACTTCCTCATATCGATCGTTGGAATATGGAGGGTCTTCAATCCAACATTAGATTCTATGAAATCAAGATTAAGATTTATTTTTTTCTCATCATGAGTTTCATCTAATACCTTTTCGCCATTAGGAACAATTTCTTGTAGCAACTTTTTCAAACCTTCCTTCAAAGCTTCCATGTATTATTTTAAACCATTATTACAATATTCCATGTTTCCTTTCCTTTTTTCTTCTATACCATCCATATTATATTGTATTTCATCCTTCAAACCATCCATTTTTTCTTCTAGTTCATCTTTTGTTGTTCTTTGTGAGAGCGAAATTTGCTGCACTTGGTCCAATAATTTTGAGATATCATGTTGCAATTCTTCCTCTGCATGTGTCATAGTAGAGCTTTATGAGAGCTTAATGGGTGTGGAATTATTATTTTTTGGAGGAATTTTATAACCAAATACTGATATATATGCTTCAATATTCCTTTGGAATCACTTCAAACTGATTTTTCAAACAAAAGTTAAGCAATTTAAAAAAAATACACACCTTTTTCTTGCTTTTAGGATCTCGATATTGAAACTATTGTATCTATATGATTTATGATCTCTAAGATCTGAACTTTGGTCCTGTGGTAGCCCTCTGAGCCTTATTTCCAGTGTCACAACTCAGACCAAATTTGGATTCTTCAAGATAAATTTATTCCAAACCTCCCATCATGGTCGGATTATGGACTAGATTAGTGGAGACACGTTGTAATGGATGCCACATGTCATTTTTTAAACATTCGCCTTTGAAATTGATACAGGAAAAACTATAGTCCGTGAAATTTTGGATACTTTTCACAAAATTCAAATCTGATGCCTGAAACGAAATTTATGAGGGTTTTCCCTTGGTCACTTGTTTGAGATGAAATTTTGGATCCTGTAAAAACCCTAACTTCCTTAGATAATACCTCCAAAAATATAGTGAATCAAGATCTAAAATTCGTATACTAGGTTCAATAGTATTTCGACTCCACGTGGTTTCAATTTCAACTTTTGAAGCATCTTGAAAAAAAATTATAGCTAAAATTTCAAGATGTCTTGATTAAAGAAGAGAAACCCTAGAATCCAAAGCTTTGACACCAAATGATGTGCAACAAGCTCACAAAAAAATATAAGTAGTATATTAGTGACTTAAAGAATATCCTCTTCGAAGGGGAAACCTCTTTACATTACATAAATGAAAAATTATTGAATAATTCAAATGACAAAACTTCATTTCTATATATAGGAGTCTAAGGGGTCATAGTATAATCAAAGCTGGTCAATCATAACAATAATAATGTAAGGGTACAAAAATAAAAAATAGTGGGCTTCTATGAGCACAATTATAACAATATGGGGACTACATGGGCACAAAAATAAGAATAAGGGGGCCACACTAACAATAAAAAGGGGATACACTTGTATTATAGGCACCTAACATCATCCAGTGTGGACTATGTCTTTGGGTCTTATCTCCAAGGGAGTGGCCTCTTTATTAGTCTCCCCAAAATTGAATTTACAAAATCCATTTTTCCTCCTAAGCCCTGCTACAAAATTGAGCTCCTTGCTAGCAAGAAGTGGCCTCCAAAATTCCACCAAAACTCCTTTGGTCTCTACTAGAACAACCTGTAAAAATCTCCACTTACATATAAAATGGACATGCCAAAATATGGTTTAAAAAAATCTCAAAAACACAAACTTACAAAATGCATAGGCCTGCACTATGCTTAAACAATTTCAATACCCTAACTTTAGAACCACAATGACTTGTGATCCAA
The DNA here is from genome assembly GCA_034641835.2 of Pinus albicaulis. Classification (NCBI taxonomy): domain Eukaryota; kingdom Viridiplantae; phylum Streptophyta; class Pinopsida; order Pinales; family Pinaceae; genus Pinus; species Pinus albicaulis. The sequence continues at coordinate 930,265,089 of CM076569.1, read as the reverse complement.
AGATACATGTTGCTCAATGGAAAATATATATGCTTATATAACATTGACATATCACAAAATAGGGCATATTTATGTTTTTGTTACAACGACCATAATTATACCAAAGGTGTTCCCTATATGGATTTGGGGGGGGGGGAACACTATTCATCCCTGCCAATCCCAAAGGTCCATTTTTGTCCTCCTCCTTCCCATTAAAAACTAAACACGTGGAAAAATTATTTGTCTTTTTACATGCAACAACGCCGAACACTCTGCATCCAACAACGCATTTTCTCCACATCCAACAACACATTTTTCTTCCTCGACTGGGCCTATAGAAAATTTTTCTCATGTTCATACTAGCAAGTTAAGTCGAACACTCTACATCCAACGTCACATAGAACACAACATTTTTCTTCCTCGACTGGGCCTGTGTTAATATTTTTTTAGTATGCCTTTGGCTATCAATTACTAGAGGGGATCATGTTGGTTTGCAACTGGCTCTTCAATAACTCAAAATCCCCTTTTCTCGAGATTTGAGAAAAAAGTCTAAAAGGAATGCCCTTGCCTTCGATTGCACAATGAAATTTAGATTTTACTAAAAAATACGAACTCTTTGCATGGTCCATGCTCCACTGCATTCATTCTATCAACGTCATTCCCAAAATCAGATGGAAAAAACATATGTATTATAAAAAATACAACTAGATGGACTCTTGGATTATAAATTTTTTTAATCAGAATAAGTTTGGAATCTATAATTAGAATAACTTGGTAGTGTAAAATGAACCCTCCAATTCAAATAACCGAAATCAAAATAAACCAGGCTATGGTTTATAGCTTGATTTCTCCAAATTGTTTAATAGCATACATAATGTTACATTGAAGAAAAAAGGAGTCTTGTTCCATTGCAGACCTAGTCTATAGAGGATTTGAACCCTTGCAACTCGTAAGATGCAACGTCGCTCAAAAACATTAGAGGTAGTTGTAATCTCTTGGGGATTCACAATTATATGCATGCATTCTTCCATGGAGAGCACCAGGACCACTAGGAGCAACATTATTCCCAACCCATTCATTGTGAAATAAAAAACACATATGTGGGGATTTAATTAGATGAACAATATTAGCCCGATGCCTGGAAGGATTCCAACAACTGGGCTTTCTCAGGCTTAGAAGCAAAAATACTGGAGTCTCTGACGAAAAGGAAGTTGAGATGATCGAGAGAAATTTTGGCTTTGGTGATATGATGACCAATGTAGCCTATCGCTCCCATGTTTTAGATAAATACATTAGCAACACCCTGCTACAACACAAGCATTAACTAGTGGAACTTTTAGAAAACAAAAATCATTGGTAGAGTCCATTTCGGGACATATGTAATGCATATGATGAATAGTTGGTATACTTCAAAGATGTTTGGTACACTCCCTTTTGGTAGTAGAGAAGGGATTTGGTTTTTTGGGGCAGAAGAAGAGAGAGGATTCAATTGGGGTAGGCACAATACTTTTCATTTGTGTAGTTTATTTTTTTCATTTGTTAAGAATTGCCATGTCCTCTGTTATATGTATTGCTTGTGCTGTTTTATTTTGAATTAATACATTTTACCTTTAACATTATTTTTCCTTTTTTCCCACTTTTTTTTCTCATCATGGGTGTGTATTTTTCTCCCTTTAATATCGAGGTTTTACTAAGCTAAGAAAGGAGTTTGTGAAATCACAAAAAATAACCTATCAAAAAATCGCATGGGACCAAGGTGGAGGAGGTACTGCATATTTATAATTTTTTTGATCTTTTACATAAAATATATTCATAAAAATAAAAGATAAAAGTTGGATTTCATTTTATTAATCATTTTTACAGATGCCAAGACTTTTGAAGGAGAAGGAGAAAATATATGCATATCAGAGGAATGTTGCCTTGTCATAAGTGAATACTATGATTTTCTTCTTTCTCTCTTCTAGAGACATTTGATTCAAAGTTTATAGTTATAGATTCTTATTTTTGTAGAGCTAATATAGCTAAAATTAGTTTGAACAAGAATTCATAATTCCTTATGAAGATCTTTTCTTACAAATTTTAGTGTTGAGATGGATAAGTGCTTTTCAATTTTTATTTCTTTATCTCATAATCAAGGTTTCATGTCTTTATCTTTTAATCTCATAGTGAGGGTTCTGTCTTTATTTATTTTTGGTATATCCAAGGTATCCATTATTTATCTTTTATGCATTGTTTATCTTATCTTATACAGAATTTGAGAAAATTAATGTTAAAATGTTTACTATTAAGTCATTAATTGGTTTATTTTATAATTCATAGTGTTATGGTGGTAATATAGTGATCTATGAAAACGTTGAGTTTTTTTTTTCCATTTTTTGAAAGTTGAATACAATTTACTTACCATTTCTTTCCCTTTATCTTTGGTCAGTTTAAAATTTTTACAGCCACCATTCCTCTCTGGAATAAAATTCTAACTTATAAGTTAAAATGATAGCTATTCCCTTTCCTCCATAATTTTTTAATTTGTTGGCAGTTGGTAGTTCTTTCCTCTCTCGATGTTGTGTTAAATGCAAACTCGTTAGTTAAATAAAAATTGTGTTGTTGTGAATTTTAAATGTTATGGGAATATGGATTATGTTTCCTCTCTGGATGTTGTCTTGAATGTCAACTGGTTAGCTAAATTAAATTTTTGTTGTAGTGAATTTTAAATACTATGGGTGTTATGTAGTAAAATCCTGTCTATGGACATAGATGATCCCTATATCGCTATAGTGGGTTTATTAACAATAGGGAACAATCAAAAGTCTACTTTACTATATTGTATATACCTACAAATTGTGAATAGATCACCTACATCAATCTGATGCTAATTCTTGTTTGGATCCCTTGGTCCTTCGCATTCTGTGGTCAAATATTCGTTGCTACCAGTGCCTGGTTACCTGCAAAAAGGATCAAAATGACAACAAATGTGAAATCATAACATATATAATGCATATAAAACCTACTTAGTTGAGCAAGGAAAAATAAGAATATAGTCACATGATAAGACAAGAATGGAAAGCACAAACCAATCTTATTATATTAAAATAGAGAGGGGGATTTACAACTTATGCCTTGATGTCGCAAGTCTCCTTTGACGGGTCCTGATCCAGGCACATATCCAAATCTCTCTTTCAATTACCTTATATGAGGGCATAAGGTCTCAACTCTTGCTCAACGTCTATAGCAACAAAAGGTATCTTTGTTGTTCTAATTTCTATGTTCTAAATAGTAGAGTTATGGGAGATTGTGCATTATATAACAAAAGGAGGAGGGAGCATGGATCCACTTTAGGTGGGGAAATGGGTTATTTGTTTGGGTGGTTCCACTTTTGTAGGAACAAAGAGGCCAAAGGGAGAAACTCAACTCTATCCTCAGGAACAGACAACCAGGTCTCCGCCACGAAGCTTCTAGATCTCCAAGCTTCACTTCGATTTTTAAAAAACTTTCTAGAAGGGGATCAACGTGATTATTAGCTTCATTCCAGCATCGGTCGATGCAAACCTAGATGAAAAATAGACTATCCGTATGATCAAGACACAGAGAGAGCGCGTCACTCCAGATAACTAAGTTTACAAGGAATTGTTCCAGGAATGGCCAACAAAGAGTTTTTTCATTGTACTGAAGGGGACATGAAGGCATATTTTCATGATGGAAAACATGCACAGGAGTCACTGTTAAGGATATCCAGGATCAGGAATAGGGAGTACAGGTACAATGAAATTTTTTTGTGTAACAGATGCCCTTTAAATTTTGAAGGCCGAATGAGAGTGAAGGGTGAAATTCTTTACGAATAAGTGCCAGGACCAAGACATTGTTGTCAAAAAAATTGTGAAAACAAGCACACATATACATAAATTGATATCTCTAAAATAATCACATGACATAAGGTATAGTCGCAACCATATGTAGAATTAATCATGAGACAAGATCCAAGGTATGGACACAACCATCTGTAATAAGGATCACAAATATAGACTCAAGTTATGGTTGCAACCATCCAAATGAAAGATTCATGTGTATGTTGATCAGCGGTGGTCATTGATGTCAACCCAAGTAGCACCAGGGGCTAACCCAATATTGCATGGGAATTTTTCCCTACCAAATTAATATATTATGGGTCAATAATGATTTTTATGGTTTCTACTTGTCGAGATGTTTCCGTTGATATATGGCATGCCATGTAATTCTTCATGGTTTGAGAGATATTCATGTTTGAAGTTTGTACCTCCAGTTAGTGGGCTAAAACCCCATGGGGTTGGGGCATGGGTCATTGAGAAGTCATAATTAATATTTTTTATGCTCCTAAAATCCCTCCCACGTTCACTTCTTGAAGCCCTTCTCAACTTAAGAATTCATATAAATTGTGATCTTCATTTCCTCCTTATGTAAGGGATTCGGCCATATGAAACAGGTCATCGTGGAATTTTCGCTCTAAATTTTTTTATACGAAGGCTCAGAAGCTGAAATTGTTATGAGGCGAAGCTGAAATCCAAAGGAAGCTGCAGTAAAAATTTTAGATCAAGTTACGCAACATTTTTTGAGATATGATCTGTGGAAGTAAGGGTTTTTGCAGGCTCCTGAAATTCATCTCAAAGAAGTGACCTTGGTAAAATCATCATAACTCTCTCTCTGAGTATCAGATTGGAATTCTGCAAAAAGTGGCAGATATTGCATAGTATATAGTTTTTTCTCTATCAATTTCAAAGGCAAATGAAGAAATAGTGACACGTGGAATGTCGTACAAGTGTGCTATGCGGAAACAGTCCATAATTAGGGTAGCGTGAGAAATTGGGTATAACTCTCTCTTGAAGAATCCAAATTGGGTCAGAACTGTGGCATTGGAATATGACTTAGAGGACTACTATAGGACCAAAAATTAGATATTGAAGATATGAAATAACAGAGATACACCAGATTCAATATCGAGCTCCTAGAAGGCAAAAAAAAAGCTAGATCATGTGTTGTCAAGGGTTGTAATGGACCAGAATTTCTATGGTAGAAAAGAAAAGCAAGGTTAGCAGAGGGTAGCATGACAAGAGCAGCAACCAAGGTGCATAACAGCAGCAAGAAGTTTATCATATGAAGTCTTCAAGTGGGCAGCACTGCATACAATCATTGTAAAGGTATCATTGTACTTAGTCATTGTAAATGCATTATTGTACAAATTTTACTAGTCCCTATCTGCCAAGGATTGAAGATGCAGTGTTGGGAGGTCTAGGATCATCATTAGGTGGTTGTGTCAAAGTTGGGGCTATGGTCGAGTATATCTTCTTCCTCTATATCATTCTATATCATTGTAAAGTGGACCATTTTCCCTGGTACGGGAGTCCATTCTTCTTTTATTCTTCTATATGGTGGTAGGGTGGTGCTAGGGTGAGTTGTAGCTCATTGGGTGTTGGGGCATCCATTTAGTGACTACTGAAGAATCTTGGGCATTGGAGCATCCATCCAGTGGGAGATGGAGAAGAATTCTTTTCTAGATTCTAGGAAGTTGGAGCTTTATTTTCAATTGGAGTTGAAAAGAATTATTAGAAAAGCATTAGGTGGTTTTTGTCCCGGAGTGGGTTTCCACCTTAAAAATTTTGTGCATTTGTGTTCCTCTTGTTTGCTGCTATCATTGTACAAACACTGATAATAATTGAAGATTAACTAATGCTCTAATTGAAAGAAATACTGATTCACCCCCACTCGTAGTATTTCCAACAATTGGTATCAGAGCTTGGTTCCTTCAATAGCAGTTTAACAACTGGAAGGAGGTCATGGAGCATACCAAGAATTTTTTACCTCTATTCAATGAAAATAATTATACACTTTGGAAAGGAAGAATGGAGGTCTATCTCTTGGCGCAAGGTTATGAAGTATGGGACAATTTTCAAAATGGATTTACATCAACCGTGGATGAACAAGGTAAGAAGAATTTGGTAAATGATGCAAAAGAAAAGAATATTATTATCAATGGAATTATTGAATCTGCTTATCATAAGGTGTTGGGTTGTAAAACAGCCAGAAATGTATGGGACAAGCTTGAGAATATATATGCAGGTGACCCAAATGCCAAAGAAGCAAAGCTTCAAATCTATAGAGCAAAATTTGAGCAACTCAGAATGAAAGAAGATTGCAACATTGTTGCATAATTTCAATACGTTGATGAAATAACCAATACTCTGGAAGGATTGGGAGAGCCAGTTGACAAGAAGACTATTATACGAAAGATTCTTAGAACGTTACCAGGGAGATTGAAACCAAAGGTATCGGTCGTATAATACAATGAAAATCTAGACAAACTCAGCAAAGAGGAATTGCATGGAGTTCTCATAGAATATGAAATGAGACTTGATGAAGAAGAGGGTACTTCACATCTAGAAACTGTGTTCGTTGCATATAATAAAACCAATAAGGATAAACAACCTTCAATTGAAAAGACATGCACCTGCAAGTGTGAAGAAAAGGGAGATGATGAAGAAGGTCTTTCAGATGAAGAATATGCTTACTTCATGAGAAAAATACAAATTGGTAAGGGACAATTCAAAGGTAAACTTCCATTGATATGTTTCAGCTGTAATGAGGTTGGGCATTTTGCAGCAAAATTTCCAAACAAAAGTAATGGCAACTCAAAAATAAAGAAAGGCTTTAAGAAATTCAACAAGCAAGGATCCAAAAGGAACTTTCTCTCTAAAGAAGATAGCTCATCATTCGATGAAGACAATGATAGTGAAGAAGAAGCCAATGAGAGAGTATTGTTTATGGCCAAGCACAATAAACAAGAGGTATCAAACAACGAAGAAGAAGGATGGACCATAGAAGAATTTTATGAGGAAGCAATCAAGCTTATAAAAGATCTCAAGGCAGAGAAGATTCATTCCAAAACTCTTGAAGAACAAGTTCAAGGTCTCAAAATTGAAGTTGAAGAACACAAATGCATTGAAGAGTCACTTCAAAAGAAGTTGGAAGAAAGCAGCCAAGAAAGGGAAGAATTAGAAGCCGAAGTAGTCTCACTGCATGAGGAAGTGAAGAAAGGAAAAACTATCCAAAACTATGCCAACAGCTCAAGGGCATTGGAAGAACTCATCAACAATCAATGATCTTACAACGACAAAACTTGCATCGGTTACAAAGAAGAAGAAGAAAGACCTTCTACAACAAAATACAATGAACCTGTAAGATCTGAAATGCATGTAGACTTCATTGGACAAGATTCACAAGAACAACCTTGGAAGACAATTCCTCGATGAAAATTTCCATCCAAGTACCAACATATTTTTTATGGCTACTATTATTCATGTGGAAAATTTGGTCATAAAGCTGTAGAATGTCGCACGTACCCTAGGAACGAATACAATTCTAGGAGATCTATCAAATATGAACCTCCCAGGGCTCAACGAAACATCAATATATTTGAACATTTAAGAAATAATATTGAATGTTACAAATGTCGAAACTTTGGACACATAGCCAAAGACTGCAGACTTGAAAATCCTCCAGAAGAATCTTCGAAGCCATAGAATGAACGAACATGGAAGAAGAAGAAGAATGATAATTGTGCTCTCACTTTCAAGGCTCAAAAGAACAAAGATGTGTGGTATGTTGATAGCGGTTGCTCAATGCATATGACTGGAGATAGAAATAAATTTGTATTTCTGAAAGAGAAGAAGGATGGAACCGTGTCCTTTGGAAATGATGGATCTTCAAATGTTATAGGATCAGGTACTGTCACTCTCAGAAGAAAATATTCTCTAGCCAATAATGTTCTATTGGTTGAAAACATGAATCACAATCTGCTCAGTGTTGGACAAATGTGTGATCAAGGACACACAATACTATTCAACTCCACGAAATGTGAAATCAGGAAAGGCGTGTATGGTGAAATTGTGGCTACAGCAAGTCAAGCTCCAAACGACATATATGTTATGGATGAAGCAACTAAAGCATGTCTAATAGCTAAAGAGGATGATACAATAATTGGTAGCAATGATGATCGACTAAGTAAGAATTTTGCTACAAAGGTGCAAAGTGATTTCGAGATGTCTTTACTTGGTTGCAAATTGAGCATAGACGACTCATCTAAGGATGTGGATCAAAGGTTGTACAGATCTATGATTATTAGTCTTCTATATGTAACAGCCTCCCAACCAGATGTTATGCAAGCAGTTGGACAAGTAGCAAGATTCCAAGCAGCACCAAAAGAATCACATATTAAATATTCGCCAGCATTGGAATATCTTTGCCAGAATCTTGGGATTCTCCCAAGTTCTCATTAGATTTTCCTTTTTCAGAATATAAAGGGGGAGTGGAAGTGTGTACAGGTCTGCAGGACGGTTGTGTGTCAGCGCGAGTGGAAGTGTGTATAGGTCCGCAGGATGGTTGTGTTTCAGGGGGAGTTACCCTTTGCCATTGATGTCAAAGGGGGAGAGAATGTTGTAGGAAGAGGTGTCATGATCGCAGGGGGAGTACTTGTGTTGCCATCAATGCCAAAGGGGGAGATTGTTGATCAGCGGTTGTCATTGATGTCAACCCAAGCAGCACTAGGGGCTAACCCAATATTGCATGGGAATTTTGACCTACTAAATTAATATATTCTAGGTCATTAATAATGCTTTTGATGGTTTCCTTACTTCTACAGATGTTTCCGTTGATATATGGCACACCATGTAATTCTTCACGGTTTGAGAGATATTCATGTTTGAAGTTTGTACCCCCAGTTAGTGGGCTAAAACCCCATGGGGTTAGGGCATGGATCATTGAAAATTAATAATTAATATTTTTTTAAGCTCCTAAAATCCCTCCCACATTCACTTGTTTAAGCCCCTCTCAACTTAAGCATTTATATAAATTGTGATCCTCATTTCCTCCTTACGAAAGTGATTCGGCCATATAAAACAAGTCATCGTGGAATTTTCGCTCTAAATTTTTTTCTACGAAGGTTTAAAAGCTGAAATTTTTATGAGCTGAATCAAAAATCCTGAGGAAGCTGTAGTAAAAATTTTAGATCAAGTTGCACAATATTTTTGGAGATATGATCTGTGGAAGTCAGGGTTTTTGCAGGCTCCTGAAATTCATCTCAAAGAAGTGACCTCGGTAAAATCGTCATAATAACTCTCTCTCGAGTATCGGATTGGAATTCCATCAAAAGTGCGTAGTACATCTCCGTATTTTTCTCTACCACTTCAGAGCTAAATGAAGAAAATGCTGACACGTGGCATGCTACAAAAGGTGTGCTCGCTAAACAATTCATAATTAGGGTAGTGTGAGAAATTGGGTGGCAATCTCTTGATTTAATCCAAATTGGGTCAGACCTATGGCAGTGGCAATGGAAAGACGACTCACAGACTACTATAGGACTGAAAATCAGATATTGAAGATCTAAAATAATGACAACTTGATTCAGTCATTGAGCCCTAGAAGCAAAAAGCTAGACTGGGTGTTGTCAAGGGTTGGTAAAGGGGACCTCAGATTTTCTCAGTTATAAAAGAAAAGAAAGGTGCAGCAGAGGGTGGGTAGCAATAGGAAAAGAGTAGAAACCAAGGTGCATAACAACAGCAAGAAGTTCATCATATGAAGTCTTCAAGTGGGCAACATTGCATACAATCATTGTAAAGGTATCATTGTACTAAGTCATTGTAAATACATTATTGTAAAAATTGTACTAGTGTCTATCTACCAAGGATTGAAGAGGCAGTGTTGGGAGGTCTAGGATCATCATTAGGTGGTTGTGTCAAATTTGGGGTTATGGTATAGTATATCTTCTTCTTCTACATCATTCTATATCATTGTAAAGTGGACCATTTTCCCTGGTACGGGAGTCCATTCTTCTTTTATTCTTCTATAGGGTGGTAGGGTGGTGCTAGGGTGAGTTGTAGCTCACTGGGTGTTGGGGCATCCGCTAGTGACTATCAAGAATCTCTGCATTGAGCTACCATCCGTTGGGAGCCGGAAAAGAATACTTTTCAGATTCTAGAAGTTGGAGCTTTATTTTCAATTGGAGTTGAAAAGAATTATTAGAAAAGCATTAGGTGGTTTTTGTCCTGAGGGGTTTCCACCTAAAAATTTTACAGCATTTGTGTTCCCTCTTGGTTTGCTACTATATTTGTACAAAACACCTGATAATAATTGAATATTAAATAATTATTTAATTGAAAGGAATACTAATTCATCCCCCCCGTATCAGTATTTCCAACAATTGGTATCAGAGCTTGGTTCCTCCAATAGCAGTTTAACAGCTCGAAGGAGGTGATGGAGCATACCAAAAATGGTGTACCTCTATTAAATGAAAATAATTATACACTCTGGAAAGGAAGAATGGAGGTTGATCTCTTGGTGCAAGGTTAAAAATTATGGGACACTGTTCAAAATGGATTTACATCAACCGCGGATGAACAAGGTAAGAAGAATTTGGTAGATGATGCAAAAGAAAAAGAATATTATTATCGCTGGACTTATTGAATCTGCTTATCATAAGGTTTTGGGTTGTAAAACCGCTTAGAAATGGCGGGACAAGCTTGAGAATATATGCAGTGACTCAAATGTCAAAGGTCAGCTAGCAAAGTCATCAAATCTATAGAGAAGAATTTGAGCAACTCATAATGAAAGAAGATTGCAACATTGCTACATACTTCGAATACATTAATGAAATAACCAATACTCCGGAAGGATTGGGAGAGCCAGTTGATGAGAACACTATTATACGGAAGATTCTTAGAACGTTAACAGGGAGATTTAACCCAAAGTTATCGGTCTTAGAATACAGTACAAATATGGACAAACTCGGAAAAGAGGAATTACATGGAGTTCTCATAGCATATGAAATGAGACTTGATGAAGAAGAGGGTACCTCACATCTAGAAACTGCATTCATTGCATATAAAATAACCAATAAGGATAAACAACCTTCAATTGAAAAGACATGCACCTGTAAGTGTGAAGAAAAGGAGATGATGAAGAAGGTCTTTCAGATGAAGAATATGCTTACTTCACAAGAAAACTAAAAAATGGTAAGGGACAATTCAAAGGTAAACTTCCATTGATATGTTCCAGTCGTAATGAGCTGGGGCATTTTGTAGCAAAATGTCCAAACAAAAGTAATGGCAACTCAAAAGGAAAGAAAGGCTTTAAGAAATTCAACAAGCAAGGATCCGAAAGGAACTTTCTCTCTAAAGAAGATAGCTCATCATCCCATGAAGACAATGACAGTGAAGAAGAAGAAGCCAATGAGAGAGTATTGTTTATGGCCAAGCACAATAAACCCAAGCACAATAAGCAAGAGGTATCAAGCAACGAAGAAGAAGGATGGACCATAGACGAATTTTATGAGGAAGCAATCAAGCTTATAAAAGATCTTAAGGCGGAGAAGATCCATTCCAAAACTCTTGAAGAACAAGTTCAAGGTCTCAAAATTGAAGTTGAAAAACACAAATGCATTGAAGAGTCACTTCAAAAGAAGTTGGAAGAAAGCAACCAAGAAAGGGAAGAATTAGAAGCCGAAGTAATCTCACTGCATGAGGAAGTGAAGAAAGGAAAAGCTATCCAAAACTATGCCAACGACTCAAGGGCATTTGAAGAACTCATCAACAATCAATCATCTTACAATGACAAAACTGGCATCGGTTACAAAGAAGAAGAAGCAGGACCTTCTACAAAAAAGTACAATGAACCTATGAAATCTGACATGCATGTAGACTTCATTGGACAAGATTCGCAAGAACAGCCTTGGAAGACAGTTCCTCGACGAACATTTCCATCCAGGTACCAAAATATTTTTTATGGCTACTGTTATTCATGTGGAAAATTTGGTCATAAAGCTGTATAATGTCGCATGTACCCTAGGAACGAATACAATTCTAGGAGATCTGTCAAATATGAACCTCCCAGGGCTCAGCAAAGCATCAATAGATTTGAACATTTAAGAAATAATATTGAATGTTACAAATGTCAAAACTTTGGACACATAGCCAAAGACTGCAGACTTGAAAATCCTCTAGAAGAATCTTCGAAGCCACAGAATGAAAAAACATGGAAGAAGAAGAAGAATGATAATTGTGCTCTCACTCTCAAGGCTCAAAAGAACAAAGATGTGTGGTATGTTGATAGTGGTTTCTCAATACATATGACTAGAGATAGAAATAAATTTGTATCTCTGAAAGAGAATAAGGATGGAACCGTGTCCTTTGGAAATGATGGATCTTCAAATGTTATAGGATCAGGTATTGTCACTCTCGGAAGCAAATATTCTCTAGCCAATAATGTTCTACATGTTGAAAACATGAATCAAAATCTGCTTAGTGTTGGACAAATGTGTGATTGAGGACACACAATACTATTCAACTCCATGAAATGTGAAATCAGGAAAGGTGTGTATGGTGAAATTTTGGCTACAGCAAGTTGATCTCCAAATGACATATATGTTCTGGATGAAGCAACTAAAGCATGTCTAATAGCTAAAGATGATGATACAATAATTGGTACCAATGATGGTTGACTAAGTAAGAATTTTGCTACAAAGGTGCAAAGTGATTTCTAGATGTCTTTACTTGGTTGCAAATTGAACATAGACGACTCATCTAAGGATGTGGATCAAAGCTTGTATAGATATATGATTAGTAGTCTTCTATATGTAACAGCCTCCTGACCAGATGTTATGCAAGCAGCTGGACAAGTATCAAGATTCCAAGCAGCACCAAAAGAATCACATATTAAATATTCGCCAGCATTGAAATATCTTTTCCAGAAGCTTGGGATTCTCCCAAGTTCTCATTAGATTTTCCTTTTTCAGAATATAAAGGGGGACTGGAAGTGTATACAGGTCTGCAATATGGTTGTGTGTCAGCGCGAGTGGAAGTGTGTACAGGTCCGCAAGATGGCTGTGTTTCAGGGGGAGTCACCCTTTGCCATTGATGTCAAAGGGGGAGAGAATGTTGTAGGAAGAGGTGTCATGATTGCAGGGGGAGTACTTGTGTTTCCATCAATGCCAAAGGGGGAGATTTTTGATCAACGGTTGTCATTGATGTCAACCCAAGCAGCACTAGGGGCTAACCCAATATTGCATGGGAATTTTTCCCTACCAAATGAATACATTCTAGGTCAATAATGATTTTTATGGTTTCTACTTGTCGAGATGTTTCCGTTGATATATGGCACGCCATGTAATTCTTCACGGTTTGAGAGATATTCATGTTTGAAGTTTGTACCCCCAGTTAGTGGGCTAAAACCCCATGGGGTTGGGGCATGGGTCATTGAAAAGTCATAATTAATATTTTTTAAGCTCCTAAGATCCCTCCCACGTTCACTTGTTGAAGCCCCTCTAAACTTAAGCATTCATATAAATTTTGATCTTCATTTCCTCCTTATGTAAGGGATTTTAATGCTCCTAAGGGTGAGTTGTAGCTCATTGGGTGTTGGGGAATCTGTTCAGTGACTACTAAAGAATCTCGGGCATTGGAGCATCCATCCAGTGGGAGCTAGAGAAGAATGCTTTTCTAGATTCTAGGAAGTTGGAGCTTTATTTTCAATTGGTGTTGAAAATAATTATTAGAAAAGCATTAGGTGGTTTTTGTCCCGGAGTGGGTTTCCACCTTAAAAACTTTGTGCATTTGTGTTCCTCTTGTTTGCTGCTATATTTGTACAAACACTAATAATAATTGAAGATTAAATAATTCTCTAATTGATTCAACCCCCCTCTCAGTATTTCCAACAATGTACAATCATGAATAATACATATCACCTTATAGCTTAGGTTTTATTAGACAAAACCTAATGTCATTTTATCTATCATGACCTGATCAATTACAAATTAGAGCATGTGAATAAATGATCTGAAGTTGAACAATCAAGAAAATCTCCTGATTACCATCCAATAATGTAAAATGTTAACAGGCGAGAGAGAAACCACCAATAATGACAATGGTTCTCAAGGTACCAACAGTATAATCCACAAGAAGAGAATAAGGATCTATTGCCGAAATTTTTTAGAATCACTTGATCGAAGGCCAATGATACAATCCTATCGTTGAATTCGAAAAACCTTCCATTAGGGCATGCAGACTCTCAGGTACTGACAAGGGGATCTCTAGATCAAATTCTCGGATAATGTGCTAAAGTCGACAAGAAGCAATCCTTTGAAGGAGGGCCATAATGTATCCCGCATCATTAACACAACATGAAGGAAATAATATGGTAATGAGAGTGATCAGAGAACTAGGAGATGAATAAGAAGAAAAAGGAACTTCTCTTGAACATATCAGAGACACGACTCTAGATTTGACAGTATTTGACTCAAATGGGATCAAATGTCATGTTGGATAAAATTGATGATGACATAAGAGGTAAAAAATATTTCCCAAACCCATGGAGGCAATGTGATGAATGAAGGATATCCCCAACCCAACACGAAATAGAGGATGTGTCATGTTTAAGAGATACATACTGCCAACACAACTGATTAATGCTTTCCATTTTCCCCCACCATTTCTGGCGAGTACCCAAATTATTTTTGTATACAAGCTTGAAGGGGATAACATATGCTTATTATATAAGTTTTTCCTTTGGAAAAATCCATCCTAGTACATTTTACGAGCCATAGGAAGGAGGAACTCGATGTCATCATGCTGAAGGATCCAATGTCATTTAAATTTTAACAAGCTCGACAAAAGTGAAACTCAGCGTCTTTTCATATTTAGAGAGTTTGAAATGAGGTGAAAAGAAAACTCCAAATGGCCCTTTTCGTAAATAGTCCCTCATACCCGAAAAGGTAGAAAAAAAAGTGTGAGAAAACCTCTTAGTCAGGATTGACTAAGATATTCCTTTTTTATAAATAGTTTATCCTAGCCCAAAAAAAGGGGTAAACTTATACTGGGTAAATGACATTTTTTTCATTTTAACGAACTCAAAAAGATAAGAACTTGAAAATATTTTCATGTTTAGAGAGTGAAAATAGAGTTGAAAGATGACTCCTCCTAGAGGAACGAGCGGTATAAAGGATAACAACTAGTTCCAGTTCTGGTGGAACTACTTAGAAAAGCAAAGGTTGTGAGGTTGCCTAACAAAACCACTCATTACAGTGGTTCCTCAAGAATGGGTAAAACAATCAAGTGAAGGCGTATGATAAGTCAGGAAGATGGTGATGATGGAATGAGAAAACCTAGGTTGATCTGGAAAAATAGGCTGATAAAATGGAAATCACAAGGGGTAAAATGAAAATGGTTTCATTTTTATGCAAGCTTGATAACATGGGAAACTCAGCTTGGGATTGGTTTCACTTTTGCACAAGCTTGAAACAAAGATAAAATATTCTTGACAAAATTTGGCATGCCTCACATGGTGACTCAGTTCGAGGTACATGCCCCCCAAGCTTCAGTGGATTCACCAGAGTAGATTGCTAGTTACTGACAGGTGGATGGAGTGAAGATTCAATGAAAGACTCGAATGAGATTCTACGAGATCTGCTCAAAGACTCGAGTTAAAAAGGGAACTTGTTTCATTTTCTTAACGAGGTTGACACAATAAAAGAACTATCCTCGTGAAGAGCTTCTTTCATTTTTTAAGGAGCTTGACACAAGAAAATGAACTATGCTCCGAAGACCTAATCAAGACATATGAAAATTCATGGCATCCAAGACGTTTTCATCTGATGGGAGAACAACATCTCGAAAATCGCGGTCTAATGCCTCCATTACACAAGATACAACGACATTATCACTGGATGTGGTCGATGAAGAAGTGGCCACATAATTAACCTGTGGAGGGGAAGATGCCGCTAGTAGGTAAGGAGCAGAAAGGGACGATGGTAGAACATATTTCACATTAGTACTAAAGAATTAAATCTGAACAATGGTCATGATCCAACCTTCATATGAAAAGAAAATCACGCAAAAGAGGGATGAGACAAGCACTCCCATGGCATAAGCATAGTCTTGCCCTAGGATTAAGTTAAAATCTAAGGTGCCTTGGACAATCATCACATCTACATAGACAATATTCCCCCCCTAAAGTGATAGGTAGGTTCAGAAGGATCCCTAACAATTGACTAGTTCCTCTTTTAAATGCCAATAGATTTTAGGTAATAGGCACAAGTTGTGGGGAGCCAAAATATTTCCATGTAGTTGAGAACATAATATTAACTGAAGCGCCTTCATCTATAATTGTACCTAGTACGACCATATTACAGGCCTGCACAGTGATCTCAAACAGCACGTAAGAAGGAATACGTTATCCCACGAATTGAATCCAATTAAAGGAAGCGAGCAAACTACATAGAGGGGGTGCCATAGTGATGCAAGGGCATTTGAGCCAATTTGAATTCAAATTCGAATCTGGGGCTGAAGAGACGGGTATGAGAACAGTCACACAAAATTGCGGCAAATTTGTTAAAAACTGATGCTGAAATTTCTGTAACCAGTGAAGAATTAATGATCTTCCATGTGCGTGAGTAGAAGGCTAAGAGTTTTCTTTGAGCAATTCGGAGAGACTTTGTGGATCTCAACCGATTCTTTGTAATTTCTATATAATAGTGAATCTGAAATGTGTGAGGGGAGAGCAAGCACAATGTAACAGTGTGAGGATTTGTGCTGAGGCTGAAATGCCTTAGAGTATCTGTAATGTTTGTATATAATGAAATTGTTGTTTATTTGGACTTTCTGTGTCTAAGTATGGTTTATTTTAGATTTAGATTTACGGTTTTAATTTTGTGCTAAGACTCCATGATCGACTATCGATCCCTGTAAGGATCAATGGTGATCTAATGCAACATTTTCAAAGCATGATAATGGTTGCAGACTCGGCGGATTATATGTCTTTAAGCCAATGTGTAACTCAGGATAGTATTGAATCTGAATTCCATTGTGAAATCAATTCAATCGATGTATTATTGCTGGGTTATAAACAGTAGAAAGGGTTGTGATACATATGCTTGCCGTATTTGAACGCATTTAAATATTAGTCTTTGGGTGATGAATGGCTATCGTATTTATTTTGTGAGAAGAGCTCCATAAATCAAATGTGTTTTCAACTTTTTAAATGGGCAAAGTAAACAGTGCTTGTATCTGATGATTGAATACCATTGAACCGCGTTATGAATTGAAGGCATGATAACAAGTGTGAAAATCATCGTTTGCTGAGAATGATATCAGTTGAGGTCAAATGTTGTTGTTTGAATTGATGTCGAAGAATTGTAATTCTAATTCCAACTTCAATGCAAAGCTTTAAAATTGCAATCAAATTTCATTGGTTGAATTGCTATCAAGGTCGATCGGTCCTTCAGGACGATGGTAATAAGTTTGAAGGAATGCGTTTAACTGCAGAGCAAAACCTGCGTTGAACGTTTTGAATTCTAGTTGGGTTTAAGCCTAAAGGCAACCAACGTTTTTTGGTTGGGATTATAGAACTTAATTATTGGTTCCATAGGTAAATTTTTATATATGTATAAGAATCAAAGTGGCGAAATGGTAGCAGAGTGGGATCATAACCCACAGGTCCCAAGATCGAAGTATCGGGTTTATGAATCTGTATTTTGATACAATTTGAGTTTGAAGGTTCATTTATAAATATGAAACGGGAACCTACTTATGGTGGGTTGCCCGTCATAAAGTGGTATCAAAGTGGGAAATGATTTCCTGCAAAGAAGAAGTTTGTGTACAAAGGAAGAAGAGGTATAGTTTTGTGAAAATTTGTAAGCTTGTGATTTTCTTTTATATTGTGAAGGTAGCAGCAGAGGAAGGTGAGAAGATTGTAGCAACCTAGAGCATGTGTGCTCAATGGTTCCATAGGAGCGAACCAAAAAGATGCCGAAATACTGAGCTCAGGAGAGAAGCTTGGTGAGGTATTTGGTAGTAGTGAGGACTTGCTATTGCAGAGGTTTTTTTGCAGCTCACAGAGAAAAATTTCATAAAGGATGCGGGTGAGAATTGTTCAAGCATGCTGTTACAGGAAGATCACAAGGAGCAGTCCACAGATGACGTGGGTATAATTGCTGACAGTTAGAGAAGACAAATGACCTAGAGGTCATAATTTTTTTATGCCTTGGGAGTCTGATGCAGGGGAATCTGAGCCGATTTGAATTCAAATTCGAATCTGGAGCTGAAGAGATGGGTATGCAAATAGTCACACAAAATTGGGGCAAATTTGTTAAAAAATAATGCTAAAATTTCTATAACCGATGAAGAATTAATGATTTGCCATGTGCACGAGTAGAAGACTAAGAGTTTTCTTTGAGCGATTCAGAGAGATTTTGTGGATGTCAACCGATTCTTTGTAATTTCTATATAATAGTGTATCTGAAGTGTGTGAGGGGAGAGTGAGCACAATGTAATAGTGTGAGGATTTGTGCTGAGGCTGAAATGCCTTAGAGTATCTTTAATGTTTGTATATAATAAAATTTCTGGTTATTTGGACTTTCTGTGTCTAAGTATGGTTTATTTTAGATTTAGATTTACGGTTTTAATTTTGTGCTAAGACTCCATGATCAACCATCGATCCCTGCAAGGATCGATGGCGATCTAATGCAACATTTTCAAAGCGTGTTAATGGTTGTAGACTTGGTGGATTATATGTCTTTAAGCCACTGTGTAACTCATGATAGTATTGAATCTGAATTCGATTGTGAAATTGATTGAATCAATGTATGATTGATGGGTTATAAACAGTAGAAACGGTTGTGATACATATTATTGTTGTATTTGAATGCATTTAAATATTATTCTTTGGGTGATGAATGGCTATCGTATTTATTTTGTGAGAAGAGCTCCATAAATCAAATGCGTTTTCAGCTTTTTAAATGGGCAAAGTAAACAGTGCTTGTATCTGATGATTGAATACCATTGAACCGCGTTATGAATTGAAGGCATGATAACAAGTGTGAAAAGCATCGTTTGCTATGAAAGATATCAGTTGAGGTCAAATGCTGTTGTTTGAATTGATGTCGGAGAATTGTAATTATAATTCCAACTTCAATGCAAAGCTTTAAAATTGCAATCTAATTTCGTTGGTTGGATTGCTACCAAGGTCGATCGGTCCTTCAGGACGATGGTGACAAGTTTGAAGGAACACATTTAACTGCAGATCAAATCATGTGTTTAACGTTTTGAATTCCGGTTGGGTTTAAGCATAAAGGAAACCAATTTTTGTTGGTTGGGATTATAGAACTTAATTATTGGTTCCATAGGTAAATTTTTATATATGTGTAAGCATCAGAGTGACGAAATGGAAGAAAAGTGGGATCATAACCCACAGGTCCCAATATCGAAGTATCGGGTTTATGAATCTGTATTCTCATACAATTTGAGTTTGCAGGTTCATTTAGAAAAATTAAAGGGGAACCTGCTTATGGTAGGTTTCTTGTCATCACATAGGAATAAGAGGATTTTCCCCTTATGTTACAGGAGCGGAAAGACCATCCTGCTAAACTCTGGGAATCAAAGAATGAGGATCACTTTCTTGGACTATGGCAACGGGAATCGAAGGATCACCCTCCTAGATCATAGAAACGGGAGGATTTCCCTCTAGTCTCGGGGGAGAAGAGGAAACACAGAGATCCTGACTGGGATGAGGCTGAATCGCGATAGAAAATACCTGATTAATTGTAGTTTGAATCAGGTCAAACTTTTCCTCAACCAATGACTGGTCAGAAATGGACTCAAGAGACTCACTTTCAGAGAGCGCGGGATTGACCAGAGACTAATCCTGATCAATGGGTTGATCAACTATCAGAGGACTTGAAGAAAAATTCTGGTAACGAATGAGAAGACAAGACTCAGAATCTGAAAGGATATCCAATATTATAGAAGCTTTGTCCATATAAGGACAGAGGTGGATGGGATGGTCCCCTTCACACAAACTACAGGAAAATTTGATTTTACCCTGTTTCTTATGAGTATTATTATCTATAGCTAGAGGCTCATCATCAATATGAAGCCTAGAGGTTGATGACGAAGGATGAAGCGGGCCAACAAACCACACTTCTAACACCTTGGGAATACTAAGGAAATCATGAAGAATATGGTCACCCTCACATAGCTTGCAATGGAATTTGAATTTACTGGATGTAAAGAGAGGCTTCTCAACGTTAGGTGCATGGGTAGACACAATTCTTGGTTTCCCCCTAGCTTATTTTCCTTATTCTCTTCGACTTCTTCTTCTTCTTCTTCTTAGCCACCTGGTTACTAGAATCTAGACTTTCACTAGGCGAAGAGGAAGAAAAAGGTGAAGAAGTGGGCAAAGAGGGCAAGGGGTCAACCTTAAGATCAACATGGGGTTGGCATGGTTCAGGCAGAGGAGAAATCGGTTGAGAAACAGTTGGTATATTTGAAACCACAGGGGTTGACAATAACCAAATGAGCAGACCAATGGTTAATCTTGGGAGGGACAACGTTTCCATATATGGGGCACCAATATTTACGAATGAAGGAAAAAAACCATGATTCCCATCTGAGGGGACACCTGGGTTGATGAAATAAGGAGCAGTTTCCATTGATCTCAATCTAATATGAGCACGGGTAAAATGTTATCGAGGGCAGCTAATTTTAAGACATTGAAACAAAAAATTTCCTTTTCATGTTTTAAGAGTCGAGAAAATTTTTTCTAGCAAATTTGGATTTAATGAGCTCAAAAGGACAATGAATCGATAATATTTTCAAATTTAAAGAGTCATTAAAGGTAAAAAATGACTACTCAGGGTATTCTAGGCATAAAGGCTTACCAGGTAAATGTGAACTGCAATATACACCTTGGTGATAAAATGAAAGAGAAATGACCAAGGACTTGACATACGGCAACCAATCTCCCTGAATAATGTCTTCGGTGTATCACGGTTACAATGCAATAGACTCGACTTCTTATGGATAAAGGATTTCAACCTATAGGGATCCCCCATTATATACACGATAGTACGGGGAGCACAAGTTCGTGCTAGCGCTGACTGATGTAAGATTGTCATGAACGATGGCTGATAGGTTTTATAATGTCAGAACACGTCAGTTTCCTAGAACACACTAAATGTAAGCGTTAAGTTTCAATGCTTCCTTAGATTGATTGAATAAATTTTATGGTTGATCTTGAATTATGTCTCGGTTTCAAAGCCCTACCAATGTCATCTGAATCCTCTAAAATTCAGCTAAATGAGAAAATATCCATTCATTTCGATGAATATTATGCTAATGAGGGAGAGAGAATACTCACACAATCAATGTAGAAACAAAACAAATGCATGAAATGATACTTATTTTTCTCTTCAAGTGAAAAATTTTAAAGCGAAACAAAAATTTTACATTTTTCTTCCTTTCACTACATGCACTAAGAAGTGAATCGAAATGAAATTTCCATCTTCATAAAGTGAAATGAAACAAAAAATATATTTTTATTTTCCTTATAAGCAAAATTTGAAATGCAGAATGTGAATTAATCAACAATGCTTTGAGTACCAATGATATATCTCAAACAAGCATACAAGAGGAAAAATATTACAAAAATAAAAGAGAGATGTGAATCATTTTATTCAAAACAAAGCACTCTTCATTCACACATTTAGAAATCACTCATAGAAAACAAACATCAGTTGGAACACAATCAACTGTAGTCTATGCTTGATGGCAAATAGAAACCCAAATGCATTCAAAATTGGCACTTGAAACAATATTATCTGAGAGAATCGACTGAGAAACGAAAACCAATCAAACACTAAGCCTGAAAGAAATGAAAAGACTTGATTCGATGAAGATTCTAGAGGTTAGAAAAGAAAGAAACCACTCGGATAGCCTGAGGACACCTAGAAACCCTAGGATGATAAGGATGCAATCAACTTTGTAAGAGAGACAACCAAAAGAATAAAAACTTGAACCAGGAATGTGGTTGAAAAGAGAGGGAATAGAGCTAATAAAACAAGCATAAGCATCCAGAAGGATAAGACTCACTGGATGATTAAAAGAAGGAAAACGCTAAAAAGGCATACACAGGAATCGCCAAAACTGTCTAGGAAGCAACCCACACTGGAAAGGTAGAAGCATGACTATGTAAAATGAAGAACAATCAGAAGCCTACTTTCCTATATTGTAAATACATACAGATTGTGAATAGATCACCTAGCTCAATCTGACACTAATTCATGTTTGGATCCCTTGGTCCTTCTCATTCCATGGTCAGATCTTTGTCGTTATCGACACTTAATTATCTGCACAAAGGACCAAAATGATAGCAAATGTGAAATCATAACGTATATAATGCATATACAACCTACTTAGTTGATCAAGTAAAAATAATAATCTTGTCACATGTTAAGACAAGAATGGAAAGCACGAAACCAATCATATTATATTAAAATAGACAGGGGGAGTTACAACTTATGCCTTAATGTCACAGCTCTCCTTCGACTAGTCCTCATCTAGGCACGTCTCCAAATCTCTCTTTCAACTTCATATGAGGGTAGAAGGTCTCAACTCTCGCTCATCATCTATAGCAACAAAAAGTCTCTCTACTATTCTACTATCTTTGTTCTAACTAGCAAAGCTATGGGATATTTCCCATTATATAACAAAAAGAGGAGGGAGAATGGATCCACTTTAGGTGGGGAAATGGGTTATCCCTTTGGGTTGTTCCACTTTTGTAGGAACACAGAGGCCAATGGGAGAAACTCAGCTCTATCCTCAGGAACAAACAACTAGGTCTCTACCACGAAGCTTCCATATCTCTAAGCTTCACTTTGATTTTTAAAAAAATTCCCAGAAGGGAATCAATGTGAGTATTATCTTCATTCCAGCTCGATCGGTGCAACCCTAGACCAAAAGTTGGCCATTGGCATGATCAAGACATGGAGAGGGTGTGCCACTCCATATAACTAAGTTTACCAAGAGTTGTTCCAGGGATGGCCAACAAAGACTTTGTTCATTGTACTAAAGAGGACATGAAGGCATATTTCCATGATGGAAAACATGCATAGGGGTCACTGTTAAGGGTCTCTAGGATCAGGAATGGGGAGTACAAGTACAATGAAAAATTGATGTGTAACAATTGGCATATGGATTATGGTAAATATATTTTCTTTAGTGTTTTTTACAATGAAATTACATTAATTTAAATAAAGAACGATTGTAGAGTAAGTCAACGTGTCAAGTTTGAATTGTGTCATTTTTATAAAATTTTATCCAAAAATAACTCCAATGTATTTTAGTGTATGTATTCATGTGTTACCTCAACATTAGTTAACCGTGGAATTTCTCTTTAATTTAGACATTGTTATAATTTTTTACTTGGATTCTTTCTTATAAGTTACACATTATTGATTCTTGAGACATTATGAGTTATTAATTTAAATTATATAATTTATAAATGTATTCATTTTGTGTGTGTGTGTGTGTGTGTGTGTATTATGTTTATTACTATATTATATTCTAGTTTTAATCACCATAAGCATTGTGTTTGGTATATTTGCTAATGTTTTCCCTTAAATCAAGTTCAAGTCTTTATTTAATGCATTTTTTCTCTTCTATAGTTTTATTTTTTCTCTATATTTGTAATATATAGAGTTATAGTTTGATGGATTTGATTGAATAAGATTCATTAATTTACTGCTATATTTTAATAATTGATGTGAAAGTGTTATGGTCCATAGGACTTTTATGTTATGAATGGATTGAAAAAATAGTGAAATTTTTAATTTATAGAATGGATTTAAAAAATGGTTAACGAAATCAACCCTCCTATAGGGAAAAGGTCAGCCACCTACCATTTAATTTGGTTTCTATAGTGCAATTGATTAAATTATATTCCCCTCTTCCAAATTTGTAGGCTTTAATTATGCCTGTGGATGATTAGTGTTGCAGAGTGAAAATTGATGAGAAATTCGACTGCATTAATCAGTAGATGTAATGACTTGGAGACTAATAGGGTTATATATGTTGAATGAATGTTAATCATGTATTGGGAAATATATTTGCACTCCACATTGAACAAGATAGACATTGGTGGTCTAGTGCCCTCCATGCTATCTATTTTTATCATACTAGTTTTGAATACAAACTTAAATCTCAAATTTGAATTTATTTATATACTCTCATTTGTCATGTGTTTAGCTAAGTAATAATTTTATTTATTTTCCATATTTTTTAAAGATAATTCAAATATGAGCATGACTATCATGTGTTGAAACAGTTTTCTATAATAATTTCTTGTGGTGAATTGTAAAGTAGTTGAAATGGATGATTTTAAATTAGGGATTTATTTATTTATTTTTACAATGGAGAATCAGTAATTTGTTAAAGTAACTTGGGAAAGGATCAGTATGAAGCATATCACTAACAACCCACCAGCCATATATAGTAGAAAGTTGTAGCTTAGCAACGACAGAGACAGAGATGAAGACCATAGTCCTTATAGCTTTACTATGGATGGAAATAGTCCCTCATAGTGGAATTTGAAACCAATTGGTAGGCTAACATTCCAATTAGAGAACCACTTAGCCATAGTCCCCCATAGTGGAATTTGAAACCAAGTGGCAGGATGCCATTCCAATTAGAGAGCCACATAGTGTTGACTGAAAAACCGAAAGGACAAAGACAAGTTGAAATTCCACCTATATCTTTCTCTCCTCAATGATAACAAGGTGTTTGGAGAATTAATAAGGGTAACAGAAAGGAATTTAAGTTTGCATTAGAAGCATTTTAAATTTGCATTAGATTGCATTTTGGATGGATTCACATGCTAAGATCTTGTTTAATTTAAATTAGATTGATAGTAATTTAAATTAGATTGATGATAATAGAGTATAATTTATTTTATTTTTTTTGAAATTTTCATCATTGGAGTATTTTTATATATTATTTTAGTAAATTAAATGATTTTTCATTATATATTAAGAAAAATGATTGTTAAATTTGTTGGTTTGAAAATTTTAAATTTAATTATATAAAGTAATTTTTTATGGAAATTTGAAATTATTATTAAGACATAATGGCTTAAGAGAGGAACCACCAAGTAAATGTATCTAATGAATCAACAACAACCAATCTAAAAACCAATTAAATCCATGGAGATGAAATTACCTAGGTTGATTGAAATTGAGGAAACAACATCAAAGCATAAAAATAACCCTAAGAATGAACCACTCAAGATGGAAATTCAATGCATATGTTTGAAAATCATTTTTCCAATCAAAATACCATGTTCTCCATCTATGCAAATAAAACTAAAGAATAGAGAGAATTAGTGATCATGATCAAAACATACCATTTTGCCTTACTTTCAAATGCACTAAACGACTTTCAACATTTAAAAAAAATCTAGATAGAGATCCATATAAATATTTATATAAGACTTTTCATATTCAATGATTTAGTTTTTCAAAACGATGTATTCCTACATATTATGTTCTTTCTATTCCTTAAATATACCTTTAAAGGAAATTACTAATATATATAGAGTCTGAAATTATAACCCAAGCATATATCCAACCATAGTTGTAACCATATATAAATGTGAGATATTGAATACTGTTAACAAACAAATATATCATTTCTTATATGTTGAAAGTGATATACAATATAACCAATATATATAAAAACTTTGGTTATAACCTAATGACATTGTATAGATAAACGTGCATATTTGTTATAAAAAATTGTTAAACTTGTGGAGGTTTATATTATAGTAATATGTTATAAACAAGTGTTACATAGTAGCTATTATTTTCTGCCTAGCTTAGAGATAATTCAATTATGTGCAGAATGAACATTATATACTCTCCAAAAAAGTGTTAAGTAATTCGGAGCATAGGATGATCTTAGTTCGATTGAACTAATTTTAATGCCAATATTACATCAATTTATTTTTAATTAAATTATTAAAATTATTTTTCAACTTCTAAGATTCATTTACAACTTTTCCTAAATTGTAAAATTAAATAATAAAATTATTATATTAAAGATAATATAAAATAAACTAGAAAGGGAACCAATGAGCTCTACAACACCTCTCGCCATGACCTAGGGTTTTCTGAGCCCTTGGGCCTGTAGCCGCCTTGCCCAATATTATTCCCGTTAGACGTAGCGCTTACCACCTGCACGGGCTCAACAGGGCTCTCCATGGCAGATCATCATGGGGGGACTATGGACCCCCCTTCCTCTAGCCCTCCATTCACCAATGTGGTGACAGAATCTGATAGAGCAGGTCAGAAAAATTATTCCATGCACTCAAGCCTTAGAGGGAAACCCCCAGTAAAGAAATCCCATCCTGAAGATGTAGCAGCAGAAGCTATAGTCACCTCTTCCACCTGTATTCCCAAATCTGCATAGCGCCTAAAGGTTGAACTTCTCACACACTAAATCAATGAAAAAATCCAATACATGAAGGATCATGCTTTGATCGACAATTTTATGGGATTCTGGCCAATTGAAATAGCCCTCCTCGACTGAATCACTACCAAATGAAAACCCAAAGGACATATTTACCTAAAACTAGGTTCAAAGGGCTTCTTCAACATCATTTTTACATGCACCGAAGAGAAGAACAAAATCATGGATGAAGGCCCATACTTCTTCAACTTGGTAGGCCTTTTCCTCTTAAATTGGGTTGAGTGCTTCAATCGTGACAAGGAAGACTTCAGCTAGGCTTCAGTGTGGGTTTGTATCTACTCCCTACCTCAAGACTACTAGGATGAAAAAACCCTGAAATAAATTGGAAGTACATTGGTAGAATTCATCAAAATAGAAAATGAGACAATAATCAACAAGCATACATCCTACGCAAGGATCTGCGTCTACATGTACATAGCCAAATATATCCTTGATGAGGTAATTCTTCTCCATGATGATTTTGAATGGATTCAAATTGTAGATTATGAAAATGTACAAGGAATCAGCAACGAAAGATTCATAAGGATTCACAAAATTCACTAGCAAAAGAAGGCATACCAGGAAGTCACATAATGCGCCCACCACCAAAGCTCCCAAAACCATAAACAACTTTGAAACTCTGGCCAACCTGAACATGGAAACCTAGGAAATCTCCAACACCTCAGATATGCTTATGCAGGAAAAACTACAACCACAAGTGAATCCAGTAAGCATGCAAATGAAGGAACCACCGAAGAAAGCTCAGATCCAGCCTTCTCCCTAGGATAACTTGGGTAAATGAAAAGGCTCGACCTTAGATCAACCAACATCGATGGAGGAGGAAACATAAATTATAGATTAGAGAAATCTGGACATCCAAGGACTGGAAGATGCATGCAAACAGAAAGACTATCAATCAATCCCCAACCAATAGTTCCAACAACTGGAGGAATTCTTCTACCAGGCCCAAAAACTTCCCATTATAGGCATTCAAGGTGGAACACTACACAACACCAAGCACATTCTGAAATAATCAAGGAAAAGGGGAAGAAAAACAGATCTACAATGACTAGTCATCTTGGGAGAAGAACTAGTAGGATCTAACAGATATCCAAAGCTTACCAGATTCTACTACATTATTCAAGTTCCCAATGAAGCTCATCTCCTAGAACATAAGAGGGATAAATAGTCCCTTTAAGCACCGACTAATTAAGAAGAGAATAAATGAAGAAAACCCCATAATTTTCTTCCTGCACGAAACTAAATGTCCTAGCACTACTCTAGACAAAATCCTCACCAAGTTGTGGAGAGACTATCAAATGGTAACTGTCGATGCTCATGGAGCCTTGGGAGGGCTAGCAATAATATGGAATCTGCAACTAATAATTCTTGAGAACTTTCATGCTACCTGCAATTTAATTCAAGAATATTCCCATCTTCTGGGCACAAATATTCATGGTCTACTCACAAATTTATATTTTCCTCAAGCAACCACTTCCAAAATAGACTTGTTGAACTCTATTGAATCCCTCAATCTTCAACACACCCTCCCTCTGTGGGTGTTCGAAGGAGACTTCAATATGATTACAAGCATGCAGGAAAATAAAGGGGGAAGGACAAATATTGACAGTGACATTCTCAGATTCAAGAACTTCATCAATGATAACAAACTGATATACCTTTGTACTTATAATGGGGTCTATACATGGAACAAAAAGCGTGGAGGCACACATAAAATCTCTTGACACTTGGATCATTTTTTTATCACATACAATTTCATATAGCTGGGAGGCGAACTGAATGCCATCATCTCCCTAGCGACAGGCTCAGATCACTGGCCCATCTAGCTACAATGGGTCAAGCCAAGATTGATAATGCGCAGGCCCTTTCGTTTCGAGAAATTCTACTTTAGTGACCCTGGATTCAAAGACCTCATCATAGAATGGTGGTCCTATCTTTCGCCTCCGGACATATCTAAAATGTTCCAATTCCAGCAGAAACTTAAATTTCTCAAAGAAAAACTTAAATTTTGGAACCATCATACCTTTGGAAATATCTTCAATAAACAAAAGGACCTCAAGCAGAAAACGGAAAATTTGAACAAACTATTATCCTGGAATGGCGAATAGACGATTCCAATGCCATAGAAACCAAACTCATTGCATAAATGGAGGAAACCCATCTTCAAGAAGAAATCCTTTGGAAATAGAAATCAAGGATAAGGTGGTTAAAGGAAGGCGAAAGAAACAAAAAAAATTTCATGGCTTAACCATTCAACACTGAATGCATAACAAAATTTCAGTCCTCAAAGCCCAGAATGGAGAGTTCTTGGAGCGTCATGAAGACATTAAAGAAGAGATTCTGGATCACTTCAAAGATATCCTAAAGGATCCCAACAATCACTGAAGGGAGGCCATCGCAAATATAACTCATCATATACCAAGGATAATAACTGAAGAGCACAACCAGCTACTTCTCAAACAAACCATTATGCAGGAAATAGAACTGGCAGTTTTTCAGTTAAAGGAGGGTAAATCCCCAGGCTTGGATGGTTTCACTAACACCTTCTTTCACTACCTCTGGGATATCATCAAGCAGGAAGTCTGGGATCTAGTGGAAGAATCAAAAAACGTGCACTGGGTCCCTGTAGCTATAAATGCAACCTTTCTCGCCCTCATTCCAAAGGATGATCAGGCGGTGATTCCAGGTAAATATAGACCTATTTCCCTTCACAATGTCATATACAAGATCATTTCCAAGGTTATTTCTAATCGGTTGAATCCACTCCTTCCCTTACTTTTTTCTCTAGAGATAGCTAGCTATGTTGAAGGTACGTAGATCTTAGATGGTATTATTCTCACCGATGAAGTCATCCATTCCCTTAAAACTCAGAAAAAAACTGGAATGATTCTCAAAATTGACTTATCCAAAGCTTTTGACAAGCTTAGCTAGGCTTATATCAAACAATCCCTCCTATCCTTTGTATTTTTCCATACATGGGTTCATTGGATCATGATTCTACTTACATCCCCCTTCTTCTCTATCCTTCTCAATGGGATCCCTTCTGCTACCTTCTCCCCATCCAGAGGCATCAGACAGGGAGATCCTCTCTCGCCTTTCCTCATTGTCCTCATGGTTGAAGGTCTAGGGCGTCTCATCAAGAATTTTGTCCAAAATCACGCTCTCAAGGGTATTTTGATCCATAACCAACCTCCCATCTCACATCAACATTTTGTGGATGACAACATGATCATGGGCCATCCTTCTGTGCAGGAAGCCATAATGCTAAAATCCCTTCTGTTAGGGTCCTATAATAATAGGGTTCATGATTTTTGAATTGACTTTGATAAGTCTTGTAAATATGTACATACCTTGCTTTCTGCAAGTTTTTTTCCCATATTTGAAAAATAATAATAAAAATGATAAGAGGGTAAAAAGTCCTAAAATAAATATCAAAGGACTTAGAAAAAAAATAGACCCGAAAAAATAGAAGAAGAAGAAGATAAAATAAGACCTAAAAGTGAGGAAGTCAAAATGCCACTACTCTTTACTTTTACTGCGAGAATAATGATAATGTGAAAATTGTCAATAAATGCCATAATCCATGATCAGTTAAATAGTTTAATATTGACTTTTCATGCTTTGAATTTCATGTTTTAGATAGAGAATAAAGATATGTCAAACAGTTTAAAATTAACAAATCAGTAGATAGATAGAGAATAAATGAGGAGCTCAACAATTTAATCTAAGCCCTCAGATGAAATAAAGGTAGGCTCAGATAGACTTATGCTTTGAAAAAAAAAAATGAATTTAGGGTTGGAAGCTTAAATGCACCCATGAAAATGAAGTAAAAAATGTTAGAATAATGATGGGTAGGTAGAATGCAGTTGTGAAAGACATGTAATAAAGCGTCATCGGGAAAACATTACTAATTTCCTCTCCCCCACAATGATCCAGTATTCTAAACCTTTAGTTAAAGAGGCTCAGAGCATTTCTCTGACTTCTGTTGGGACCAGACCCAAGGCTTAATAACTTTTTGGTTAAAAAAATATTGGATTCCCTACATAAAACCCATTCCATCAGCATATCCACCCTTTTCCAAAACTATGATCCCTTTTCCAAAATAAAACACCTTTTTTTTCTTAGTGAAAAGTAAAACTCCCCCCTTGATTAATTTCATTTTCATTTAAAAAAACTCAAAAAACCTACAAAATGCATTTTATCCTAACTCTATGTGCAAAAAATCAAAATGGGACAAACTATGCTTAAATGCCTAATTTTACACTTTACTTATTCTTAAATTAGGTATTTTATTCATTTCATATATTACATCTTCATTTCATATTAACTACTAACCTAAAGTATTAAATCCCTATATCATATCCCTCTCGTAATTATTAAATCCTTTATATATAAATATCCCCAAGACCCACTATTTTAAGTTTAACCTATGGTTATTTATCCCACATGGTGAGATAAATCCCCGTCCTTTTTTCCCACAGGTTTAAACATATCAATATTATAAATATCCCGCCCCTATGATCTTTAAACACTTGTTAAAAGGTTTATTTAGTATATAATAATAAACATGCCAATATTATTGAAACATTTGTTAATGTTTTAGTTGAAAACATAAAAACACTACCCCCTCCGCCAATCATATAAAATAGAGTTTTAACTTTATAAATATATATTTATAAGGTTTATAGTCAACTCTGCCGCATAATAAAACCCCGTACCCCACCTATTATCGCCGAGCAACTCCAAGATGCAATCACAACCGTTCGCATCCCGATCCTTCAATCCAACGATCGAAATTCCATATCGCATTTTTAGTTGTGCAATCATAGCACATTTCCTTACCATGCAAAATGGGTTTTTTCACCGTTTCCTCTCTCTTCCATGTGACCCAGTTCTATTGGATCGCATTTGGTCCAACTAAAACCGTTTACCACCAAAATTCAACGTGATAACCACGTGTGGTTTTCGCCTTTGAAGTTCGAAAACTGCTTATCATCTGATGTGATTGACATTAATTCCAGGCCAATTTAAACCTAAATTACCAAATAAACTTTGAAATCACACCATTAGTCCCTTTTTCTGCAGTATTTCACTGTATTTGTCCTCCCTATTGAAAATGAAGCCTGTGTTTTGATTTATACTCAAAACTAGTGAAGAAAGCCCGCATTTGCTATTGAAGATTGTTGAAAGAATCAAATTGCTTCCAGAGACTTGAAAAGATACTAGATACCAGTCCAAACGCCTTAGAACATATTTTCAAATACCCTTACATGCGTAAATATGTATTTTTCGAGAAAATTAAACCTGTTACATATTTGAAAGGACATTGCTAAAAGAAATTGAATAGAGTAAGAGCTTAATTTCTCCAAGAAAGCTTTTAGTTGCCCAAAAAAGAGTCAAACCCCTGTCAAAATTTTGATAAAAACCCTGTTTTAAATATTGCATTCATTTTTAAAGGAAAACTTGAGTATATTCTAGTTTTTGCAGACTATATAAAACTCGAAATCAAGCCCAGAAATCCTCTGCAGGTAACCCAATCCTCTGCGCCTAATTTCAAATAATTTTTAGCCCAATATCCACTGAAAAAGTATAAGAAACCCCTGTTTCTTATTTCATAACTAGTGAGAGTCTAAAATACAATTGAAATCCAAAATTGAAGGTTGAAAGTCAGGGAAAGAATAAGTTGTACCCATTTATATCCAAGAACCTCTTTCAAAATCAAGAATACTTCTGTAAAACCATTTAATCTTATAGAACAATCCAGAAAGCCCTAAAAATAGAGTTTCAGTTATCAAAGCTTAAAAATGTCAAAATCCAATCCAACTATGTCATCCAAGATTGAAATTGTTGTGAATTCTCTACAACCTCCTGTTGTAGACATTGAACACACACCATTAGCAGATGTAGACTACAAAATAGTAGATCCAATAGTTGAATTTAATTTATTAGACCTCCACTGCTGGAGCTATGAAAAATCCTTAGATCAGGTTGAAGAAGTCCAAATTTGGGAATAAAACCTTCCCAAATATGTTGTTCCAGTCACTCATCAATTCCCAGAGGTTATTAGGTTGTGTCAGAGTTATTATTCACCTAAAAATAGAGCAATGATGAATGCAAACAAAGAGGTACTATTTACAATTATTGTTGAGTCCATAAACTAGATGTTACAACTCAAACATGATCTTAAAGAAGTTCCTTTGTCAATAGAGGCACTTACAAAGTTGTACATTGGTCTTGATTTTCCCAAAAGGTTTCAGATTTTTCAAGTTTTAATGCCTTTACATGTTGAAATTCCACTAATCAACCCTCCATATTCTACATCAAAATTTCCAGAAGGGTCTAGGCATATCATTTCCATGCTGTCATTTATCCTAGGATACTTTACAGATGAGCATATTGATGAATCAATCCTAGGTTTCCTATCTACCTTTACACCAGGACAACCTCCTTCTGTCATCTTCAATTATGTTGAGTACATTTCTGACAATATCCATCAGTAGCTGGTTAAATTTCCAATTAAAGGAGTGTTTATATACACATATTTTCTCCTCCATATGTTTTTATATTTTCAAGTAGACAAGTTTCCTATAACTCTGCAGAAGCTTGATATAGAATAAAATCCACTTTCAATCATCTTTTGGACTTCATTGATCAGAAAAGAGTCCTCAGAATTCACTTTTGCAAAGTTTACAAATAATTTTGTCTACCCATTGATCAATATGTTGACCAACACATAACAGCCAAGGACTAGTGATGAAATGAAGAAAATTCTATAGCAATCAGAGCACACTAGAACTGGTGATTGGTATTTATATGAAAAACATACTGAAATTAGAGTTTTTGGGTCTAATATTTTACCCTAAAAACTACATAAATATGTACCAATGAGAATATTTGCCTTGGATTATATCAAGAAAATCTTAAATTCTGATTCTATTAACTTCCTATTAGCCAAGAAAAATACCCAGTTTAAGTTAAAGAATTAGGTGGAGCCATTTATTTGTAATCACAGAGATGTAGAGACAGAAGCAGCCAAACAGTTACTAGAGTATAGATCTGAAGAGAGTTTATTATGGAACTATGATTTTTGACGAGGTAAACCCCCTTTGCGGACAAAGGCAATCCCACTAGCCCAGATTGGGTCTAGCAATAATAAAGTCACGCAATGACGTTGGTTCCTAGTTACAAAATGACAAAAATCATAACGAGTAGCCTACCTCATATCCCACGCAGTGGTCGTTGAAGAAAAGATGATGTTTCCCATCCCTTGCTTGGAAGATCATGATCCTTCCATTCGACACATCTGAACACCTACACACATGCAAGGAAACAACGACATACAATGTAAAATCTAAAGCATGTAACCATATATCAGTCAGAGAGGATATAATTAATTGCATTACATAATGAAATGAACACATGAATTGAACCATAATCAGAGTCTCTTATATTATAAATAACGAAAGGGAGATTACAACAAAATGCTTTGACACTATGATCTTCCTTCGGTGGGGCTAACAGCAGAGCGTGTCTCAACAAAGCCTGTCAAGAATCTAGACGAAGCTCTCTCTCTTCGGCTTGGCTCTCAACAGTTTCTTGGCTATAGTTTCCTTCCTACTAGTTCAACTAGCTTGCTAATAGAGAAGGCAAGCTTTTGTAGATGGAGGAAGGGGAGTTGGGATCCCTATGATCATAGGATAGGCCCTATCTCTAAGGAAGCTTCCATGATAGGTGGAAAACAACTTCCTATACCTGGAGATCCAGAGCCAAACCACCCAACTCCTTTTGATGACTTGTTCAAGATTTTTTTGGAATCAAACTTTCGCCATTTATTTTTAAAAAACATCCCTTACTAAGCTTGGCGCAAGTGAGACACAGGGACAGAGTGCCAGTTGGCGCACCCTCTAGGGTGGATTTCCCCCATTGGCACGAGGGATGATCGGTTTAGTTGCGCCAAGGCTAAAACATCTATTTTTAGGGTTTTTCAGATGAAACTTTCTTTAGGAGAATGTTTTTCCTTATGCAAGAGGATGTCATGAAGGTGGTTTTAGGACATTTTACTGTTCATAGGTCACGGGAATAGTCCTCCAATATACGGGATGAGGGATTGCAGGGACAGTGACGAAATACTGTGTAACAGATTCCCCCTTAGGCATGAGGTCTGAGAGAGAGGGAGGGGTGAAATTATTTATGAGAACGCACCCAACTGAAAACACTACAAATAGAAGACCGGCATACAGGTACAAATGATATCTCTGATACATGATATGTGGTATGGGCGCAACCATCCATAATAGAGTGTATAATAACTGGGATCCAAGGTATGGGCACAACCATCCAGTAAGAAGGATCAACAAGTAGACTCAGGTATGGTCGCAACCATCCAATCAAATGAGTCATGTAACTAATCATGATAATCCACAAAAACCCGCAGCCTGGATTTCATCATACAAAACCCAGGGTCTTGCGCTCCATCTCAACCCGAACAGAGTACAAGTCCAAGCATGTGAATAAGTGAGATGAAGTCGAACATGCAAGAACATCGTCTAATTACCAACCAATAATGAAAGCCATTAATAGATGCGAGAGGTACCACCAATAATGAGGATGGCCCTCATGGTACTATAGGTACAATCCATGAAATGTGAATAGTGAGCTAGCGTCAAACACCCACAGAATAATTCAATTGAAAGCCAATGATAAAAACCTTCCGTCGAATGCGAAGAACCTGCCATTGAGGCATGCAGGCCCCAAGGTACCTAAAAGGAGTCTCTAGATTAACTTCCTGGATAATGAGCTGAAGTCGACAGGAAATGAACTTGATTGAAGGTGGGCCATAGTGCTTCCCACATCATCGACGTGAGGTAGAGGAATATGATGTTTACGAATCAAGATCAGTAGAGAATCAGAGGGAGGTCAAAAACTGCAAAGGTCAACTTCTCTTAAACATATCGGTGGCATGACACTGGATTTGGTAGTATTTGACATCAAAGGATCTGAGGTCATGATGACATGGAAAAGAGTAGATTAGTGGTCAAAAGAGATTACCCAAACCCACGGAGGCAAGTAGATAACGAGATGAGATGTCCCCAACCCGACACGAATGCAGACAAGTGCCATGTTCAAGAGCGATATACTTTCGACACGACAGTGATATTGGTTCCATTTTTCCCCACCATTTCTGGTGAGTACCCAAATAATTTTTGAAAACAAGCTTGAAGGGGATAGCATATGCTTGCAATATAAGTTTTTCCTTCGGACAAATCCAACCTAGTACATTTAACTAGCCCTAGGAAGGAGGAACTCGAGTATCATCATTACGACGGAGTATGATGTCATCAGGTTTTAACGAGTCTGAAAAGGGAAAAATTCGGCATCTTTTCATGTTTAGAGAGTTTGAAAAGACAGCGGGAAAAAAAACTCCAGCAGTCCCTTTTCGTAGATAGTCTCACAGATCCGAAAAGGTAGGAAATGATATCTGAGAGAACCTCCTACTCGCGATAAGTTAGGGTATTCCTTTTTTGTAAATAATCTATCCCAACCTGAAAAATGGGTAAACGTATACTGGTTAGATGTCTTTTTGTAGCCAATTTAATGAGCTCAAAACGACAAGCGACTCAACAATCTTTTCATTTTTAGAGAGTCAGAAAAGATCTAAAATTTGACTCCTCCTCGAGGAACGAGTGGTATCAAGGGTAGGAATTGGTTCCGGTAATGGTGGAATGGCTCAGAAAAAGATAAGGTCAAGAGGCTGGCTAACAAGACCACTCATCGCAACGGTTCCTCAGGAATAGGTAACACAATCAAGTGAAGGCGTATGATCGGCCGAGTAGATCGGGACAATGGAATGAGAGAACCAAGGCTCATCTGGAAAAACGGGCTGATAAAATGGCAATCACGAGAGGTAAAATGAGAATGGTTTTATTTTTACAGAAGCTTGAAATCAAAAGACTTTGCTGGAAGTTGGTTTCATTTTCACAGAAGCTTTAAACAAAGATAAACTATGCTTGAAACCAGTTTCAATTTTACACAAGCTTGAAACAGAAACAAACTATGTTTGAAAAATTTTGCATGCCCCCAACATGGTGACTCAATTCAAGGTACATGCCCCCCAAGCTTCAATCCATATGAAAGGCAGATGGAGTGAAGGTTCAAATTATGAGATCAATAGAAAGAATCAAATGGGATTTTACGAGATCTAATCAAAGACTTGAATTGAACAGGAACGTGTTTCATTGTTTTAACGAGGTTGACACATTAAAGAACTGTCCTCATGATGCCTTGTTTCATTTTTTAAGGAGCTTGACACAAGAAAAACGAACTCTGCTCTGAAGACCTTGTTTCATGGTTTAAG
Organism: Pinus albicaulis; assembly: GCA_034641835.2. Taxonomy (NCBI): domain Eukaryota; kingdom Viridiplantae; phylum Streptophyta; class Pinopsida; order Pinales; family Pinaceae; genus Pinus; species Pinus albicaulis. The sequence continues at coordinate 930,228,393 of CM076569.1, read as the reverse complement.
GAGCTTGACACAAGCAGATGAACCATGCTCTAATAGACCTCATCATAATGAATAAGAAGTCATAGCTTCCCAGGGTTGCTCGTCCGATGGAAGGAAAACATCTTGGATGTCTGGACCCAATGCCCCCAACACACGATGTACAACGACACTATCACTAAATACGGGCACAAGACAGGTAGCCACATAATTTACATGAGGTGAGGATGACACAACTGGTGGATAAATATTAGGCAGGGATGATGGTGGACTAGCTACCATATTCGGGCCAAAGAACGCAAGCTGATTGATGGTCACGATCCGACCTTGGTGCAGAAAACACATCACATGAAAGAGGGAGGAGGCAAGTGCTCCCATGGCATAAGTATAATCATGGCCCAGGAGTAAATTAAAGTCCAAGGGGCCAAGAAAAACCATCACATCCATATGGACAGTTTTCCCTCCCAAAGTAGCAGGCAACTTCGGAAGGATCCCTAACAGTTGACTGGTTCCTCTGTTAAACGCTAACAGATTCTACATAACAGGCACAAGCAACAACGAACCTAAAGCCCGCCATCTAGTTGAAGACAAAATATTGACAGACGCTCCTTCATATATAATGGTGCTAGATACGACCAAATGGGAGGCCTGTACCGTGATCTTAAGGGGCACATAAGAAGGAAGGCAATAACCTGTGAATCGACCCCAATCGAAGGAAGTGACCAAACTACTTGGAGGGTATACCATTGAACTGAGACAGTTGTCCCCTGGTGTTATAGGAGAATAAGGAGCATCCTCCATGACCTCCATCATGGAGGCAGAAGGAGTATCCTCTGGGACCTTCATCATGGGAAGCGGAGGAGCAGCTTCCAAAGGTACAAGGATGGGAGAATATTTCTCCAAGTCCAAGGAATCCGAAGAAACAAAAAGAACACAAGGGATGTGAGATCCACTCTCAATGTAAAAGACCTGGTACACTGCAAACGGGGCCAGCTCAACTGATCCCATGACCAATGGTTGGTCAGGGATGGATTCATGATGGTGAATTTCCAGGGGAGCGGGATCAACCAACGGTGAATCTTGACTGATCGTTGAATCAACTGGTGAAGGACTCAAAGAAAGTTGTTTATAACCAGCCGAAAGGCAGGGTGCAGAAATAGTCGAGTTGTCCAAAACTCTCTTGGCTTCATCCATATATGGACAAATGTGAATGGCATGATGCCCTTCACACAACTTATAGGGATTGGTGAGCTTACGATGAATCTTAGGATCTTTTCCAGCACTAGCTAAAGACGTGCCCCCAACCTGATTCCCGGAAGCCAAAGGCAATGGCGGATGACCGTTGGACCATACTTCGAGCACCTTGGGAATGCCAGGGAAATCTCAAAGAAGATGGTTTCCCTGGCACAACATGCAAGGGAGCTTAACTTTCCACGGAGGGTTGGAAGGTTCATCGAGAGAAGGTGTTTTAGAAGCAACCACTGTAGAATTAGCCTCTCGCTTATCTGACATCTTCTTCTTTGTCTTCTTCTTCTTCTTCTTAGCCACCTGGTTACTTGAATCTAGACTTTCAATAGGTGAAGTAGAAGAGGAGGAAGTAGAAACAGGCGAAGAAGGGGAGAGGCCCACCTTAGAATCAACATGGCGTTTTTCAGGCAGAGGAACTGATTGAATAGTAGCTGGGACATTCGGGACCACAGAGGCTGAAAACAACCAAACAGGCAACCCAACAGTTAACCCAGGAAGGGACAACGTTGCCATATAAGGAGCACCAACATTTCCAAAAGCAGGAAAAGGACTAGGATTCCAATCGGAGGGGATTCCTTGGTTGGTGAACTCTGGAAAAATTGCCATCGGAAATGACCTTGAAACAAAACACTAAGGACAATAACTTTTAATCGGGAATATTTCGTGGGCGATTAATTTTTAAGACACTGAAACCAGACTCTATTGTTTCATATTTTAAGAGTCGAGAAACAACAAAAAGGTGACTCTATCACTTTCAGGTTGGACACAAGCTTGAAAGGATAAGAGCTTGATGATATTTTCAGTTAAAAGAGTCAGTAAAGATCAAAGTGACTGCTCTGGTAATCTAGGTAAATGGGTGTACCAGATATCCGTGAACTACCATATACACCTTGGTAATAATGAAAAAGAAATCAACCAGGGACTTGCTGTACGTGCAGGTAATCTCTCCAAACAATGTGTCTGGTGTATCACGGGTAAAAGGCGGCAGAATCGACTTCCTATAGATAAAGGATTTCAACCTAATGGGGCATCCCTTTATATACACGATGGTACGGGGAGCACAAGTCTATACTAGCACTGTCTATAACCATATGGTGAGCGATAACTGCTAGGCTTAAAGACGTCGAAACACGTCTCTACCTTAGACTACTAGATATTCCGTTAATGTTTTAATGTTTCCTTAGGTTAATTTAGTAAATTTTAAAGTTGATTTTCATTTTACATTTCAGTTTCAGGTCCTATCGAATGTTGGATCTCATAAAACCTCTAAATGTAGCTATATGAGAAAATAAATCTTTCAATTCGATGAATGCTATCTAGTTAAGGGAAGAATCTCTAACAATGATGCAATAAAAAATAATACTGCAAACGAAATCCCTTTAAACTAGATGACTTTCACTATCCAAAATTAATCTAAAACATTCAACGATGTGAATTCTGCAATGTAATATATGCAAAAATTCTCTTTTTAAAAAACTATGCAATTGTAATCTATGCACAATTTCCTTTTTCTTTTGAAAGAATAAGAATGCAGTCAATGCAATTTTCGATGAAATGAGAATCTAATTAATGCATGCTTTTAATGAAAAAGAATGCACTCAATCATATTTTTATCTTTCAATCATTAAACGATGTAATCTAAGTTCAATGATGGATCTAAAAAAATACTTTTCAATGCAATGTGATCTAATGTATTTTAACGAAAAGCAAACAATGAGACGAAAACTAAATGAACGCAAATTTCCTTAATGAAAGGATGGATGCAAAAGGGATGCAAACAAACACTAAGAATGCAATCGTTGTTTTAAACACTTTGTAACAATATTCCTCAAAAGGCTACAAGACATATGAGGTCAACACAAAGAGGACATCCAAAGCATAAGATCAAAACAAGGCATTCATTCCCTTTTACATCAAGCAATAATGGAAAGAAGACATTCCAGTTGAACCATGAGCAATGTAATATATGCTCATACAGAGAAAATACTGGAAGGGAAAGACACACTGGCGAAGGATTTAGGGAAAAAAAACTCAATTTTCAGATAACTTGAAATTGGCACAACTTTTGTGGGTGAAACTAGCGCCAAATGGCACGAATTGCTCACTGAAAACTAGTGCCAATGGCCAATTGGCGTGGGTTGCTAACTGACAACAAGTGCCAATGCCTAAAAATGAAAAAAACAAATAATTTCTCCCAACCAAGACCAGACTCACCACTTCAAGAAAAATATAAAAATAACCTAGAAGCAAAAGTACTGACCAAAAAAACTCCCGAACAAGGGAAAACCCTAACACCTACAAGAAATGGCGTGAATGTCTGGATGTAATCCGTACCAGACAGGGGATGACGTGGGTGATGAACTGGAAACTTGCGCCAATGGGTGCGACGGTCAGGGTGGAAACTGCGCCAATCAAGCCAACCATGAAAAGATGAAAATTTCAGAAAAGAAAAGGTCAGATCTGATCCTTTGGGGCTGAACAGGGGTTAAAAACCAAGGAAGGTGAACTAGAAGGGAAAATAAATCAATCAAAAGCCAAAAAACAACCCAAATGGAAGAAGGACTAACTCCCACTGATCCCCAGTGGAGTCGCCAAAATGTTGACGAGGTAAATCCCCTCTACAGACAAAGATGATCCCACTAGCCCAGATTGGGTCCAACAAAAATTAATTCATGCAATGACATTGGTTCCTAGTTACAAAATGAAAACAATCATAATGAGTAGCCTACCTCAAATCCCATGCAGTGGTCATTGAAGAAAAGATGATGTTTCCCATCCCTCGCCTGGAAGATCTCGATCCTTCCGTTCAACACGTCCAAACACCTGCACACATGCAAGGAAACAACGACATACAATGTAAAATATAAAGCATGTAACCATATATCAGTCAGAGAGGATATAATTCGTTGCATTACATAAGGAAATGAACACATGAATGGAACCATAATTAGATTTGCTTAATTTATAAATAACGAAAGGGATATTACAACCAAATGCTTTGATGCTATGATCTTCCTTCGGTGGGGCTGATAGTAGAGCGCGTCTCAAAAAAGCCTGTCAGGAATCTGGACGAAGCTCTCTCTCTTCATCTTGGCTCTCAATAGTTGCTTGGCTATAGTTTCCTTCCTACCAGTTCAACTAGCTTGCTAGTGGAGAAGGCAAGCTTTTATAGATGGAGGAAGGGGAGTTGGGATCCCTGTAATCATGGAATAGGCCCTATCTCTAAGGAAGCTTCCATGATAGATGGAAAACCGCTTCCTATACATGGAGATCCAAAGCCAAACCACCCAACTCCTTTTGATGACTCGTTCAGGAGTTTGTTGGAATCAAAATTCCACTATTTATTTAAAAAAAAAATCCCTTATTAAGCTTGGCATGAGTGAGACATAGGGACAGAGCACTAGTTGGCGCGCCCTCTAGTGTGGATTTCTCCCATTGGCATGAGGGATGAACGGGCTAGTCGCGCCAAGGCTAAAACATCTGTTTTTAGGGTTTTTCAGAGGAAACTTTCTTCAGGAGAATGTTTGTCCTTATGCAAGAGGATGTCATGAAGGTGGTTTCAGGACATTTTACTATTCATGGGTCAAGGGAATATTTTTCCAATGTACGGGATGAGGGATTGTAGGGACGGTGACAAAATACTATGTAACAATGATCCACAAGGAATATTAAGCAAAATGAGGGTTAAGTGAAAACTAAAACCCTACATTCATGAGAAAAAACCATAGATTGAGAAGTATATCAATCAAGCTGAATGGATAGAAAACACTTTGGTAGATGCAGTTAAGCAGGGTGATACTAGTCACACCTTACAAACTGGTAATCAAGGAGAAAAGGTTACTGAGAGAGTTAGAGAAGAAGGAACATACATTGCTGAAACCACAACTGAAACTAGGTTCAAATTAAGATATAATAAAAATCCTAAGATAAAATCAGTTGATTAAGGAAAAGTGACTATTGAGGTTGAAGAAACAGATGTCCCAGTAACAAATACAAATGCTACTACAGTCATTAGAAATAAGCCATTTACATAGAATTTGAATGAAGGGAATCTTGATAATTCAAATACACAGATGATAGAGAAACAACATAATATAGAAGCATCCTCCTCACAGACAACAGAGAAAAAATATCTTGCTATCAGGGAAAAGTATAAACATATTAAGAAAAAGAATGAAGAAATCAAGAATGAGATTTATTCTCAATATTTGAAGCAAACACCAAGTTTTCAAAACAGACTTTTATCAACTTTTGACTATTCAAATAAAAATTTGATATGTCAGTATTACAACCAACAGTCAAGATTCCAAAGACAGTTGCAGACTACAACAAAATTGATCTAGAAGTGCCAACATAAAGAATTCATGCACTAGATAAGATTGAGTTTCATAGATAGAGTTCAAAGATGTTATATTCTACTATAAACACCAAGGCTGTGAGTATCAACAAGCTTCATAATACAATCATAAACATGAGGGATCAAATGAAGGTTGACAAAGCCTCATCATATGCTAAAGACCGAAGGATTAAGTCTTTAGAAGAGTTGGTTCTCCAAATAGGATATGATCTCACAAATGTTAAAGCAGCAGAATTGTTAGTAAAGAAGAAGAATGAAGAAATTGCAGCATTGAGGAAACAACTTAAACTACCATCAACTGAAAATCCTCAAGCTAAATAAATTGTACAAGAACAGACTCAGAAGGATGACATGATGAACTTAATTTTTCAGTTAACAGGACATATCAAAGAAATGGAGACTCAAATGGACAAGCTTGTCCATGAAAGAGGAACTATTAAAACTCAGGAAACTCCTACAGTAATTCCCATGGTTACTATTGTTGTGCCTTCAAATCTAGCAGAAGAGTTAGCACCAAAATAACCACTGGCTGCTGCAGTGCTAGTGACATCATCCTCAACTTCAGCCACAAAATCTTCTACATCAATAGTGCAGCCAACATATGATGCTAGTAAACTAGTAAAAGCCATAGAAGAAATGTCACTTCAAACAAGTGCGATTAACAGATTGAAAAATATGATTGATAATCTTGAGGATACAAAGAAGTTAGCCCAAATCAATGCCAAAACTCATGAGCAAAGGGTTAATAGGTTAAATGAAGAACTGAAAAAACTACAAAAATATTTAACCTTAAAGGAACCAATATCATATGTGAAAAACCAGCTATGGAACAAAATCATTGAAGCCATCAATGATGTGTGGTCCTCAATCCAGGTAATATATGAACAGAGGGATTTAATGAAGGCAACACCGGTAGAGATTCAGAAAATAAAAGATGAGCTAGGTAACAAACCTGAGCAAGCCATAGAATTGATAAAGTTTCTCAACAGTAAAAATAGGTAGGAATTGGAAGAAATACAAATCATTGATAGGACAGAGACAATCCTTGAAATAAAGAAAGTCATTTCAAAAAGGAATCTGATGAAACAACTTGAAGATAAATGTGAAAACATGAACATAGACATAACCAAGTTTATGGTTAAATTTGAGAATTTGAGGCAAAGAATTTTTCCTAACATCTTGGTCATTAATGACAAACTTGTGACACAGGAAGATTATAATAAGGAAATCAAAGAGTATGCAAAATAACAGGTGGACAAGATAGGTGGACAAGGCATTCCAACAGGGAAGGTCTTATTCAGAATTTTTTAAGACTTATTTTATCTACAGCATGAGATAAGACATTTATTTGTCATAAAACCAACATTTTCTAGATATACTGAGGCAGATGAAAATTTTAGGAGGCTAAAAAAGATACAAATTCCTAATGATGAAGCTTGGAAGTCACTCACTGACTTACTATAAAAGTCAAAGAGCAAAGAGAAAGAAAAAAAATATTTTGTTGATTTTTTTGTCAAAACAGAATTTATTACAATAGAAAGGTAGTTTTTACAAAGGTTAAAGAGTATCAGAGGGTAAAGATAAATCAGAGTTAAAGAATATAAGATAAAGAGAAAATATTTCAAAATAGATTTGAAATATCTTGGATAGCAAAAAGGACACCAAGGTAGCCAGCTGCACCTAATCCTTAAATAGTTTTCTATTTTATTTGGATAAATAGGACAGCTTGCTGATTTGTTAAGCAACTGTCTCTATTTTGTTGTAAATATATTTTATTTTTCCTTAGATAATTCCTAGAAGCATTCTAGGATATTTTGTAAATTTTTTTTTATAAATACTTCATACTTTGAAGTAATATTGTCGAATAAATTGTTGAAGATTTCTATAGTCAATTTTGTTGGACTTGGAAGCTTTTTGTTGCAAACTTCGAGTAACAGACTGGATCAAATCAACTAGCATCATATTTCAGGATTCATGTAATGGGCTATTGAAGTGAAGTACTTTCTACTTGTCATTTTTTATCTTCTCATGTTTTTATGCATCCATTATGTGTTATAAATTTGAATGAATAAACAGGAGTATTATTTCAAGATTTGTTAAAAGCACCCTGTCTTTACTGTTTATCATTTCTGTGTTTTCTGCTAATTTCTAGAGTAGGGAACCCTTAATTTCTCCCTCTTTCATTTTAACTCTACCTACTCCTTCATTTTTCTGTATCAAAGAACCCTTCATTGCTATTTATCCCGATCCAACCACTTCACCAAAACAACCTTCCAAGATCTTCAAATACTTATCTATCTTTCCTTGAAAACATTTGACTTTTTGACCTTGATCCTAGTTCTGTATGCTTGAATTTTGACTCCTTAGCCCAATAGACAAATAGATTTCCCACTATCCATCTCATTAAGCGATTATTCCCACCAAACCAAACCAAATGAAAACCAAATTGCACAATCATAACTAGCCTAATATCTTATAATCAAAACAAAGTTAAATTTTTACAGAGAGAGCCCTCTCTGAACCCTAGGAAGGCTAGATCCTAGAGTTTAAAAGTAGGTTTGTGGTTATCTCTAGTGTTCTTAGACTTTAAACCAAAATCTCACAAATTTAGAATTAGTAGAGTGATAACACCTTCTAGATCGTGTCTCTGAAGCCTTTGGAACCATTGTCAATTCTGAGAAATCCTAGATTTTCTTTTTTAACACACCCATTATCACTCAAAGGAATATCGCGAGGATCCTAATATTCATGGTGGCCTCCCTTCCCTCAAAATACATTTTTGCCCCTCTCACCACCTCCGCCATCAAGAACTCCTCCTGGAAAGTATTGCTAGACAAATTGGAAGCCAAACTACCCTCTTGGGCTTATAGATGCCTAAACATTGTTGGCTGCCTCATCCTCATTAAGTTTTTCTTACAGTCCTTACCCTTTACCTTTTTTCTATTCTTGCAACTCCAAAATGGGTCCTGAAAAACATTCACGGTCTCCAACGATCCTCCTTATGGGGCGGCAAGAAGGATAAACAGAAATGGTCCTTAGTTAAGTGGAAGGAAGTCTGCTCCCCAAAGGCTCAAGGTGGCCTTGGACTGAGATATCCAAAGCAAAGCAACACTATCATGGGTGCAATAATCTGGTGGAAATGGGGTTCCAATACTCATGAGCCATGGACTAAATTATATACAGCTAAATATGCTGCTACGTGGTCCAGAGAAAATTTAATCAGATTCAATCAAGAGACCAGGGATTACCTGATTTGGAATGCAACTAACCAACCCAAATAACTCATTCAAACCCACAACGTTTTGGAAATAAGGTCAGGCTTGCAAGCTCTTTTCTGGGAAGATTCTTGGCAGCAGATGCCTTGTCTTTCATATATATTCCAACATCCCCTATAATGATCCAATCTTCAAGAGAGAGAGCAGAAAAAGGTTCAGAACTTCTAGATGCAAGAGGCCACCAATGCATTCTGAAACTGGAAACCAATGAACAATTGGCAGGAAAACTAGCAAGGGGGCCAAACACCTCGATATAAGAGCGAATCTATAGAAGTGGAAAATTAGAGTGCATGAAGGACCAGATATCCTTCGGTGGGGATATACACCACATGGCATATTTTCAACCAAGGAGGCCTATCAAATACTCCAACGCCTAGATCCTGGTCAACCAAATAACCTCTGAATAAATATCTAGAAAGCTAAACTCTGGCCCAAAGTAGCCACCTTCCTATGGTTACTCAACAAAAAAATAATTCTCACTTGGGACAATATCCTGAAATGAGGATTTGTTGGACCATTTCGTTTCCCTCTATGCCAAAATAGTAGTGAGACAATTGACCACCTCTTAGACCTATGCCCAATTTCTAGTGTCTTCTAGGAAAGGATGGAGACTCTTTACAGAAGAACAAACAGAGCTCAGGGAGATATAATATAAACACCCAGCCAATGGCATGAAATTCCCTTCATGGGCAATATCCTCAATCAGCTCTAGCATCTCATCCCAGGGCTCCTAACCTGTACTCTCTGGAAGGAATGGAACAAATAAATATTCAAAGACATAAAAACTACTCAATAAATTATTTGGGCAAAATTTTGTGCTTGCTTGAAGGAAACTCTTGCCCTCTCTCCATGGGAAAACTTGGATATCCCGTCATCTACTACTAAGTTCTAAATCTGGAACAATTGGGGCCTTAATCTCACCTAATTTTCCATTTCCCCCATGCAGCCAAAGGCCCCATCCAAAACTCAAGATAGATGGTCGCCTCCCCCAAATGGCTTTGTCAATCTCAACTTTAACGACGCTTCTAAAGGCAATCCTGAGGAAGTCAGATTTAGAGGCATCTTCACTGATTGTAAAAGTAGCCCTCTGCACATTTTCTTTGGTGCTATTAGTTAGGACATCAACAAATCAATAGAGTTAGAGGGTCTTATCCAGGGCTTAATCATCATCGTTGAGCTCAATATATTCCCTTTGGAGGTGGAAGGGGACTCCCAAGTCATCATCAAAACCGCTTCTCCTCTCTTATCTGGGTCATCATCTCCAAAACACACCAAGAGATGGAGATTGGCTTACCACCTCCAACAGCTGGAACGATGGCTTAAACAAAAAAATGCCATTACTTTTCTTCATGTGATAAGAAAAGCCAATGTGGTTGCAGATTACTTAACTAACAAAGGCATTGATCACAATCTTCCTCTTTTCTCCTCCATCTTCCATCCCATAACGGAGGAAACTCTAATATCGAACTGCATTACTCTCTTTCATAAGGATAATTATCTACCAAATTTAGGTGACAACTTAGGCAAGAAATCCATTTCCCATTCCACGCACGAGGCTCACTCTCCCATGACAATGTATGACATTACTCGGTCTGCAATGACAACACCATGAATGGCTTCTAGTACCTTACAGCCCCAAGTGGAAATTAAATTCTACCCTTAAGGAAATCCATAGCTATCGGGTAGCTCGATTCCATCACCTGAGGTAGTTAATGCCTCAACTTATTATCAATTAAGCTCTCTGCTTGATGATCAAGGCTTGAAGTCCTCCCCCGCTCCTTCTGTCCAGCATTTTTCTCTCGTGTTGTGCCTGCAATTAGAGTTTCATCCCTACCATCTCAACTCTCCCTCTTAGCACTTCTCACCCTCTACATCTCCACCCCCTCCCCTCTTCTAGTTTCACTTGCAGCTCCATGGCCCCTCGCCAGTGATAGAAGCCTCATCATGGAAATTTTAGAGGTGTTCTTCCGGCTCGACTGGACTACGACATAGCACTTAGGAATTTCATCAGTGATAATGAGCCCTCCTCCACCTACAATACCCCGCCAAAAGCTTCACTCTCTACTCCCCTAGGTACGGATGCCTCCCTCATCTCTAGCTCTGACCCCTCCTTACAAAGCCCGCCCAAATTCAAACATAAATATCGCAAGTTGACCATCCCCCGCTCTCTGTTGCCTCCTCCACGGAAGCTTGAGTGCCTGCCTATAAACGCCTCTTTTATGTATATTCCAAACCTCTCGAATCTTTGAGCTGATGTAATTTGGAGCAGGGTTAACGAGAATGAGGCTCCACTCAAGGATATGCACGTCTTCACCGAGCAAGAGGAAGAAAGAGCATGCATCTATCGATGCCTGGTGACAGAAGAAGAACCAACAAGGCCTAAAGAGGACCAGAATGAAGATGTCAACAAATCTTGAAGGTCATGGCTTATGCACCACAATTTTCTTTTAGATATATCTAATATATTTAGTTTTTCTAGTTTTCAATAGCGTTTTAGAAAGGCTAGTTGTTTCAGACTTCTCTAGACTGTTAATGGGTTGGTTTCCCTGTCAAGGGCAACCCCTTCTTTTTTTATTTTGGAGACAAATGCGAGAAAGAATAGGATAAATGAATCATCTCTCACTATGGAGTGTACCATATTTTGGTAATTAATAGAATTTAGACAAACTTACAAAAACCCTTAAAAATAATTTATTTTACAATTAATTAAAATTTAATTTATTTATTTTCTACTTTCAATTAAAATATTTTACCAAAATTTAATTCTAGCACTTGAAGATTCATTTACAACTCTGCTACATCATAAAATTGAAAAATAAATTATAACACAAACCAAAAAAAACCTTCAAGATTCATTTACAACTCTGCTACATCATAACATTGAAAAATAAATTATAACACAAACCAAAGAAAACCTATACTGTATTTATGATCTTCCCACTACAATAAAATATCTGGATATTAACATTTTACATTATCATCTGAAAATACATTAAGTTGTGAAGGAATTGAATTTAAACATTTAATTGGTAGCGAACCCTAAGTCAAGAGAGTCTAACCTGCAATCTATGTCTAGTCCAGCAGGCTACCATATTCAAACTTGAAGTACATCTAACTGTGCCAATTTAATTTCAGCTTATCAAACAACTGTGACATTATCACGTATTAGGATGCAATTTCCAATAATATTTCTAAATTTATAGCCAATAGCCACACAAATATATCTCAATAATTTTTTTATAAAAAAATAAAAAAATAATTTTATAAAAGTTAACATTGCGAAATTGCAAAACATTCAAAATAGTTCACTAACTAATACTTGGTCAGCACAATATTGAATGTGTAATCCCTAGGGCGGTTGGCATAATAATAAATAACAAACATATTAATCATATCCATTGTTTAATAACATAACCTCCACAATCACCATAGTTCATAGTTCATGTAATATATGACGTGATAACCGAAATGATAATGTGGTCATCATTGGATATGGTAACAAACCAGCTCAGAATATAATATTGTTATCATATAATATAATATGAAACCATTTAATTTCCATAACCATCCACGTATATGGTTATAACTGTCATCACTCTAGTAATTCTCAAGTTGCGAGATTTTGGTTTAAAGTCTAAGAACACTAGAGGTAACCACAAACCTACTTTTAAACTCTAGGATCTAGCCTTCCTAGGGTTCAGAGAGGGTTCTCTCTATAAGATTTATTTTTATTATTATTATAAGATATTAGGCTAGTTATGATTATGAAATTTGGTTTTGATTTGGTTTGGTTTGGTGGGGAAAATCACTTAATGATATGGATAGTGGGAAATATTTTTGTCTATTGGGCTAAGGAGTCAAAAGTCAAGCAAATAGAACTAGGATCAAGGTCAAAAAGTCAAATATTTTCAGGGCAAGATAGCTAAGTCTTTGAAGATCTTGGAAGGTTGTTTTGGTGAAGTGGTTTGATCGAGATAAAGAGAAATGAAGGTTTCTTTGATCCGGAAAAAGGAAGGAGTATATAGAGGTCAAACGAAAGAGGGAGCAATTAAGGGTTCCCTACTCAGGAAATCAACAAAAAACATAGAAATTATAAACAGTAAAGACAAGGTGCTTTTAACACATCCTAAAATAATACTCATGTTTATTCATTCGAATTTAGAATACATAATGGATGCATGAAATCATGAGAAGATAAACAATAAAAAGTAAAAAGTACTTCACTTCAATGGCTCATCACATGAATTCTAAAATATGATGCTAGTTGATTTGATCCAGTCTACCACTCGAGATTTGCAACAAAAAGCTTCCAAGTCCAACAAAAATGACTATAGAAATCTTCAGAAATTTATTCCACACTAATACTTCAAAGAGTGAATTATTTATACAAAATTGTTTACAAAATATCCTAGAATGCTTCTAGTAATTATCTAAGGGGAAATAAAATATCTTTACAACAAAATAGTGACAGTTGCTTAACAAATCCGAAAGTTATCCTATTTATCCAAATAAAATAGAAAACTATTTGTGGAATAGGTGGAGCTTGCTGCCTTGGTGTCCTCTTTTCTAGCCAAGATATTTCAAATCTATTTTGAAATATTATCTCTTTATTTTATACTCTTTCACTCTGATATTCTTTAATCTCTGATTCTCTTTAACTCGGATACTCTTTAGTTTCTGTAAAAATTGCCTTACTGCTGTAATTTTTTGTTTTGACTGTAAAAATCATAAAATTGTTTTTTTCTTTCTTTCTGCACTTTGAATCTTATAGTAATTCAATGAGTGACTGCCAAGCTTAATTATTAGGAATTTGTATCTTTTTCAGCCTCCTAAATTTTTCATCTGCCTCAGTATATCTAGCAAATGTTGGTTTAATGACAAATAAGTGTTTTATCTCATGCTAAAGATACAAAAAGTCTTCAAAAATTCTGAGTAAGACCTTCCCTGTAGGAATGCCTTGCCCATTTGTCTTGTCCACTTGCTCTTTTGCATACTCTCTGATTTTCTTATTGTAGTCCTCCTATGGCATGAGTTTGTCATTAATGACCAAAATGTTGGGCAAACTTCTTTGCCTCAAATTTTCAAATATAACCATAGAGTTGGTTATGGCTATGTTCATGTTTTCACATTTCTCTTCAAGTTGTTTCATAAGGTTCTTCTTTGAAATGACATTCCTTATTTCAAGAATTGTCTCTATCCCATAAGTGATTTGTATTTCTTCCAACTCCTGCTTGTTTTTACTGTTGAGAAACTTTATCAATTATATGGCTTGCTCAGGGTTTTCACCTAGCTCATCTTTTGTTTTCTGAATCTCTGCATGTGCTAGCTTCAGAAAATCCCTTTGCTCATATATTACCTGGATAGATGGCCAAACATCATTTATGGCTTAAATAATTTTACTCCATAACTGATTATTTACATAAGAAATTGATTCTTTCAATGTCAAATCTTTTTGTATATTCTTAAACTCAGTATTTAACCTATTAGCCCTTTTCTCATGAGTTTTAGCATTGATTTGAGCTAACTTTTTGGTATCTTCAAGATTACCAATCATCTTTTTCAATCTGTTAATCTCATTTGTTTGAAGTGACATTTCTTCCATAGCTTTTACTAGTTTACTAACCTAATCTATTGGTTGAACTGTTGATGTAGAAGACTATGTGGCTGAAGTTGTGGATGATGTCACTGGCACTACAGTAGCCAATGGTTCTTTTGGCACCAACTCTTCTACCAGAGTTGAAGGCACAACAGTAGTATCCATGGGAAGTTTTGTAGGAGTTTCCTGTGTTTTTGTAGTTTCTCTTTTATGGAAAAGCTTGTCCATTTCAATCTCCATCTCTTTTATCTGTCCTGTTAATTGAAAAATTAAGTTCATCATGTCATCCTTCTGAGTCTGTTCTTGTACAATTTCTTTGTCTTGATGATGTTTAGTTGATGGCATCTTAAGCTGTTTCCTCAATGTTGCAATGTCCTCATTCTTCTTCTTCACTAAATGCTCTATTGCTTTAAAATTTGTAGGATCATATCCTACTTGGATAACCAACTCTTCTAGAGACTTAATTCTAAGATCTTTGGCATATGATGAGGCCTTGTCAACCTTCATTTGATCTCTCATGTTTATAATTGTATTCTAAAGCTTGTTGATACTCATAGCCTTGGTGGTTATAGTAGAATATAACATCTCTAAACTCTTCTTATGAAACTCAATCTTATCTAGTGCATGAATTCTTTCTGTTGGCACTTCTAGATCAATTTTGTTATAGTCTGCAACTGTCTTAGGAATCTTTAATGTTGGTTGTAGCACTGACATAATCAAAATTTTATTTGAATAGTCAAAAGCTGATTAAATTCTGTTCTAAATTCCTAGTGTTTGCTTCAAATATTGAGAATACATCTCATTATTTATTTCTTCATTCTTTGTCTTAATCTGCTTATATTTTTCCCTGATATCAAGATCTTTTTCTTTTGTTGTCTGTGAGGAAGATGCCTCCAAATTCTATTGTTTCTCTATGACCTGAGTTTTGGAATTATCAAGTTGTCCTTCATTTAAAATCTCTATTTCTGGCTCATTTGTATTGACTATAGCAGCATGCTTATTTGTCACTAGAACATATGTTTCTTCTACTTCTATTGTGACTTTTCCTTTATCAACTAAATTGATTTTAGGCTTTTTATTGTATCTAATTTTAAACTTTGTTTCAGTTATGGTTTCAGCAGTGTATGTTCCTTCTTCTCTAACTCTCTTAGTAGCTTTTTCTCCTTGATTTGTAGTTTCCAAGGTGTGACTAGTATCACCTGTTGAGATTCAACAAGATTATGAGCTTAGTGAAAATATTCGCCTTCACTAAGTGGGCCCGCAGGCTATTTTTGGTGCAAGTCTATTTTTAGACATGATCATATTTCAAAAGTTACAGGATGCTATTTGTGGATGGTTGATCAAGTTGGAAAAATATATGAAATTCTATTTTTATAATATTGGGTGAAGTCTATTTATAGATCACTGATCTAAAAATAGATGCATGTCGATTATTATTAGCTCTTAATAATAATCAGACTCTTAACAACAACTTATTCTCTTGGAGCACTTCAGTTCCATGCATAGATGTGGCACATCAGTGGACTGAGGGAATTATGAAATCCCCAAGGGTTTACTGGAGCTAATGCATGGAGGACTCAATTAGAACTCAAGTGGAAGAGTTATGACATAGTTGGAAGAAGTAGTTATGGAGTTGTATTCAGTTTAACTCAGTTAGACTTAGCTGAGATAGTTGTATCTAGTCTAACTTATTGATACACTAGTGAGAGTGGAGTGAATTAATTGGTTATTAATTCAAAAATAATAACTTAGTTATTAATACAATATTAGTTATTAATACAACTGTTAACTACAGTGCATGGTAGTTTCAATGGAGACCCAATGGAGAGGTAGGTGAAAGGGCAAGATAGACTATCTGTTGTGACTATAGTGATGCATTGATTGCATCACACACACATTGGAGTTTCCAGTGAGGATTGCGCAATCAAGGAAAGGGTAATTCAAATTCATTCAGAGATATTCTTTAGCAGGGATTTCCTAGTGGAGGCAGCCTAGCAGGAGGCAAAGATCGGTGCATGGATTTGCAATATTGGTCCTGATTAGTGTATGATGATTGTACTGTACTGAGAGCTTGTGATAAGCTTTGTATGCTTTGTATGGGATTTTCATATGATCTCCATGTTACATAATATATAGTTGAGGTTTTCAGCTTCAGGCTTTCCTGGTTAAAAACTATGTTATGTGCGATTGATTATTTTTGTTTATGCTTCACATGTGTGTGCAATTAATTTTTCCACAAAAGATTAACAAGTGGAATAGATTTAGTATCTTGCATAAACTTAAATAGTGTGAGATCAGGTGGATCTAGGAAATATGCATGCTTAGTGCATATAATTTCTACATGGTATCAGAGCATTTTTTATTGAAGATTGCAATGGTGAAGTGAGTTTGTGTTGGTGGACAATTCGAATTTGCTACAAAAGATTCTTGGTGCGGAAATCAAGTATACATTGAAATGTCTTTCAATGGGTTGAGATTGGAGTATGCCCTTGATGGGAGCTCAAATTACATGGCCTGGAAGTACAATATGGAGGAAGTGCTAGAGGATAAAGGACTGAAGGAGTTCATCAATAGTGATGTTCCTAAGCCGCGATCTAACGATGCTGCATTACTTGATGCATGGCAAAAGAAGACAACAAAGACGAGAAGGATTCTGTTGGAAGGTGTGAAGGACCATATTGTGTCAAGCCTTCATGGGAAAGCCACTCCATTCTTGATTTGGAAGGCTTTGATAGAATTTTTCCAAAGCGGAAGTGACTTGAGGAAGTTGGCGCTTAAAGACTAGCTCAGAAAAATAAAAATGGAGAAAGGCGACAGTATTCCAAAATACCTCAAGAAGTTTTTCCACTACAATGATGAACTGGGAAGTGTGGGGGTTACTATTGATGAATAATACTTGGTGAGCTTGGCTCTCCTTGGGCTTTTGAAGAGTTGGCATAGCTACGAAGACTCTGTCAATGGATGGGAGAAACTGTTGGGATGGGAGCGACATTGGTCAGATCTTGTGCAGGAGAAGATAATGTGCGGTACTAGGGATGGATCTTCATCAAAGAATGAAGATGAAGAGAATTGCGCTTTGGATTCTAAGGAAAGGAAATGAAAGGGGAAGAAATCTTTTTCAAAATCCGGTGCTAAAGGCAAGAAGAAGGATTTGTCCAAAGTGAAGTGTTTTCACTGTCACGACCATGGACATTTCGCCACTAACTGTCCACAAAATAAGAAGAAAAAGTAGGCTGCTGGATTTGCAGCTGGGGAGGCCTTAGCCTCGCAATTTGAGTTTTATTTCTCCTTGATCGCTTTCTTGGTTTCAAGCTGCATGGGATCGGTGTGGTATCTTGATAGTGGTGCATCTTTCCATATGACGGGAGATAAAGATTTGTTTAGTGACTTGGAGGAGAAGGACCTCCAAATGCATATAGATATGGGTGACGATGGTCACTACAGTGCGAATGGCATTGGGACAATTACCTTTGAGAGGGATTCCAGTAATCCATTCTTGTTGAAGATTGTTATGCATGTTCCAGGTTTGAAGAAGAACTTGGTCTCAGTCACAATGTTGGAAGACAGAGGTTATGATGTTGTTTTCAGTGAGGGAAAAGCCTTCCTTTGACATAAAACAATGGGTCAAACCAAGAATATAGGGGTTCGAATTAAGAATATCTACAAGCTGGAGGTAGATGGCTGCACTATAATGGTGGGAAAAACAGAAGAAGTGGTGAGCTAGGATGAGACCAAATTATGGCACAGGAGATTGGGCCATCTTCACCATGGCGCTTTGAACATTTTGCAGAAAATTTCTACTAGACTTCCTAAGGGTACTCATGCGCTGTAAGATCAGTGCAAGGGATGTACTATGGGTAAGTTTTTGAAGACCACCTTTCATGAGAAGGAGAACCATGCTTCGGTGATCCTAGAGAGAATTTACACAGACGTGTGTGGACCATTATCGGTTGCTTCAACAACAAAACACAGGTATTATGTGATATTTGTTGATGAATATTCTCGTAGATGCTAGATCTTCTTCATGCAGAAGAAAAGTGAAATGTTCTCAAAGTTATGTGAGTTTAAGGCATTGGTTGAGAAGGAGTCAGGGAAGTAAATGAAATCTCTATGGAGTGATAATGGTGGTGAATACATCTCAGGCGAATTCAAATACTTCTATAGCACAGAAGGAATTTGAAGAGAACTCATAGTGCCTCATAACCCACAACAGAATGGGGTCGTGGAGAGAAAGAATAGAATGATCGTGGGTGCTGCACGAGCGATGCTCCGTGACCAGGGCCTACCGATGCACTTGTGGGCAGAAGCATGCAACATTGCGGTTTATGTGTAAAACTATTGTCCTCATAGAGTGCTTGGCATGAGTACACCAGAAGAAGCTTTTACTGGTAAGAAGCCTGATATTTCTCATTTGAAGTTTTTTGGCTCACCTGTTTACATTCATGTGACGAAGGATGCTAGGAAGAAGCTAGAGCTGACTGCAAAAGTTGGGATATTTGTGGGGTAAACATAAACACCCCATAATTATCATGTGTATTTTCTAGACAATTGAATAACTGTTGTGCGATGGGATATAAAATTCAATGAGGTGAAAGTCATGAAGTTGTCGCTTGAGAGGGAGCTACACTTGCATGCAGAGGAGGAACTTCTTGTTCCCAAAGATGAGTCTCTAGATGTGGATCAGCCACAGGAGGAGATTCATGGAGTGGAGGAGTCCACTCATGCAGATCCAAACATCAGACAAGGTAGAAAGCGTACCACAGAAGCTGAGAGACTGAAGCTTGATGCAGCACAGAATGTAGGAGTCCCTACATCACAGTGCAGACAAAGATAGTCACCTGACCAATATACTGGATACATGGATCTTATGAGCAAGTGTATCATGACAGAGCCATCTTCTTTGGAAGAAGCAGTGCAGAAGCCCACATGGGTAGATTCCATGGTGGAGGAGTATGACTCCATTGTCAGAAATAGTGCTTGGGAGATTGTTCCAAGGCCGGTGGGAAAATTAGTTGTAGGATCAAGATGGATCTAAAAGGTAAAGCAAGCTGCTGATGGGAGTTTCGAGAATTATAAGGCAATATTTGTTGCCCGGGGCTTCTCACAGATTGAGGGGATTGACTATGAAGAAAACTTTGCACCTGTCGCATGGTATTCTTCCATACGAACCATCCTTGCTCTCTTAGCATAGATGGGTTGGCACATTCATCAGATGGATGTGAAGACTGCGTTCCTTAATGGGATCATTGAGGAAGAGGTGTACATTGAGCAACTTGAAGGATTTGAGATCTTCAGTAGTGAGTCGCATGTGTGCAGGCTCAAAAGAGCATTGTATGGGCTGAAACAAGCACCCCATGCTTGGTACACTCAGATCGACAGCTATTTCACTGGACTTGGCTTCACCAAGAGTGAGGCGGATGCAAACCTGTACCAAATTGTGGTTGAGGGTAAGATTTTAATCATTGTACTTTATTTTGATGATTTAATACTAACAGGTGATGAGAAGTTGATACACTCATGCAATGAAGGTCTTGCAAACAAGTTTGAGATGAAGGATTTGTGCCTCCTTCATTATTTCCTTGGATTTGAAATATGGCATCGGGAAGGTGAACTATTTGTGTCTCAAGAAAAGTATGCCCGGAAGGTACTGGACAATTTTCACATTCAAGGCTGCAAGCCTATCAACACTCCTCTTCCAGGAATTGGAAGAAAGAGGATCCTACATTGGCAGAGGTAGTGGATGCCATTGTTTATCAACAGTTTGTGGGTTCGCTCATGTATTTAGTCAATACAAGAATGGACATATGCTATGCGGTGAACCAACTTTCACAAGCGATGGTTAAGCCTACCAAGCTCTTTTGGAAGGCAGGCAAGCATGTCCTGAGATATCTCAGGGGCACATCTGGGTATGGTTTATGGTACAGATAGATGGATGAGGTGAAGTTGCATGGCTTCAAGGATGCAGATTGGGCAGGAAGCCCAATAGACAGAAAGAGCACATCAGGGGGGATTTTCAGTATTGGATCTACGACAGTTTCTTGGTACAACAAGAAACAAATATCCGTGGCACTTAGTTGACTAGAAGCAGAATACATGGTAACAATTCAAGCTGCATGTGAGGCTATCTAGACGAGGAAGATCCTGGTTGGTTTGTTTGTCTCACATTTAGATCCCATGGTGATACATTGTGATAATTAGAGTTGCATTAAACTCTCGGTTAATCCTGTGTTTCATGATAGATCTAAACATATTGATATCCGGTATGATCATATCAGATATTGTGTGTAGCGGAAGATCATGTTGCTTCAGTACATTCCTATGGAGGATCAAGATGTGGATATTCTGACGAAGGCGCTCACCAAGAGCAAATTCGAATACCATAGAGGCAGGATCGGGGTGAAGGATAATCCCTATCATGTTGAGAGGGAGTGTTGAGATTCAACAAGATGATGAGCTTAGTGAAAAGAGTCGCCTTCACTAAGTGGGCCCGCAGGCTATTTTTGGCGCAAGTCTATTTTTAGACATGATGATCATATTTTAGAAGTTGCAGGATGTTATTTGTGGATTTTTTATCAAGTTGGAAAAATAGATGAAATTCTATTTTTATAATATTGGGTGAATTCTATTTATAGATCACTGATCTAAAAATAGATGCATGCGATTATTATTAGCTCTTAATAATAATCAAACTCTAAACATCAACTTATTCTCTTGGAGCACTTTAGTTCAGTGCATAGATTTGGCACATCACTGGACGAAGGGAATTATGCAATTCACAAGGGTTTAATGGAGCTAATGCATGGAGGACTCAGTTAGAACTCAAGTGGCAGAGTTATGACACAGTTGGAAGAAGTAGTTTTGGAGTTGTATTCAGTTTAACTCAGTTAGACTCAGTTGAGCTATTTGTATATAGTCTAACTGATTGATACACTAGTGAGAGTGAAGTGAATTAATTAGCTAATTAATTCACAAATAATAACTCATTAGTCAACTGAACAATACAACATTTAACTACAGTGCATGGCAGTTTTAGTGGAGACCCAGTGGAGAGGTAGGTGAAAGGGTAAGATAGACTATCTATTGTGACTATAATAATGCATTGATTGCATCACACACACATTGGAGTTGCCAATGAGGATGGCTCAGTCAAGGAAAGGGTAATTCGAATTAATTTAGAGCTATTCTTCAGCAGGTATTGCATAGTGGAGGCAGGCTAGCAGGAGGTAAAGATCGGTGCATGGATTTGCAAGATTGGTCCTGATTAGTGTAAGACAAGTGTACTGTACTGAGATCTTATGATAATATTTGTATGCTTTGTATGATATTGTCATATGATCTCCATGTTATATAATATATAGTTGGGGTTTTCAGCTTCAGCCTTTCCTGGTTAAAAACTGTGTTATGTGCAAATGATTATTTTTGTTTATGCTTCACATGTTTGTGCAACTAATTTTTCTGCAAAAGATTAACAAGTGGAATAGATTCAGTATCTTGTCTAAAGTTAAATAGTGTGAGATCAGGTGGATCTAGGACATATTCATGCTTAGTGCATATAATTTCTACATCACCCTACTTAACTACATCTACCAAAGTGTTTTATAGCCACTCAGTTTAATTGACATACTGTTCAATTTCTGGTTTTTTCTCATGAATATAGGGTGTTAGTTTACACTTAACCCTCATATTTCTTAATATTCCTTGTGGATCATAGTTCCATGAAAAGCTTTCTTCAAATATTTACTCAAGTAATTGCTTTGTTGCTTCTTGTTTTGCAGCTCTGTGATTACAAATAAATGGCCCCACTTGATTATTTAACTTAAATTGGGTATTTTTCTTGGCTATTAGGAAGTTGATAGAATTAGAATTTAAGATTTGCTTGATATACTCCAAGGCAAAGACTCTCATTGGTACAAATTTAGGTAGTTTGTAGGGAAACATATTAGATCGAAAAACTCTAATTTTAGTATGTTTCTCATATAAGTACCAAACACCAGTTCTTGTGTGCTTTGATAGCTGGATAATTTTCTTCATTTCATCATTGATCCTTGGTTGTTCTATGTTGTTCAACATATTTATCAATGGGTGGAAAAAATTATCTGTAAACTCTGCAAAAGTGAATTCTAAGGACTCTTTTCTAATCAATGAAGTCCAAAAGATGACTGGAAGTGGTTTTTCTTCTATATCAATCTTCTAGAGGGTTATAGGAAACTTGTCTTCTCGAAAGTAGAAGAACATATGGAAGAGAAAGGATGTATATCTAAATACTCCTTCAGTTGGAAATTTGACTAGCTGATCATGGATATTGAAAGCTATATACTCAGCATAATTGAGAATTACAGAGGGAGGATGTCCTGGTGCAAAATTAGATAGAAAACCTAGGATGGACTCATCAGTATGCTCATATGTGAAGTATCCTAGGATAAATGATAGCATGGAAATGACATGCCTAGACCCTTATGGAAATTTTGAAGCAGAATATGGAGGGTTGATTTGTGGAATTTTAACATGTAACGACATGAACACTTGACAAATATGAAACCTTTTGGGAAAATCAAGACCTATGTACAACTTTGTTAATGCTTCTATTGACAAGGGAACTGCTTTCGGATCATGTTTGAGTTGTAACATCTGGTTTATGGACTTAGCAGCAATTGTAAATAGTACCTCTTTTTTTGCATTCATCATTGCTATATTTTTAGATGACTAATAGCTCTGACACAACCTAATAACCTCTGGGCATTGATGAGTGAATCTAACAACATATTTGGGTAGGTTTGATACCCAAATTTGTACTTCTTCAACCTGATCTAAGGACTTTTCATAGCTCTAGCAGTGGAGGTCTAGCAGATTAAATTCAACTACTGGATCTGCTATTTTATAGTCCACATCTGGTAATGGTATATTTCCAATGTCTACAATAGGAGGTTGTAGATGATTCATAACGATTGCAGTCTTGGATGACACAGTTATATTGGATTTTGACATTTTTTAGGCTCGGATAACTGAAACTCTGTTTTTAGGGCTTTCTGAATTCTTTTGTAAGATTAAATGGTTTACAGAAGTGTTTTTTGACTTTGACATAGGTTCTTCGATGAAAAATGGGTACAACTTGGTTCTTTCCTTGGATTTTAATGTTCAATTTTGGTTTCCAAACTGTACTTTAGACTTTCACAAGTTTATAAAATATGAAATATGGGTTTCTTATTCTTTTTTCAGTGAATATTGGGCTAAACAATTGTTTCAAATTGGGCACAGAGGGTCGAGTTTACCTACAAAGGATTTCTGGGCAATTTAGGATTCTTTTAAGTCTGCAAAAAGCTAAATAAACTCAAAGTTCTCCTTTTAAAACTGAATGCAATATTATAACAGGATTTTGTCAAAATTTGGACAGGATTGTAGCTCTTTTTTGGGGCAACTAGAAGCTTTGTTGAAGTAAATAAGCTCTCACTATATTTCAATTCCTTTTAGCAATGTATTTTTAAATGATAACAGGCTCGTTTTTCTTGGAAAATACCTGTTTGCGTAGGTATAGGTCTTTGTAATAGTTATTTGAGTGCTTGAAAAGTTCCTGGTAGCTTTCTGGGAATTTTCAGCAGTCTGGAATCTTTCTGAAGTCTTTTGGCAGCAAACACAGATTTTTGCAGGTTTTGGGCTTGAAAACAAAGCACATGCTTTGTTTTCGTCAGTCGGGAGGACAAATACAATCGATAAGTGCAGAAAAAAGGAATTAATGGCGCATTTTTAGAAATTTATTAGGCGTTTTAGGTCTAAAGAACCAGCAATTAATAGTGGTCACATTAGAAAAAATGGTGGTTTTTGGCTTCAAAAGGCAAAAACCGCAAGTGGTTATCGCGCAGGAAATAGGTAGTAAGTGGTATTAGTTGGATTGGATGCAATCCAATAAAGCTCAGCCACGTGGAGGAGAGAGGAAAAGGTGAAACCACCTATTTCGCATGGTTAGGAATTTTTTTATGTTCACACAATTTAATTTGCGATATCGAATGTTGATCGTCAGATTAGAGAGTCAGGATGCGAACAGCTAAGATTGGCTGTGGAAGATGCTCAGTATTGGGGCATGGGGCCCAAGGTTTTTGCGGCGGAGTAATTTTAAACGTTATAAATATATATTTACAATGTTAAAAACCTTATTTATATGATTGAAAGAGGGGCGTAATGTTATATGTTCTGAAATAAAACACTAATGAATGTTTTAATAACATTGGTGCAGGAAAGGTAATAACGTTACAAATGGGTATTTATAATGTAGAAGCCTTGCTTTATTTGATTGGTAGCATATATAATATATGGTAAAGAAAACATTTTTACATGTTTTAAAACCATAAGGCGAGGGATTATAATATAGATATGTTTAAACCTATGGGAAAAATGGTTGGCTTATTATTAACATGTGGGATAAATAAACATAGGTTTAACTTAAAATAAGTGGGTTTGGGGATATTAATATATAAAGAAATTAATATATACGGGAAGGGTTTCTGGGAAGGGTGGCCTATAAGGATTTAATACTAAGGTTAGAAATCAATATGAAATGGAGAATGTAATGAAATGATTTGAAATAAATAATTTTAAACTAAGTAAAGTGTAAATAGGTCATTTAAGCATAATTTGTCCCATTTTGATTTTTTACACATAGACTTAGGATAAAATGCATTTTGCAGGATTTTTTAGTGTTTTTGAATGAAAATGAAATTAATCAAGGGGGTGTTTTACTTTTCACTAAGAAAAAACTGTGTTTTACTTATGGAGTTTTTTGGGTTTTTTGAGTAGAATTCGTGGGTAAAATCTGGAATATTTCTAGGCACTCCAGAAGCCTCTCACACATGGACATTCTTCCCAGCAACAAAATTTTCCAACAATATCAGCACGACATTTCCAATGCTAGGATCTAGAGTTGTTTGAACCATCTTTGGATGGATTGAGTGCATTATTTTTAGAGCACTGTGTATATTCATTTATAATGATATGGCTTAGTTATTTCTACTCCTATGTATGATTTATTAATGTATTTCAAAATTTTTCTTGTTTTACATATTTTATTCTTATTTCGAATTATGCATATGTTCTATATTCCTATATTTCCCATATTGGGATATTACAGAAAATCTCAATTTGATGAAAATCAGAAAATTTCAGTGAATTGAGATTGGAAGGGTGAGGGAACTATACCCTCATCCACATGATCAATAATCAAAGAGATTTTCGGGTACAAAAGGTTTCTAGTGTGGAGGAACTATCAGGTGCTTAGTGTTAAAGCTCAAAAATTAAAGTGCTCAAGACCAATTTGAAACTTAACAACAACAAAGAGCCCATCGCCACGAATCTGACACAATTTGTTTCGTCGAAAACGAAGTCTGGATGAGGAAGATAGCACATGTTTTTCGTTTTCCTAAACAACTAAAAAAATTCCAGAAGTGACAGGTTGGTGACATGGCAACCTAGTCAGCAAATTTAAATATATTATGGGAATATTCTTTAGTTTTCCCAGTCACACTATGACAAGTGTCACTATAGGACTCGCTAGAGAGTTTGGAAGGTGATATTTGTTTATTTTATCTATCCTATGGTCAAATTTAAATTTTTTTAAGGATTGGGGATAGTCCAACCAGAGTCGAACATGTGGTGCAGCCAGGGGCCACCACTTTCCCCCTCTCATGGACCAAGGTTGAAGGCCAAAGTATGGTTCGAATTCATATTTCATATCAAACGTTCGTTCAAACTCTGAATTATGAACTAGCCAAAGTCCAAATTCATATTAAAATAGTCAAAGGTGGATATGGTGAATTTTATTATATATCAAAGGTATCAATATCAAATTATTGTTAATTTTCGAAGGTTGGAATTAATGTTTCTTGGCACAAAAGAATTACATATAGACTAGGCGGAGGTTGGGGCTCGACCCTGCAACCGCCCCCCAAACAAAGCAACGTTCTTACCACCATACCACAACATTACAACTTAACAATAATATGTCATGGATTATATTTAATTTCAAATGGTTAGACTGGTGGGGGTATGAAGGGCGTTAGCTCCCTCCCCACATGACCTTCCACTATGACCACAACGGAATGCTTATGGTTAAGCATCAAGATTATTGTTAAATAGGGGGTGTAATTACCCATAACCATGTTTAACCACACTAATCCTCACTGTAATCTACATTTGAGATAAACGCGCTTATAACGATAATACACACTTATCCACATTCAATCCAGTTTAAAAATTAGTTAACTCCAAATTTAATGTGGTGGAGAATTCTGTGAACCCACCAAATTTGGTGCTACCAACAATTTTAGCGGCCTTCGCTGAACTCATCTCAAGATTTACTGAAGATTTCCTAAGCCAAACTATTTTGGCCATAACTTTTGGAAAATTTGACCAAATTGGGAGAAAGAACAGTTTATTCTGAATTATTTGGACATTCTGAACACATTGAATCAGGTTTCAGGAGTAGTAGGTGAATGTAAACATCACTTTTTCACATTTGAGCTAATACAGAGGCCCAAGCCATGGAAGCTGGACCAAGGAGATGTAGCCCAAGAAGGGCGAACTCCTTCATCAAAACACTGTGTTAATGGATCATTGTGATGGTTTGCTAAACATGTTATTACTGTTGTTCAAAATTTGTTTTTAATGATTTTATGCTCATGAATTTAACTTAAAATTTAGTACATTTACCTATTTTAACACTCACAAACACCAAGGAAACCTATGCACATAAAGCAAGTGATCAACAAATTAATTATAATTCTGAAGATGAAATTAGCACAACAAAACTAACATTCAGATTTAGATAAATCAAATGAATAGAATAATCATGATCACAAATAGGTGGGAGTCCTTTAGGAGTCTCAAATACCTTGGAATGATTTTTCAAGAATTTTTGGAGATATGGAGAGATAGATAATTTTGTTGTTTGAACCTGTAGTGAGAATAATTGTGAAATTGCGCCTCGTTTTTATTTCCTCAGAAGCTTTTTCATGACATTAGATTTGATTATCTTTCCTGGCTTCCTTGCGATACCCCATAGTTTAATTTCCTTTCATTCCAAAAAAAAATTCAACAAAAATTCTTTAAAATTGAAAGTTATTGTCCCCAAAGATTGTGACCATTATACTCCTAATACAACATCAACACCACCAATTGGAATGGAGAGAATTGGACTATTCACTAAATATTCCCCCATGGTTAGTTTGATATTATGAAACTTTCTAGAGAAATTTATAGTTCCTCCATTTGAGACCATCACTTGACACTCTGGTGATCAGTATAGGAAGCAATTCAATTCCTTGGCTACCTTACAATGAATAAAATTATGGGTACTACCCGAATCAATCAGCACTATTACATTTTTATTCTTGATATATCCTTCTATCTTGAGAGTTTGAGAAGTGCTAATTTCTACCAATGCCTTACAGGACATGATCAAATTCATTTCTTCTTCATATAGGTTTGGTTCCTGGTATATATCCTCTTATTTTAAAGTTTCTTGTTCCTTTTATTTCTCCTCTTCACAATATATGTAAAATAATTTCTTCTAAGCAAACTTATGACCTTTACTGTATTTGCTATCACAACTATAGCAAAGCCCTATTTCTATTTTTTCTTCCAATTTTTATGGTGTCAACCTTGTAGGTTGTGTAAGTCTAGGAGTAGCAACACTTCCATCTTTATAGTTGTGAGTGGTAGGCTTCCTTGTCACCATAATTTTTATTTCAATTTGTCTTGCTAGCCTGAATTCCTTATCTAATGAATCAGGTTCCCAAAGGTGAACCTGATGTTGGATGTTATCCTTAAAAGCCCCTAAGAAGACATCAATCATGTGTTCCTTTGGAATATCAGTTGCCCTCATATTCGATTTTTAGAAGTCCTCAATGTGCTCCACCATTGAACCCTTTTGTTTGAGATATATCAATTGGCTAAAGAATATATTTCTCTTTGTATCCTCATAATATGCTATCATTTCCTCCATAAAAATTGACCAAGTGACAGTTTTTTTACAAGACAAAATGCATCGATACTATACAAATGTATTTTTTTCTAAATATATAGTTGCAATGCGTACCTTTTGTGTATTGTGCATATTATGGAGATCAAAATATTGCTCCATTTGTACTATCCATGTTACCGAATCCTGCCCATCAAACATCCTCATATCGATATTTGGAATATAGTGGGTCTTCAATAAAAAATTAAAGTCTATGAAATCACGATTAATATTTATTTTTTTCTCATCATGAGCTTCCTCTACTACCTTTTTTCCATTAGGAATCATTTCTTGTAGAAACTTTGTCAAAGCTTACTTCAAACATTCCATGTCTTCTTTTAGATCATTCTTCATGTATTCCATGTTGCCTTTCATTTTTTCATCGATATTAGCTTCCATGCCATCCATCTTAGCTTCCATTCTATTCTTCAAATAATCCATTTTAGCTTCTACTCCTTTCTTAAAACCAATCATCTTAGCTTACATTTCCTTTTTTGGTTACTTTTTGGGAGAGCAAAATTTTTTGTACTTGGTGTCCTAATTTTGATTTATAATGTGGCACTTATTGCTCTTCATGCTTCATAGTAGAGTTTTTTGAGGGCTTAATGGGTTTGGAATTACTTTTTGGAGGAATTATCGAACTCAATATTGATATCTATGCTTCAATATGCCTTTGTAATCACTTGAAACTTATTTTTCGAACAAAATTTATGCAATTTAAAAAAAAATACACACCTTTTTCTTTCTTTTAGGATCTCGATCTTGAAACAATTGTAACTATGTAATTTTAGATCTCCAAGATTTGATCTGCAGTCTTATAATAGTCCTATGAGTTTTATTTCTAATGCCATAGGTTAGACCTAATTTGGATTATGCCCAATATCCCACAATGACCTAATTATGGATATGTTTAGTAGATCAAACTTGTACGGAGTTCGAGTGTCACTATTTCGTTCTTCGGCTTTGAAATCGATAAAAAAGAAACTATAGTATGTGCACTTTCAGCTAAATTTTACATAATTCCAATCTGATGTCTGAACCAAAAGTTATGATGATTTTCCCTCAGCCACCTATTCGAGATGAAATTCTAGAGCCTACAAAAACTCTAACTTCCTCAGATTATATCTTCAAAAATGTAGTGAACTAAGATCTGAAAATTTTACATGAAGTGTCTTAGGTTTTCGGCTTGAATGGATTTTTCTTTTCCAGCTTCTGAAAAATCATAGAAAACCATTATATCGCAAATTCCTCATTGAGCTATTTGAATAAGTGAAACCCTTCAATCCCAAGCTATATACCAAATGTTATGAAACCAACTCAAAAAATAGAAGAAAAGAGAGATCAACGACTTATAAATCAGCCTCTTCGAGGGGGGAACCTCCTTTACATTACATAAAAAAAAATTATTGGATGATTCAAATGAAAAAACCCCCTTTCTATATATAGGAGTCCAAGGGGTCACAATATAATTCTAGTTGACATAACAATAATAATAGTGGACTTCTATGGGGCACAATAATAACAATATGGGGACTACATGGGAACAAAAATAACAATAACGGGGCTACACTAACAATAATAATAAGGGGATACACTAGTATTATAGGGACCTAGAAAGCTAATTATCAAGCTCCTTCCCTATCAACAAGGAGCTTTGCAGACCTTTCTAGGGAGCAAGAAAGGATATTTGAGGAGCTTGCAAAAGGAGAAAGACCTTCACCCCCCACCAACACTATGGCTAATATTAGATGACCAAAAGTGTTAAAATTTCCCATTAGAGAAACAAATGCATAGGATAAAATGAAAAACATTAATCCATATATGTTCCTCCCACACTTCTATGGTTTGATTATAGAGGATCCTAACACTTTCATGTTTGATTTTTTCATAGTGTGCATGACTTATGACTATACAACTAATGATAATAAGCTCAAATTGTTCCCTTCCACTATTAAATATGCAACCCTTTTGTATCAATGTGTTTAGTACAAGGGTGTACGAAATGCACTGGTACTTAGTAGCAGTGATTGGTAGCCTGCAAGCAATGTCACAGGGAAAAAATGGGTTGTTAGATGGTTAGTGAAGAATCATAAAATGTAGAAAAACTAGTTATAAAACACAACATATTACAAAAGGTGGAGGCAACAAGAAAAAATAAATACACATATAACAAAAGCTCAATATCTAGTAAACGAACTAATAATACCAATGGATAACGAATCCCCTTTTCTTAGCCAATGGTGGTAAAAAGAGGTAGAACGCTAAAACACTCGCAGTGAGTCTTTAGAGCTATGGAGTTCTAATACTCAAAGAAAGGAGGGATCTTCCCTTAAGCTATTTGCAGGCCTCTCTCTTTTCCTCAAATGCATGATCGGATAATGGATAACTGAAGCAATTCTCCTTTCAGATTGAGATGTTGGATGGCCAAAAAATGAATCCATTCACTCCTTTGATGCTTGGACAAAACACTACTTTTTTTATCATGGGAAATTTAGCCAACATAACAATGTGTTCTGAATTTTTCTTCTCATGGTGGTATTTTATAAGAAAAATTCAAATCTTCTTCCCTCTCTTGGTACAATTGTGGATAGTGACCCAAGAGTGGTGGTTGATTCCATTGTGTGCTCACTTGAAGTCTCAAGGTGGCTCTAGGCAGATATCCTTGGGCAGCCTCAAGTGGAGAATCTTCTTCCTGAAGTGTGAAAAGTGGTCTCGGATGGTGACCTTCTACCATACTCAAGATCATGCGACTTATTGAGGGAAAGCCGCAGAGACTTGTGCTGCTATCGAATAAAATGGCATGCAAATATCATTGTGCTAGTGTCTTTTGTGCGAAATTTAATAAATTTTCCTTTTGACCTTAGAGAAAGTTAAATTTTCCATATTTTTTAATGTTTTTGCACCTTGTAAATCCTTATGCTTGACATTTCATGATGTCATTTTCTTGTCTGATTTTTTATTGATAGTAGTTTCCCCCTAATGTGTGAGGTCTATGAAGAGCTTTATAGTCGAAACACATTATAGTTTATGTTTTGTATGACCCATGTTTAGAAAGAGAGTACCTTACGTGCAACCTAAGGTTGGATACCCCTTGCTGTGAGTAAAAGAGGGACCATGTTATGTCAGAAACCTGCAATAGATAGCATAAGTAAAATAAATTCAATATTTCTACGAGGCGGGCATGTCCCATGCTCATGATGCTTTAACTAGTTAAATCTTATCTAACAGATTGAGGTTCTGTCTGTGTCACTTATATGGTAGTGATCTGCTGATTTGGTTGACGAGGATGATTTTTGACGCCCTCAGGGGCATTTTTTCTTTGACAATAGGTTGAATGTAGTTCCCACATGCATAATATTAGTATGTAATATCTTAGAATAAATGCTCATTGTATGCATGGTTGTATGATTGGGACCTTCCTGTGTAAGCATTGTTGAAAGAAATTCTATAATGGCACAGGTCTTCGATGAATTTTGACAAAGTGAAATGGTTGTGAAGTATGATACCATATTTACATGAAAGCATGTGTTGTAGTCGAATGTCAGGAGGATCAATGACATCAATGGACAATGACGATTCCCACAGTGTCATCTGAGGGTGCCCCTATTAAGGTGAGGATCCATCCAAGGTACTGCTTCCTTTTTGGAAAATTGTTGTTGAATTCGACAAGAAGGAAGCCTCAACCGATTGAGAGAAATACTAATGCAAGGGATCATATTATTTGATATAGTAGGTGGGGGATGATAGGTTAACATAGGCATGATGGCAAGAAATGGCTAAAAACTGAAGATGGGAGTTCGGTAGCCCAAGTTCGGAGCTTGAAAAAGGAAATTTGGTGGCAGTCATAACAATTTATGATGAGGAAAGCCCTGGAGTCAGTAGGACGTCCATGGTGGGTATATGTTTTTTATGAATGTTGTTGTGGCTTTTGTGAAAGTTGTGAAGCTCCAACCATGTGGGATTAGGGACTACTGCCATGGGAGAAAATTGGATGGATGGGTGGGGGATGTTCTCATAAAAAATCTTTGTAAACTTTCCAAAAGAATATAAAATGGGTTTGGATGTACAAACATGGAGAAGGATGCCCCAAAAACATGAAAAATGATCTCTCACTAATGATGTGGGGAACATGTTTTTGTTGAGGGTGGGGGCGCCATTGGTTAGTCTCAATGTAGGGATGGTGAAGCGGATGCAAAATATCACAAATGGGCTATGTTGACAGAGGTAGGGTATGCGAAATGTGAGATGAGGTGGTGCCTGTTCTATCTTCTTGTGAAAATGGTAGTCTAGGAAAGGGGTTTTATTGAGATATGGTAAAACCTGACTTGATGTATGATGGATGGAGAACATGAAGTGCTTCTTGGACTGTGGTGTTATGGCCATGGCGTCATATTTTTTGATACATGGATTACTGGAGTGATGGACTCCATGGAGGAGGAGGCTCTACGGACTGACGAGAATTTTTATCATATGAAAGATGGGGAGATGATAAACATGGTCGAGTGTTTTGAACCTATCCTTTTATTCTTGTGGACAAATGATGTTAGGTTATGCAAATCTTCTCTCGGACTCTATCATGTTGGGGGTAGAATGACACATGTTTTGGATCCTTCAGTGACTGGGGCAACAGGTGGTTTATCGTATTCTTTAATACATGCAACCAATACCCCAAGTGAAAGCATATTTTTCATTCAAATATATTGAAAAATGTGTTGAATGAAAAAAAAATGATAAGGGAGGGCATACCTATCAGAAGTGAAAAAAATATTTTTTTTGAGGCATGAATGTGTGAATCCTCCTTTGGGCATTATGAGCTTTTAATCACTATGTTTCTTTCGGTTTCACAATTGTGATTTATGAGCTCCCATTATGGTCCCTCAAATAATTTTAAATGAGATATATATAGTTCAATATGGCTCATTTCAGTTCATTTGTGTCATTTGAGAGTTGTGAGGTCAGAGCTTGCTGCCGAGCCTTTCTTGTCATTGCAGTCAGCCTGTGTAACAGGGATTCACGCCGTTAGTGCCAGGTAGGCCCTTGAATTTCCAAAATTTTAATTTTTTTAGTTTTAATGTTGGGGATTCTATGAAAATTAGGTTTTTACAGACCCCTACTTGTTTTTGGCCTTGGCCGCGCAGGCGATCAAGGTTAAGGTGCAGAGACTTCCACATAAATTTGAGGATTTCTATGGAGATTTCATGCACATTGGAATTTTTGCGCATGACTTCCATGTCTGTCTGAGATATAGACGCAAGGTCAGCACACCTATCTGAGAAATAGGCAAGATGAAAAAACAATTTTTATTTTTATTTTTTGATGTCATTGTCAACAGATGTGTGTATGTTTGGTGACAGGATGTGTTGGAGAGAGCGATACTGGCCAGATCTTTGTATGGATGTGGCACAAGATGCCAAAGCCCGTAGGTTACTGACTCAGTGGGTTCTCCTCAAGTTTCTTGAGAATGACCTCCTGAGGTCGTAGGATCACCTGTTGCACTACCTAGTCTGTTGTTGGAATAGGAGGCGCAAGGTGATGGTTTTGTGAGGGCATGAACTTCCTATATGTTTAGATACGGTTATATACTTTTTGATTGGTTTTTTGCCTCAAGGTGAGGCACTTCCTCATGTCCTCCCACCTGGGAGGGTGGCCCTCCTTCATTTGTCAGAGCAACACTATTTTGGGGTGCCCCTTTCAGAGGGTTGCATTCTTATATCATCAATTACCGATCTAGCCGAGCGATGTGATTTGGCTATAATCATGCGATTGACTTGGTCGACATCACCACACAGGGCATCGAGACCTCATATCAATGTTCTGTGTCAGATTTGGGCCAAAAATTTATTTTACTATGGTCGTCATGTTTATGATGGTATGGTGTCGCAACTAGTGAAGGTCTGAGGAGGATCTAAAATATTAACATATGCTAGCATCTTGTGTAGCATTATGTTTGAGAGGGTGGTACTGTTGTGACCCATAGTGGTAGTTCCTATGGGGTTTCACTAGGGCCCTCGGATGAGGCAATGGGCTCCGATGATGCCTCGAGGTGGGGGATGAGAGGTAGGTCACTATTGGAATGCGACCACAAAGGCTTAGTCCAAGGCGAACCAGTAGATGTTCGTCGACATTCCATACTCTGGGATGGACTTTTAGGGAGATTTGGATATAGGTCTTCCTGTCAGTTATGTGTGGGGACCTACATGTATGATTTTTATGTTTTTATGCATTTGTTGAGTATTTATTATGTGTATATTTATATGTATATTGTGGTGACATTGACACTATCTTTTTTTCTCTTGAAGATGTGGGAGCAGTTGCATGGCCTACTTCTTGGTTGGTGGGACACCAACCCATTCTAAGGTTTCTAGGTGGAGTAGCTCAGCCCCAGGCTAGGGAGGAGGTTGGAGATCCAGGGTAGCCTCAGGGTGGAGGATCTGGTGATGGTGCTGGCCCTTCCAGGGAGGGTAGCACCTTGGCTTTTGTCGAGTATGTTGGAGCTATCTCTCGTGCTAAGGAGGTAGAGGCACAAGTGGTAGAGATGGAAGAGCAGTTAGCTACATCCGAGGCCCGATCCACTGACTTAGCAGATGCTTGGGGTCGAGTGGAGAGGTTTACCTAGGGTTTTCCGACCTGAGGTTTTGTAGACGATCTAGATGATGCTTGTCTAGAGAAATTGATGTCCCAGAAGAGGGAATTTCATCTGACTCTTCGCCGTGTAGCCCTTTCTGTTTTGGTTGCTGCCCTAGTTTTGGAACCAGGTGTAGTTGTGGGTCTAGATGGTGCACTTGGCGGGGTTCATCCCTAGAGACACTTGTATTTAGGTAAAGCACCCATTATGAGGATGATTCCATTATTTTTTGATGACATGTGTATATATCTATATTTTTGGCTGACCTACAGGTGAGAGACATGACTTGTTATTTGTACTCATACATATTTTTTGGTATATATGCGAGATGCATTTTTTGTGGCTCTTGATGATGTGTCTATGTGTATATCATTTGATGGGTGTTGTGTGTTACTAATGGAGATATATATTTTTTATGTTTTTGGCTTTTATCTATGACAGTTTATATGAGATGCATTCGAGTCTAGGATGTGATTAGTTATGCGATCTTCTGTCTAGTTTTAATTTTTTGGTACATGTGCGAATGTAATGTGATCAAATTGACGGCTTAATATTTTTGCATGCAAATATTTTCTAAGCAATTGTGGATCTCGTACTTCAAATTCTTCGTTTAACTATGAAACCACTAACTTGGAATAAATGTAAATATGCAGGTAGCATATTCCTTGGTTGAATGTGTCGCTCATGAGCCCAATGATAGCGTCATATTTTTCCTGATTTTTGGTAGCTGATCTGATGCATACTCCATTGGTGAAGAATGGAGATCAATCGGGATAGTACATGACCCATGTAGCTGCTTCTAGATTTTGAGACCATCGTGATGCTCCATCAGCACATCCAAAGTAATGGATGGAGGGACTATCCATCTGTGACACCAAAGCGCTTTTTAGAACAATTATGTAATGTTTGTGATAAAAAAGCAAAGTTTTTTATATGCATGTTATATCTAGGGTTGAAACCTCTTGGCCCTTATGGGTAAAATTTCTTAAGGTAGAGCCCATTGGCGAGGTTGCTTAGGCATGTTCCATCGGGCTCTAATAATATGTATGCCCCCCTTGAGGAGGCAATGATTTATGACATAAGGACCTTTCCACAGGGTTTCAAAATTCTTAGACCCTAGGGCTTCTTTCGAAAAATCGTAGTAGAGGACTAACTCTCCCTTAGTAAAAGATCGAGGGGTGACGTTGTGATCGAACTATGGTTTCACCCGCTTTTTATGGGCCTCGTTGTGTTGGAGCAACTATCGTAGATTTTTTTTTATGAGTTCTAGTTGCACCAAGCATTGCTCTAGAGTTTTGGGTGTCATTGGGGAGTTTGATGGTGACGCATAAATTCAGGTTTTCACTTTCTATCTGAATCAAGGCTTTGACCCCGTACACCAAGTGGAAGGGTGTGAACCTTGTTGATGTTTTCACTACCGTGCGGTATGCCCACAGGGTAAAAATAATAATTTGGTGCCAGTTTGTTTTATGGTTATCCACCATACATTGTAACATTGTTTTAAGTACTTTGTTCACAACTTCTACATATCTGTTGGATTGGGGGTAGTATATATGGTGAAGCAAATTCATGTGTGAATCCGAGGTGATGAGATAAATCTTGGAAAATATCATTTTAAAAGTCTTTTTCGTGGTCGGAAACAAACTCTTTTGGTACACCAAACTGGGCAATGACATGGTTGAACAGAAATTCTTCAACATTTTTTGTCGTGTTGTCGTATGTGGGCATGGCCTCTGACCATGTCGTGAAATAGTCGATGGCTATAATATTGTATTTTTCGTTGCCTGACGATGTTGGGTTGCAAGTCATGAAGTCGATCCCCCATTTGCAGAAGGGAACAACTACTATGACTAGGTGCAGGGGAGCAGGTGGCACTCTTTCCTTGTAAGCAAAGCATTGGCATCGCTCGCACCTTTTGACTGTTGAGATGCAGTCACAGAATAAGGTGGGAAAAAAATATCATGCCCGCAGAACGTTTTGGGCAGCAACCATTCCAGAAAGATGGCCACTGCAAGCTCCATTATGACAGTCATTAAGGGCTTGCTCAACTTGGTCATGAGTGAGGCATCGACGTAAAATTATCTCGATTCACCACTAATAAAGAGCATATCCCATGAGGAGGTATCAGGGGGGGCGGGGGGGGGGGGGGGTGGGGCTAGTGGTGTATGCACCTGTTGTCGTCACGAGTGAGATTTTTTTTGAAGTTTTGGGTTTGTAGGAATAATAAAATATCTCTGTAGCAAGGGTCTTCGGTCTTCACTAGGAAGAGATGTTCGTCTAGTAGTGAATTTTTGACTGGTGATCCTTTGGTCTGACTTGGGAGGTCAGTGATGAAATTAGCTAAAACTAAATCCTTCTTGCTTTTGGGGGATCTAAAATGTAATTCAAACTCTTGCAGTATGACTATCCAGCAAGCTTATTTATTATTCATCAAACGACGAGTGAGAAGATATCTCCTGGGGTTGATATCTGTGAGACTGTTGTAGTCCTTAAGATAATGTAGTAGCAAATTTTTTGGACTGCATGTATTAATGATGGGGAAATATTCTCTTTTGGCTCATATGTAATGCGGGACCTGATAAGTTTTTACTAACGTAATAAATTATGTGTTCATTACCATCGGGGCCCTCTTGGATTAACACCCCTACCAAAGCGGTCTCGGACTGTGATAGATATAGGGTGTAATGTTTTTCGTAGTTTGGTGGACTGATCAATGGTGTTGAATATAATGTGTCCTTTAGTGCCTCAAATGATTATTGGGCTTGATCGTCCCATTTTAATGGGATTTCCTGAAGGAGGATACGTAGGAATCCCTAAGTGCAAGTGGCATAGTCTGGGATGAAACATCTCAAAAACTTGGCCTTTCCTAGCAAGCTTTGGAGTTTCTTGAGGGTTCGAGGTGGTGGTACCTCTTTGATAGCTTCAAACTTGAGGGGGTCCACTCTAATCCATTTTTTGGAAACAATAAAACCTATAATTTGTACTGCAGTGACACAGAAGATGCACTTGAGGGGATTCAAGCGTAGGTTGTATTGTCGGCATCGTCGGAATACTATATGGAGATCCTCGAGATGATCAGATATCTTCTTGGATCAAACAATGATTTTTTCCAAGTAGTCAATGATAATATGGGCCAAGTCATGAAATATATAGTACATGGCCCACTAGAAACTAGCTCCAACATTTTTAAGGCCAAATAGAATAACCTGATATGCGAACGTGCCCCATGGGGTGGTAAACGTAGTCTTGTAGTGGTCAGTGTGTCGTATTTGGATTTTATTATACCTAGAGAAACTATCCATGAAGGAGAGGTCCTCGTGTCCCACGCAAGCACCAATAACTTGTTCGATGAATGGGGTAGGGTAATTGTCCTTTGGATAGGCTTTGTTCAAATCGTGAAAATTAGTACAGACGAGAATTGTGTCCTATTTTTTCATGACAAGAATGGGGTTAGAAACCCATGACGTGTAAGCGATGACTTAGATAAACGCAGATTTTTGAAGCTTATCAATTTCTCATTTAATTGATTCTGCCTTGGATGGGCGTAATTGAAGTTTTTTTGGCGTACTGGTGGTACGTCGGGCCAAGTGTCAATGTGGTGCTCTACTATAGTGGGACTAAGCCTAGCATTTATGAGTAGTCCCATGCGAAGATATATATATATATATATTATTGCAACAAATGGGTGTAAGAGTTTACTTTTCCCAAGTAACATGCTTCCCCCAGCAATATTTCTTTGAATTTCTCAGGATTTCAAGAGATATTCACCTTGATGGTAGGATAAATGTTTGACATGTTCCCTTCTTCGAATGCGTCGAGCACCGAAATGGGATTTGTGAACCAATCCATTTT
The DNA here is from genome assembly GCA_034641835.2 of Pinus albicaulis. NCBI lineage: Eukaryota > Viridiplantae > Streptophyta > Pinopsida > Pinales > Pinaceae > Pinus > Pinus albicaulis. The sequence continues at coordinate 930,189,459 of CM076569.1, read as the reverse complement.
CCCAAATGGAAGCAAATTTTTTATTCAATTGTGTAAATCTCTTGGGTTGCTGGATTTTTAGGGTTGAATATTTTTTCAGGAAGAGAAAATGAGCAGTGATGCATTGCATCCCACGGATATCTGGTTCCATCATGGCGACAAGAATATCCTCATTTTAGTGGAATAAGGATCATAAGGGGGATTGAGTCTACGTAAGGTTGTGAGGAGGTGGTTCGATCCTAATGGAGTTGGTCGACGGACATGAATAAGATTCCATTGGCAATGTAGTGGAACTAGATGCGGTTGACAAGGTGTAGATGAATTGGGTTTGCACTGTCATTGGTACAACTAATCTCATAGTTGTAGCTGACTCGACCCCTATGACTGATGAGCAGACAACACGAGTCATGGTTTCAATTCACAATGATATGAATCATACATGATGTTTTGTTTCATCTACATTTGGTTGGGGAGGAATTTTCATCGTGGAGGTTTGCATGAGAGAAATTCTAGGTTCCTCATGAGGCATACCAAGAGTACTTGCACTTTCCTGGATTTGGAAATTGTACTTGGTGCAAAGGCACGTGAATTTTTCAATTAAGGGGCATGCCTCTGTCTCATGGTTATGTCCAGTGCAAATGGTGCAGGTTACCACGGTGCCTATCGAGTAGATGTTGTGAGAACCAACACTAATCTTAGTTCTTGAGGTGGACGCTCAGAAAGGGTCTGGCATGGGGGAAATATTACACTATTTCCATCTCCGATTTTTTGGTTTTGGGAGGTCCAAATCCTTTCGGGGGACTAAACTCAACGTTGTCCTTTCCACTCTTAGCCTTCAAAGGTGCTTACAATTCATTATATGGTGAAAACGTGACCAGATCCTGCAATAGCCACGTATGATTTTCTCTTTATTAGAGAGATGCTTCTACAGGATAGGGTACACCATGCGAAAGTTGTTCGTGAGATGCTTCATTTCCTTAGAGTGATTAACCTAGTGGTCGATTTTTTCGCATAGCTCACATGCCTCCCTAGATTGGACATGGGTCCTGTTAGGTTGGTGCATTCTTTTTGAATTTCACAATGTTTTTGAATTGATATGGGGTAGGATGTCTAGGGGAATTCTTCCTTACATTAGGTTCTCTAAGCTCGAGACTGATTATATCTTGGTGTTTTGTTTCTAATGAATGTATGATGTCAATTAGCCAACACACTCGAGGTATATAAGTACAATGTTGAGCATGATGGTTTCCTTGACATACTAGATAAGAATGTTTGTCTTGGGTATTCCCTTCCTTTAGAGGTAATGAGGTGATTGGGTACCATCTACGTAGAGATTCTAGGTGTGGCCATTTGGTGAACAAATGGCTGTGTGCGTTGCATAATGCACATGATGGTCTTCTCTATGGAGGGTAGTTGGGGGTGCATATGTGCCCCTAAAAGACCACTTTTCTACTGACAAAAAGAGGATGGATCTTCTTTTCACCTCCTCTTGCATTGTCGATATCTCCAGGGATTTTGTATCTAAGTCGTCTTCTAGGGAGGGGATGATTATGGCCGTGCGTAAACTGGTTAATGCTAAACGAAATCAAGGGATGTAATGGAAATAACGTAATGGGTGATCACCACCACATATCTGACCTGAATATTAGATCGCTAGAAGGTCAACATGGTATACTAGGTTAAGCGGATACGATATTTGGAACAGCTCCAGGGCGACACAATCAACGATGAAATGATCACGTTCATTGTAGAGTGCACATTGGTGGAAAAAAGGAGGAGGGATGAAAGAGTCTTTCTGGTGACTTCCCTGCCTCTTGAAGGTATAATATAGCCTAAAGTTATTCCCCATTTGTCTGCATCGAGGGATCCTCCTGATATGATTGTTCTAGGGCATGTAAGGCATCCCTATATCACGTTATTTATTAATAATGATGAGTGTAATATCCATAATTGTTGCAGATAGCGCATGCATGGTTGGTACATAATGCTTTTCCTTGGTTCTTTCTAGTTGGTTCCTTTCTACAGGAACTTGTGGCCACATAATTTCTTTCGGAGCTTAGGAGAGGTTTCAATTCATCCAAATCAATGCAAATATTGGTAGGTTGGCCTACAATATTTCACAATGCACAACATTGTAGTTCCCTTCTCATGATGTTTTTTCTATCTTTTCCATTTTTTTATGGGTTTTCACGATTTCTTTAACCGGCGTTGCTATGGGATTCCCTTTAACCAGTGTCGCCTTTTGAGGAGGGATGGGTGTTATTCCTGTTGATCTAATTGTAGGGGCTCCCATCATGGTTGGTGGGACAGGGTTCTAGATAGGTATCTTGAATGACATGTTTAGCAATGTTACCATTGCCAAGACCTATTGTGATACGAAACCAGGTGGAGGGTATTGAAATGGGGTTTGAGAGATGGTGTAGGGTATAAAATTTGTGCCTGTGGCCTCGGTTTAATTAGTATTAGTCTATGTCTCTTGGCTGGTTTCAGTGTTTGATGATGAAATCATGCACATTAGGGCCCCTATGATATTAGCGAATGATTTTAGTATGACAAAGGGATCTCCTAGTAATGATCCAAGGATATATGTTAATTTGAATTGGTTGAGGCCATATACCTGGTACCGCATGAGCGATTCCATAGATGTGTCTACATAGGGTAGAATGACATCGGTATTCATCATGGGTCTCTTGTCATGGTATGTTAATTAGCCGACCGTGACCGATCCTCGTGGGGAAACATCATGATCCGAAAGATGGAGGATGCTATGGCAAACATGGCATACATATAACTCTTCCTAAGGAGTATATTGTAGTCCAGCTGAGTGTCTAAGACCTCAATGTCCATAAGAACCATCTTTTCAGCCAAGCAGACCAGGAAATTTTGATACAGACCGAAGAGAGTAGAAGGGCGCTTGCCGTATGCTCTAAGTGTGGTGTCCAATGGCTTTAGTTTGGGAGATCTTAACTTCTGCCAAATGATTTTTGACATGATGCATGTGGATGCACCCTCGTCAATGATACATTAGTGGATAGTGATGTTTTTGGATGACACCAGTATATTGAAGGCGACCAATGAAGGAAGCCTAGGGGTGGCTTTATCTAGGTCAAAATCCATTAGGCGCGAATCAATAGGGTCAATTATGCCTAATGTGGAAAGTAAGGATTTCCTTCGCTTTGGGCAAGATTGCAGGACCTTGAAAGTTGACATAGTAGCAAGAGATTGCGCTGAATCATCCATGATTCTATAACTATGGGCCACTTTCAAGTGTTTTCCTTCTCGCCTTATTAGATCCTTAGCCATTTTAGGTAAGGATTCAATAGGAATTTTTTATATAGTCAATGCTGTTGTAGGTGCACTCGTGCTAGCCCCTCACGAACTAGTTTCTGGTGGGGTATCATAGCTTTGATACCGTGTCTGAAAGAATGTTTCCTCACCAGCCATATAGATTTCATGGCTATTGTTTTCAGAATCATTTGGGGGTGGTTGTTTCTATTAGGTACTAATCGCCCGTTGGTGGGGGAAGGGCTCCTGCATTACAATTTTTCGCTATGTAGGTCCCCCTTGTCCACAGTTACCCTGAATCTTCTTTATCTCAGGCAGTTTAGGACAATGATGAGTGTAATGGCCATACTCACCAAAAATAGTGGAAGAGTGGTTGGTTCATAAATTAGCCCTCTTGTTCTGCCCTTGGGAGTTATTTGGCTCCTCATTTTGATCTTGGATGGGGTTGCCCCTAGTCTAGGATCGCAGAGGGCATTGTTGGTTACTGCCACCTTGTCAAAGATCTCCCTTTTATTTATTTATTTTCATTTTCGTTGTCACATTATGAGTATGACTACGATTATCCTGGTTGTATGACTCACACAGTTGTGCTTGGGAATGTTGCACGAAGTTTACCGCTGCATTATTTTCATCGGTGAGTTTTTTGCTAGGCAGGGGCAATATTGGGGTCCCCATCCTTATTTTGTATATGGTTGATGGGGGGGAGATCTTTTTTCAACATTCCTAGTTGTGTAATAGGTGTGTTGCACGGGAGGGTATGATCCTCCTTGGTGATGATGGTACAAAGGTGCCCTATTGGTCATGTTCTTCAGACATGCATGATGACTCTGATGGTAGCCTAGTTACGGGATGTTCTAGTTAGGATCATATGCGTAATCAGGGTATGGTACATTGTTGCCTAGGTGACTTTGGGTCAGTGACCCTATCAATCCATCTGCAGTATTCGATGCACCTTGAAATTCATTGTATTTTTGCAGGCATGGGGAATTAGGAAGGATGTTATATATGTATCCTGATTGAGTGTATATCATCTCAAGTTGCTAGGCTTTGTTAATGGCTTCCTCTTCGGAAGTAGGTCCTCGAGTTGCCATGTCCTTTGAAATATCTGTTGTGAGAGTCTTCTGGAATAGGTCTAGTAGAACTCAATCATCGAGTTTGGCTTTACACAAAATTTGATGTTGCCACCATTGATGGAGATGATTCGAGATATGGACAACTGGCGTTTTCCTAAAATGATTCAGTAACTCCATTCCTAAATCGTGGTGGATGGGTAGCTGAAAATACGTGAGGAACACAGTAGCAAGGGAACTAAAGGTTCCATGTGAAGTATAAGGTTAATCCACATACCATTTCATGTATGGTTAGGTTAAGGTGCTCTAGAATGGTCTTAATCGAATAGTATCATCAATAATATTGTTCGATGAACACCATGGGTGGAAAGTCATTACATGGTTTCCAGGGTCTTCTGCTTGCTTCCCTTCAAATTTTGGAATATCCAAAAGGACATTCGTGGGCATGGGGGGCCAAATGGGATTGTGTGAAATGGGATCATTTGTTAAATTTTATAGATCTGGTAGGTTTAAAGATGCTATGAAAGGTAACTGAGTGTTAAGTGCCATTGTAGACTGTGATAACACAAGAATCTAATTGTATATGGGGTTTGTCTGGAGGATAGCACCCTGTGACGTACCCTACTGTCCATTCTGTTGGCTCCCCAAATGTGTATCTCTCCTCTACCCTCTTGGGGTTGTGGGAGGAGAGGTGTGTGGTGACCTTGAGGGGATTTCCACTAGTGTGGCATTGGATGACCCTTAGGGGTTCCCAAATACAAAATTCCCCGATAAAGGATGAACCAATAAGGGTGGTTTTGTGTCATATTTGACGCTTGAATGGTGAAAGACCTGACACTCCTCCCTCTAATGGGAGGAGGTTCAAAAAACTTCTAGATCGACGAGGTCCCATTGGGTCCATTATGGTGTCAAATCGGTTTGATTTTGGAATTATTTTTTAGTTTTCTAAGAGGAGAGAGATTATTATCCATGTAAAATACGATCACATACATAAAACAAAGCAAAACTAAAAGATAAATTTCTATTTTAAATTAATTCTATGTGATCAGTCAATAAAAAAATGTGGTTTTGATTGTTTCGTGTATGATACTAAAAAATCCTAGAAGACCTAATTGTCCTCACACTCTCAATTGTAACTAGGCATTGTGAACATATCTTCTGGTGGGTACTGGGGCTAGCGTCCCGAAAGAACTAGTGATGCCTTCCAGCAGGTAAATAATCGACCAAGGTAATGGAAAGAGTATCTAGTGCTACGTGCATCGTCACCTATAGGGAAGGATGCCCTAGATTTGGCCACTAAAGTACCGTCTTCCCACATGAGTGTTTGATTCTTGAGCTTCTTGGTATTCAGCTACCAGTACCGAGCACTAGATGGGTCAGGTAGCCCCAAATAGTACCGCTTGCACTCGACCTAAGCTCAACCCCCTCTGAATCAGGTCTCAGTGGTATGGGAATTCTTTTCCATGGGCATATATACATGTTTAAAGCTCCCTAAATAGTAAAATTCTATGTATGAAGAATGTAAAATGACCATGGCATCTTACTGGATTCCTACCCCCAATGGTCCTAACCTGAACTATTAATTCTTTTATGGCCCCTGTGGGGAGATTTTAATGAGTTCAATTAACGATTAGTTTTAAGGAGTCTTAATTTTATTATGGTGTTCCAATGTGTGTGATGATGTGTACAATCACAGTGTTTATAGGATGCGTATATGTGATGATCCTTTACACTCCCTCCTAATTAAACTATGTTTGATTGTTCCTTTCAAAAATTAAATGATGCATAGATAATGGGAGGTTTACAATTTTTCCTATTTAGACTAAATGTTGCACTATAGGGAGATGGAAAAATATCAAAAGAGAGCGTTCATATGCATGCCCAAGATCACCAAGAGGTGCAAGGGCAACAAATATTACTTTAATTCTTAGATACTTTAATCCTACTCTTTAATCCTAATGCAAAATTTAAACTAAACTTAATGCAAAATTTTGGAAAAATTGGAAACTAGCTAAACATGTGTTGATATAGGACGATTAATTATTGATAATTACCTATGTTTTTGGTGTCTATTATCACTAATAAGTTCACTCATATAGAATGGGTGGATTTTAAAAACCACTTACTTGCCTCCTAATTAAACTATGTGAATTTCTGATAATAAACTAAAAATTAAAACTATGCAATAGATAATCTAATGTTCAGCTAAAAACATGTCCTAAAAATCAAGAGAAACCATAACATAGCACTGGTAGGTTTATTCTAGGTTGCCAGTCACTTTACACTTGCAAAAAATGGAGAAAATTAGTGAAAAAATGGCTCACTGGTTTCCGTGTGGGTTATTTCTACACAGGTGCATGAATGTGTGCATCTGTCTAAGCTAAACGTGCGTGGACTTGTGCATCCGTCTGAGTTGAACGCGAGCAGTTTTCTTGTGCATGGAAATTCCACTTCTCCTGAACTGAATCTCTTCATAGAGGGTGAATGAGAGAAGTTGAGGAAGAGGAGAGTTGGTCCTATAGCATTCCTGAGTAGAAAATAGGTTTTGCAAAACCACAACCACTTACCTTATGAGGAAAAATAAGTCGAGTCTCCAATCTTGTATTGGTGTGTTTAGTACAAGGGTGTATGAAAGGCACTGTTTCTTAGTAGGAGTGATTGCTAGCGTACAACCAATGTCACAAGGGAAAAATAGGTTCTTATATCATTAGAGAAGCATCATAACATGTAGAAAAACTAGTTATAAAACCTAGCATAGTACAAAAGAGGAGGAAATATGAAACAAGTAATACACATACAACACAAGTTCAATATCGAGTAAATGAACTAATAATACCAATGGAGAATGAATCCCCTTTTATTAGTCATTGGTGGTAAAAATAGGTAGAACGCTAAAACACTCGTAGTGAGTCCTTAGAGCTATGGAGCTCTAATACTCAAAGCAATGAGGGCTCTTCCATTAAGCTCTTTGTAGGCCTCTCTCTTATCCTAGAATAAGTGATAGGATACAAACAACTAATGCACTTCTCCTTTGAGATTGAGATGTTGGATTGCCAACAAATGAATCCCTTCACTCCTTTGCTGCTTGGACAACACACTGCTAGTTTTTTGATGTGAAATTTTTCCAACATAACAATGTGTTCTGAATTTTTCTTCTCATGATGGTATTTTATAGGAAAAATTCAAATCTTTTTCCCTATATTGGTACAATTATGGATAGTGACCCAAGAGTGGTGGTTGATATCATTGTGTGATCACTTGAGGTCTCAAGGTGGCTCTAAGCAGATGTCCTTGGGCAGCCTCAAGTGGAGAATCTTCTTCCTACAGTGTGCAAATTCATCCTGGATGGTGACCCTCTGCAATACTCACGACCGTGCAGCTTATTGAGGGAAATCCACGAAGAATTTAACTGCTATCAAATGAAAATGGCATGCGAAGAGCTTTGTTCCAGTGTGTTTTGTGTGTAATTTAATAAATTTTCTGTTTGACATTAGAGAAAGTTAAAATTTCCATATTCTATAATGTTTTTCCACCCTGTAAATCCTTCTACTTGACATTTCATGATGTCCTTTGCTTGTCTGATTTTCCAGTGATAACACCTTCAATGGTTCATCATCCTAGAAGGAGACAACATCACCACATAGGAAAAAATGAAATAAGCATTAAATAACAATTATTGATATTACTATAGAACAAGGGATACCAGGGACAAGATATTCATAATGATCCAAGGAGAAAATGAGTCTCAGGAATATTTTGAAGAAATATTCTATTTGAGTTAAAGAAGGGTGCATAATTGCACCTTGGATCCAAAATCCATGAAGATAGTACTACAATGATGATTTAGGGAAGAACTAATCGAAAAACACAAACTGATAGACGATGGATACATATACCAACTCGCTTATGATGATATCAAAAAGGTATTTAAAAATCATTCAAGGTGTAGAAAATCCACATAGATTCAACTGATCTTGTAATATGATAAAACAAAATACTTGAATATTTTCTACAAATTACAGAAACCAATTATGATTTCACAAACACATGAAAAATAAAGAGAAATAATTTGAATAACACCACACACATTTTTATCCCGGGAAAGCCTCAGCTAAAAACATATTTGTATGTATATGCATTAAGTCAAGAATATTAAACAATACAATGCTTCTCTTAGGCCTGAGAGCTCTCTGCATTGTCTCTCACTATCTCACTCTGTCCCAAGAAAGTTTGGTCCAATACGTAATCAATTTCTTGCCTATGGGTGCCCAATCTTGCTTGTGAATTCCCTAGGGAAAATGAGACCCTATTAATTAGGAAATACCTAATTAATGATTTTGAAATACATCTAAGGCCTTCTGATTACCTCATGCATGACCTGTACAATTATGTAATTATATAACTGATAGTATACTTCCCTTTAACTCCAATTTCAACTAGGACATCTTCAGAACTCACAGGCAACAACAATTTATAGTGAATTATCAGTTATCTGATTTATCACTGCATGTGAATTAAATCATATTTAATTCGATGCACCTCTCATTAGTTCTGCTATTATTTATAACTAGTTAAACTAATTTTAATTCAAATAATTAAGATAAATAATTACAACTCAAAATAAAATATAAATGGACCCCCAAAAACTTAGAGGTAAATCCACATGCCTCTAGTTTAACCCTAATCTTCAACTAACTGAGCTAACTAATTATTCCTAACTCAGTTAACTTGTACAAGTTGTCATGTGATCTGGAATTAAAATTTCCTTCTAATTTAATTAAGGGGAAAGTAAATTAGAAGCCCTTTCTTGTTTCTAATATCAACACCCCCTCTCAACTGGAAAGGGATTGTTTTCTACCCCAATCCTGCCTCTATGGAACTTGAATTTTCCTCTTTATAATGCCTTTGTCAACATTTTTTCATCCTGTTCATCTGTAGGAATGTACTCTAATGACATAATCCTCCTCTCTACATAATCTCTGAGATGGTGATATCATATATCAATATTCTTGGATCTGCCATGAAAACTGGATTAACTAAGAGTTTGATGCAACTCTAGTTATCACAATAAATCATTTTTAGATCCATATGCTGACCAAACAAACCAACAAGTATCTTCCTCATCTAGATGGCTTCACAGTTTTCTTGAATATCATCCAGGTACTCTGACTCCTTTGAACTAAGTGCAACTAGTATCTACTTCCTGTTGTACCAGAAAAAATTGCTATTGAACCAATGCTAAAGATATGCCCTGGTGTTGCCTTCCTGTCAAATCGACTCCCTACCGAATATACATCTGTGAAGCCTTGAATCTTCACTCCCTTTGTCCTCTTGTACCACAAACCAAACTATGGATTTCCTTTTAGGTGTCTCAACACATGCTTGCCTTCCTTCCAAAATATTTTGGTAGGCTTAACCAAAACTTGACTAAGTTGGTTAACTACATATCATATGTTTGGTCGTGTGTTCACCATGTACATGAGTGAACCCACAAGCTTCCTATAGATGGTAGCATCTACTACTTCACCTGAAGTAGCATCACCCTTCATCTAGTTCCATGCTAGAGGAGTCTCCATGGGTTTTCTTCCCTTCATGTGTAACATCTTCAAAATCTCGTTGGCATACTTGCCCTGAGATACAAATAGCTCCCCATCTCTTTGCCAAATTTCCAATCCAAGGAAATAATGCAAGAGCCCATTTCCTTCATCTCAAGAATTCCTTGCAAGATCCTCTTTGTAATAATTTATTCTTTTTTCATCACCTGTCAGTATCAAATCATCAACATAAAGTACAATGATAAAATTTTTACCTTCTACCAAAATATGGTAAAGTTTCGCATGTGTTTCACTTTTGGTGAAGACAAATCCTATGAAGTAGTTGTCAATCCTTGTTTCACTGCATACAACTCTCTCTTGAGTTTTCACACATGTGAATCTCTATCAAAGGTCTCAAAAACTTTTGGTTTCTTAATGTACACCTCTTCCTGAGTCACTACATTGAGGAAGATTGTATCTACATCCATCAGATCTATTTGTCATCCCATATCTGTTGAAAGTGAAAGGATATATATGATTGATGAGTACCTTGCAACTGGAGAAAATGTATCCTCGTAATAAACCCCCTTCACTTGAGAGAACCTCATGGCCACAACTATAGCTTTGTCTTTCTCAACACTCCCATCTCCTACCTACCTCACCTTATAGATCCATCTGGATCCTATAACTCACATCCCCTCTGGTCTTGGTACAATTTCACATGCACTATTTCTGATAATGGATTCATACCCCTAAACCATGGAATCAACCCAAATTAGTTGTTTGACTGCCTCCTAAAATGAGGATGGTTCAATCTCTACACTCTCTCTCATAAGATCCATGTAGACAGTGTACCTCTCTGAGGACCTTCTGTACTTGCGTAGTGATGTGGGTGCTCCCACATTCTCTCTACCATCAAGCACCAACATGTCAACATATCTAGTGTGCTTCCTCCTATCTTTGGATGTCTCTGCATAAGTGGGTGATTCCACTCTTTGTCCCTCTGCTTATGGTTTCTCCACACCTCGAGGTTATTATTTTGGAGATAAGAGCTTCTCAACTACATGCAACTGAAGCTCCTGCTCAAGGGAAATTCACATGTCCTTCTCTTCATCGAATTTCACATCTCTTCTTACCATTTTCATCCTGTGTGCTAGAAATTCACCTGATAGTTGTGAGGTGTACCGGTGTACCCCAGAAATATTCCCAACTCAGCCATTGGCTCTAGATTTTTCTTGGCATCTTTGGTTACATGGAAATTAACTGATGAACCAAAAATTTTAAAATGCACCACATTTGGTTTCTTACTTGAAAAATCTTCCTATGTTGTACTCATACCGAGAATCCGATGAGGAATTTTGTTCTGCAAAAATACCATTGTGTTGAATGATTCAGCCCACAAGTGAAACGGTAGGACCCGATCATAAAACATCACTCTAGTTTCTCCCACAATATTTTTGTTCATCCTTTCTGAAACCCCATTCTACTGTGGATTAGGAGGTGATATCAATTCCCATCGAATTCCTTCTGAAGCACACAACTTCTTAAATTAATTCAAGACATATTATCCACCATTGTTGCTCCTCAAAGCCTTCACCTTCTTCCATGTATCTTTCTCTACAAGAGCTTTGAACTCACAAAAATTTGAGAACGTTTGATATTTCTTCTGCATGAAGAATATCCAACACTTGCATGAAAAATAATCTACAAAAGTCAAATAATACCAGTGTTTTTTTGTGGAGGTTGTCAATTATGGTCCACACACACATGAGTGAAATATTTCAAGGATCGACTTTACTCAGATTTCCTTATCATGAAAATTCGATTTGGTGTACTTCCCCAATGTACACCCTTTGCATGTATCTCGCTGCTCAAGTGCACTCTTGGGAAGTCCTGTAGAAATCTAGTGCATGATCTTCAAAGTGAAATGGTGTAAATAGCCCAATCTTATATGCCATAACTCATCGATGTCTCAACTCTACACCTTCTCTTCTTTTGTGCTCAAGGCAACACAATCTTTTACATCCAATTTGTAGAGGTTCTTTACCCGAACTCCAATCTTCTTCAGCTATCCCATGGCTTTGTGACGAAATAATGCCTTTCCTTTTTTAAATATCACATCATGGCCACGATATTCCAACATAGAAATTGAAATTAAATTATTCTTTAAACGAGGAACATACATGACATATTTTAATGTGAGAGGAGTACCAAACTCCCTCTGAAAGGTAAAAGTACCTATGTTGATCGCGCTATACCTCCCATCATCTCCCATCTCAATGTGAATATGAAGATACTTCTCATCCAAGTTATTAAAGAATTATTTCTTTTTGGTCATATGGAATGAATCTCTACTATCTGGGTACCACACATTTAAACCCATCACTGATGAAATCATGCATGTGCTAAGAGTGAAATCCAACGCTACTCTTATTATTTGAGGTGGACGCTTGGAAAGGGGTAGGCATGGGGGAAAGGTTTCATTGTTTCTATCTCCAAATTTTTTGTTTTGAGAGGTCCAAATCATTTGGGGGAACTAGACTCAACATTGCCCTTGCCACTCTTAGCCTTGGGAGGTGCTCATAATTCATTTTAGGGTGAAAATGTGAGCAGATCCTAAAATAGCAATGTGTGATTTTCTCTTAATTAGAGAGATGGTTCTGTGGGATAGGGGAAATCGTGCAAAATTTTTTCATGAGATGCTTCAGTTCCTTACACTGATTGACCTGGCGGTTGACTTTGTCACACAACCCGCATTCAGCTCTAGATTGGACATGGGTCTTTTTACGTCGATGCATCTTTTTTACTTGCCCAATGTTTTAGTATTGATATGGGGTAGGCTGCCTGGGGGAAGTCTACCTTATATTAGTTTCTCTAAGCTCAGGACTGATTATATCTTGGCATTGCATTTCTAATGAATGCATGATGTCGATTAGCGAGCGCACTCGAGTGATATAATTACAGTGCTAAGCATGATGGTTTCCTTGACATACTAGACAATAATTTATTTCTTGGGTATTCTCTTCCCTCAGAGCTAGTGAGGTGATTGGATAACATCTGTGTAGCAATTCTAGGTCTGGGAATTTTGTGACCAAATGGTTGCGTCCATTGCATAATGCACAATTTGGTCTTCTATGTGGAGGGCGGTTGGGGGTGACTATGCGCCCCCCAACCGGCTTCTTTTCTGCTGAAAGAAATAGGATGGATCTACTTGTCACATCCTCTTGCATTATTGATGTCTCCATGGATTCTGTATCTGAGTCGTCCTCTAGGGAGGGGTTGATTATGGCCGTGTATAAAATTATTAATGCTAAACGAAATTGAGGGATGTAATGGAAATGACGTAATTGGTGAACGCCACCACATATCTGACACGAATTCTGGATCGTTAGAAGGTTAGCATGGTATACTGGCCCTAATAGGATACCATCTTTGAAACAACTCTAGGGCTGCATAGTCAATGACCTGAGGTTCTTCCCCATTTGTCTGCATGGGGGGATCCTCCTGATATTATTGTTCTAGGGAATGTAAGGCATCCCTATATCACGGTATTTGTGGAAAATGATGAGTGTAATGCCCATAATTGTTACAGATAGCACATACGTGGTTGGTACACAATTCTTTGCCTCGATTCTTTGTGGTTGGTTCCTTTTTATGAGAACTTGTGTCCCCATAATTTCTTTCAGATGTTACGATAGGTTTCAATTCATCCAACTCCGAGAAGATATTGGTATGACATCCTACAATATTGCACAATGCACAAGGTTGCAATTCCCTTGGCACGATGGAGTCTTCTATCTTTTTCCCTTTTTTATGGGTTTTCCTAGTTGCTTTAACCGATGTTGCTATGGGAATCTCTTTAACCGGTGTCACCTCCTGAGGAGGGATGGGGGTTATTATTGTAGATGTAATGATAGGCGCTCCCAACATGGTTGGTGGGACCATGTACTAGATAGGTATCGTGAATGACATGTTTGGCAATGTTACTGTTGCCAAAACCTGTTGTGATATGAAACCACATGGAGGGTATAGAAATGGAGTTTGGGAGATGGTGTAGGGTAGAAAAGCCATGCCTGTGGCCTCGGTTTCATTACTAATAGTCTATGTCTCCTAGCTAGTTTTGGTGTTTGATGATGACATCATTCACACTGGGGCCCTTGTGATATTAAGAAATGATTCTGGTATGCCAGGGGGATATCCTAAGAATGATCCAAGGATAGATGACGGTTTGAATTAGTTAGGGCCATATTCTTGGTACCACGTGAGTGATTCCATAGATGTGTCTACATAGGGTAGAATGACATCACATTCTTCGTGGGTTGCTTGTCATGGTACATAAATTGGTTGACGGGGATGATGGGATCCTTGTGGGGGAACATCATGATTCAGAAGATGGAGGATTCTATGGTAGGCATGGCATACATATAACTCTGCCCAAGGAGTATACTGTAGTCTAGCTGAGTTTCCAAGACCTCAATGGCTATAAGAACCATATTTTCATTCAAGCAGACTGGGACATTTTGATAGAGATCAAAGAGGGCAGAAGGACACCTTTCGTATGCTCTAAGTGTGGTGTCTGATGGCTTCAATTTGAGAGATTGTAAGTTTTTCCAAATGATTTTCTACATGATGCATGTGGATGCACCCTTGTCAATGATACATCAGTGGATAGTGATTTTCTAGACTGACAACAGTATCTAAAAGGAGACCAATGAAGGAAGCCTAGGGGTGGCTTTATCTAGGTCAAAATCCATTAGCTACAAATCAGCCGGTTCAATTGCACCTAACACGGAAAGTAAGGCTTTCCTTTTCTTTGGGAAAGACTGCAGGACCTCTAAAGCTGATATGGCAGTGGGAGATTGTGCTAAATCATCCATGATGCTATAATTATGGTTCTCTTTGGAGTGGTGTCCTGCTCGCCTTGTTCGACCCTTATCCATTTTGGGCAAGGGTTCAATAGGAATTTTTCATGTAGTTAATGGTGTTATAGGTGCACTCATGCTAGCCCCTATCGAACTAGTGTCTGGTGGGGTATCATAGCTTTGATTCCATGTCTGAAAGAAAATTTCCTTGCCATTCATATATAATTCGTGGTTGTTGTTTTCAGAATCATTTGGGGGTGGTTGTTGCTATTCGGTACTAACTACCCCTTAGAGGGGGAAGGGCTCCTACATTAAAAATTGTTGCTATGTAGGTCTTCCTTGTCCACAGTTACCTTGAAGCTTCTTTAGCTTGGGGAGTTAGGGACAATGATGAGTGTAATGGAAATACTCACCACAAATAGCGCAAGAGTGGTTTGCTCGAATATTATCCCTCTTGTTTTACCCTTGGGAGTTATTTGGCTCCTAGTTTTGATCTTGGTTGGGGTTTCCCCCAATCTAAGATCGCGAAGGGCATTGCTGGTTATTTCCCCCCTCTCCAGGATCTCCCTTTTATTTATTTTTTTACTTTTTCCTTTCCACGTTAGGAGGATGACTAAAATTCTCTTGTTCATATGACTGGTGTAGTTGGGCCTGGGAATGTTGCATGAAGTTTACCAATGCATTATTTTTCATCGGTGGGTTTTATGCCGGGGAGGGGGAATATTGGGTCACTCTCCCTAGTTTGTATATGGTTGCTGGGGGGAAGCTCTTCTGTCACTGTTCCTAGCATTGTTTTGGGTCCCCTACGTGGGAGGGTATGATCCTCCCTAATAATGATGGCACAACAATGCCCTATTGGTCATGTTCTGTAGACATGCATGATGAATCTAATGGTAGCCTGGTTGCGGGATGTTCTCATTAGGATCATACTCATAATCGGGGTACGAGATACTGCTGCCTAGGTGAATTTGGGTTAGTGACCCTATCAATCCATCTATAGTATTCGATGTGCGTATAAATTATTTGTAGGTTTGCAAGTGTAGGGAATTAGGTAGGATTTTATAGATGTATCTTGATTGAGTGTATATTAGCTCGAGTTTTTGGGCTTTTCTAATGGCATCCTCTTCAGAATTAATTCCTTGAATTTCCATGTCCTTTGAAATATATATACGGTAGCAGGGATTTACAGGAATAGATTTATTTGGAGTCCCACCTATTATAGTATAATCAGTTATTCTGTTAGTATAACCTAATTTTTTATTATTATTTTATAATTATTATTATTGGTGACTAAGTTACATTGTAGCCCACTAGGATTACATTATGGCCCCATGGACTCCTTTCTATATAGAAAGGAGGTTTTGTAAATTGTATCATCCAAGAATTTTTCATTTATGTAATGTATTGGAGGTTTCCTCCTCGAAGTGGCTCATTTCGAAGGCTTTGATATCTCTTTTCTTCTCTTTTTGGAGCTGGTTACACAACATTTGGTATCAGAGCTTTGGATTCTAGGGTCTCGCCTATAACTTTTTTTCTATGACGTTTAAGAAACTGAAATTTTTACAGTGAGAAGCCGAAATCCTGAGGAAGATTGTCTAAACATTTTAGAGCTTGTTTCACAATATTTTCAGAGATATGATCTGTGGAAGTTAGGTCTTTGTTTCAAGCTCCTAAACAGGTCATTGTGGTATTTGCGCTATAAATTTTTTTCTACAAAGGTTCAAAATCTGAAATTCCTATGGTGCGAAGTTGAAATACTAAATAAATTCGTCAAAAAATTTCAGAGCTTGGTTCGTAATATTTTTGGAGATATGATCTGTGGAAGGTAGTGCTTTTTCAAGCTCCTGAATTTCATCTCAAAGAGGTGATCATGAGAAAAGTTCAATAAATCTCTCTTTGGGCATCGGATTGAAGTTCCGTAAAAAGTGGTCGTAATTACACAAAATTTAGTTTCTTTTCTATCAATTTCAGAGAAGAAGGATGAAACAGTGACACGTGGCATTGAGAGTACAAAGTTTCTCTCTGATCCGATTATGAGTAGGTCATTGGCAGGGTGGACACAACACAATGTGGAAGAGAATCAAAATCAGGTCAGACCTATGGCATTGAAAGATAATTTAGAGGAGATACATTAGATGCCAGAAAATCAAACAAAGTTCTGTACAAATATAATCCAGATTTCAATATGAAGCTCCTCAAAAGAAGAAAAGGTATTTGCTTATTTTTTTGAATTGCATAAAGTCTTGTTCAAAATCAGTGAACAATTCAAAAGAAGTCTGTAGAAAGACAGATATCAGTATTGGGTTCTAAAATATGCCCTGTAAAAATAATTCAACACCCATTAAGCCTTCAGAAAACTCTACTATGATTCATGAAGATGAAGAACTGCAACATGATCTATCAAAATTACAAGAGAAAGTGCAACAAATTTCACTCTCGCAAAGAGCAACAAAAAATGAAATGGAAGTTTTGAAGAAAGGCATGGAAGCTAAGATGGATGGTGTGCAAGCTAATATGGATGGCATGGAAGCTAAGATGGGTGGCATGGAAGCTGGCATGGAAGCTAAGATGGAAAACATGAAGAATGATCTAAAAAAAGACATCGAAGGTTTGACAAAGTTGATACAAGAAATGTTTCCTAATGGTGAAAAGATAGTAGAAGAACCACATGATGAGAACAAAATCAATGTTAATCATGATTTGATAAACTCTAATGTTGGCAGGAAGAACCACCATATTCCAAAAATGGATATGAGGAAGTTTGATGGAAAGGATCTTGTAACATGGATACTACAGATGGAGCAATATTTTGATCTCCATAATGTGCAAAACACACAAAAGGTACGCATTGCAACTTTACATTTAGAACAAAATACATTTGTATAGTATCGATGGCTTTGCTCCCGTAAAAAAATTGTCACTTGGTCAATTTTTACGGAAGAAATGATAGCACATTATGAGGATACAAAGAGCAACACCTTCTTTAGCCAATTGATAAATCTCAAACAAAAGGGTTTAGTGGGGCAGCACATTGAGGAATTCAAAAAATTGAATATAAGGGTAACTGATATTCCAGAGGAACACAGGATCGATCTCTTCATAGGCACTTTAAAGGATAATATCCAACATGAAGTTCGCGTTTTGGAACCAGATTCATTGGAGAAGGCATTCAGGTTGGCAAGAAAAGTTGAATGTAAAATAATGGCGACAAGGAAGCCTACCACTCAATTCTGTAAAGAAGGAAGTGTTGCGACGCCTAGATTTCCACAACCTACAAGGTTGACACCACAACAATTGGAAGAAAAAAGAGCAAAAGGGCTTTGCTACAGTTGTGATAGCAAATCCACTAAAGGTCATAAGTGTGCTGAGAAGAAATTATTTTACATAGATTGTGAAGAGGAAGAAGAAAATGAACAAGAAGAGGATATACACTAGGAACCAGCCCTAGAAGAGGAAGAAATGAATCCGACCATATCGTGTAATGCACTGGCAGGAATTACCACTCCTCAAACTCTCAAGATACAAGGAAAAATCAAGAATAAAAAGGTAATAGTGTTGATTGATTCAGGTAGCACCCATAATTTTATTCATTGTAAGGTAGCCAAGGAATTAAATTGTTTCCTATACCCAGCACCAGAATGTCAAGTGATGGTTGCAAATGGAGGAACTATAAATTGCTCCGGAAAATGCCATAATATCAAGCTAACCATGGGGGAATATGTATTGACTAGTCCAATGCTTGCCATTCCTATGGGAGGTGCTGATGTTGTACTAGGAGTACAATGGTTACAATCTTTGGGGACGGTGGCTTTTAATTTTCAAGAACTTTTCTTGAAATTTTTTTCAGAAGGAAAGGAAGTCGAATTACGGGGTATTGCAGGGAAGCCAGGAAGGATAATAAGCTCTAATGTCATGACAAAGCTTCTAAAGAAAGAACAGCGAGGCGTAATTGCACAGTTATGCTCACTAGAAGTTCCAACATCAAAATCATCTATTTCTGCAGATCTCCAACAAGTCTTGGACAATCATTCCAAGGTGTTTGAAACTCCCAAAGGACTCCCCCCTATTCGTGATCATGATCATGCTATTCATTTGATTCCAGGAAGTGTTCCTCCAAACATCAGGCCTTATAGATATCCTTACTTCCAAAAGAGCGAAATTGAACGTATGATTGCAGAAATGTTAGAGGCGGGCATAATTCAATCTAGTCAAAGTTCTTTCTCTACTCCAAACATTGTGGTTTTTGTGAAGTCTGGTAGTATTGGTCCCGTAGTGTAGTCATACTTCTTATGAATCTTGTTCTGGTACCTCTTCTCCCTCTTAGTAATAGGATCATATTCTTCTGAATGCAGCATGATTGGTGCTCCAACGCAAGCACAGGTTGTGCCAAGAAAGGAGCTCTAATACCAATGTAATGTTCCCAAATTGGGATTGCACAGCAAGCTTGGAAAAATAACGCACTCCTTGGGATATTGATGTATATAAATAATTTTTCAGCCCTTGGATCCCTTAGATCAGTATATATGGAGTCTAGATCCAAAAGGGAAGCAAAAAAAAATTAAACTAGGTGTGGTAAACAGGTCTCCCACAACCTAGTCTAGCTGAAAAACACCCTACAAGAGGGGCTACAGCTATGCACAAAAAGCAGCTTCAGGAATAATGTAGTATTTGATAATTTAAGTAGGAGGCCATCAAATATAGTTAATAAATGATTTTACAGCAACAAATCAGAATTAAAATGAAGCTCTTTCAATATACAGTAAGTTACATGAGACAAGAGAGCAAGATAGCTTCAGAGAAGAGAGCTGCAACATAGATATATCAGCAGAAATGGCTCAACAACATTGTTTTCAAGAGCTGTAGCAGCTGCATATTACAACTCAGATCTAGGACATATCTATGGACAAAACATTAGATTTATATTAGATCTAGAAACTAGATAGTTTTCTTTACAAGATCCCCTTAGGGTTTTGACCAAATCATGCATAAATAAGAGTAGATCTGAGATACAAGTTGCAGACCTGTAAAATACTACAGTAATTTTTGAATATAACATTACATAAAAAATATCAGATTTGAACAGAACATGGATCAGCAAGCTAATCCATGGATCACCAAAGTGAAAGGCAAAGCCCAGCACCAGAGATCTCTAATCAAAACTGGAATCAAAACACCATAGAGAATCTCATATCAAAATAATGCAGTCCATCAATAGAAACAGCGATGTAGCTCAAAATGACATGGATGGCCACTGCCAAGTTACAGATCTTAAGTAAAAAAAGGAAAGGCACTTTTTCCATGAGGTTAAAAGACAGAATCCATGAGAAGAGGCTCCCAAAACAAGCTAGATCTCTGCAGATCTAGGCTCCCACTTGCTGCAGCTTGCATAAGCAGCAAAACCCTCAATGGATCAACACTGCCAATGTACGTAGAGCTTGGCCTCAAGCCTGATAGTGGATCAATTCAGGAAATACTGCTCCAAGAATCCTCAAAGGAAGAGGTGAAATCCCTGCATAGGAATCCCAATCCTCCACTAAAAATAAGAGAATAATATTTGTCTAAGCAGACAAAATACTCAGAAATATGATCAATCAACAACCTTCTCTTGCTACCTTCCCTCTCCTTTTATAATATGAGAGCCTTTGCAAACACTAAACCACCTTGATGAGTTAACTCTTTTCACATGAGGGGCCTCCTTCTAAAACTGTGTCGTCCCTTTAGGAGTTACATTGAACCTAGACAACGCTATAGATTTGGTCAAGGTTGACCTAGTCTCACAGCTCAAACCCCTTTCACACTTGCAAGTGATTATTTACATGGCCCTGATTTAATTGTTTTCACATGGGCAATGATTTATTCAGTCTTATTAGGAGTTTTACATGTCCTCCTTTATTCATTTATTCATGCAAAAGAAAATAAAACATAATTGAATATTCCTCCTAGCTTAGGCTAAGTAGGAATATTACAGGAGGAAAATAGCAACAATCTTTTAAAGCTTTAAAATACAAGATCAATTCAGCTCCTGTCCTTGAATTACCGAATTTGATATAGCCATTCGAGATACAAACTGATGCTAGTGATTATGCCATGGGCACAGTACTTTTGTAGCACGGTAAGCCTATCGCTTTTCATTCTTAAACATTTAATGGTTCTATAACTAATTATCCTACATATGACAAAGAGTTGTATGAATTGGTACAAAGTGTCAAGAAGTGGAAACATTACTTGATGGGTAAAGAGATGATTATACATACTGATCACCAACCATTACAGTACTTGCAGTTGCAAAAAAAATTGCAGCAATCACGACATTTCAGGTGGATGGGATTTCTTCAACAGTTTCACTTGGTTTTAAGGTACAAGAAAGGTATTTTCAATAAATTTGTTGATATGATTTCAAGGAAAATTATAAGGTCTTCTACTTTACTTAAAAATGATTCTATTGTACATGAGAGTTACATAGAACAATATGCACATGATGTTGATTTTCAAGATGTGTATGCTAGTTTGAGTGAAGGGAATCAATTTGAGGAAAATGATTATCACATGCATAACAATTTTTTTTTTCATTTGGGCAAGCTATGTATACCACAAGGAGAGAGGTTGATTGTTATGAGAGAGGCTCATTCGTCTCGTATTGTTGGACACTTTGGGGTAAGCAAAACATTGGTGCATCTACAGTGTTATTTCTATTCTCCTCACATGATATATAGTGTGTCACGTTTTATAAGAGGTTGTTCTATGTGTGCAACAATCAAGCCTAGCAATATGAAGCTTGGGTTGTACACACCACTACCGGTACCATCAAGGCCATGAGAGAGTGTCTCCATGGACTTTGTTGGAGGTCTACCTATGTCAAGAAAATAAAATGATTATCTTTATGTAGTTGTGGATAGATTCAGTAAAATGTGTATATTTATGCCATGTAAGAAAACCATTACTACTGAACAAAATTCTGAACTTTATTTTCAACATGTATGGGTTCATTATGGGTTTCCAACTTCTATTTTTAGTGACAGGGATTCCAGGCTCATTGGGAATTTTTAGTCCAATCTTTGGAAGATGATGGACACCAAGTTGAAAAAGAGTATTGCATTTCATCCGCAAACTGATGGCCAAACCGAGGTGGTGAATAGAACCATTGTGCATCTATTGAGAGGATATTACAACAAGAAGACCAAGTTGTGGGATGAATAGCTGCATTACATTCAACACGTTTACAACTAAGAAAAGCACTCTTCTACAAATACTTCACCTTTTGAAGCCTGCTTTGGGTATTTTCCAAAATCACCACTAGACTTCATCTTTGAGAAGGATGTTGCCATTGATGGGCATAGTGATATTGGCAAGGATTGAAATTTATTTGAGAAAATTCATATTAGTCATCAACAAATTCAAGAGCAACTTGATAAGAGTCAAAGAAAATACAAGGAGAGGCATGAAAAACATGGAGTTGATCATAAGTTTCAGGAAGGAGATGAGGTATGGTTGCACATAAGAAAATAAAGGATGCAAGGAGAAGGTAAAAATCTCAAGCCCATTCACTATGTTCCATTCAACATCATCAAAAAAGTTGGTAATAATGGATTTCAACTTGACTTACCTTCATATATGCAATTGTATTCAATTGTCAATGTTAAAAATTTACGTTTATATGAGCCTCCTTTGATTGATGATCAAGGGAGTGATGTTCAGTTGCCATCTATAGAATATTTGTCACCAGGATGCCATCCTTGACAGGAGGACAAGAACATATAATAGGGGAAGTGTCGACTACCTTTGAATTGGGCTCAATAGGATTACGTTGAGTAAGGCAAGGTGGATGGAAGTTGGAAAGGTGAGGGATTTTTACCCTCATCTACTGAACATGTAATAAAATTATTTTTGGGTCCAAAAGCTTCCTAATGGGGAGGTGTGATCAGGAGATCATGTATTTTGCTCAAAATTTAAAGTTCCTAAAACTATACCAAACCTGAGTGACGAGGTAGATCTCGTTTTTGTGATTCTGGTGCCACAAACGGTTTGAAAAACTGATGTCATATCAGGCAGATATCACGTTCTGATAATTTTCCTAAAAAACTAAAATTTTTTGACAGGAGTGATTGGGATGCCCAGAAAACATGTAGGCGTAGTTAGCAAAAATAGAATATTCTAGGAATATTCCATTTTTTCAATCCAACCAGGTTTCGCCAAGTGTCAGTTTCTGGATCATTGATGTGGTTTGGTACAGATTTCTGTGGGCCACTGGATGGATGACACGTGGCCAACCCAGAAGCTACCATGCGTCCCCTATACGGTTGTATAAAATTTTGTTTGGGGTCTGAGGGGTTCGACCCCATGACCTCCGGCGCACCTGCAAAAGCTCCACCAACACCTCTCTAAATGATTCTTAACCTTATAAAAATTTTGGTAATATTTAAATGTTACAAAGTTACAAATTGGTGGGGGGGGGGGGGGGTGGGACCGCCAATGGCCCCAACCATTATGATCAAATGTGATACAGTGAAATAAAACATTTAAAAGGTCACTACATAACCACAATTCCTGGCGGACTGTGCTCCAAGGTTATCACATGGCACGATGAAATGTTAATGTGACGGTTAATAAAATCTGCGCTGGTGGTGTTAAAATGGTAACATTAAACCATTCACATGTGCAGTCTGACTGACATGCTAAGGGTTGCGGTTAGTGAAAACCTTTTATGGACTTTGCCTCCAAGCGTGATTCCACTCCAAAGTCTTTAACACATATTTTTAATGTTAAACCATGATTGCGGGGTTTAAGGGGGTCGGCAAGAGGCCACCCCCACCCCTAACCATAAATGTTAATGCAAACGGTCAGAAACTGGCAGAAGTTTTAGCACAACCCTTAAATTTCTGGATTTTTCCAAAATTAGCTGTGGATAACTGCAGTTATCCACAATTAGTGGATTTTTTATAGTTTTTATTGGGAAAATGGCTAGGAGGCCGGTGCAATAATTTAGGTGAAACAAGAGTCATATCTGAACTCATTAGGTGATCTACAGAACCATTAATTGTTGGAATCCCTATATTACTAGTATAGTCCCTTATTGTTGTTAGTGTAACCCCCTTATTGTTATTATTGTACCCCTGTAACCCCCATATTGTTATTATTGTGCCCTTAAATTATTATTGTTGGGTCGGCTAGGGTTACATTGTGGCCCCATGGACTCCTATATATAGAAAGGAGGTTTTGTAATTTGTATCATCCAAGAATTTTTCATTCATGTAATGTATTGGAGGTTTCCCCCTCGAAGTGGCTTATTTTTAAGGTGTTGCTATCTCTTTTCTTCTATTTTTGGAGCTAGTTTCACAACATTTGGTATTAGAGCTTTGGATTCTAGGGTTTCGCTGCTCCAAACAGGTCATCGTGGAATTTTCACTATAATTTTTTTCTGCGAAGGTTCAGAAGATAAAAAATTTAAAGTGTGAAGCCGAAATCCTGAGGAACATCGTCACAATATTTTAGAGCTTGGTTTGCAATATTTGGAGATAAGATCTATGGAAGTTAGGGCTTTTTGTAGGCTCCTGAATTTCACTTAAAAAGGTCATCGAGGAATTTTCGCTATAACTTTGTTTCTACGAAGGTTCAGAAGCGGAAATTTTTAGAGCATGAAGCAAAAATCCTGAGGAATATCTTCGCAAGATTTCAGAGCTTGGTTCACAATATTTTCGGAGATATGATCTATGGAAGTTAGGTCTTTTTCAGGCTCCCGAATTTCATCTCAAAGAGGTGATCGTCGGAAGATCTTCATAACTCTCTCTGTAAGCATCGGATTGGAATTCTGTAAAAAGTGACTGGATGTACATAGACTTTAGTTTCCTATCTATAAATTTTAGAGCCAAAAGAGAAAAGAGTTACACATGGCAAGTCATACAAGTTTTCTCTACTAAATCAGTCCATAATTAGGTCATTGTGGGAGGTTGGACATAAATTTGCCTTGAATAATCCAAATTAAGCCAGACTTGTGGCATTTTAAAGAAGCTTCAAAGGACTACGACAAGGCCAAATTTCAGATATTGAGGATCTACAAGTATATATATAAGTCAATTTCAATATCAAGCTCCTCAAATCAAGTAAAAGGTGTGTATTTTTTTTTTCTCCGAATTGCATGAGTCTTGTTTGAAGAATCTAGTTGAATTGATTCCAAGGGCATATTGTAGAATATATATCAGTATTGGATTATAAAATGCCCCCTAAAAAGAATTCAACACCCATTAAGCATTTATAAGGCTCTACTATGACTCATGAATACAAAGAATGGAAATATGACATATCAAAAGTACAAGAGCAAGTGCAACAAATTTCTCTCTCGCAAAGAGCAACAAAAAATGACACGGAAGTTTTGAAGAAAGGCATGGAAACTAACATGGATGGTTTGAAGAAATGCGTGGAATATAAGATGGATGTTTTGAAGAATGACATGGAATCTAAGATGGATGACATGGAAGCTAGCATGGAATCTAAGATGTATGACATGGAAGCTAAGATGGAAAACATGAAGAATGATCTAAAAGAAGACATGGAAGGTTTGACAAATTTGATACAAGAAATGTTTCCTAATGGTGAAAATATGGTAGAGGAAAATCACGATGAGAGCAAAATAAATGTTAATCTTGATTTCATAAACTCTAATGTTTGAGGGAAGAACCACCATATTCCAAAAGTGGATATGAGGAAGATTGATGAAAAGGATCCTATAACATGGATACTACAAATGGAGCAATATTTTGATCTCAATAATGTGAAAAACACACAAAATTTATGCATTTCAACTTTACATTTAGAACAAAATACATTTATATGGTATTGATGGATTTTCTCCCGTAAAAAAATTGTCACTTGGTCAATTTTTACGGAGGAAACAATAGCACATTATGAGGATACAAAGAGCAACACTTTCTTTAGGAAATTGATAAATCTCAAGAAAAAGTGTTCAGTGGGGGAGCACATTGAGGACTTCCAAAAGTTTAATATAAGGGTAACTGATATTCCATAGGAACACAGGATTGATCTCTTCATAGGTACTTTAAAGGATAACATCCAACATGAAGTTCGCGTTTTGGAACCTGATTCATTGGAGAAGGCATTCAAGTTGGCAAGAAAAATTGAATGTAAAATTATGGCGACAAGGAAGCGTACCACTCACTTCTATAAAGATGGAAGTATTTCTACTCCTAGATTTCCACAACCTACAAGGTTGACACCACAAAAATTGGAAGAAAAAAGAGCAAAAGGGCTTTTCTACAGTTTTGATAGCAAATACACTAAAGGTCATAAGTGTGCTGAGAAGAAATTATTTTACATAGATTGTGAAGAGGAAGAAGAAAATAAACAAGAATCTTCAAAAGAAGAGGATATACACCATGAACGAACCCTAGAAGAGGAATAAATGAGTCCAACCATATCGTGTAATGCATTGGCATGAATTACCACTCCTCAAACTCTCAAGATAGAAGGAAATATCAAGAAGAAAAAGGTAATAGTGTTGATTGATTCAGGTAGTACACATAATTTTATTCATTGTAAGGTAGCCAAGGAATTGAATTGTTTCCTATACCCAGCACCAGAATGTCAAGTGATGGTTGCAAATGGAGGAACTATAAATTTCTCTGGAAAATGCCATAATATCAAGCTAACCATGGGGGAATATGTATTGAATAGTCCAATGATTTCCATTCCTATGGAAGGTGTTGATGTTGTACTAGGAGTACAATGGTTACAATCTTTGGGGACGGTAGCTTTTAATTTTCAAGAACTTTTCTTGAATTTTTTTTCAGAAGGAAAGGAAGTCGAATTACGGGGTATTGAAGGGAAGCCGGGAAGGATAATAAGCTCTAATGTCATGACAAAGCTTCTAAAGAAATAACAACGAGGCGTAATTGCACAATTATGATCACTAGAAGTTCCAACATCAAAATCATCTATTTCTGCAGATCTCCAACAAGTCTTGGACAATCATTCCAAGGTGTTTGAAACTCCCAAAGGACTCCCACCTATTTGTGGTCATGATCATGCTATTCATTTGATTCCAGGAAGTGTTCCTCCAAACATCAGGCCTTATAGATATCCTTACTTCCAAAAGAGCGAAATTGAACGTATGATTGCAGAAATGTTAGAGGCGGGTATAATTCAACCTAGTCAAAGTTCTTTCTCTACTCTTGTAGTATTGGTACACAAGAAGGATGGATCATGGCGAATGTGTCCGGATTATAGGGAGCTCAATAAGCTCACCATTAAAGACAAATTTCCCATTCCTGCGATTGATGAATTATTGGATGAATTACATGGAGCAATTTATTTTACCAAGTTGGATCTTCGTTCAGGATATCATCAAATTAGAATGAAGACTGAAGATATTCCAAAAACAACATTCCGAACTCATGAGGGTCATTATGAATTTTTGGTCATGCCTTTTGGCCTTACCAATGCACCTTCTACATTTCAAGGGTTGATGAATTCCATTTTCAAACCTTTCCTTAGAAAATTTGTGCTAGTATTTTTTGATGATATACTAATCTACAACAGGTCTTGGAAGGATCATGTTCAACATGTTGACAGGGTGCTCAAACTATTGCAGGAGAAACAATTATATCCAAAAACATCCAAATGTTTCTTTGGAGTACAAGAGGTGGAATATCTGGGTCATATTGTATCTCACGAGGGTGTTAAGGTAGACCCTAACAAAATTAAAGCCATTAATGAATGGAAAGTCCCCACAACCATAAAGCAGTTGCGAGGATTTCTCGGGTTAACAGGGTATTATCGCAAGTTTGTTAAGAATTATGGGAGAATAGCGGCACCTCTAACAACATTATTGAAGAAAGATGCATTTTCATGGACTCCTGAAGCAACTAAGGCCTTTGAACATCTTAAAGAGGCAATGTGCCTAGCACCGGTCTTAGCTACGCCAGACTTCACAAAAACCTTTATTTTGGAATGTGATGCCTCAGGAAATGGAATTGGTGTTGTTTTAATGTAAGAAGGAAGACCCATTGCTTTTGAAAGTCATCCAATCAAAGGAAAGTATTTACAGAAACCTATTTATGAGAAGGAAATGTTAGCAATACTGCATGCACTAAAGAAATGGAGAACTTACCTAATGGGAAGACACTTCAAGGTAAAAAATGATCATGATAGTCTTAAACACTTTTTGGAACAAAGACTATATTCAGAAGAGCAACAAAAATGGGTCACAAAGATGTTGGGTTGTGACTTTGAAATAATCTACAAAAAAGGGAAGCTAAATGTTGTTGCAGATGCACTCTCAAGAAAGAATGAAGAGGTGGAAGCATTGCTTTGTGCCATTTCTATTATCCAACCAGATTGGATAACTGAAGCAAGAGATGAATGGAAGAAGGACAAAGATGTATGGACACTCATTCAAAAGTTGCAGCAAGATCCTAATACATCTAATACATTTAGTTGGAAAAATGATTCCTTATGGTACAAAGATCGCTTATATCTTTGTAAGAATTCCCAACTAAAACAAAAGATTCTTCTGGAATTGCACACTTCTCCTTTAGGAGGACACTCAGGATTTTTAAAAACTTACCACAGGGTGAAGAAAGAATTTTTTTGGTATGGCCTTAAATCTGATATTCAAAAGTTTGTGGCGGAATGTTTGGTTTGCCAGCAGAATAAAGTGGAAACAATTAAGACCCCAGGACTTCTACAACCTTTATCCATTTCAAGTCAACGT
Source organism: Pinus albicaulis (assembly GCA_034641835.2). Taxonomy (NCBI): domain Eukaryota; kingdom Viridiplantae; phylum Streptophyta; class Pinopsida; order Pinales; family Pinaceae; genus Pinus; species Pinus albicaulis. The sequence continues at coordinate 930,161,006 of CM076569.1, read as the reverse complement.
TGGGAGGAGATTTCAATGGATTTTATCACAGGTTTACCTAAGTCCGAAGGAAAGAGTGTCATCATGGTGGTAGTTGATAGACTTACCAAGTATGCACACTTTTGTGCATTATCTCATACATTTAAAGCAAGTACAGTTGCTACTACATTTATGGACATAATTCAAAAGCTACATGGAAGCCCAAGGGTTATTGTGAGCGACAGAGATCCCATTTTTACTGGAAATTTTTGGACGGAGTTATTTTCTTGCTTGGGTACTCAATTAGCTCATAGCTCATCTTATCATCCTCAATCTGATGGTCAAACTGAGATAGTAAATAAATGTTTGGAAGGATATCTTCGTTGTTTTGTATCTAATAAACAAACATAATGGGTCAAGTGGTTACCTCTTGCTGAATGGTGGTATAACACTTCCTTCCATACTGCAGCAAAAATGACCCCATTTATGGCACTTTATGGATATCATCCACCATCCATCACATCATCTTTAAGGAAAAATTCGAAGGTTCAAGCAGTGGAAGATCACATCGAGCATCAGCAAGAAGTTCTCCAACTCTTAAAGGATAACCTGAATTTGGCACAAAATCGAATAAAACAACAGGCAGATCAACATCGTAGCGAGAGAAGTTTTGATGTAGGAGATTGGGTATTTTTACGGCTACAACCATACAAACAAATGTCCCTCAAGCAAGCAAAGAAGGATAATAAATTATCGCCAAAGTACTATGGTCCTTACACGGTGTTGCAAAAGATTGGTACTATGGCATACAAATTGGAGCTTCCTGCTTCTTCGCGAGTACATCCAGTTTTCCATGTTTCATGCTTAAAGAAGGTTATAGGTGAAAATCTTCCAGTTCAAACAATATTGCCGGAACTTGATGAGGAAGGAAAAATCATATTGGAACCTGAAGCGGTCATGGAAACAAGAACTCAACAACTACGGAATCGATCAATTTCAGAGTATCTCATCAAGTGCAAGAACTTACCCACTAAAGATTCTACATGGGAGGATGAAAATTTTATATAGAAGCACCCAGAGCTACTCAAGCGTTGAGGACAAGACTTTTTTGAAGGAGAGGGGCATGTTACGTCCCTATATTACTAGTATAGTCCCTTATTGTTGTTAGTGTAACCCCCTTATTGTTATTATTGTACCCTTGTAACCCCCAATTTGTTATTATTGTGCCCTTAAATTATTATAGTTAGGTCGGCTAGGATTACATTGTGGCCCACTAGGATTACATTATGGCCCCATGGACTCGTATATATAGAAAGGTGTTTTTGTAAATTGTATCATCCAAGAATTGTTCATTTATGTAATGTATTGGAGGTTTCCCCCTCGAAGTGGCTCATTTCTAAGGCGTTGATATCTATTTTCTTCTCTTTTTGGAGTTGGTTACATAACAAGGTCCAGTAGAACTCAATCATCGAGTTTGGCTTTACACAAACTTTGAAGTTGTCACCATTCATGGAGATGGTCCGAGATATAGATGGTGGGAATTTTCCTAAAATGAGTTGGTAACTACATTCTTGAATCATGGTGGATTGGTAACTGAAAATATGTGAGGAACATAGTAGCGAGGGCACTAAAGGTTCCATGTGAACCAGAAGGATGCTCCACATACCATTTCATGGCTGGTCTTGTTAAGGTGTGCTGAAATAGTCTTAATTGAATAGTATCGTTAATAATATTATTCGATGAACACCATAGGTGGAAATTCATTACATGGTTTCTAGGGTCTTCCGCTTACTTACCTTCGAATTTTTCAATGTCTGAAGCGAGATTCGTGGGCATGGGAGGCCACATGGGATTGTGTGCAATGGGTTCATTTGTTAACTTTGATAGATCTGGTAGGTTTAAAGATGCTAGGAAAGGTAACTGAGTATTGAGTGCCATTATAGACTGCAAAAACACACAAATATGGTTGTGTATGAGGTTTGAATAGGGGATAGTACCATGTGACGTACCCGATTGTGTGTTCTGTTGGCTCCTCGTATGGGTATCACTCCTCTTCCCTCTTGGGGTTGTGGGAGGAGTGGTGTGTGGTGACCGTGAGGGGGTTTTCACTAGTGTGGAATTGGGTGACCCTTAGCGGTTCCCAACTAAATATACCCCAATAAAGGATGAGCCAATAAAGGTGGTTGTGTGTCTTCTTTGATGCCTGAATGGTGAAAGATCTGGAAATCCTTCGTCTAATGGGGGGAGGTCCAAAAAATTTCTAGCTCAATTAGGTCCCGTTGGGTCCGTTATGATTTCGACTCGATTTGATTTTGGAAATATTTTTTTATTTTCTGAGAGGAGAGAGATTATTATCCAAGCAAAATGTGATCACATACATAAAACAAAACAAAAAATAAAAGGTAAATTTATGCTTTAGATTAATCCTATGTGATCAGTCAATCGAAAAATGTGGTTTTGAATTTTTTGCGTATGATACTCAAAGATCCTAGAGACCTAATCGTTCTCACACTCTCAATTTTAACTAGTCCTTGTGAATATATTTCCTGGTGGGTACTGGGGCTAACATCTCGAAAGAACTGGCGACAACTTCTAGCAGCCGAAGAATCGACTAAGGTAATGGAAGGATGATTTAGTGTTGCATGCACCATCACCTATAGGGAATGATGTCCTAGATTTGGCCACTAAAGTACCATCGTCCCACATGAGCGTTTGAATCTTGATCTTATTTTAATTCATCTACCAGTACCGAGCACTAGATGGGTCAGGTAGCCCTAAATAGTACCGCACACACTAGGCATAAGCTAAACCCCCTCTCAATCGAGTCACTATGGTGCTAGAGAATTCATTTCCGTGGACGGATAGATGGGTTTAAAGCTCCCCAAACAGTCAAATTCTATGTTTCAGGAATGTAAAATGACCATGGTGGCTTATTAGATGCCTACCCCCAATAGTCCTAACCTGAACTATTAATTATTTTATGGCCCTTGTGTGGAGATTTTAATGAGTTCAATAAACAGTTAGTTTTAAGGAGTATTACTTTGCTTATGGTGTGCCAATGTGTCTCATGAAGTATACAATCATAATTTTTATAGGATGCAGATATGTGATGATCCTTTATACTCCCTCGTAATTAAACTATGTTTGATTTTTCCTTTCAAAAAGTAAATGATGTGCGGATAATGGGCCGCTTACAATTTTTCCTATTTAAACTAAATGTTGCACTATAGGGAGATGGAAAAATATCAAAAGAGAGAGTTCATATGCATGCCTAGGATCACCAAAAGGTGCAAGGGAAGCAGAGATTACTTTCCTTCTTAAATACTTTGATCCTAGTCTCGAATCCTAATGCAAAATTTAAACTAAACTTAATGCAAAAATTTGGAAAATTTGGGAACTAGAAAAACATGCGTGGATATGGGCCACTTACTTCTTACTAATTACCTATGTGTTTGGTGTCTATTATCAATAATAATTTAATTCATATAACATGGGTGGATTTTGAAAACCACTTACTTGCCTACTAATAAAACTATGTATATTTGTGATAATAAAATAAAAATTAGAACTATGCAATAGATAAGCTAAAGTTCAGCTAAAAACATGTTCTAAAAATCAAGGGAAACCATAACATAGTGCTGGAAAATTTATTCTGGGCTACTAGTCACTTTACACTTGCAAAAAAAAGGAGAAAATCAGTGAAAAAATGGCTCGCTGGTTTCTGCGCGGGTTATTTCTACACAAGATCGTGGCTCTATGCGACCGTTTGAGTTGATCGTGCACATACCTATGTGTCTATCTGAGTTGAATGTGTGTGGCTTTCCTATGCAGAGAAATTTTGCTTCTCCTAAACTGAATCTCTTCATAGAGGGTGAATGTGAGAAGCTTAGGAAGAGGAGAGTTGGTCCTGCAGCAATCCTAAGCAAAAAAGAGGTTCTACAAAACCACAACCAGTTATCTTAAGAGGAAAAATAAGTGGAGTCGCCAATCCTGTATTGGTGAGTTTAGTACAAGGGTGTATGAAATGCACTGGTGCTTAGTAGTGTAATTTCTGGCCTACAAACAATGTGACAAGGAAAAATGGGTTGTTAGATGGTTAGTGTTGGTGCCCTGTGTTTTGATAGTTTGGAAAATAAAAATACAAGGCAACATCAGAACCAATCTTTAGAGTTACAGGATCTAGTCCTCCTGCTCTCAGATAGGGATCTCTCAAATTTTTTTTTTTTTGCAAAGGTTTATCTTGTGTGCTTTGAGTATTGGTTTTAGACTAGTTATTAAGTGCATATGTTTTTTTGTTTGTTTGGTTGAATTGATACATCAGAACATAAAAGGTCTAGGAAAGATAGATAGAAAGGGGAAATGTCAGCTTCATTAGGCAATGGAGTCAAAAAGAGGTCATGACAAGCTTATCAATGGATATGGGATATCAAATGGAAAATCTAACTTGGTCAGAGGATCCTTTGGTTTTGGAATGAGATGGACATCAATGACTTGGAAAGAGAAGTTTAATTCCCAACAAAGGGAATTTGAAAGCACAACTTGAACAATAAAGAGCTATTTGATAGACAGGTCTAACCATGAATTTTACAAATCACACTTTAAGCAAATAATGATTTCAAAACAACTTTTGAAATGAAATCTAAGATTCACAGAACACCCTATTTCCTCAAAGATTTGATTTCAAATGACTTAGAAAACATAAAAGATTCACTGATAATTACTGTCATAGAAGAGGGAAATCCTAAATACATCTATGATCACAACTATAAAGACCTTTAAGCCAACTGTTCAAGCAAGGACAAGGGGCATGATCAGAACATACCTCCTTGGCTCACTGTAATCAAGGATACTTCAAAGGGAGACTTCAATAATAGCCTTTAAGTGGCAGCAGACAAGCAGGGAGAACCATAAATCATGCTGAAACCAACTATTCGAACTATTAGAGAAATAAACAAGAATGAGGACTAAAGAGAGAGATTAAAGACTCTAAAATACCTCAGTAGAAGAAAACATAAAAAAATTAAGGATAAATAGGTTTAAGGTGCTTCCAAGAGTCATTTCTTAGCCTAAAACTTTCATCCAACTGTAGTAAGAATTTATGGAACAAAATGAAAATAGGGGAAAACATTAAACAATTCAGACTACTTCACCAATAGCCAAGCTCATGGATCTGATGATAGAGCCTTCTGAAGAACAAGCATGCAACAACATCATCAGGGCTTCCAAAACTTTAATTTCTTCCTCAACTTCTACAAACTATGTATTATTTTAGAGAGTTTTAGTATTACACTAGTGATCAACCAACCAACCAACCAACAGATTCCTCAACAAGTTTCTATAGTGGGATGAGGAGGTCGAAAGAGAGAAAACATCTATGAGTTTAATTAATATAGTTAATGCTTCTCGGCCTTTGACGGGCTCGATGGAGAAGTTTACAGATGTTTGTCTGTATTAATGTTTTATATTTAAGAATTGAGCTCAATGGAGAGCTTTTGTTGACTTTGAGGCTCTGTGTCATATTTGTAGTAACTCAACAGATATTTTACAATAAGTTCTTCGGTTGAATTAAATGTTCGGTTGTTGTGAGGTAAATATCCTTTATTCTGGTCATTACTCAGCCTCTATTGAATGTTGTGAAGCGACAGGTGGAAATCTAGTAGCTGAGAGGAATCAATTTTCCTCTGAAATGGCAGTGGAGGCATCCTTTGTCTGATAAATATTCTTGATTTTCATTTAACTGTGTTTAATTCAATGGATTCGGCTTTTGATAATTGACCTTAGTTGTAATCCATTAAACTATATAATCAATGTTTAATCCTTCATTTCTACTGTGTTTGGGTATTCGACACTGATACTCTTTGATTTGATTAGGCATTGTTGTGTATTGTTGATGCGCAGGTAACACGGGGCTCATATGGCATCAATACTCATGATGTATTGACGAGACATGGTATAGAACCTCGCAGATGAACATTTCTTTAATGCATGAAAGCCTGGAGGATCGTCATCCTCGGCTTCAATTTTCATTTTATATAATGGAAAAACCATTAACACCTGCAAAAATACAAAAAATATTATAAAATATTACGTATTTAAGGTTTAACTGCTTTAGAGGTTGCGTGTTAGGCCACAGCCATTAGATAAAAGCATCCAACGGTGGACATGCGCTTGCGGGGGTCAGACAGAACGTGGTTGGAAGAATGGCTCAGAGGTTTAAGTCCGAGCCATAGATCTGATTTGATCAAAGGTCGAAACAAATCGAGACAATAATAATGTGAAGGGGTCACATATACTATGTTATGGTGGATAATGTGAAAAAATACAAAGGAAAAGGGAAAAATCCCTTTTGGCAGAGGAAATGTATTGAAAATGGAAATTGGGGTTTCCAGATGATTTTGGGCCGTTGGATTAGATTTGGTCTCGAGATCAATGGCATAGATTGCTTGTTGAAATCCTTTGGTGAATGCGGAGGGCGATAGTGTATGGTTGGATTAGATCTAAGCCGTTGATCTACAGAGATCAATGATGGGAAACACAACATGATAAAACATAATGAAAAAAGGGGAAAGTGGTTTCGGAGAGAAAAACAGGCAGTATCGTGTAGTGAAATGGGAGAAAGGTGGTTTCACTTTTTTGAACATGATATTCATTGGAAGGTGACATGTGGATTTTGAAAACAGCTTATATCACATGATTTTTGGAGATTAACGCCCGTGCCGAAAGTTACATGATATGGAATGCTAGCCATTAGATCTGGGCCTCAGATCTAATGGTGGGGAGTGAGAGCGATATAGAAATGATGCACGAGTCATAGCAGGTAGGGTTGTTTCAATATGGGCCATAGGATCAAGGATTGGATGACTGAGATTAAAAACCAAGGAAGGCAGGACCCACATGAAGCAAGCCTGACAGGGTTCATAAGGGTCATTGGATGTCAGCATGAACGACGGAGATCGCATTTGGGGTTTAAATGAAAATAATGCAAAGGCGGAGAAAGGTTTAATAAGGACCATTGATCTACAGAGATCAACGACTGTGATTGGCCAAAAAACATTATGAAGCGGGACGCATAAAATATAACCAAAATGGGGAGATGCAATCTGTACCATCTGATCTGGATACGTGGATAGCCCAAATGCAATCGGGGCATGCGATTGGCAGGGGGAGAAATTGAATGGCGCAAATGCGATTGAGCACTGACCGTCGATCTGCAGATCAGATCGACGGTGGAGGATGCATCGGAAGGTGACCAATCGGGGGTGGGGGAATATCAATGCGCCCAATGAAACATTTTTGATGTGATACAGCACTGGCCATCCGATTGGCCCAATGATCAACGACAGAGAAGGGTTCTGACCAATGAACGAGTGGGACCATGTTATAATATATACAACAAAAAATTTAAAGAAAAGCAGAGGTTTTAATGGCTCAAGGCGCGTTATACATATGAAAATGTCTTGGCACCCGTCTATGGGGCCATCGATTTATATGGAAAGTAATAGGCCCAAGGCTTTATATGTATAAGGGCCAATCGCAGTGGAACTTCGGTGTTGGTCTTTCAATCTACCCATTTAGAATTCTCCGATGTGATTATCACTTTGGGACTTTAACTCTTGGTCCCAGGCATAGGTTTATATGGAGAGAAGTGGAAAGCGGAGGTTTATTCAACGAGGCTTACTCACATCGGAACAATGTGGCCGGACTTTTCAATCTACCCATTTTCATTAAAAAATATTGTTCTGGCGGGTTTAGACCAAAACTTAGGAAAAATGGGTTTTTATGTTTTTCAAATGAAATTTACATCGAAGATGGTTTATTACAATGTTTAAGCACCCAATTTCTAGGTTATTTGGTTATATGAACAACAAAGGATCGGGGTTAAAAAACATAAGGGCTTATCGCATTGGAGGTTTCAACATAACAAAATAGACTGGCGCACTCTGATTTCTCTAATGCGATAAGCACCAAAGGGTCTAGCGCTCAGTTCTAGCACCGTGGCACATGTGGGGAAGTGGTTTAGGCTTATCCCAAAGGGGCTTAAGCTTTAATACAAAAAGTGCATTTTTATGATTTTTTCAGGGTTTTTTTATGGATTTGGGGGTTTCAAAAAAGTTTAAAAATGAGTTTTAAACCTTAATGTAAAAGGATTTTTATGAAAGGAAGAAGGGAAATCATGAAAAATAGAGGAATTTCGTGGGAGAAAAGATGATAAAATGAAGGTTAGTTTTTGAGTGGAGGAGGGGAAAAAATGGGATTTTACAGCAGTCCTTTCCCTATGAAAATAGCAGATTTTCAGAATTAAAAGGGAAACAGCAGTGACGATTAACCAAAGGATAGAATATCTTCAGAAGAATTTAAGCATAAAAAATTTTGGCAATAAAAATGTTTCTTGAAGGCTGTCCAAAATGATTTAGCCACCACTAGATATGACAAAATTTTATAGGTGGCTAACAGTGGCTCCACTTGGGGATGGTGCCTTCTTGAAGGCATCAAGAATTTCAGATTTTCATTCTCTAGAGGTTGATCAGTGTCTTATCCATTGGGCTACCTTTATTCATTTGGATGGTCTTCTTTTGCTCTAAAAAAGATTAGCAGCTATGAAAAATAATGGATTTTCATCAACACAAGATTTCTACCTACCCAATCCTACTGGTCTAACATTTTTTCTTCTTTTGAGTGCACTTGGATTGGCAAACTCTCTTACAACATTTTATTCTTTTTGAAAGCATAAAATATAATATATTTCTACTTCTTATTTCTCCATGAACTCAGATTAAACAGTTGAGTTCATATATTTCTCTACCTAATCTACTATCTATTAGGATTAAACAATCTAACAGATTTTTTATTCACTAATTTCTAAAATAGAAATTTAAAGCATACAAGTCAGGATTAGACAGTCTAACTTGTTGTTGATCTATGGCATAAAACAACAAGCTGCACATAGACATTATTTTTGAAGAAAATTAAATCAAAATGGAAGGCTTAAGGTCTGAAAGTTCAAGCACTTCATTCATCTTTTTTCAGCTCTGTTTTTAATTTCTGTTTGAGTTGTTCTTTGCTTGTTTTCTGGTTCAAATTTTGAGCTAATTAGAACCAGTTTTACCTCTATTTTGACTCATAAATTAAAACTGATTGGAGTCATTTGGGTTTGGAAACTTAGGTTCATATTTTGAGCTTGTTTGAACCTTTAATTTCTAACCTAATCTACCTACTGATAAGCCAAGATTAAGCTATTTGGTAAATCGAATTCACTAACCTATCAGCAGTCAATTTGAAACTAATTAGCCATGATTAGGCTGTATGGCTAACTAGAAGTGTGTTTTTAGTAGTGGTGTTTGAGCTTGTACACTTTCAGATTTTTCTTCTCTTTTTTGGTATGGGGCTGTACCTTTATTGTTTTTACAATCTACCCTCTTTTCTCTCTTTTATTGTTTTTGTATTTTTATTTTTCTAACTTTGAATGCAACATTCAAACTATGATATTTACAATGAAAAATAAAATGCTTTGAAAATAATGATTCCTGGCAGAAGTAATACTTTAGCATCCTGCCATTGATAGGACCTCCATACAAATATTCTCCATTCAATTCTTTCAAGAAAAATTCATTGTGACCCTTCTCAGCATGAACAATATAGGGGCCTTTCCACAAGTTCTCAAACTTACCATGTTTTCCCTTCTCTTCTCTTCTTGAATCCCACTTAAGAACAACATTTCCAACCTGGAAATTTTTTTCCTTAGTCCTCTTATCAAATAGTTTCTTTACACTTTCTTGGACTAACTGTGTCCTTTCATAGACTTCTTCTCTGGTCTGCTGTAAATGGATGGTTTGGTTGATTCTCCTCTGCATATCATTCTCTTCGACCTACACTTCTTGAAGGAGTTTCACGACTGGAACTCCTAATGAGGTGGGTAAGACTACGTCCATGCCATAGACCAGCTGATAGGGGGACATATTTATTGAGTTATTTGTAGTTAACCTATCAGCCCATAAGGCATAAACCAACTTATTGTGCCATAATTTATAATCCTGTTCCAACAGCTTTTTGATTATATTGATGAGGCTCTTGTTGGAAGATTCAAATAATCCATTTCCTTAGGGATAGTAGGCAGTAGAATGGCCCAAGGTTATGTGGTATTTGTAACAGAAATCAACCATTTTCTTAGATTTAAAAGCAGCAGTGTTATCTGTTATGATTTTTCTAGGACAACCAAATCTGGATAGGATATTTGTTTCAAGAAATTTGATAATGATAGAGTCATTAGCATTTCTGGAGGGTATAGCTTCTATCCATTTGGTAAAGAAGTCAGTGGCCATGAGGATCCACTTATGTTGAGCTGAGGAAGATGGGTGAATTTCCCCAATGAAGTCTAAACCCCATTGTTCAAAAGGTGCCTCAACTCTGATAGGATGTAATGGTAGGGGAAGGAGTTTTCTTTTGCCATAAAAAATTTGACACTTATGGCAAGACATGACTAACTTCTGAGTGTCTGGGAAAAGGGTAGGCAAATAGTGACCAGATCTAAGAATTTTGTTTGTTGTGGCCTTCCAGTAGAGGTGTCCTCCACATTCTCCATCATGTAACTCATGCATGAGTTTCCCTGCATCATCTTCAATTAAACATTTAAGAAAAATTCCAATAGCATTTTCCAATATAATACCCCATCTAAGATGCAATAACTAAAAACTTTTTGTTTCAAAAATCTAGCTTTAGTTTTAGACAAAGAAGGAGGGGCATTCAAATATAAAAGCACATAAATAATGTTAGCATACCATGGAGAATTCAGAAATGTCTCTTCAATGAAAGGAGTAGTAGATTCTTCTATTTCTTCCAACACGTCTACCATATTCATGTCTAGTGCTTGGAAGTTAGAATCAACCATAATTTTTGCTAATCCTTGTCCTTTAACTAGTTTGGTGGGCCTAATTTCTAAGTCATATTCAAGAATAGTTGCAATCCATTTTCCCATCAGGGTCTTGACTTAGAATGTCCTTGACAACAGTATGTGGAACAAAATAAATTATGTGAGAGTGTAAAATGTAGACTCTAAAGTCCTTTAAAGCTTTCACTAATGCTAAGGCTTGCTTCTCCATGATGTTATTTTTGAGAGGAGCATCTCTCAAGGCCCTACTAGAGAAGGATATTGGTTTTTCTTGCCCCAAGTCATTCTTCTAAAGTAACACTGCAACTATTGTATGCTTAGATGCAAAAGAAAAGATATAAAAGTCTTTAGTAAAATTTGGACTAATCTGGACTAATCAGGACTGGTGTTTGAGTAAGAGCTTGTTTGACCATTTCGAATGATTGTTTAGCTGGTAAATTCCATTTTACACCTACATCTTTCTTAAGCATGTTTGTAATGTTTTTTAATAGCTCAACAAGGTTGGGGATAAATCTCATCAAAAAATTAATCTTTCCAATGAAATATTGCAACTCTTTGAGGCTTCTTGGATAGATGATCTGTAATATGCCATCTATCCTTGTGGGGTCTATTTTGATTCCCTCTTCTGAAATTATATGGCCAAGAATTTTACCTTCTTGGAGACCAAAGAGTGTCTTCTTGGGATTCAATGACAAGCCAAATTTCCTACACTTCTCAAAAAAAATTCTCAAGTGAATAAAATGTTCCTCATCAGTTTTTGAGAAAACAGTTATGTCATCAAGGTAAATGATTATGAAATAGACAACATCTTCAAAGAATGCTATTTCCATGGCCCTTTGGAAGGTGGCCCCTGCATTCATCAATCTGAAAGGAATTTTGACATACATAAAGGTGCCCCAAGGTGTGGTAAAAGACGTTTTGATTTGATCACTTGGGAGCACTAACACCTAGTTGTAACCTGAGAACCCATCTAAGAGGGATATTCTTTTCGACCCAAATACCCTTTGAAGTATATGGTCCATCTTGGGTAAGGGGTAGTTGTCTTTTAGATAGGCTCTATTTAAATTTCTGAAGTCAATACAGAGCCTGATGTCCCCTATTTTCTTTCTAACAGAAACTAAGTTGGATACCCATTCTGAATATCTAATTGGTACTATGATCCTAGCATCATGCATCTTTTCAATTTCTGCCTTAACTAAAGGTAGTAAAATAGGGTTTATTCTCCTTAGCTTTTTTTTTAAAAGGCTTTTGATTTTCTTTGAGAGGGATTTTATGCTGAATGACGCTGGTATCATACAATTTCAGGTCTTTGTATCCCCAAGAAAAAACATATTTAAACTCTTTGAACAGTTCTATGTATTTCAATTTTATGTGAGCTAGGAGAGTGCTGGATAGTTTAATCATCTTGGGTTCTGCTAGGCTGCCTATGTTATGTTATTCTACATCTGTTTCCATAGGCTCCATTCTCGGTTCTTTGGCTACATCGTTAAAATCGAAAAGGTGTTCTAAAGGTGTGAGACCTCTTGGAATTGTATCGTTCTTGAATTATAAAACTTGCAAGTCTTCTTTGTCTGCATTTTCAATTGTCTCTGCTTCAAAAGGATTCTCATAATGATTTATATTAGCAAAATATGTCATTTCAACTTCTGGGATTTGTTCAATATACAAACAGTTTTCTTTATGGCTGGTTTCTGATATTGGTATGTCAAAACCATTTTCTGATTTTAAGAAATCATCTATGTTCTTGTCAGAATGAAACACTTGCCAGTGATCTTTGTTGTCAGGCACTGCAGGCTTGTGTTTTACCTTAGCACTAAGCTGTTCATTTACCTTAGGTATTTGGCAGTTGCTTACATTGAAAGTGAGTTCATTTTCCAGATGATTTAGTGCTATAGGAATGAAAATAAGTTCATACTTTTCAAAGGATTTCAATAAATCAAGGGCAGTGTTCTGATATTCCCCAAGCCTTGGATTTCTAGCTGAGTATTCTCCTTTGATTTGTCTCTTATGATAAGTTCAGAATCTCCTAAGATTGATATCTTTTGGGCTTCTAATTGTTTAAGCAATTGTAAGCCTAGGAGAAGTGCTTCATACTCAGGAATATTGTTAGTGCATGGGAAATCTAATTTATATGAAAAACTCTGATTCGTATTTTGAGTCCAAACACCTACCCCTGCACTTGTTTTATTACAGGATTCATCAAATTTTATTGTCCAAAGTATGTTTGCCTCATTTTCATTTTCTTGTTGCTGTTGATTGAAAATGTTTTGTATCTGATTTGAGGAATGTTCTGATTGCTCTGGTAAACTGGTTGGGTCTATATTTTCCTTTTCTTGTTGAGTAATTTCATCTTCATTGTACAAGATAAAGGAATCTAAACTTGATTGAATAGAATATATTGGAGAATTTTTTGGTTTATCTATGTTGCTCACCATGTACTTCATGTGAGATTCCCTGTATAGTCTTCTTTTTTGGTTAAAAATAGGGATGGTGGCGTAAGACATGTCCATTTGAAGGCTTCCCTGAAGTTTGGCTCCCCATGATATTGATAAGAGCATTCCATACTTAAGGGGAATGTCAGCTACAACTATGTCCATTACTAGACTCTTAGTAGGGATTTGAGCTAAGTTAACACATAAATATTTAATTAAACCCAAACATTTAACTATGCTTGAGTCAAAGGAATACAAATCTTTGTATGGTTTAGTAATTTCTAAGCCCAAGCTTTCCATTACTACCTTGGGCATTAGATTGTGTGAAGCTCTAGAATCTAACATGGCATTGTGTAAAATTTTCTCATGTATGTTCAAACTAACATGGAAGGGAGGGGTAGCCCCTTCTTGGTATTTTCCTTCAACTTTTGGACCAAACAACGACTCAGGTTTTTCATCTGTCAAGTTTAAGGTGTCAATATTACTTCCTAGGTTCAAACATTTTAAAACTTGGTTTTTGTACACTTCTTGGGTTACTAGTTCAGCTAGGGGGATGGTAATTTTTATCTTGGCAATCCCCTCAAGGCTGAAAGGAAAAATTGACTTGTTCATATTTACAACTGTTTTTTCAATTGAATTCCTTTCAACAGTTTTGATTTGTTGAACTTTGTTTGGACTGGTAATTGGGATAATTTTGTTAGGACCACTAGCTTAGGTGCTAGGAGTACTCTGTTCAACATTTGGTTGGCTATTTTTCTCTTTGTTTAAATCTGGTTTTTTAGCCAAAGTGATAGGTTTGTCTGTTTTCTTCTTAGGCTGACTTTCTGCATTTTTCTTGATAGCAGTGCTAGTGTTTTTATCCTTTGAATTATCTATGTTCCCTTTGCTCCCAAGATCATATTGTTTGTGTACCTCCATGATTGCATTTTCAAACCCCAATCTATAATCATCAGAATCTTCATAGGTGTTTGTATTTTGAGTAGAGAAGAAACCTTGTTCTTCCTCAGTGAGGAAAACATCATCCCCACTTTCTGATCCAATCAAGTTTACATGAGCTTCTCCCAAACTTTCCATCTCCCTGTCTTCCTCATATTGATCCACATAGTTCTGTTGAAAGGGAGGTCTAACCTGTTGGTCACTTTCCTTTTGCTTATCTTGATTTTTTTTCTCTTCTATAATTCTGATTTCTATTTCTATTTTGGTTATTTTGAGGTTCTCTTAGTGGCACTCTATCATTCAAGTTGATATTTTCAAGCATCCTCTCCATCACCTTCACTAGGTTATTGATTTTTGTGTCAGAAGTTGAAGTTGAGGGTATAATGTCATCTTTATAAGTTACCCTCTTTTCTAATCTCAAACTATTTATTTTCTCAATTATGTTTGCTTCTATGCTCATCGCTCCTTTATGCATGTCTTCTAAGGTTAAGTAATCTCTCTCCCTTAACTGATAAGCCATTTCAGCATCAAAGCCTTCAGGATACCTTACTAAGGCCATGCCTTAGGGAGGTTTCATGTGAGGTGGAAGAGAATTGTAAACACTATTGAACCTAGTGGAGTAGTCATGAACACTCTCCCCTTGATTTCTCTTGAGGCTGCTATATTCTACTAGTATTTGGAGAGGGTTATTTTTGAGTTCCCATTTGTTGATGAATGTTTGATGCAAGGCAGGGAGATCATTTATGCTGTTAGGAGGTAGGTTTTTAAACCACTTCTTTACATCTCCTCCTAAACTTTGGGTGAAGATCCTGATCTTCACAATTTCTTCTTATATCTCCATGTAATCAAAAGCATCTTCCATCCTATCTACATGATGTTGAGCTGTTGTAGACTCTTTTCTAGTGAAATGAGGAATTTTGGATTGGTAATCATTTGTTAAGGGAAGTAGAGGTTGTGGTAACACTAATGGGGCATACCATGTTGCCATGGCTGGAAATAAGGGTAGTTTTACAAGAGGTGGATTTACAAGTGTGAAAGTGGGCTGAATAGGAGTGTTTTGCACAGTGGTAGTATGGATTGGAGTAGAAGAACACTTGGGCCAGCAAAATGATTTTGAGCAGACTTGTTATGGAAAAGGCTAAAGTGATGAAGAAGCTGGGAATCAGGAGGACTGGAAGGTGAGGCTTCTCTACTGAAACTTTGTTGCAAATCTGCAATATTGAAATAATTTTGGTTTAAATCACCTTGAGATCTAGTTCTAAAGATTTTATTTGTATGATGTAAATCAAAGTGTGAATCCTCTAAGACAACAAGGTTTTCAGGGACAGATTTCGTTCTTAAGAGGCTCCTACTAGTAGCTGATTTTCCAGACTTAGAAGTCTACCACAAAATTATCTCTGGATTGTCAACGATTAAAGGAGGATTTGGGTCTGGATGGGATCTAGTGTTGATCCTATGTGAAGCCAGAATTTTTTTTCAAAAATGAGAGAGGTTAAAGTTTTAGGGATTGGTTTTTGGAGTTTTACCTCTCAGGATGTCTTATTTAGTATGGGACTAGGCTTCTAAAATTCTTCAAGGATGGTTAATACAATCCTAAAGAGAACTAGGGACCTAGATGAGTAATAGGCCTACTGGGGCTAGTGGAGTTGCCAAGTAGAAACTATTTAGCTTTTATGAAGGTAAAAAATTGGATGGTTCCACCACCATGTTTATTATGAAGCCAAACTGAAATATTTTTGGGTTTTTTTGAGTTATTTCGATCTTATAGGTTATGAGAGTGTCCTAAATCTGATTTAACACTTAGCTAAGGTGTTTAAACATACATATTTCACTCTTATGTCTTGGTAATTGGTTCCTTCAAGGTTTGATAAGGTCTTACAGGAATCCTAAGGGTTACTTAGTTTTTCACTGATTCAATAAAGTCCTATCATGAATACCATTTTTTTTAGGTAGTTCTTGAAGAAGGCTACTTATGTTATACTAGACAAGGAGCGTTTTGTTTTAAATACTTTTCTCAGGGTCCCACCATGATCGCCATTATGTTGGTACCCCATGTTTTGATAGTTTGGAAAATCAAAAGACAAGGCAACATCAGAACCAATCTTTAGAGTTACAAGATCTATTCATCCTTCTCTCAGAGAGGGATCTCTCAAATTATTATTTTTTTGCAAAGGTTTATCTTGTGTGCTTTGAGTATTGGTTTTAGACTAGTTATTAAGTGCAAATGTTTGTTTGTTTGTTTGTTTGAATTGATACAACAGAACATAAAAGGTCTAGGAAAGATAGATAGAAAGGGGAAATGTAAGTTTCATTGGGCAATGGATTCCAAAATAGGTCATGAAAAAATTATCATTGGATATGGGATATCAAAGGGAAAATCTAACTTGGCCGCAGGATCCTTTGGTTTTGGAATGATATGGACATCAATGACTTGGAAAGAGATATTTAATTCTCAACAAAGGGAATTTGAAAGCACAACTTGAACAATAAAGAGTTATTTGATAGATAGGGCTAACCATGAATTCTACAAATCACACTTTAAGCAAATAATGACTTCAAAACAAATTTTGGAATTAAATCTAAGGTTCGGGGAACACCCTATTTCCACAAAGATTTTATTTCAAATGACTTAGAAAACATAAAAGATTCACTGATAATTACGGTCATAGAAGAGGGAACACCTAAATACATATATGATCACAACTATAAAGACCTTTAAGCCAACTGTTCAAGCAAGGACAAGGGGCATGATCAGAACATACCTCCTTGGCTCACTGTAAACAAAGATACTTCAAAGGGAGACTTCAATAACATCCTTTAAGTGGCAGCAGACAAGCAGTGAAAACCATAAATCATGCTGAAACCAACTATTCGAACTATTACAGAAATAAACAAGCATGAGGACTAAAGAGAGAGATTAAAGACTCTAAAATACCTTAGCAGAAGAAAACATAAAACAGTGAAGGATAAACAGGTCTAAGGTGCTTCCAAGAGTCATTTCTTAGCCTAAAACTTTCATCCAACTGTAGTAAGAATTTATGGAACAAAATGAAAATAGGGGAAAACATTAAACAATTCAGAATACTTCACCAACAACCAAGCTCATGGATCTAATGATAGAGCCTTCTGAAGAACAAGCATGCAACAACATCATCAGGGCTTCCAAAAATTCAATTGCTTCCTCAACTTCTATAGACTCTATATTATTTCAGAGAGTTTTAGTATTACACTAGTGATCAACCAACCAACCAACCAACAGATTCCTCAACAAGTTGTTATAGTGGGATGAGGAGGTCAAAAGAGAGAAAAGATCTATGAGTTTAATTAATACATTTAATTCTTCTTGGCCTTTGAGGGGCTCGATGGAGAAGTTTACATATGTTTTTTTGTATTAATGTTTTATATTTAATAATTGAGCTCGGTGGAGATATTTTGTTGACTTTGAGGCTCTGTGTCATATTTGTAGTAACTCAACAGATATTTTACAATAATTTCTTTGGCTAAATTAACTGTTCGGCTGTTTTGAGGAAAATATCCTCTATTCTAGTCATTACTCAGCCTCTCTTGAATGCTGTGAAGCCATAGGTGGAAATCTGGTAGCTGAGAGGAATCAATTTTCCTTTGACGTGGCAGTGGAGGCATCCTCTATCTGATAAATATTCTTGATTTGCCTTTAACTATGTTTAATTCAATGGATTATGCTTTTGATAATTGACCTTAGCTGCAATCCATTAAACTATATAATCAATGTTTAATCCTTAATTTTTTCTGCGTTTGGGTATTTGACACTGATACTCTTTGATTTGATTAGGCATTGTTGTGTCTTGTTGATGTGCAGGTGACACGGGGCTCATATGGAATCAATACTCATGATGTATTGACGAGACGTGGTATATAACCTCGCAGATGAACATTTCTTTAATGCATGAAAGCCTGGAGGATCGTCATCCTTGGCTTCAATTTTCCTTTTATATAATGGAAAAACCATTAACACCTAAAGAAATACAAAAATATTATAAAATCCTGCATATTTAAGGTTTAACTGCTTAAGAGGTTGCGTGTTAGGCCGCAGCCGTTGGATGAAAGCATCCAATGGTGGACATGCGCTTACGGGGGTCAGACAGAAGACGGTTGGAAGAATGACGCAGAGGTTTAAGTTCGAGCCATAGATCTAATTTGATCGACGGTCGAAACAAATCAGGACAATAATAACGTGAAGGGGTCACATATACTATGTTATGGCAGATAATGTGAAAAAATACAAAGGAAAAAGGGAAAAATCCCTTTGGCAAAGGAAATGTATTGAAAATGGAAATTGGGGTTTCCAGATGATTTTGGGTCGTTGGATCAGATTTGGTCCTGAGATCAATGATGGAGTTTGCTTGTTGAAATCCTTAGGTTAAGGTGGAGGGAGATAGTGTATGGCTGGATTAGATCTGTGCGATTGATCTGCAGAGATCAACGGTGGGAAACACAACACGATAAAACATAATGAAAAAAGGGGAAAGTGGTTTCGAAGAGAAAAATAGGTAGTATCGTACGAAAAAATGGGAGAAAGGTGGTTTCAGTCTTTTGAACGCTATATGCATTAGAAGGTGACACGTGTATTTTGAAAACAAATTATATCGCGTGATTTTGGGATATTAACACCCGTGCTGAAAGTTATGAGATATGGAATGCCAGCCATTAGATCTGGGACCTCAGATCTAACGGTGGGGAGTGAGCACGATATGGAAATGATGCATGGGTCATAGCAGGTAGGGTGGTTTCAATATGGGCTATCAGATCAAGGATTGGATGGCTGAGATTAAAAACCCAGGAAGGCAGGACCCACAAGAGGCAGGCCTGTCGGGGTTAATAAGGGCTATTGGATATCAACATCAATGGCGGAGATCACATCTGGGGTTTAAATGAAAATAATACAAAGGAAGAGAAAGGCTTAATAAGGACCATTGATCTGCAGAGATCAACGACTGTGATTGGCTGAAAAAAATTATGACGCGGGACGCATAAAATATAACCAAAGTGGGGAGATGCAATCTGGACTGTCTGATTTGGACACATGGATGACCCAGATGGAATCAGAGCATGCGATCGGCCGGGGGAAGAACTTGAATGGAACTAATGCGATTTAGCGCTGACTTTAGATCTATAGATCAGATCGATGGTGGAGGATGCATCGGAAGGTGACCAATCGGGGGTGGGGGAATATCAATGCACCCATTGAAAAATTTCCGATGCGATACAAAACTAGCCATTGGATTGGCCCAATGATCAATGGCGGAGAAGGGTTCCGACCAATGAAAGAGTGGGACCATGTTATAATATATACAACAAAAAATTTAATGAAAAACAAAAGTTTTAATGGCTCGAGGCAGGTTATACATATGAAAATGGCTTGGCGGCCGTCTGTGGGGCCATCGGTTTATATGAAAAGTAATAGGCCCAGGGCTTTATATGTATAAGGGCCAATCACAGCAGAAATTTGGTGGTCGTCTTTCAATCTACCCATTTAGAATTCTTCGATGCGATTAGCGCTTTAGGACTTTAACTCTTGGTCCGAGGCATAGGTTTATATGGAGAGAAGTGGGAAGCAGAGGTTTATTCAACGGGGCTTAATCACATTGAACAATGGGGCGGGACTTTTCAATCTACCCATTTTCATTAAAAAATATTGTTCTGGCGGGTTTAGACCAAAACTTAGGAAAAGTTGGTTTTTATGTTTTTCAAAGGAAATTTACATCAAAGATGGTTTATTACAATGTTTAAGCACCCGATTGCAGGGTTATTTGGTTATATGAACAACAAAGGACCGGGGTTAAAAACCATAAGGGCTTATCGCATCGGAGGTTTCAACATAACAAAATAGACTGGCGCGCTCCGATTTCTCTGATGCGATAAGTGCCAAAGGGTCTAGCGCTCGGTTCTAGCACTGGGGCACATGTGGGGAAGTGGTTTGGGCTTAGCCCAAAGGGGCTTAAGCTTTAATACAAAAAGTGCATTTTTATGATTTTTTCAGGGTTTTCTGATGGATTTGGGGGTTTCAGCAAAGTTTAAAAATGAGTTTTAAACCTTAATGTAAAACGATTTTTATGAAAGGAAGAAGGGAAATCATGAAAAATAGAGGAATTTCGTGGAAGAAAAGGGGATAAAATGAAGGTTAGTTTTTGAGTCGAGAAGGGGAAAAAATGGGATTTTGCAGCAGTCCTTTCCCTATGAAAATAGCAGATTTTCATAATTAAAAGGGAAATAGCAGTGACGATTAACCAAAGGATAGAATATCTTCAAAAGACTTTAAGCATCAACAATTTTGGCAATAAAATGTTTCTTGAAGGCTTTCCAAAATGATTTAGCCACCACTAGATATGACAAAATTTTATAGGTGGCTAACAGTTAGTCAAGCATCATAACATGTAAAAAAACTAGTTATAAAACATAACATACTATAAAAAGAGGAGGAAAGAATAAACAACAAATACACATATAACACAAGATAAATATCGAGTAAACAAACTAATAATACCAATGGATAACCAATCCCCTTTTATTAGCCACTTGTGGTAAAAAGAGGTAGAACTCGCAGTGAGTCCTTAGAGCTATGGAGCTCTAATACTTAAAGCAAGGAGGGCTCTTCCCGTAAGCCATTTGCAGGCCTCTCCCTTATCCTATAATGAGTGATTGGATAATGGATAACTGATGCACTTCTCCTTTGGGATTGATATGTTGGATGGAAAAAAAATGAATCCCTTCACACCTTTGCTGCTTGGACAACACATTGTTGGTTTGCTCATGGGAAATGTTTCCAGCATAACAATGTGTTCTGAATTGTTCTTTCAAGTTGGTATTTTATAGGAAAAACTAAAATATTCTTCGCTTTCTTACAATTTTGGATAGTGACCCAAGAGTGGTGGTTGATTCCATTGTGTGCTCACTTGAGGTCTCAAGGTGGCTCTAGGTGGTTTCCCTTGGGTGGCCTCAATTGGATAATCTTCTTCATGAAGTGTGCAAAGTGGTCTCGGATGGTGACCTTCCGCAATACTTAGAATCGCGCAGCTTATTGAGGGAAAACCGCAGAGACTTGCACTGCTATCGAATAAAAGGGCACACGAAGCGCATTGCACCAGTGTATTTTGTGCGTAATTTAATAAATTTTCATTTTGGCCTTAGAGAAAGTTAAATTTTCTAGATTTTGTAATGTTTCCCACCGTGTAAATCCTTCTACTTGACATTTCATGACGTCCTTTTCTTTTCCGATTTTCCAATGATAACACCTTCAATGGTTCATCATCCTAGAAGGAGACAACATCACCACATAGGAAAAAATGCAACAAGCATTAAAGAACAAGTATCAAGATTCCTATAGAACAAGGGATACCAGGGACAAGATATTCATAATGATCCAAGGAGAATATAAGTCTTAGGAAGATTTTGAAGAAAGATTCCAGTTGAGGTATAGAAGGGTGCATATTTGAACCTTAGATCTAAACTCCCTAAAGATAGTCCTACAATGAGGATTTAGGGAAGAAATAATGGAAAAACACAACCTTTTGGACGATGGATACATATACCAACTCACTTATGATGATATCAAAAAGGTATTTAAAAATCATTCAAGGTGTCGAAAATCCACATAGATCCAACTGATCTTGTAATATGCTAAAGCAAAATACTTCAATATATTCTACAAATTGAAAAAACCTATTATGATCACACAATCACATGAACAAGAAAGAGAAATAATTTCAATCACGCCACACACATTTTTATCTCGGGAAAGCCTCAGCTTAAAATCTCATTGTATGTATATTGCATTAAGCCAAGGATATGAAACAATACAATGCTTCTCTCAGGCCTGAGAGCTCTCTGCATTATCTGTCATTGTCTCACTTTGTCCCAAGCAAGTTTGGTCCAATACTTAACCAATTTCTTGCCTATGGATGCCCAGCCTTGCTTGTGAAATCCCTAGGGAAATTGAGACCCTATTAATTAGGAAATTCCAAATTAATGATTGTGAAATACATCTAAGGCCTTCTTATCACCTCATGCATGACCTGTACAATTCTTTTAATTATACAACTGATATTGTACTTCCCTTTAACTCCAATTTCAACTGTGATTTCTTTAGAACTAACATGCAACAACTATTTATAGTGAATTATCAGTTATCTGATTTATCACTGCATGTGAATTAAATCATATTTAATTCGATGTACCTCTCATTATCTTCTCCATTAGTTATAACTAGTTAAACTAATTTTTACTCAAATAATTAAGTTAAATAATTACTACTCAAAATAAATTGTAAATGGGCCCCTAAAACATAGAGATAACTCTACATGCCTCTAATTTAACCCTAAACATGAATTAACTGAGCTAACTAATTCTTCCTAAATCAGTTAAATATTACAATTTGTCATGTGATATGGAATTAAAATTTCATTCTAATTTAATTAATGGCGAATTAAATTAGAAACCTCTTCTTGTTTCCAATATCAACACTCCCTCTCAACTAGAAAGGGATTGTCTGCTAACCCAATCCTACCTTTGTGGAACTTGAATTTTCCTCTTTATAGTGCCTTCATCAAGGTTTTTCCATCCTTCTCCTCTATAGGAATGTACTCTAATGAAATAATCCTCCTCTGTGCACAATCTTTGAGATGGTGATATCAGATATCAATATCATTGGAGATGTCATGAAAAATTGACTAACTGAGAGTTTGATGCAACTCTGGTTATCACAATAAATCATTGTCAAATCCATATGCTGACCAAAACAACCTAAATGTATCTTCCTCATATTGATCGCCTTAAAAGTTGCTTGAATATCATCCATGTACTTTGACTTTGTTGAACTAAGTGAAAGTGATCTCTACTTCCTGTTGTACTAGAAAAAACTGTTATTGAACCAATACTAAATCTTTGCCTTAATGTGTTCTTTCTGTCAGATGGACTCCCTGCCCAATCTGCATCTATGAAGCCTTGAATATTCACTCCCTTTGTCCTCCTGTACCATACACCACACTATGTGGTTGCTCTGAGGTATCTCAAAACATGCTTTCCTTCCTTCCAAAAGAGCTTGGTAGGCTTAACCATAACTTGACTCAGTTGGTTAACTGCATAGCATATGTTTGGTCATGCTTTCACCAAATACATGAGTGAACCCACAAGCTTCCTGTAGAAGGTAGCATCTACTACTTCACCTAAAGTTGCATCACCCTTCATCTAGTTCATCTACTACTTCACCTAAAGTTGCATCACCCTTCATCTAGTTCCATGCTAGAGGAGTCTCCATGGGTTTTCTTCCCTCCATGTAGAACTTCTTCTGAATCTTGTTGGCATACTTTCTGTGAGGTATGAATATCTCCCCATCTCTTTTCCAAATTTCCAATCCAAGGAAACAATGCGAGAGCCCCATTTTCTTCTTCTCAAATTCTCTTGCAAGATCCTCATTGCAAGACTTGATGCATTGTTCATCACCTATCAGTATCAAATCATCAACATAAAGTACAATGTTCAAAATTTCACCTTCTACCAAAATATGGTAACGGTTCGCATTTGGTTAACTTTTGGTGAATACCAACCCAGTGAAATAGTTTTCAATCCTTGTGTGCCAAGCACAAGGTGCTTATTTCAGTCCATATAACACTGCCTTGAGTCTGCTCACATGTGACTCTATGTCAAAAGTCTCAAAATAGTTTGGTTTCTTAATGTACACCTCTTCCTGAATCACGATGTTGAGGAAGGTTGTATTTACATCCATCTGATGTATTTTTCATCCCATTTGTGTTGAAAGTGCAAGGATATATATGATGGATGAGTACCTTGCAACTGGAGAACATGTATCCTTGTAATCGATCCCCTCCACTTGAGAGAACCCCCTGGCCACAAATATGGCTTTTTGTTTCTCAACACTCCCATCTCCTATCTGCCTCACCTTATAAATCCACCTGGTTCCTATAACACACTTCCCCTCTGGTCTTGGGAAAACTTTGCATGCACTATTTATGATAATGGATTCATACTCCTCAACCATGGAATCAACCCAAATTAGTTTTTCACTCTTCTTCAAATGAGGACAGCTCAATCTTTAGACTCTCTCTCATAAGAGCCATGTAGCCAGTGTACTTGTCTGAGGACCTTCTCTTCCTGCGCTGTGATGTGGGTGCTCCCACATTCTCTCTAGCATCAAGAACCAATGTGTCAACCTATCTAGTGTGTTGCCTCCTGTCTCTAGATGTCTCTACATGAGTGGGTGATTCCACGCTATGTTCCTCTACTTGTGGCTACTCCACACCTTGAGGTTCTTCTTTTGGATATAAGATCTCCTCAACTACATGTAACTGAAGCTCCCTCTCAAGGTAAATTCACTTGGCCTTATCTTCATCGAATTTCACATCTGTTCTTACCATTGTCATCCTTTGTGCCAGAAAGTCACCTGATATTTTTGAGGTGTCTCGGTGTACCCCAAAAATATTCCCAACTCAGTCGTTGGCTATATATTTTTCTTGACATATTTGGTTACATGGAAATAATCTTATGAACACAAAATTTTAAAATGCACCACATTTGGTTTCTTACTGGAAAAATATTCCTTTATTGTACTCATTCCGAGAATCCAATGAGGACTTTTGTTCTGCAAAGATACTAATGTGTTGAATGATTCAACCCACAAGCACAACGATAGGCCCTGATCATGAAACATTGCTCGTGTTTCTCCCACGATATTTTTTTTCATCCTTTCTAAAACCCCATACTACTATGGATTAGGAGGTGATATCAATTCCCATCGAATCCCTTTTAAAAAACATAACTTCTTGAATTAATTCAAGACGTATTATCCACCATTGTTTCTCCTGAGAGCCTTCACTTTCTTCCCTATATCTTTTTCGAGAAGTGCACAAAACTTTGAGAAAGTCTAATCTTTCTTCTGCATGAATAATATCCAACAATTGCATGAAAAATCATCTACAAAAATCAAATAAGGCATGTGTTTTGTTGTGGACGTTGTCAAGAATGGTCCACACACATATGACTGAAATATTTCAAGAGTCGACTTTACTCGGATTTCCTTATCATGAAAAGTGGCTTTGGTGTAATTCCCTAATTTACACCCTTTGCATGTATCTCACTACTCAAGTGCACTCTTGGGAAGTCCTGTAGAAGTATAGTTCATGATCTTCAAAGTGACATGGTGTAGATAGACCAATATTCTATGACATGAGTCATCGATGTCTCGGCTTTGCACCTTCTCTTATTTTGCGCTCAAGGCAATACAATCTTATTCATCCAATTTTTAGAGTTTCTTTACCAAAACTTTATTCTTCTTCAGCTGTCCCATGGATTTGTGACAAATGAATTCCTTTCCTTTGCTAAATATTGCATCATTGCGATGGTATTCCAATATAGAAACTGAAACTAAATTATTCTTTAAACGAGGAAAATAAATGAAATATTTTAATGTGAGAGGAGTACCCGACTCCCTCTAAAAGGTAAAAGTACATATGTCAATCGTGCTATACCTCCCATCATCTACCATCTCGATGTGCATTTGGAGATCCTTCTCCTCCAAGTTATTAAAGAATTATTTGTTTCCAATCATGTGGAATGAAGCTTTACTATAGAGGTACCGCACATTTAAACCCATCAACGATGAAATCATGCATGTGATAAGAGGTAAATCCAACTCAAATTGTGAATCAAGTGCTTCACCTACCACTCCTCCTGAGGGCTTCTTTTCGACTTTCTTATGCAGAAACTTTGTAGCATAGTGTCCAAGATCATGATAGTGAAAACATTTTATGTTCAACAAGTCCTTGTTCTTACCTATGTGACCAAAATATGATTTGGAATGGAATCCTTCCCTTTACATTTATTTTCCTTTCCAACCAAGGCACAATTATCCTCATCATTAGTCTTTGATGAGGATCCATCTTTAGTATTCCACTAAATCTCTTCTTCTACCAATTCAAACCACAATCGCTCCCACTCTGGAAGCTTCTCCCTTCCATTCACCAAATCCTGGTAGTTGTGCCTGCTCTTGGGAAGGCCTAGAAGTGCTAGGCTCACTAGATCATCCTCGAAAATGGTCACACCGGCACTTCCAAGCTCATCTCAACATTGAGTGATCTTCATCAAGTATTTTGGTATTGTGTCACCCTTCTCCATCTGAATTTTTCTGAGCTTGTCCTTCAGTGCCAGCTTCCTGTGATCATTACTGTTCTGGAAAAAATATTTTAAGGCCTTTCACATAGAATATTGAGATTCCTTTCCATGGAGGTTCGAGAAAATATGTTATCGAACTTCTTCTAACATAATCCTTCTCGCCTTTGCTATATTATTCTTCCATGCATTAAGATTTTGAGAATATGTTGTTGTGGGCCTATGAGTATCACTGTCTATGAACTCCTTCAACTTGTTTTCTTCCAAAATTTATTCCATATTGTCCTTCCAAACTATTTAATTAAAACTACCCTTAAGGGCATATTCGAGTCGATATCCACAAAAAGACATCCTAATTCTGCTGTTGGTCCTGAAGAGTAGATCTGAAAATTTGATTCACCTGTTCATAACAAACTCATATTATTCTCCTCTATAATTATTCCTTCTCTGATAACATGTACAAAATCCACATAGATTCAACAGATATTGTAATATTCTAACACAAAATACTTGAATCTATTCTAAAAATTGCAGAAACCAATTACAATCGTACAATCACATGAACAAGAAATACAAATAATCTCAATTACACAACAAAATTATATATCTAGAGAAAGCCCCAACGAAAAATCATCTCATTTGTATATTTCATTAAGTCAAGAATGTGAAATGATACAATGCTTTTCTTAGGCCTGATAGCTCTTTGCACTATCTTTGACTGTCTCACTCTGTCCCAAGGAATTTTGGTTCAATAATTAACCAATTTCTTGCCTCTAGATGCCCAACCTTGCTTGCACAATCCTAGGGAGATTAAGCCCCTATTAATTAATTAGGAAATTCCCAATTAATGGTTTTGTAATACATCTAAGGCCTTCTGCTGACCTCATGCATGAATTGTACAATTTTGTAATTATATAATTGATAGTATACTTCCCTTTAACTCCAATCTCAACTAGCTCTTCCTCAGAATTGACATGCAACAACTATTTATAGTGAATTATCAGCTATCTGATTAATCATTGCATGTGAATTAAATCAGATTTAATTCACTTGACATCTCACAAGCTCCTCCATCAGTTATAACTACTAAAATTAATTTTAACTCAAATAATTACAACTCAAAATAAACAGTAAATGGGACCCCTAAAACTTAGAGAGAACTCTACATTCCTCTAGTTTGACCCTCGACTCGAATTGATTGAGCTAAATAAGTCTTCCTAACCCAATTAACTCGTACAAGCTTTCATGTGATGTGGAATTACAATTTCCTTCTAATATAATTAAGGAATAAATAAATTAGAGGCCTCTTCTTCTTTCCAATTTCAACACAAGGGGCTACTAGAAAAAAGTGGTAGAGAAAACAAAATTTTAGTAATTCCTTCATCCCCCTTGATGATTACTAATAATGAGACAGGAGGTATGTTATAGGACATGAACTTACATACATTTTTGATTCAGATGGAAGCCTTATGGATCAAGAGAATATAGGAGGAAGAATAAAATGCATTAGTCATATTCTACCCCCAATCAATTTCCTTTGAATGTCATATAAATATGTTTTGTATGTGAGGAGAAGAATTCCATTAATAAATGTCCATATTTTCTAGGTTTAAATATTATATACTAGGGATTATAAGGGAGCATAGAGCAGATATTATTTTTCAGCTAAAAGAGGACAGAAGCCCCTAATAATTTCCAACAAGCTATAAACTTCCCTTCTCCTTTCAATTATAATTATAATTCTCATTATCAACCTTGGTGCCCTCCTAACCCTTCATTCTATCATATTCCCACTCCTCCGCCATATCCTCCTCAAAGTGTTACTACTCCCTTCCAGCCAGACCCTACTCAACCTCCTATATGGGGTAAACCATCAAAAGGATATTTGCCT
Organism: Pinus albicaulis; assembly: GCA_034641835.2. NCBI lineage: Eukaryota > Viridiplantae > Streptophyta > Pinopsida > Pinales > Pinaceae > Pinus > Pinus albicaulis. The sequence continues at coordinate 930,132,745 of CM076569.1, read as the reverse complement.
CTACTGGTCCAACCGCCTACCTTGATTCCTACACCTCTACAACCTCAAATGCCCCAAAACACTTGTCCAAAGAAACTAGATATTATTTTCCATCCAAATACAAATATCAAAAATAAGTATTCTCAACCATTCCGTAGTGGAGAAAATAGCTACCAAAATCATGTTATAGAAATCTAGGAAATCAAACTTAGGTATGGGAAGTTCATTCTAGATGCTCATCCACCCCCTCCAATAGAAAATCAGGGATGAGAAGAAAGATACAATACCTCAAGTCATCCAACCAAAACCTCCCTATCTTCAAATGTTGACAACCAAGAAAGCATACACCCTATAAGATGTTGAACTACTAGGAGAAATGGGGAATCTATGTGTCAAAATCCCTCTCCTTAAAGCCATCAAATGTGTTCTTTTATATAAAAATTTCATTAAAAAGGAATTTATTAGAAGGTTTTGGATAAATCGAAAGGATTCCCATACTATTAATGTCATAGGGAAGCTAATAGATCTTATGCTTGGGAGAGTAATCATCCCCAAGCACTAGATCTTGGGAGCCTAGTAATAGATCTGCACATCAATGAAATTGCAATTCCAAACACTTAACCTCGAAGGATCTGTATGAAATACCTCTACTATTTTACAACTTGTTGATAGATCTACAATATAACCTAAAAGTTTCAAAGAAGATATAATGGTCTCTATTGATTCTTGGGAGTATCCCCTTAATTTTCTTGTCCTTCTTCCCAAGACCAATTTTAATGGCTATCCACTCATATTAGGAAGAACTTGGCTATTCTTTTTTGATGCATACATCATCTGTATGGATGGGAACATGACCATCACCAATGGGAAATTAAGAAAATGACATGTATTATATCCACCAACTCAACCTCTTATTTAGGACGACTTTCCTACATAGGTAGATGAAGAAGAATAAGGAGAATATGATTTTTTCCTCTAATTATCCCACCTTATATGTACATTAGAAACCACCTTTAGCAACAATCAAATTGATGAAGATAATTCGATTGACAAATTTATGGAAAATTAATATCATGTTTGCATGAATATTAATGGCTCAAAAGAAGAATCATCTATAGGGAAACCTATTTTTTCTCAAGACATTTCATCAACAACTTCATTAACTACTGGTTCTTAGCAAGATAAAGTAAAATCCATAGAAATCAACCTCTCCTATATATATATATATATATATATATATATATATATCAAGGAGGATCACAAATTTTTTTGCCAACCAAAAAGGTGAATGACCCTGCATTGAAAGATGAATTGAAGAAATTTTTGGATAAAGGATTCATATATTTTATGTTGGATAGTGAATGGGTTTATCCCTTATCCATTGCCCCTAAGAAAAATAGTGAGTGGAGAATCCATTTTGATTGCAAAGAACTAAATAAGGCCAGCCAAAAGGATCATTTTCCCTTTCCTTTCATTTAACAAGATCTTGATGTCATTGGAGGGAAAATGTTATTCTCCTTTATGGATGGATTCAATGGGTACAACCAAATATAGGTTAGCCCTAATATCAATATTATACCAACTGTAGATTCCATTGGGGGGCTTTTTCTTACAAATTTCTCCCATTTGGCCTATGTAATGCCTCGACTACCTTCCAAAGTGTTGTGGTGAGTATATTATTTGATTTTGTGTATGATTCAATGGAAATATATACCGATGACTTCACAAACTATGGTTATGAATTCTGAGAGCCTCTCTTGAACCAGAGCAAGGTCTTGCAGAGGTGTGAAGAAATTAACCTCTCCTTAAGCCATGATATATTCCTATTTGTGATGAATGAGGAAATTTTATTAGGGAATTTACTCTCTTCAAAATGAATCCAATTGGAACCTCACAAAATATCCATCCTAAAAAAAAATTATTTTCATAAAAAAACAGAGTTATTATATTTTTTCTAGGCCTTGTTGGATATTATTAAATCTTCATGAAATATTTTAGTAATATTTATTCTCCTCTATTTTCATTACTAACAAAAGATGTCGATTTTTTTTGGGAACATTTCTGTCAAGAAGCATTTGAGAGAATAAAATAAAAACTAATTAGAACATCTATCTTTAAAGGTACAAATTGGACTCCGCCCTTTCATATCGACATACATGCATTAGACAGGCTGATTGGGGAAGCTCTAGGACAATTCCAAGGTAAACTCCACTATGTAATTTATTTCGTTAGCAAAAAATTGTCTAAGGATGAATTAAAATATATATTAACTAAATATCTTCTTTTTTTTGTTGATTATTTTTTATAAAATATATACATCACAATTGGTTATCAATTCTTCATGCACACTAAGTCAACAATTTGACATGATTATTGTTGACTAACTTGTAAAGGAGAATGTTGTTGCATATTTTCTATAAATACTAACCTTGTCTGCAGATGAAGAAAATATATATGACCAGCTCTATGATCATCATATTTTTTTCATATCACTCTTGTATCCATGGTTTGTCGACATTTCCAATTTCCTAGCTACTGGCCAATTTCATCCTCACTTATCTTGAAAGAAGAAAAATAATAATATTAGAAAGAGTACCCCTAACCTTGGATTAAGGGAAACTTCTTCAAGTTTGGGCCTGATAAGATTCTAAGAAGATGAATAAAGGAGGATGAAGTTTATAACATCATATTAGATTTTCATGATGGACCCTATGGGGACCATTTAGTTGCAAAGAGGACAACTTACAAAATTCAGCAAACAAGGTACTTTTGGCCAAACCTTCACAAGCACGCCCATATATATAATTCAAAATGTGATGAGTGCCAAAGGATGGGAAAAATTACTTGGAAGGATGATATTCCCCTCTAACCTGAGATTTATTTTATGTCATTTGAGAAGTGGAGCATGGAATTCATTGGTCCCATTGAACCCCCATTTGGGCAGAAAAAGTACATCATTTTATTCAAAGACTATTTAACCAAGTGTTTCAAGTAAAGTAAGGGAAATCAACAATAAAACATAATGTGGCTAAATATTTAAGGGAAAATATGTTCTACAAGTTCAGTTATCCATGAGAATTGGTGAGAGACCAAGGCTCCCAATTGACCTCCAATATGATCAAAGGGATAATGAAGCAATACCACATTCAATATTAAAATTATACTCCATATTACACCCAAGAAAATGGAAAAGTAGAAGTCACCAACAGGGAAATTGTGAGAAATATGGCCAAAGTGATAAAAAACAACAAAAAATAATGGCTAAAATTACTTATTGAGGTCACTTGGTACTACAAAACCACTTGGAAATTCACCACTAGTTTTACCTCATATCAATTAGTGTATGGGAAAAAGGATCATGTGTTAATTGAATTTGAGTAAAATAAATTGAGGATGGAAACCCAAATAGATATTTACTTAACTAAATAATAGTTTGAAAGGTTGTAACAATTAAATTCACTAGATGAATATAGAATTCAAGCCTTATTGCATGTCAAAGTCTCCCAACAGTAGATAAAATTATAGCATTTAAGAAAATTAAAACTTGGCCCTTCCAAGAGGTAATTATGCCCTCCTATATGACTCTATATTTAAGGATTTCAAGGGTAAGATCATGAGCATATGATTTTCTCCTTATCTGGTTGAGAAGTGCTATGATAATGGATTAGTCAAAACCAGGACTATAGATGAGGAATAAGTTCCACTTTTAGTGGATGGATTGGTTGAAAGTATACAAGAAGCCTCTCTCCATTATTGACTTTACCAATTCATTAAGTGAGGAATTGAATCTGATTGAGAGCATAAGATCTCCCAATACATTCAGTTCTTGAAAATGAAAAAAAAGAGGAAAAACAACCTCAAGTGAGAACCTCCTTTGAGGCCTTTGAGGAAGACTCACTAGTTGAAAACCTCCATGAGATAGCCTATACGTATAAAAAAATGAACTCTAGGTGAAAATCTTCTCAAAGGAACCCGAAGAAATCTCATTGGCTGAAAACCTCCACGAGGAAGTTAGTAAGAATGAAAAGGGAAAAAGAGAAAGAAGAGAAAAAAAGAAAAAAAATGGGAAAAGAAAAAAATAAGAAAAATACTTTTGGTATCACCTTGATCCATGTGTGTGTTGGCATTGTAATGTTTCCATTGATTTCAACCAATTATCATATTTTTAATCACGATTTATATGCCTTTTACTAGTCAAATGTATGGTCCTCCATGCTTGATACAATGTCTTATGGTTACATGTCGGGAGAATTGAACCTAAGCTACAAATTGGGTTCATGAAGGATAAAAAATTCAAGTGTTATCTTATCTTCTCTAGGAAGCAGTTTTCCACATACCAAATATGTTTCCATATTTTCTTGGATTCTTAGGTCACCCAAGTGAATATATTCTCTTGGAAGCCAATATTGTCCGAACGAATATTGCTATCAATGGATTTGTGCACACTTAGTTAATTATATGGGTGGTTACTATGGTTTTTGCACTTGGTAATTGGTAAAAAACTCTGAGGAAGTTATTTAGAAGATTGTTAAGATTGATAAGATCCCTTATTCAAAAAATATCATTGAGGATAAATTCAATGAGGAGGAATATAAAAATATTGGACCAATCAAGAGCATATGAACAAATATGATTATCCCTCCATTACTCTAATGGAAATTATCATTTTAATCATTTCAGATAAATTATATATAGGAGAAGGATTTGAGGAATTTAGGTTTGTTCTATTTTTGGTTGAGTAAGAGTGAGAGAAAATAAGATTACGCAAGATGTAAGGAATATTATATAGAAAATTTGAAGCAAATTCTAGAAATTGCAAAAGGTAGCAGAAGGATGTTTCAATAAACATCTTGAGAAGAGAGTGAGGAGATGGAGCAAAGGGAGTATTGAAGATATATCTTGTGTATTTTGCTTATGTTGATTTATTTTTCAGATTATCATATGAAGCATTTTTTGATTAGATTTATCATTTTGCAGAGGAGTAATGTGTTGTTTTTGACTTATGTGGTTCTCCTTGGAGTCTAGTTTGAAAATGAATTAAAATGCAACTCTAAGAAATTGAGAAGGTTGGGGCCTCCATTTAGTAGTGGTTGAAAAAGAAAGGGGTGGTTTCTCGTTGTAGTTGGTGGCTAGAAAAATAAGATATTGGGAGTAGTATCTCCCTATAGTTGTGGCTAGATAGTCTAGTCATAGTTGCGAAGGGCTTATTTGGAGTGGTGGCTTCCTGCAGGTGGTGGCCTGCAAAGTCATGTGAGTAGAGACTTCCTAGTTGGTTCTAACTAGAAATATTTTCAAAGGGATAGTGTCTACTAGTTGGTGGAGGCCAATTGAACTATTTAATATATTTTATTATTTAATAATAAGAAAACGAGAAGCAACAAAACAACAACGCGTGGTCCCTTCAGGGTTTCCACTAGAAATATTTGTGTCTCCTTCTACATGTTTGTCTTGATTTTTATCATGGCTCTAATGTTTTTATTTTATTCTACATTTATCTATCGATGTTATGATGTTTATTATTTTTTAGTGATTTGGAAAAAAATTGTGAAAAGTTTATAAGTTTCATCACTACCAATTCACCCGTGCCCCTCTTCACAGTGATCTACATTCCCAACAAGTTATATCAATTTTATAACCCTATTTTCCACTCTATCATAGTGAAAGAGACCCAAGTTCAACTTATCTTAGTTTTTGGCTAGAATGCACCCCCTTTCACCTTTTCTTTTACTTATGTGAGATTTATCTCATGATAAAAGGGTGGAATTACATGATTGAGTTATTTACCATAATTTGTTTGCCCAAATATTATAATTATGATATAATGATGATTTCATAACTGAGATAATTGAGAAAAATCTCATAATTGTGAAAAAAAGTTTCTATATTTTGTCATTCCCAAGAATATCAATGTTTATGAGATAATTGAGAAAAATCTCATAATTGTGAAAAAAAGTTTCTATATTTTGTCATTCCCAAGAATATCAATGTTACCCACTTGTGTATTAGTTGGCTAGGGGTCCATTATTGTAGAATTTTCTTTACTTCTCAAGCCCCTAGGTGTCTACATACATTCTCCTAGAGGATAGAATTATCATATATAATCTCACCAAGATTATATTGGGAGAAGGAGACCATACTATAAGCTTGATGAGAGGATCTCATTTGTTGAAGGTATAATTGTACCATTTTGTTTATGATTAATGAAATTACATGTTCCCTTTCCTGTAAATTTATGCTTATGGTTGGTTATACATGTTAATGTTTATTTTAGCTAACAATATTATGCGGAAAGATATTTGTGGTCTTTGTTTAGTGATGCAAGTGTAGGAGGTAACATTTATTTGTTAGAGCATAGACTTTCTGCATTGAGAACAACACCCTTCCCCAATTTGTGAGGGATGTAGGTGTCAGCTAAAATCCTTAGTAGAGGGGCTACATGGATGACTGAGTGGCTTCAGAATGTAAGTTGATATTTATATTTATGATTGCATTGGTAATATGTTTTTCTATCTTGCAACCTTGCTAGGACCATAAGGTTGTGGAGCAATAGCTATTGTGCATGAATTTTGTTGCAACAATCTGAACAAGTTATCTCCAGTATATATTAATCACTAAAAAGTGGATTATAGACAATGGCCAAGGAAAATAATAATATGTCTCAAAAGAAGAAGAGCAACAAAAAAGTCAGAAATATTTTAGATTCAGAAGAAACCCTCTTTTTGTTGATCAAGAATGGTGAAGATAGTCATGATGGAATCTTACATATAATTTCGCAGTTACTTGCAGAAGAAGTGTGTTGATGGTGCTGGAACCCACTAGCATGAAAAGTTGTATCACGGATGAGAATTCCCAATCAGAATTCATGTCGTTTGGTATAGAAATCCTTTAGGAAATAAGGTTTGTCTGCCGTTTTTCTTAGAAATTTTCCTTAGCTGCAATTATTAGCACAAGAGAGTAGTGTATATATACTTTTTAATGAAAAAGTGATTATTCCTTGTGGAATGTTAAGTTTTAGAATGTATCAAGGTTCTTTCCCCGGAGGGAAAATTAAATTGATCGTTTAAGAGAAGAGTAATAGTACTCATTAGAGAACTTTTGAGGTCTAAAATGGGCCTCCTAAGAAAATGTACAACCAAAATAAAATTTATAAGAAAAAATAGGACTCAAGATGATGATATCAACCATTGGGGATAATTTACCATTTTTTGGGTAAAAAGGTAAAAAGATTAAAAAATAATAAAATAATAAAACTACTTTTTTCAACTTGTATTTTGAACTTGTCTCCCTATGGTTTTACTCAAATTTCAAGTGGGAGTACTCATTGGATCCAAAATTTAATTCTTCATCCAAGGAGTACCCATGTTGCATACTTTCGATGGACCTTGCTACACTAAAAATGAGAAATACATGAAAAAACGTGATTGCAATCACATTTTTCATGTATTTCTGATTTTTCGTGTAGTAGGGTCCATCAAAAGTATGCAACATTGGTAATCCTTGGATGAGGAATCAAATTTTGAATTTGACAAGTGTTCTCGCTCAAAATTTGAGTAAACCCATTGGGATATAAGTTGTAAAAGTAGTTTTTTCTTTTTCCCTTCTAAAATTTTATAATGTAATCTAATCTTATTTCATTATTTCCACTATTATTTTTTAATTTCCATAGGAGGCCCATTTTATATCTCAAAATTCCCCTGATGAATCTAATAAAGACAAACATATATATATATATATATATATATATATATATATATATATATATCAAAGAATCATTAATCAACTAGCAAAATAGTTCACATAGAAGTAATGTTCGTTAAAACAAGTACATCACACTTTCAACAAGATAAGTACCAAAGCCACTAAAATATTTCAATTTATTTATTACAAATAAAAACAATATATATTGAAAACATTCAAAGAATAGTCTTACCACATTTACAACATGCACATGAAAGTGTGTTGGTTCAATGAGCTTCAACTACTAACTGAACGTTCTGAGATACATTGATACAATGAACACCACTAGCTCCAATAGTGGAGTGCTATAGCTACCACTTGCTCCTAAAAAGGATTGTCTTCCTCTCTGATGCATGGTTAGAGGAGGCATGGTGAAAATTCCTTTGCTTGAGTTGTTAGGGTGTATATATAACAAATCAGGTGATTCGCTGCCCCCCTTGAGACTCTTGGACTCCCCTCATGACTCTTGAGCTTACACCATAATTTTCATATTTCCATAAGGCTCTTTGACTTATACATGAATTTTCACATTCTATATGTGACTATTGGACTCCTACTTTATATTACATTTCTCATATTAGTGAAAATTACATGATTACATCCATATATGATGTGGAAAATGATGACTCATATGACATCTTGAAGTGACACCTTGAAAAAGCATGACATGAAATTTATGACATGGACTTGATGATGATTTGGCAATGTCAAGACACTCCTTCTACTGTTATATTTGTGCCTTCTTGAGAGATGATACATGATCTTCATCTTACTCCTTCATAAGGCTTGAAGATAGTGAGTATTCACTATGATATTGATCTTTAACTTCTACCACAATCTAGTGTCCCTTCATCTTCTTGTTCAATGATAAAATTACCTTCGCAACTCCATAAGTCTCCTCTAGTATAGTCTCAATCTCCTTCTCCTCAATCATCATCCTATCATGACAATATGTATTACCTACAACTGGAAATCAATCCTAACAAGACGACATCAACAAGAAAAAATCCTAGTCTAACATGCTTCATGAAAATCACTAATTCAACTGGAAATAAGTACTGGATTGGGAGGAAGGCTCACGCATTGAGAAATTCATAGTTCTAGAGATTAGGGGTGAGGTGTTGACACTTGTGACTATGCAATGCATAACACTGGAGGCATGTGTAGGAATACTGCATAGTTGAGGATCACAATGAGGCAAGCTTGCCCACTATAATTGCACAAGGAGAAGTTCAGGAGAGAGGGAGGTAAGTATATTTTGCAACTGCACAACTCAAGGATCTAAGAAGGAAAACTGCAGACTGGAATTGTTCAATGCGCAGAAGGAGACTGATAAGGATGCTTGATTGAGTAGTTATGGAGGTTAGGGGGACATGACTGAGAGTTTTTGTTACACAATGCATAGTCCTTGGGGGAAGTAACTGAGAATTTCATAGTTCCAAGAGGTAAAGGTGTATTATTGAGCATTTCTACAGCACAATGCACAATTCCGAGAGGGTTGAGTGAGGTTAATTTAGTTGGGAAAAAAAAGCTTCTAGAATCTAGTTAAGTGTGTAACCAGTGAAACAAATATGAAACCAAGTTTGGACTTGAACATGATCACACACTCAGAACAATTTATGACACAAAATTAAACACTTAGTGCTAAGAAAAACACAGTCCCCTTAGTATGAGGACAAAACAACATACTCCTTCAACTGCAACACTTAAGGTACACTTTTCGAAGATAGTGATGACACTTGTACGATAGTGCATGAAACTTTGGGAATGGTTCTAAAAAAATTATGTGTGATAAATAGGACCCATCGACATCAAAATTTCCCCTTGAAATAAACCATCACTCTAATTTTTTCATTTTGTGACGCTTCCCATGCCAAAAGACGACACTTGAGTTTTATTCACAAAGGGACTAGAAAAGTTAGAGAATATACATATGATGAATCTCACCACTAGAAATGACAGATTTCAAGGTAAAAATATGCTATGAAATTTGAATTTAGGTCAAAATTTTGGATGGTGTTATAGTAGTGACAACACTTGGAGACACTGGTATAAGTCTAGCTTCTCTTCCTTGCTCTAATATTCTATGCAGGGTCTAATTATTCAGGTTGTATTGATTCACTATATGTACTACACCATATTTCCTACTTACCTGGTTATAGATATAGTCCCATCCATTCCTTTCTCGATTAAACACATTGAAAATACTATTTATATCACAAATTCTTCGATTCAAGTGAAATGTAATAGGGTTCACGAGCTATTGGTATTTAGAACCTTAGTTTTCATCTCAAGTATTGCTTTGCTACTAGTAGGCCTATTTAGTACCCTGGAGGAGTCACTACAGGAACACAAGCATTGCTTTATTGATAGCGAGCCTAGTCAGTACCTCAACAAAGTTTTTTTGGTTCACCTCTCTACATAGGAGGCATTTATATTCTTTCACCCTTTATTTTTTTTATTTATAGAATGGTGCTTCAACACTTATTTATTTCAATGGGGTAGTAGAGGGATAAAAAAATATTGAGATCATAAAAGGTTATTCCTTCAAGGAACTGTATATATTACCTATGATATAAGTTGGCTTGTTATATATTTTCCCCTTATCCTTCTCTACTTGATTGGATCAATATGAAGAAAAAACAAAACATAAAGAATCGAGAATAGGAATGAGATTCCTAGAATAGATATAACTATCATGGTTCTACAAAAAGTTATCCTTACAAAAGGATAGTATTTTCCTTTGAAACATCATCGACCAAAATCTATGGGCCAAGGTAATAAAGAAGGACTGAAGGTTACCCAAATGTTGTAGTGTTACAAAAAAATTTCATTTTTCCACATGCATTGGAACCAAACACGCTTAATTTCACACAAGAATTATTTCACACAAGAATGAAAAGACAACGAAAAAGACTAAACATAATGCAAAATGACAAAAAAACCAAAAATAAGAAAATAAATATGTACATCAAGTAGGGCAAAAACGTAGAATTTTATTGAAAATATTATTTCAAATCCTGTCCATTGACAGGAATAGAAGCCATCTTCCCATCCAAATATTAGAGATGAAAAGTGTGGTGGCCAATCTTGTCACAAACAACAAATGGTCTGATCCACAGGGACTTGAATTTAGTGTGTTTCCCTTTATATCCATGGGCTTTATCCCACTTCAATACTAATTATCCCACACTAAACCCATTTTTCCCTACATACTTCTTATCAAACCATCACTTGAAATGACTAATGAATGAAAAAAATTTATTTTTCTTTGCTCCTTTCATCTTGTAACTTCAAGAAAGTGTCTATCCTCCTCTCAACCATGAGACATGGTTTTCCCCAAGACTCTTGAGATAGTTCAAGGTTTTTTAGATATATGTTTGGAGGTAGGATGAATTCTTTTCCATGCACCAGAAAGTAAGGGGAAATTTTCAGAGAAGGTTTAGGTGTAACATGATCAACCCATAGATCATTCACCAAATTACTATTCTAGTTCATTTGTTCAAAGTAACCAATTTTCTTCATAATGAGGATCATATTTTTATTAGTCGAATCAGAAATACCATTACCCTATGGATCATAGGTAGAAGAATGTTTCAAAACAATGTAATTTTCCAATGCAAAATCATAAATTTTGAGCGATGAGAAATATGTTTCATTATTGAAAACAAGTGACATAGGAACGAAAAACCAAGTAATGGTATTTTTTCTGAGGAAATTGATGAATTCCTAATCATTCAATTTTTTGAGAGGAAACACTTATGTCCACCACATAAAGTAGTTAGTAGTAGTGAGAATATATTGGTGTTGCTTTGATGAGTGTGGAAAGATTTCACTGATAATGTCAAATCCCCATTGTTGGAAAGGTTATTCTACAACAATAGGTTGCAATGGGGAAACTAAACTTATACTTTGGCCAACACATTTATAACAAAATGGAAATTTGTGGGAATAATAATGAGCATCCTTGAAAAGTGTGGGCCAATAGTAACCAACCTGCATGATCCTGTCCATAGTAGTATCAACCGCATAATTTCCACCAGCTGGTCCATCGCGAATATTGCACAATACTCTTTCTGAATCAAGTGATTCCATTCATATAAGAATGACCCTATTATGGTACTTTCGAAAAATAAATCCATGTAACAACTAACATGATAGACATTTGAGTCTAGTAGCCATGTTCTGTCTCGTTGATAAGTTTTAGGGAAAGGTACCATCCTCAATATATTTTCTCACATCTACAAACCAAGAGGTGGATGCGTCAATGGGGGTAGCTTGTTCAATTTTATACATCCAATTTCCTTCTCCCATCCAGAAGAGTCACATTTTTGTGTATTGTTTTATTTTTCTACTAGATGGCATAAATCATGGCCTTTTATCATGTGAACTGGATTAAACTCGAGATCGTACTCTTGTAAGCTTTTCATATATTTCACTCTTATTTCACCTAGCTCTTGTTGAAAAAACATCGATCTAACTTTTGGATGAGGCATAAATATGATAACATGATTTTTCATAAGATATGGATTGAAGTGTTTCAACACTTTATACATTGTGTAAGATTGCTTATCAGTGGTAGGATAGCTTAATTCAAGTCCTTACAAGCCAAAATTCATGAATCATATAGGCCACTCGTTACCTTGATCATCCTTTTGCGTGAGAATTGTTACAAGAAAAGTATCAAAAGTGAAGGTATACAACAGGGAATCTTTTCCAAAATTTGGACCTATAGTGTTGGAGCTTCAATGATTGCTTGCTTAATGTGGGGAAAAACATCTTTTCCCTTTTATCCAATTTGGATATTGCATCATTATTTATGATATGTTGTAATGGTTTTACTATCAATGTGTATCTTGAGATGAACTTACGAAGGAAATGTTTTTTCGCTAAGAAGTATTGCATAGTCTTCATATTTACCAGAAAGGGAATTTTAGTGAAAACCTCGACATGTTCTGGGTCAATTTAATCCCACTCTTTGCGATAATATGGCCCATTATATTTCCCTTCGAAAATGTGAAAATTATCTTCGTAGGATTAAGAGATATCCCATATTTATGACATCTCTCAAAAATTTTCTTTAGATGACACAATTTATTAGGTATCTTCTTCGAAAAAATTGTCACATCATCTAAGTAAACCTCAATATTTTGTCCAACCAATATGTGAAATGTGATGTCCATAGTGCGTTGTAGAGTATATCCTACACTGATAATTCCAAAAGTAATTATTTTGAAGGAAAAATTACCCCACTTTGTCCTAAAAGTGATCTTATATCTGTCAATTTCTACCACCAAAACCTAGTTGTAACTAGGAAAACAATCTAACAACAAGAACATTTTTTACCCCAATATCATTTGCAAAATTTGTTCCAAATATGGCACTAGGTAATTATCCATGTCTGAGATGTGAATCAAATTGAAAAAATCAATGCACATGTGTACCTCCCTGTACTTATTCCTTACGAGAACCATATTGGATACTTATGTTCAAATATGATCCGAGCATCGAAAAAATTTCTTAATTATTTCTGAATGAGGGTTTCAAGTGTGGGATGAACCTTTCTCAGTTTTTTTTGGAAAGGATTGACCCCTTCCTTGATGGTAATTACATGTTCGATTATTCATGCATCATAAGTCTTAATGTTATCATAATTCCACGTGAATACATCTCGATAATGATTAAACAAGCGGATAAAAACTTTCCTCTCTTGAGGTGTGCAACAAGCACTGAGATCTACAAATTTTGGATATTCTTTCATGCCAAGATTTACCTTTTCATGCAAAGTGAAGAACTATGAGTTTTTTTTATTGATTGACCCCCTAAACTTGTTTTTCAAGTCATACAATTTCTCTAGTGATACCACACCCTTATGAATGCTGTTTCCTTTACTCACTTGTGCTGACCCCTCAAATGTTTTTTTATGCTCATATTCATTGACAGTAGCATCCTTGAATACATCAACGTTCACCATAAAATCTAGTATCTATTGGTCATCATTAAAAATGAAAAATTTAGTAATGTAATTGTTAGGAATGGATGGACTATAAAAAAATTCAACTAAAATCCATCCCATAAAGGTGAAAACCTACGAGTAGCATTTGCGAATGTATCAACAACTATTGTGAATTCGAGGAACATAAATAATACATGAAATTAAATTCCATACCTCTTATTGATAATTTATGAGAATAGGTGTCACAAAATGTATCATATTTTGTACCTGTCGTGTAACGATATCTAAGTCATATATTATTTTGAAGACTTCAAATTTGATGTTGATGCCTTTCTTCAAACCCAAAATGAGTGCCTCACATTCAAAAACGTTGTTGGTGCACTCAAATTCCAAGTGGAAAGATATCATATGTTTTTTCTGTCACAATTCTATTAAAATGCAACCAGATCCATATCCCTCCTACATTTTCAAATCATCGATATACAATATACAAATGTTAGCACTAATATAGATATGTCCTATACTACTACTATTTACATCTATCGTACACGAGTCATTTTCACCAGTTAGACTTTGAGGAAGGAGTTCCAACTGTGTATCTAGTGGGATGGGTGAAGGTTGTGCTAGATAACATCCATGATCTACTTGCAGAGAATAATTTTTGAAAATGACATCTGCAAATTCTTCCATATCGTTATGTCCCTTAAGTTGTGTCACAATATGTTTCATGTAGGGTTCACTTTCTACTTAGATATGGTTATTTCTGCCCTTATATAGAAGCCATAAATGTGTCTAGTCAGTTTAAAAGTACCCTTGTAACTTGTTCGAGCAATATTTGCTCAATAGTAAACCATAGGCTTCGGGAATGTCCACAATCACAATATTTATCTACTAGTGAACTCTATGGTTTGATGACAAACGATTGATAACATTACTGAGTTCTCTAATGGATTGGAAAAATGATCTATCCTGTTGTATGATATGTGCCCCATTTAACGTTACTTTTCTTAGCAACAGATAATGGCATGACATTCATGGATGCACCAGAATCAACTAAAAAATTATGGAAATTATAATTAAATATTTAAAATGTGAAGAGAAATAGAGGGCAAAGAGTGTTAGAATTCAAATTGACAACATTAACTACAAATTCGATGATATTGCGAGAGTTAGAGTACATTACCTGAGAAGAAGAAACTTCCTTACCTACGGAAGAGTGTGATGAGAGTACCTGGATAGCCAATTCTCACTGTCCCATTATCTTTGCGAGCTAAAATATAAAAAATTTGGTTCAAGCTCTTTTTATATCATCAACAATGTTGTAATCAAAACTTTCAATATTAATGGGTTGTGCTAACAGATTAGGTAGTGTACCTTTATTCTATGCTTTAGGAGTGGTGGACTTGTTCTTGTTGTTGGTGGAAGTGTTATTCAAATAAGTAGCACTTATATATATTTTATGCGAGTTATGAGATGAATTAGAAGGTTGTAGAATTATTCATAACAATTTCTTGTTACGTTTCTTCTCAGAAATAGGTCCCTTGCTCCTCAAATTATAATGGCTAGTTAAATATTGGGAGTAGATTCACTCAATCATGGTTCATCAACACTCTGCTTATCAGTGTTGTTTATAACACAAAATATATTTACTGAGTTTTCAACGCTCAAAATTTCTTAAGTCGCGGAAATTTCATTCGCTTCTTCACTCTACTCAGTTTTTTCTTCCACTAACAAGGTACCATCCAGATTACCCATCATAGTGTTCATATTATGATTTCACTATGGGAAATTTTTTTTCTGAATGCTTCTCTCAATGAAAAGTACAAAACATTATCCATGCCCAAACTTTTTACATTCAACACCACATTATAAATTTAATAAAATTTAGCTAGATGGAGTTATTGTGATTTTTAAGGAAATTAGTTGATGCCTCACTTGACCTCCTCTTTAATTATGATACTTCATTTATGAGAAGCTTCAAAGACTTGGGCAACCTTCAATATCAAAATAATCTTTCTCCTTAGATTTTTTCGAAGAGGCTTGGGTTTTCTTACCAGTTTCCTTGTAGTTTTTAGGATCATCAGTGTCTTAAGTGACTCCAATAGGACACAAATCCTTTATGAAAACAAGATATTATGCAAAGTTTAAAGCCAAAGTACTCTTTGCATCTCTTTTGATAAAAATAGAAATGTTAGTTGGCAAGGAAGGTGTATAATAATATTTTGTAATACCATCATGTGGTTGCACATCTGCAAGGAACTTGTTCAACAAACAAGTGAATCTTTGGTTGAAACCTTTGACGCTTTCTTTGTCCCCCATTTTCAGGTTCCCAATTTCTCTTAATAACATGGTGGGAGTTTTATTGTCAACAAATTTTTCCAAAAATTACTTCTTAAAATCCCTCCATCTAGTATTGAATTGGCTAGAAGGTTATGATACAATATACATATTCTATACCTTCTAAAGTGTATGGAAAGAGTATACAAGGAACTTCATCAAAACATACCTCAAGAATTCATAAATGCATGCAGAAATCATTAATATATTCTTCTTATTTGGTCTTCTTATCAAGATCGAACTTTGACAAAAACTTATCCTGATGTTTTGGAATTTTTTTAAGATTATTCCGAAGAGAGAGTGTCCCTTGGGCCATCCAATCCAAGTCTGCATCAACCATCTCTTAGCCTCCTGCATCCTCCTCTTATTCTGATTTTGATGAGGCCTCCAATTCACCATTAAATCCTTCGTTATAATGACGATGTTCCTTGTAAAAAAACTACAAATCTTCACCTTCACTACATAAATCCTCCTAAGTAGGAGGAATTTCCCCTTGCATATTTTTTCTTTCTGTAGGATAAACCGACTCCTCAAGCATTGCAATAACCAAATATTCCACTGAAAAAAACTAGTATTCTACTGGGAGTTGTTTCTTTCTTTACAAACTTATGAGGTGGAATAACAAAAATAGGGATTAAACAAAGATTTCTCGCAAATAGATGAGTAGTAGGTAAATTTGTGTTGAGTTGATCGTAAGTAACCTAAAATTCTTATCCCATGATAGGATGAGAAGTTTCCTCTTCCTCAAGAGTATGAGTTGGAGTGGAAATGGGAATGTTACTGCCTTGTGTGGAAGTTTTCTTATTAATATGTGATGAGTTATCAACCATAAAAAGGCGGCTTCTTTACTTCTAGCACCAAAATGTTGATGATGCTAGAACCCGCCAACATGCAAGGGGGTCTCCCCGATGAAAATTTCCAATTAGACTTCACACCACTTGGTATAGGAGCCCTTCGAGAAACAAGGACCTGTTACCATTTTTCTTAGATATTTGCCTTGGCTACGATGGTTAGTGTAAAAGAGTAATTTACATGTACTTTTGAATGAAAAATGAGTATTCCTTGTGGAATGTTCATTTGTCGAATGTATCAAGGTTTTTTCATCAAAGGGAAAATTAAAGTGGGCCTTTAAGAGAATAGTAATAGTACTAATATAATAAAGACACATGAGCCGATATATGAAATATTCATTAATAAACTAGTGAAATATTTCACATAGAAGTAACGATCATTAAAATAAGTACAACACAGCTTCAAAAAAATAAGCACCAAAGCCACTGAAATAGTTCAATTTCTTTAGTACAAATGAAAATAACATATATCGCAAACATTGAAAGAATAGTATTAGAAAATTTAAAACATACACATGAAAGTGTATTGGATCAATGAGCTTCATCTATTATGCAAAAGTCCCAAGATATATCAATACAATGAAGACCACTAGCTCTAAGAATGGAGCATTAGAGCTACCACTTACTCTTCAAAAGAACTATCTTTCTCTCTAATTCCTGGTTAGAGGAGCCAAGGTGAAAATTTATTGGATTTATATATGATGGCGTATTTATAACAAATGAGGTGACTCTCCACCTCCCTTGTGACTCTTTCACTCCCCTCATGATTCTTGAGCTTCCACCTAACTTTTCAATTGTCCATGAGAATCTTTGACTTCTACATGAATTTTCACATTCTTTAGGTGACTCTTGGACTTCCATTTTAGATTAAATTTTCAATTTTATTGAAAATTATATGATTAAATCCATACATGATGTGGAAAATGATGAATAATATGACACCATGAAGTCACATTTTACAAGACATGACATGACATTGATGACATGGACTTGATGATGATGTGGCAATGTCAAGCCACTCTTTCTGTTATTATCTTTGTGTCTTCTTGAGAGATGATACATGCCATTCCTCTTCCTTCTCCACAAGGCTTGAAGTTACAAAGTCTTCACTATGATATTGATCTTTAACTTTTGTCACAATCTAACATCCCTTCATCTTATTGTTAAATGATTAAGTTGTCTTTACAGCTCCATAAGTGTCCTATAGTATAATATATGTCTCCTTCTCCTCGATCATCATCATGTAAAGACAAGATTTAGTACCTGCAACTGGAAATAATTCATAAAATGATGTCATCAACCCAAAAAAATCCTAGTCTAACATGCTTCATGAACGTCACTAATTTAAAAATAACTAGGTATTATAATGTGAGGAAGGCTTAGGGATTGCATAGTGCACAATTCTAGAGGCTAGGGGTGAGGTGTTGAGGTTTGTGATTGTGAAATGTAGAACACTAGAGGCCTGGGCACGAAGACTGCATAGTTGAGGGTCGCAGTGATGCATGATTTCTCACTATGACTGCACATTTCATAGTTTATGAGAGATGGAAACCATTAGATTATGTAGTTACATAGATCAAGGAGCCATGAAGGCAAACTATAGACTGGTATTATGCAATGCACCGAAAGAGATTCACAGGGAGGCTTGATTTCACAGTTTTGTGGGTAAGGGGGAAGGTTTGAGCATTGTGAATATGCAATTTGCAATCCTTGGATTCAATAATTTCACATTATGTAGTTCCATGAGGTAAGGGTGAATTCTTTAGGCTTGTGACTGCATAATTTGTAGTTCTAAGAGGGAAAAGTGAGCTTAAGTTGGTAGGAAAGAAAAGCTTCTATAATTTTGCTAAGTGTGGGATCAATGGAGTAGATATGAAACCAAGGTTGGACTTTAACAGGAAAACATGCTAAGAGAAATTGAAGAAACAACATTAAACACTCAACACTAAAAAAAAACATCGTCCACTTAGTACGCCGAAAAAAAAAAAAGAAAAAAAAAGAAAAAGAAAAAAAAAAAACTCCTTCAAGTGCGACACTTAAGTTATACTTTGCAATGATAATGAAGACACTTGTATGAAAATGCATGAAAAAATGGGAATGGGTCTAACACATGTCTCTTTGATAAATAAGAACCATCAACACCAATTTTTTCCCTTGAAATAATCCATAACTCTGCTCCTTGCGATGTGTGCCACTTCCCATGCCAAAAGAAAAACTTGATTTTTCTTCAGAAAGGGACTAGAAACTTAGAGAATATACATGGGATGACTCTTACTACTAGAAATGATAGCTTTCAAGGTCAAATTAAGCTTTGAAATTAGAATGTAGGCCAACATTTTGGAGGGTATTTTAGCAACAACAACGTAGTGATGATGATGCTCTTGATATTGATGGGCTATAAGATCATAACCAATCATTTGAGATTGATCCTTCAAGTAGAATTGGAGGTAATCCTTTTGGAGATAAATAAGATTCAAAAAATGATGAAGTTGAATAGAAATGCAAGATAGTGGCCGTAGAAGCAGAGATTTAACATCTCATATCTAATAATAAAGGCTAATAAAAGTTGTAAATTTCTTATGAAAAGGAGTGTACCAACTAAGTAGAAACCATCATATTAAAAACTTAGCTAGAAGGAAAGAAAATTGAACAAGGAATGATGAAGAAGTATAAGGAATAGGAAGATCAATGTCAAAGCATAGACGATAAATTGGTTTCAATGAGAAGTGATGTACACAAGAAAACCACTCAGTTTAAATTATAAAGGGGTGATCATATATCTACTTCAGTCAAATTAGATCTCAACCTACATAAGGGAGAAACCAGTTCAAAATAAAATTACAGAAGAGAATAATTAAAAAGGAGCATATCTAATGCTCAAGCAACAATAAGAAAATCAGAAAATATTGGAGCAACTACTAACAGTGTGAAAAAGGAGAGTCATTAGAAAGACCAACAACCAAGAAAGGAGAAAAACAATGAGTCCAGAAAGGTACATTCACCAAGAAAATCTATTGCTACCATAATAATAAATATTAGTTGTTTAAATTGTAAAAAATTTGGGCATATACCAAAAAATTACTTAATTAAAGAGATCAAGTACTATCAACAAAAGGAGCAACCAAAGGAGAAGCAACATCAACCAAGCATGCAAGGAATATTTCCCTCATTAGAAACATGGAGAGGGGGGTGAATAAGTATTTATTTTAAATTGTTAATTTTACTGGTTAGATCACTTATATTTAGAACACAAAAATAAAAATTATTGAATATATAATTTAATTTATTTATTATTTACAATAAGTAAAGTACAATAATGTTATAGGGCTCCAACCCTAGATGAAGACTCCGATATTCTAGGCTCCAACCTGTATTGTACCAAGCACCGACTTGGTCTTTACAAGGCTCCAACCTTGTCAATTTGAGGCACTGACCTATAGGGATCCAACCCTATCCCTGGTATAGGCTTCGACCTGGTTTCTTGAGGAATCCAATCCTCTAGGGCTCCAAACCTATCTTCACTTCATCAAAATGTGTTTTTTTATTCTTCATGGCTCCCAAATTCTTCTTCAATGAGCGTTGTCACACTTAGTCTCCACATCACTTCATCAATGACAACCTTGTTATGGTGTCACCACATCTCTTCATGGTACCAAAACAAAGATCTCCAAGATCACCTTATGATGGCTTCAATGCATCATGATCTCCAAGGGTGTCTCCAAGAATTCAATGAATGCTTGGTGATGCCTCAATATGTCTTCAATCAGTTGTCCCAAGAAACAGCTTCAATAGGTTGCTCAAGAATATCCCAAGACTACTCCAATTATTCTTCAATATGTAGACCAAAATTTCCACCAAGAATTCTGCACCAAGATATTAAAATCCTCTTCAAAGGTTGCTCTAATTAGTCTTCAAATATGCAAGATGTTCTTCAAGGCTACTTCAACAAAAATTATGCTTTAATACTCTCCCTTGATCCCAAATACTATCCTCAATAAGTTTCTCTCCAAGACCTGCATCAAGAAGTCTTCAAAGAAATTTCTGATGTGATGCCCTCAAACGATGTTCAAATCAACTATACCAAGATTAGCCTTCAAAGCAAGTCTTCACAAGTTAAAAAATAATCCTTCAATTTGTCATAATGAAAATGTTCTAAAGTAGCTCTCAACCCAAGTTTTTTCCTAGCTTCTTCTATGAGGGTTTCAAGGTTTCCACACCATACTTCTCTAAGGCTTCTAGTTTTTGTCCAAAAAATTCATTCAAGAATTCTCTAATGGCCTGCTACAATAAGCCTTCAAAATATTCTTGAAGAGGTCACCAACTGTGATGGTCCTTTCCAAACAAGTTCACTACAAGGAAAAGACTCTCTAGCATATGTTTTTGAGGAATCACAAAGAAAAATACCCCATACATCCATTTCTAGTGGAGGTTACTAAAGGAGGTTGGTCGGTGGAGGGTTTTGTGGATGTTTTCCTATCGGTGCTCTTATCGTTAAAAATCACCCCGGTGCTCTCAAAAAGAGAAAGAACCGGTGTGGAAAAAATCATTGGCACACCAGACACCATGCACTCCGTACACACCCGCCCAGTGCGTCATAATATAATAGAGCATCAGTGCCTCACAACTCGTCCGCACCGGTGCATTATAAAACAAAATGCCAACACCGAAACCACCCAGTGCGGTAGATAGAAAGTGCACCGGTGCATCATAAAAAACGTGCCAAAAAACAAATCGACCAGTGCGTTTGTAGCAAATAGTATCGGTGCTCCTATAAACAATGCACACCAGTAAAGGGTTAAATTAAAAAAATATTTACGACAAAAAACCAGGATTTTTTAGTTTTCCAGTGCTCATGAGCTATCAATTACCGGTGCACACAATACCATAGAACGCACCAGTGCACACTGAACATTGGCACACTGGACAGCATGCATGAAGTACACACACCGTCGAGGCATCTAATTATTGTAACGCATCGGGGCGCCAATACTCTTCCATGCCGATGCATCGTAAAACACCGCGCCAAAACATAAATGAGCCAGTGCATTCTTCTCTAAGAGCACCGGTGCACCAGAAACCGCACGCACTGGAATAACGTTATATAAAAACAAATTAAGGCCAAAAAAACGGTGCTTTGTGACTGTTACGCACCGGTGCTTCACCATTACGCCACCCCGGTGCATCATCAAATTTTCGCGCCCAAACTGAAACATCTCGGTGTGCGGTTAGGGAAACACCCTGGCGCATTATAAAAAACATGCCAAAATTGATACCACCCGATGCGGTTTTATTTAACCACACCGGTGCACTTATAAAACCTCGCGCACCAAAACAGGGTTAATTAAAAAAAATTTACTGCCAAAAAACTTCATTATTCCCTTTCCTCAGTGCTCCAGAGCTCTCAAGCCCTAGAGCTATTTCCTTACTTCTAAGCCGCCCTGACATCGGTGCTCTCATTACACCCATTGCATGCACTGCTGCTCTGCATTGGCCACCAATCTCCAACTTGCACTTTGAAAAACAGTGGGAAAATTTTGATTTCCAAAATTTACAGCCAATATGCCTCCTCGACGGTGAAATGTACAGGTATTTTTCTAGTTTTTCTATAATTAAGCCTTTTAGTGCATTATAAATTGAAATAAACTTAAAAATAACCATTAAAAAAGAAAAAAAAATATTTGCGCGGTGCACTTGAGTTGTTCGGCTTGCACAAGATAGCAGTGCTACCTGTAAAATCTATAGGCAGCACCACTACCGGTGCTAACGGTAACCACACTGTTTCTGGGACGGTGCCAGAAGGCACCCCTAATAATTTTAAAATAAAAATAAAAAAGAAAAAAGGTGGTGCGCTCATTTATCCAGGTGCCCCGTTGACCCCAGCAATCATAGTGTGGTGCATTTAATTCATTTTCCACCTCAGTTTATGCCAGGGCACCGCATTTTGCATTCTAAGAGGGTCAAAAACGCGGCCGAGTAAAAGACCACACCGTCAACTATGTTATTGTCATGAATTTGGTGTGCTGAAACGACTATACGCGCCGAGGCGTATATTTCAGTCAGCACACCACTATTCTAAATTATATATAGTCCACAGTGCTTGAAAAATAAACATCTGCACCGAATCCGGTGCGGTCTATTCCATTAGGGGCCCCGGGGATGGTGCGCTAAAATATTAGGATGCATTGGCACTAGTGTGTGATTGTTTTTATGGAGCATCGACTTGTATGTTTGTTTTTTTTTCAAAAAAAATTATATATGTATATTTATAAATATATTTCTATTTTAATAAAAAAAATTATTTAATATGGAAATGATTAAGAGAGAACAGGAGCAAGAGCAGCAACAACAAGCAGAACAATATGACATGATTTGCCAATGGGAGGTGAGAGAGAGGGAGAGAGATGGATTCCCTCGCCCTATTACTGGAGATACCCAGGAGATCCTTATGCAGGTAGGTCTCCTCAAGTTCTATGAGGAGGAAATTTCTGGCCTAAAGGCCCATAGTGTGCTTTTGAGACATCTTATCGGTAGGTGGAATGCCCACCGACAGGATTTTCAGGTTGTTACTGACCAGTGGTACACACCCACTAAGGAGGACATTTATTTTATTACAATACTATCGAGGAGAGAGGTGGATTTTCCCTCATTCCCAGACGTGCCAGCTAGTTGTGTAGTAGGGTGTCAGTTAGTTTACTCCTAGAGATACATTGGAGCACATGTACTATTTCCTTCAAAGTTTCAAGTACCTAAAGGTCAGTTACTTATAGGTTCTTTTGGTAGATAGGATGTGCAGTGCCTCTCTATTATTTCTTCGATCATTTCACACAACACTAGTGATGGGAAACACATTAGTTGATCACTTTTAAATTACGTTGATTCTTTAGTACAACAGCCACGACTTTTCAGGTGGTCTGCCATTTTTTTGCAGCAGTTTTGTACGGCCTTAGATAGATATCATGTTCATGCACAAGGGAGGGTCAACTTCCCTTTTTCTTCAGAGCTATTTAGTTTATTTTTTGAGAGGTTTCCAAAGATGATACCTAGTTTTTTTCAACAACCTTGTAGGTCAATGTTGGAGGCCCAGATGCACATGTGGGCACAGATGATTCCTAAGAGGGCAGGCACTATGTTTCTGGCGAGGATATCACATGATTCGTGGGACTTACTAGCCAGTTTTAGCGGGCTACATCCCTTCATTATGGTCCCATGTCCTTATGCTGGACTAGGTTGGCGAGGGTGTCCCAACATCCTCTTCACTCCTGATGAGCCACCAGATGATAGAGGTAATATTACTGTTTTATTTATATTTATTGTAACATGTTCTTTAACTTTTTTTATTAAATTATGTAATGAAATTGTCTAATTATTGTTGTGTACTTGTATATATTTTGCAGACATTGGCTCTTTTGATGGCGATGAGATGTCAGATCCACCACATGATCCAGGTGTCGATCCTGACGATTACGATCAGGAGATGGCTAATGCACCAGAGGATGAGGCCAGTGGCGCATCAAAGAGACGTGCTGATCCTGCGCGTCATGGTGCAATAATACCACCTTTTGCTAAGCGTGGTCGACCTGAGACCAAATACTGGATGGAGTTGGGCAGCCAACTCTATGGATTGATTTCAGATGCGGGCATTAGGCCTGCTCATTACAGAGAGATATAGGGTGATGATAGACTATTATGGATGTGGAGAGGCATGTCGCGTGACATGTACGGCCTGATGCAGCATGTCGTAGGAACTACGACATCTGTTACGCGATTGAGGAGAATCGTCTGTAGCCATAATCGTAGTCAAGCTGTGGCACATGATGGACAGTCCGCCAGTAGTGACTCAGATGCATCTCGTGGTCATTCACCTCGCGATGTGCTTGATGATCAGCATGAGGCTCCATTGGTAGCATCTGACACTAGTCATCATGGAGATGAGGCTGGACCATCGGCCATGTCCAGTCAGCAGCCTGCAGCATCCATCATGAATACTAGTCATGATCATCATGAGCAGACTAGACCATCGACCACCGAGGCTGCAGTATTATTGACTGAGCAGGCCTCCATTACTACTGTGCCTCATATTGATCATGTTGTACTACCACCAGCAGATGCATTCATCAGTACTAGTGATCATCATGATCATGAGCAGGCTAGTCAACCATCGACTGTCGAGGCTGCACCCAGCTTTACTAAGCAGGCCCCATCCACTTGTACTAGTGTTATTGATGTTGTTATACTACCTCCAGCACCTGATCCATGACATTTATATTAAAGTTGTATATTTTTAATATTATTCAGTTATATATATATATATATATATATATATATATATATATATATTATACTACCACCAGTGCCTGATCCATGACATTTATATTACAGTTGTATATTTTTAATATTATTCAGTTATATATATATATATATATATATATATATATATATATATATATATATGGTCCATGTATTTTATGTTCATGTTGCAGTTGTACTTAATTTTCATGTTGATGATCATCATGATGTGGTGCATATTGTTAGTCATGTTAGATATGCTCATTTAATATTTAGCTTGCAGATAGATGTGTATATGTGATAGGTGCATGAGTTATTTGACATTATATTGAGATGTATATTTGATGTTTTTGTTGTGATGATGTTAATATATAATGTTAATTTGATGCTAATTGAATGTGTTTACTAGTCGAATATGATGTTTGTACGATGGTTATCATGATCGTCATGATGATTATTAATTAATTTAATATTATTAATGACCATGATATTTATTAAATATTATGTTGTGAATGTAATTGTAATTTTAATTTTAATTCTATGTAAAATTGTAAAATTGTATTTGTATTTGTACTAATTGTAATTTTAAGTGTAATTGTATGTAAAATATTTATTAATGTAAAATTTTAATTGTAATTGTATTTGTAATTTTAATATTAATTGAATTGTATGTAAAATATTTGTAAAATTGTAATTGTAATTGTAAATGTAATTCTATGTAAAATTGTAAATGTAATTGTATTTGTAACTGTAATTTTAATTGAATTGTCTGTAAAATATTTGTAAAATTGTAATTGTAATTGTAAATATAATTATATGTAAAATTGTAAATGTAATTGTATGTAAAATTAAAATTCTAATTCTAATTCTAATCGTAATTCATATATGTGAAATTAATGTAAAATTGTAATTGTAATTGTAATTTTAATTAATGTAATTGTATGTAAAATTTTAATTGTAAAATTTTAATTCTATTAATGTGAAAATTTTAATTGTATTAATGTGAAATGATTTTATTAAAATATTTAAATTTGTAAATTTGCAAATAATTGTAAAATAACAAGTCTAGAATAATACCAATTTTTATAACATAAAGTTTAGAAAATAATGAAAATAAATTCATTTACTTTATAATTATCATTATTTTATTATGATCTTACATATATAAAGTTTATAAAATAATGAAAATAAATTCATGTGATTTATAATTATCATTATTTTATCATGATCTTACATACAAAAAAAAAAAAAAAAAACTTTAAAAAGTCCGGTACGCTTATCATCCTAACAGGTCCTGGTACCTCGTATTAATACAACACACCGATGCGTCACATTTCCACGCACCAGAAACGAATATACACAAATTAAAAAAATGCAACTCTATTTTGTTTAATTTAAAAAAAAAGTGGCAATTTGAAAAATGGGAGGCAAAATATTTTCAAAATTCTAATTTGGTAAAATAATTCTTTAAATACTAAACACTTTTCATTATTTCACTATTTTTGCTAAACATTTTCAGTCAGATTTTTGCAGGAGACAGACCTGGAGAAAGAGAGCACGAGGGCACTATGGATGACGAAATACGTTCAAATAGAAGTATTTAGACAATTAGAAACCAAAACTCTTGTGATTCAAGCCCTTTATCATAGAATTTCAAACCATTTCGTGATTAAATTTAATTCTTTTTTTACTTTTTTTGCAGTTTTTTATTTTTTCCTGCAGCTTTATCCATTTTTACCCTAAACCCTTCATTTTTTTCCCCTTTCATCTCACTATTTCTGTGATTTCAGAATTAGGGTTTTTCATTTTAGATTGATGTCCAACCCATGGGACGAATAGCATAGTCGGATCCCAATCCATTCGACCATTGCGTGAATTTTTGAAAAAATGGATTTTTCTTTATCGGTGCACCCTGCGTACACCACCACACTGGTGCTTTGTATTATTACAATGCACTACGCAAGTTCTATGTCATAAAAAAATGAAAACATTTTTTTAAATCCATGCACCAAATCTGAAATAGGGCACTGATGCTCTCTTTAACTAGGAAGCACCATACGGTGTATTACACCATTTTTGTGGTGCATTTATAATACCCCACGCACCGTTAGGTCTATTACACTATTTTTGTGGTGTGTTTATAATACCAAACACACCGTATGGTGTATTATATTGTTTTTTGGTGCATTGTTAATATATCCACGCACTGACAGGGGTGTAGATTTCATGAAAGGTGCACCGGTGTCTCGAGATTTATTTTATACCTGAAAAGTTGAGAATTTATTTATAAATATATTAATGAATGATATGCTACAGGTTTCAGATTCATAAATAAATGACTGACAAGATATCAAGTAACAAAAATACTATTAACACATCAAGAAAAGAAAAAAAGGAAAGTTCTTTGTAAATTCTTTAAGAAAAATATTATTTTTGAACTATATGTAACTTTAACTAATATGTATTGTTTACTGTGTATCATGCAGAGCTATAAAATGATGAAACTTGATACGATTATTTCTGATCTACGACCAGAAGAGCGTAAAAGTTTAATGGAAAAATTGAAAAAAGATGAATCAGGTGAATGAAACAATACTATCGATCCAATATGAGTTTCTTTTTTTAATTATCATTAATAATATACTTAAAATCATTAGATAACATGTATCAAACAGTTTACTAATTCACATCTATTTAATTTTCTACAGGAACCAACAACTCAGAAAATGAATGTTGTTCTAAGAAAAGAAAAAAAATTGAACATGCAAATGAAAATGAATTTCTCCTTGGCTCATCTAGAGTGGTGTTGGAAGTTAACGAAAGGGGGAAAAACTTTTACAAAAGTTTGAGGGATCTAGTGGAACGATACAACAACGTGCTTCAAATGTAATATGTAATCATTGAATTTTTTGATCATTAGGTACAATAATTAAACAATTTAGCATTAAATATTAATTTTCAAGAATTTTCTTGTAGAAAAGAAAAGAAAATGGAACCCATTCAGCACATAAAACAGGACAACAAGGAAGAAAATGGTTGATCTCTAAGTTTGTGAGTAATTGTTACTTCCTTATAACAACTTAAGTAGATTTCATTTTTGTATTTTTTAAGTTGTTTTACAAAAATCATCATTGAATGTCTTCAAATAGGTGCTAACATACAAAAAAGAACCATCAGACGAACTGATTGAAATTGGGTTAATTATGGGTTGTGAGTATATGTTGGCATATTAGAATTTAATTGTGGAATTTGTAAGCATCTATCGATATTGTTTTAATTAGCTCCATCTATAATTAATAGAACAAAAACATCTTTTATATTAAATATATGATTTGTTATGGGGTATAAAACTTGCAGGAAACAAAGTATGGAACTGCGCCAATAGATGAAATTTTGCAAGATGGCATGGTACATGGTTTTGAAAGAATGTGTATAGTTTATGAGTCAATTATTGTTATGGTACGTCATTTTTCTTTTCGATGTACATTGATGTATATTATTTAATATTGGAATTTTCATTATTCTCACCAGGAAAATTTTAAGGATGGAAAATATCTTGAAGTTTAAAACATTGGCGAATCTCACTAGTCCCTAATATGTAAATTATAATATATTTATTAATATACTTGTAAAATTATTCAAATTTATAATGATATTATATAGAATAAATATACAATTTTGGCGATTTTTAAAGGTAAAATAATTTTATATTGTAAAAATTGGGTGAATCATTTTTAGAAAAAATGGAAATTAGTGAATATTTTATTGGAAAAATCATGGAAAATTAGCCCACCTGCGAATATTAGCCCCTAAAATTTTCCATGCATGTATATACGCTCATTTCAGTCTATTTTTATGTTTTTAGATGGAAAGTGAAGAAGAAGAAAACAATCAACGCCATGAACACAACATTCCTGAAAATAACCCAAGTCATGGAAGTAGCTCTAGCAATGACAATAGTTCAAGCGAAGAATGATGATCACTATGTAATTTGGATATCAAAGCAAGGCGTTTTATTTTTTGTAATGTCTGTGAAATCAAACATTTTGTTTAATGTAATGGACATAGTGCCCCAATTGAAAGACAAAGGGATATGAATAATTGTCCCATTTTGTATGATAAAGGTTGTCTTATATATATATATATAATATTTTTTAATTTATTCTATTGCGTTCTCCATTGTCGTTCTCAAATTCACTAATAAAAATTTAATTCATATGAATATTTTTATAATATGTGTCGACTTTTAATGAATAATGAATTTAAAAAAACCACAATAATTCTGATATGATATAACAAATTAATCCAAAAAGCACATTCAAATGCATTAATAAAAATGTAATTAATATGAATATTGTTATAATATGTGTCAAATTTTTTATGAAAAATGAATTTAAATTAATCACAATAATTGGAATGTTAGAGGTGGATATTTCTAGAAAACAAAATGAAAACCGGTGTGTTTATGTGTCTATACGCACTGGTGTGTTTATGATTCTATGGGCACTACACTAATACCGATTCTAGTTATAAATATCGGTGCATTTGTATGATACTGCGTACCGGGGTGTTTATGTATCTATAAGCACCAGTGCATTTGTAGATGCCATGTGCACTGCATGAATACCGATACCAATTATAAATCTCGATTCCTTTCTTTGATACAGAGCACCAGTGCCTCATAAAGATACATGCACCAGTGAGCTTATATGACCTATGGGCACCGCTCAAATCCCAAGACCAATTAGAACGACCCTGTGCATTGTATCACCAACACCAAGCCTAGTGTTGTTGTTTTCCTTAACGACCCAGTGCCTATCCTTCAACCACCCCGTGCATTGTCTACCTACACGCACTGGTGCATTAAAACTTGATCGGAGCACCGATGAAAAAACATCCATAATAACCTCTGGCCGCCCATTTTTTTTTAGTTGTGTTGAATTTCCGTTAAAATCTCCGCAAAAACCTTCGTTACCAAAAACGGATGTGGTAACATATGTTTTTTTGACAATTTTGGCCAATTTTATAACACTAAAAACCTCCTCTACAACCTCCGCAAGAGGGTCTTTTCCTTGTAGTGGTTTTTAAAGTCTCTGACTTTAATACTCAAATCTCTATCAGGTTTCTAACAAGACTAAGTATTCTATAGTAACAAATTACAAAAAATTCTACAAGAAATTTTCAAGGCTGATCCTTAATTTTTCTCTCAAATCTATCAATAGGCTGCTCCAAAAATTCTCCAATACTTTTCCCTCAAAGGATTCTCAATTACTAACCACATTTTTCAACAAATTTTGATCAATTTGCAAGGTCAAACTTCAAAGGCACAATTATGAATTTCTCACAGATTTGAACTACTGTGCCATATCTACGAATTTCACAAATGGAGATACCTCAAGTTATCCACAGGTCTAAACTTAAAGTTTGAAAACGAGCTCTTATAGCCTATCATAGTTTTGTACAAGAATCCAAACTCAGAAACAGTGGTGAGGTAGGAAGGTGTTACTCTAGGCACTCAAACAGGTCCAAGATATCTTTTCATAAGGCTATCCACATAGGTAGATTACCCAATAAGATGTCCGAGCTTCTGTTTTCCTAGTCTTGTAGGTGTATAGATGACCCAATCACTGAATTAACCCTAAAATCTTTCTCCTCAACCTCCTTTAATTTCTCTTTCTTCCCAATGCATTATCTCTGAAATATTCATCGAAAATTGTGCTTAAAATGAGGAGTCTAAAGTCCTATTTATACTTATTTTTGATTGGAATGAGGGGACGTGACCCTTTGGAGGGAGGCCAATATGTTTCCTAGAGCATGGGTCGGCTCAATGTCAGAGTTAATTTCCTTAACTTAAAAAATGAATATCTCCCAAATTGTTTGGATTTTCGGGGCCAGTAAGGGCTCGTTAGAAAGAGGAAAAAATCATCTTTCAGATGGTATAGGTACCATGTTGAAAGGTTGCCTCTAAGGTGGTGAAAATATGAGTTCCCTTGAACTATTTAGTGCATAAAATGAAGAGGATAGTATGGCTTCTTTTTTTGGCTTATTGTTTGTCTTCTCCATTATTTGGCTTCATCATCATCATAGGAACATGTAGGACATCAAAAATCAGTGTATTACATAGTGGCGTAGTAATATGTTATAGGAAATATCATTAGGAAGGTCTATTTCAATCATCAATCACGTCATCACTTAGTCTTCCAATATTCATCAACCACCATCATTAAGTGTGGTCATATAAGAGTATAACATCATCACTAGTATGGCTTCATAAATTATAGCTCTTCACATCATGGGCTTGTCCTTAGGGACTATATCACCAATCAGACATTTAGCAACTTCTTAAGGCAATACATCATCATCTAGAACCAAGCATCTCGACATCTTAATCAAAGCCATATTTACATAAATGAAAACCTTGATTAGCAATATCCCCCTTTGTCATTGATGGAAATATTCTTGCCCTTCCAACATTCTCTCCCTTTTTGACATCAATGGAAAATGGGGTGCCCAAGTACTCCCCCTATCAAGCTGATTCTTTTGTTTATGAATTGTAGTCCTTCATAGGTATGTTACTCCCCATGTCATGCATAAAATCCTATAGCTTCAAGAAATATTGTTGCCTTGTGATCAGGTGGAGGAAGTCAATATTGGAATCGTGTTCCTCAATGGAGCTTCTCTTTAGAGATGATCTATTAAAGGATGAATTTCCATGGGTGACTCATCAAAGAATTCATAGGGCCCATTCACGGATAAATTCTGCAAGAATTATCAAGAATCACAGACTCCTCCTAATTGTATGCATGGTCTCATTTTGGCAGAGTTTCATTATCAGTCACTTGGAATATCAAGGATGACTTCATCAAGTCAACAACATGTGTTGTTGGTTGGAGTGTTAAAAATATTTCCTTAGACAATTTTCTTCATTCTCCATACTTGTGTAACTTTCTTCTTTGGCTTGGTTTTCATGGTTTTAGCTTTTTTAGGAACCCAAGTCAAGTTACAATCACATTCCATATGTCCAATGTTATGGAAATTGAAGCACTCTGTATTGTTTATGAATAATAAATCATGACTTCTTGCAAAATTTCATCTAGGAGATTGACATGGACCATTATATTTGTCTTTGTGATATGACCTAAAATATTTTTCCATGTTCCCAAAGTTTGTACAAGAATAGCAATATCCAAGAAATATAGTTTGGTACCTAGGAGATGAAGAGTTCCTTGAAGTAATTTTGAAGTATTTTCCGTTGGAATTATTTGATGATATTCATTTTCTTTTGTATTCTTGACATCATCTATAACTCTCCTTGGATTAGGGTTTCTTCTTATGTCATCTTGAATCTTTCCTTTGCTGGAATTGGGAGTATCATTTCTTCCTAGCTTCCTCGCATCCTTTTTTTTTTAAGCATTATCATTCTTGCTTGAGGGTTCACCTACATAGCCAGGTCCTGATTTATCAAGATGATATCTTTGATGACTTAGGATTTCATCTAGGGTTTGAGAGCTTTTCAAGTTCTTATTCAATGAGACAACTTCCTTTTTAAGAGTGAAAGTTTCTCCTTTCAATTTTCCACAATCTTCATCTTTCATGGCTAGTTTCATCTTCATTTCTTCCATCATCCTTATTTCTTTGTGTACTTCAATTTTAAGGGACATGATATTTGCTTTCATTATGAAGATTTATTCATTCTCCTTTTCTAGATTTTTCTCCATTTCTAATTTTATTCTTGTAGCTTCACATGTTTTGGTCTTCAGAAGATTGATGTCTGAATTTAGTTTGAATATTTCTTCATCCTATTCTTCTAGTTGAGATTGAAGAGAGGAGACCTCTTCCTTGTATTGATCAATATCTTCTTCAATATTTTTCAAGCTCTTAAGTCTTTTTTCAAGGTGTCTTGACAAAGTCTCTTCCCTTCTCTTTTCCTTATCCAATTTATTTGTCATAGATATGACTTATTCATGATGCTTTCTTGTGTTTTGATGAAATTCCTCTTTAATTTTTCTGAGCTCCTCATCTCTTTCTTGTACTTGAAGCTTGACAAGGTCAGCTTCCTTCCTTGTCTTGTCTTGGTTACCATCTTGCACTTTCTTCTTAAGTTCCTCATTTTCCTTTTTAAAACTGTTAATCTCTTCCATTGAAGCCATAAGTTTATTCAGGAGATCTTCTTCAAAGTCTTCTTTCTTCTCTTCATCTTCTAGGTATTCTTTAGCCTTGTTGCCATATCTCTTATATTCAGCTTCCTTGATGTATTCTGGACTTCTTTCTTGTTTTCCATCATCTTCTTGACTATAGATCATTCTCAATGCTCCTTTTGAGTGAAGATCATGAATTTTGTCCCATATGACTATTGCTGACAAACATTTTTCAAAATTGGCCTTCACATAATTTGGTAACCCATTCAAAATTACCTTCATTTCTCTTGTATTGTACTCATTGTATTCTTCTTCCATTGTTTCATTAGTAATCACTGCTTTTCAAACTTCAATCCTTTGAGTCTTCAAGAAATTCCTCCTTCTTGCCTCCATATATAAAAATAATCATTGAACAATGGAGCCTTCTCAAATTAATTGAATTCAATTTCGATGGTTCAGGAAGACACATATTTAGGAGGATTAGAGACTTTCTTCCTCTCCTTTGCCATTTGTGTTCTAATTATAAACCTTCAATATTTTAGGCTTTGAGTGAAGGTGTTGGCTCTGATTCCAATTGTTGGAAATAGTGAGGGAGGGGTGAATCAATATTTATTTTCAATTGTTAATTTTATTATTTAGATCACTTATATTTAGAACAAAAAATAAAAAATTATGTAATGAATAATTTTATTAATTTTTTCTTTACAATAAGTAAAGTAAAATAATGACATAGGGATCCAACCCTAGATGAAGACTCCAAAATTCCAAGCTCCAACTTGTATTATGCCAAGCATTGACTTGTTATTACAAGACTCCAAACTTGTCAATTTGAGGCACCAACCTCTAGGGCTCCAACCCTATCTCTGGTACAGGCTCCTACCTAGTTTCCTGAGGACTCCAATCCTCTATGGCTCCAAACCTATATTCACTTCATCAAAATATGTTTGGTTATTCTTCACGGCTCCCAAAGTCTTCTTCAATGAGCCCTATCACACTTAGTCTCCACGTCACTTCATCAATGACAACCTTGTTCTTCACATGAAGGTGTCATCACAACTCTTCATGGTACCAAAAGAAAGATATCTAAGGTCACCTCATGATGGATTCACTGTATCTGATCTCCAAGGGTGTTTTCAATACTTCAATAAATTCTTGGTGACACATCAAGGTGTCCCAAGAAATGTCTTCAATAGGTTGCTCAAGAATATCCCAAGGCTAATCCAATTATTCTTCAAGATGTATACCAAAATTTCCATCAAGAACTCTTCACGAAGATATTAAAATCATCTTCAAAGGTTTCTCTAATTAGTCTTCAAATATGCCAGATGTTCTTCAAGGTTGCTTCAAAAAAACGTATGCTTTACTAATTTCCCTTGATCCCAAAATACTATCCTCAATAAGTTTTTCTTCAAGACCTATTTCAAAAAGTCATCAAAGCAATCTTTGATATACTACTCTCAAACAATTTTCAAATCAGCTATACCAGGATTAGCCTTCAAATAAAGTCTTCACAAGTTAAAAAATAATCCTTCAATATGCGATAATGACAATGTTCCAAAGTAGTTGTCAACCCAAGTTTTCTCCTACCTTCTTCTACGACGTTTTCAATATGTCCACACCATACTGCTCTAAGGCTTCTAGTTTTTGTCCAAAAAATTCCTTCAAGAATGCTCTAACAGCCTGCTACAATAAGCCTTCAAAATCTGCTTCAAGAGGTCACCAACTATGTTGGTCCTTTCCAAACAAGTTTTTGAAGTCTCTAAATTTAATACTCAAATCTCAGTCATGTTTCTAACAAGACTAAGTATACTACAAGAAAAAATTCCAACAACTTCTACAAGAAATTTTCAATTCTTCTCCTTAATTTTTCTCCCAAATGTATCAGTAGGTTGCTCCAAAAAGTCTCCAATAGTCTGCTCTCAAAGGATGCTCAATTACCAAACACAGTTTTCAACAAATTATGATCAATCTGCAACATCTAACTTCAAAGGCACAAATTCAAATTTCTCACAGATCTGAACTATTGTGCCATATCTACAAATGTTGCAGATGAATACCGCAGGCTATGCATAGTTCTGAACTTAAAGTCTGAAAAATGAGCTCCTATAGCCTGTCATAGTTCTGTCTAGCAATTTGAACTCAAAAACAGTGGTGAGGTAGGAAGGTGTTACTCTAGGCACTCAAATAGGCCCAAGTTATCTTTTTGGAAGACTATCCATATAGGTAGATTACCCAATAATATGTCCAAGATTTTGTTTTCCTAGTCTTGTAGGTGCATATATTACCCAATCACCGAATTAACCATAAAATATTTCTCCTCAACCTCCTGTAATTTCTCTATATTCTCACTGCATTTTCTTTGAAATATTCATCGAAAACTGTGCTTAAAATGAGGAGTTAGAACCCGTATTTATACTCTTTTTTGATTGGAATGAGGGGACATGACCCTTTGGAGGGAGGCCAACATGTGTCCTTGAGCATAGGTCGGTCAATGTCAAAGTTAATTTCCTTAAATTAAAAAATTAATATCTCCCAAAATATTTGGAGTTTCGGGGTAGGCACGGGCTCGTTAGAAATAGGAAAAAAACCTCTTTCAGATGGTCTAGGAAACATGTTTAAAGGTTACCTCTAAGGTGGTGAAAAACATTTTTATTTATGACTTCCCATGAATTATTTAGTGCATAAAATTATTAGGACAATATGGACTCTTTTTTTGGATTATTGTTTGTCTTCTCCATTATTTTTCTTCTTCATCATCATAGGAACATGTAGGCCATCAACAATGAGTGTATTAAATAGTGGCACAATGATATGTTATAGGTAGTATCATTAGGAAGCTCTTTTTCAATCATCAATCACGTCATCACTTAGTCTTCCAATCTTCGTCAACCACCATCATTAAGTGTGGTCATATAAGAGTATAAAATCATCACAAGTATGGCTTCATAAAGTATATTTCTTCACATAATGGGCTTGTCCTTAGGGTCTATATCACCAATAAGATATTTGGAAACTTCTTAGGGAAAGACATCATCATCTGGAACCAAGCATCTCAATAATATTGACATCTTAGTCAAAGCCATATCGACATCAATGACAACCTTAATTAGCATCCCTCATCATGAATATTGTCAATATTCATGTATAATAATCCCTTTTATGGTTACTATTTCTCATGCAATGATTTTGGCCATAGATCTATTAACTGTAGGGAATATGAAAATAATAGAAAATATATCATCAAAAGATATGGGTTTATTCCTTTGTTCCTTAGTCGGATAAGGTGTTATGTGTCTGACAATATTGACCATAATACTAAATATTGTAACCTTCCCATGTGTTAGAGGTTTCCCGGTCGAAGAGAGAAGATAGTGCAAGGCCATCCACACAAGAAGAAAGAAGGTGATGCACATGTCAAAGTTCAACCCATCAAAGTATGGAGGAGAAAGGAGCAACAATCAAACCCCACCAAAAATTGAGGCATGTGTTGTCTTATGGGGAGCATATGGATGCATCTTGAGTTGCATGTAGACCATTGGAGGTGCAACCATATCGAAGAGATTGTATATGGATATTCAGATATTTTAGTATGCTTGCATGGGAAAGTTAGTATTTTGATAGTGCTCAAATTGCTATATGACATTTGCGACATGTATTTTCATGTGTGTGTGGATGCTATTGAGGTCAATCGATGGTGTAGTGGAGTTGGCACTTCTATAGTGTACATATTGGCATTCATTGCTTATATATATATAGATATATGATGCATTTTATTTCTAGGATGTTTTTCATTTATATGGTTGAATCGTAATGTGTCTATTGTTGGGTATTGATCTCTTATTGATATGACGTGAATTTTTGAGACTTTGAGATAGGTATATTGAAGTTGATGAATGGGGAGAGTATGTTGTTGCATGAATATTATGAGAGTATGTATTTTACCTATGATTTTTTGGTACTAATGTTTCTACTACATGGGATTTTGATCTCATTGTACGAGTAGAGAGTATGTTGACCTTGATAATGTGAGGTGAAGGAGATGATAAATTGAAGAGTTGTTGACAATTCTTCATTATAAAATATTAGTTTTTGTTTTTATTTCTTAGGGCTTCTTGGATGCATTGGATATTTTCTCATGCATTGACGATGTTGGAGATATTTTTATTATATTGACTTATCTGCTACCAATGATGCTTTTGTTGCTTGTTGATTTGATCCCCGAAGATAGATTTGATGCTACAGGAGTATGCTTCTTGTTATTGAGCCTAATTGATGATATATGGTTTACTGATGATGAGGATGTATGTGTTGTTTTCACTATGACATGCGATTTGTGTTGCTTCTATTAGATCAATATGTTGCAGATGTTTATACAAAGTATGGTGATTTCTAGTGGAGATCTCTATTAGTATTTTATCTGTTGTTGAGAGCTCCACATATGTTGTTGTTGAGATCCTTGATTATGGTTGAGGTTTTGAGGGAAAACATGATATATATTGTACTCTTATTGTTGTTTCTACATATAACAAATATTATTTCTCATGGATGTCATGTACTTGTTGCATATCATTGTATTGTTCATGCATTGAAAAGAGCACACTTGTGTGTAGTTTTAAAATCAATGTATCATCATTATATCATATTTTGGTGCATTGGTCATGGACATAACCATATTTTCTAGTATATATTTTTAAAAATTTCAAAGGAAACAATGTACGGGCCATTGGGTGTCAAAGTCATTATTTATCTTGTAAATTATTGATTTAGCCTCGTTGCTTTGGGTGAAGGATGTAAAAATTGGGTCCATAAAGTCATTGGTGGATGATAGGCATGCTAGTAGGAGATTCATACGTGAGTCATATTTGATTATTACAACCATTTATTTTCTTCATGGGGCCTTGTGTTGTATTTCAATTAATTGTCTATCATTCGCCAAATTCAGTTCGATTCCTAGTCTATGAGGGTTAGTCTCTTACCTTTGGAAATGAGGATTATTGTAGAAAAGAAGAACTGTTGGTATGGAAACAAAGAGAGGTTGGTTGTAGCCCCATTACATTATTAGGGGGAGCATGTTTAACATAAGAGGATGCATGGTGTTTTTATTTCCATGCATGTCATCTAAGATCATTGGTTCATATTCTTATCTTGTAGTAGAGACATCTATTATTATCAAAAGATCAGCTTGTATTAGCTTTGTAGTTAGCACAATGTTGATAATTTCAAGGGGAGAAATTCTGTCAACCCCCACATTGTTGGCATTGTTCTTTAGTGTTGTTATTTTCCTTTTCCATTGATGTCAAAGGGGGATATATTATTGAGCTCAACTTCATAGGTCAGGATTAGGAGGGAAGATAAGGTTCATGTTTACATAAATGTCAAAGTTTGGGCTTATTGGAAGTGTAGTGTTTCCATTAATGTCAACCAGTGCTCAAATATTTAATAATGATTTCTATTGCTTTGAATTATCAAATGCATGGTGTTAAAATTTTTGTTACAGTGTCTCATGGTTGCATATTTATTTCCTAAAGTTGAGCTACAAAGTGAGGGAAATAAGGTTACAAACTT
The DNA here is from genome assembly GCA_034641835.2 of Pinus albicaulis. Lineage (NCBI taxonomy): Eukaryota > Viridiplantae > Streptophyta > Pinopsida > Pinales > Pinaceae > Pinus > Pinus albicaulis. Next base: position 930,093,896 of record CM076569.1, on the reverse strand, counting down.
CAAGTGTTATGCTATCTTCTCTCAAATTCAGTGGTTGTCCATAGAGTGAAGTTTTTCATTGTTGGGATTCCTGTGCCATAAAATTAAAGATCTTCCCTGGGATGCCCATATTGTCCCAAAAAATATTTTTGTAGGTGGACTTTCTGAAATGTGCACACATTTAGTTAATTCTATGGGTTGTTACTATGGTTTTTACACTTGGTAAGTGGTAAAAACATTAAATAAAGTCATTTTATAAGATGGTTAAGGCTAATAAGATCCCTTATTCAATGAAGATCATGGAGGATCAAGTCAAGGAGGAGAAATATCAAAATATTGGACCAATCAAGAGCATAAGAAGAGTTGATTGGCTCTTCATTAATTTGATGGAAATTATTGTTTTAATCATTCCAATAAATTATTTATACGAGAAGGATTTGAGGAATTGAGGTTTTTTCTCTTTTTGGATGAGTAAGAGTGAGGGAAGAGAATAGCATGCAAGCTATGAGGAATATTATGTAGAAAATATGAAGTAGTTTTCAAAAGTTGTAGAAGGTAGCAGAAGGATATTACAATCACCATCTTGAGTAATGGAGAAAATAGAGTATTGGATATCTATATTATGTATTTTTTTGCTAATGTATTTATAAAATTATCACATGCAACATTTGTGTTGATCATATTTATCATTTTGTTTTTGTTGAGATGTGTATTTCTCCTTGGAGTCTAGTTTGAAAATGAATGAAATTATCGCTCCAATAACTTGAGCATGTTGGGACCTTAATTTAGTAGTGAGTAAAAAAGAAAGAGGTGGTTTCTCCGTAATTTTGGTAGCTAGAAAAAAAGTATAGTGGGAGTAGTATCTCCATCCAGTGGTGGTTGGGTGAGGCTTACTGGGAGTGGTGGCTTCTAGCAGGTGGTGGCCTGCAAAGTTGTGTGAGTAGATACTTCCTAGTTGTTGGTGGTGAATAATACCGTAAAAGGGGTAGTGGCTTCTGGCAGGTGGAGGCCAGATGAAATATCCAAAATATTTTATTATTTAATAATAAGAGAATGAGAAGTAGCACATCAGCATCTGGTGGTTTTTGTCCATTTGGGGTTTCCACCAGAAATACTTGCATCTCCTTGTGCATGTTTGTCTTGGTATTATGATGGATCTAATGTGTTTATTTTATGTTTCATTTATCAACTAATGTTATGATGTGTATGATTGTTTAGCGATTCGACCAAAAAGGGTGAAAATTTTATAAGTTGCATCACTACTAGCTCACCCCCCTCTCATTAGTGACCTAAATTTTCGATAATTGGTTTTAGAGTAGGCTATATCAAGTGTAGCTTAACCAATTGAGATTAAATCATGGAACATAGCCAACAAGAAGAATTTGTCTCAAAAAAAGAAGAGCAAAAAACAATTCAGAAACATTTTAGATTCAAAATAACCCCTATTTTTGTTAATCAAGAATGGTGAAGATAGTCATGGTGGACATCTTACATCTAATTAACCATTTTATTAACATGTAGCAGTGATGATTCTCTTGATATTTATGGGTTAGAAGATGATAACCAATCATTTGATATTGATCTTTCAATTATAAGTGGAGTTAATCGGTTTGGAGAGAAATCAGATTCAAAATTTTTGAAAGTGAAGAGAAATGTAATATAGTGGCCCTATAATAAGAGATTGAAAGGTTCACAACTAAGAATATAGATTGTTGGCCTATGATCACACATAACATGGAGAAGTGGTCCCTATAAGGAAATCAAGGGCAGAGTCTTGAACAAGATTGGGTTAGTTTGTGCATGCGTTCAGGTCAGGTCGTGAATGCTAAAGCAAGTCAAGTCATGAACACGAGGCAAGTATTCCACGAAAAAATAAAAAATGACTGAGTGCAACCAAAGATACAAGGTTGGAAAACCATAGTAAGGGAGCAGTGAGGGTTGTTGGATCTAAGTAACGATCAATGGTGGAGATTCAAATCACAATCGCAAATCACAAATATTTCAGGATGGGCACAAGGGTAAATGTTAAAATGAGCAAAATGCGATTTTTGATGAGGTGGGACCCGTTCACCCATGGCGCGCATATAAGCCTTGCATGTTGCCCTCACTTTGAAGCCCACAGATTCCTAACCTTACCTCTTAATAATTATGCCAAACCTTATTTTTCTGCTAATGCGATGAAGTGGGACCCGCCATACCTTACTGCATTATCAAAACTGCATGAAAAATCTTGTTTCCACCTTAAACTTTACCTTTCTCCATCATTCTTATTTATATTTATACTTTTCCTTTTTGTTTCATCTCCAATTTTCCCCATTCCCTGATTGTGATTAAAGTGGGGCCATTCTCCACAACACATCACCCTTCCTCACCATTCATCACATTTCACAAAATTACAACTTATTCCATTCTTCCAAACGTTAAAACCTATGATCACTGATGTGTGATATCGCATCGCACAGTTTTTAACTTACCATTTGAAATGTTTGCAACCTATTTTGTTTAACTTGTGATACGGTCAGGTTCCACCTTCCCTCCATGTCACTTAACTTCTCCCCCGCACTTCGCACTTGACTTATTTTTGTGTTTACCACCTCCACTTATGGATAAACCTTAATTTTTGTGATCTGCGGGTTGTGGTGTGGTGCTAATGTCTTCCACGCCACCTCCTTCCTCCCCGTGCTTCGTACTTCTCTCATTTTAGATTTTACCTTTACGGCTTCATGGTAAAGTGTTGTGATTGCGACGTGGTTTGGATCCACCATAATACTCCTCATCACCCTCAACCTTTCCTCCATCTCCAATCACCCCCTCCTCATCTAACTGTCCTTGTTTCATTTCGAACTCCCCGCAGCTTTCGAACATTAAAAATTGGGGGGGGGGGGGAGGGGGGTCTGAAATGGGCGGTATCCATTACTACCCACCCCTCCACATGTCGTCCTCTCATCATTTTGCACCTCCCCTCTCCGATACCGCTTACTACTTGAGACCCCCTCTAAAATCTGGTTGCCATTTTGCAATTCAAAAGAAATGCATGGGCTTTTGAGGTGGAACATGTACTTATGGTTTATGTGTTCTACTCAGGAGATCTCCTCTAAAGAACCAGGTGCGCGCAGTACTACATGCCTCTTAATAATGGATTAAGTGGAAATCACCATACCGAGGGAGTGGTGGTTTCTCAAGTAATATATGGAATCATATGATGACAGTCATTCTGTCCACCTATGACTCCCCCTTGCCATACCATCCTGAATTATCCCATTATTGGCCTCCATGGGAAACCATGTCCTTTCTATTTTCTATGTAATTTTGATGATTTTGCTAGTGAAATCTCAATTTCACCCCATCCTTGTTTTAATTCTCTCAGTACAGAAGTAATTGCTCAATGTATGCTCTACAAGTTAGGTAGGATCTTTTTATTTCATAATTATGGGTCAATCATAAATGAATAGTACCATAGGACCCTCTAGGGGAACTTTATATCTTACTTGTTCCAAGAATAAATAAGGGTTCTGGAATTTTGAAATACATATTGGGGAGAGATGTTTAAAATTATTATGATACAGAGTTGTTATTTGGATTCCAGATGGAGCAATGAGTAGTATGTATTTGTTTCCTTCTGTTATTAGTAATCTCCTTTTTTACATGTAATAATTTTCATGCTATGTTAATTTGATTGGTTCGTGTAATGTAGTTGCTAGTAATTTGCAATTTTATTCATGAATTCATGCCTGAATAATGCCCATGTGTTAACTCTCATGTTTTAAGCTTGTTTCACTCCCTTAATTTGTGCTCCACGAGTCTCTGTTGTTGCCCATATCTCATTCATATTCGCTTCCTCTGAGGTCACAGGGGAAAATTCGTAAATCTCTTAAGTCTGTCAGTTCCTTCACCATTCTTCCTCAATGCCTATGAACATTTTAAAGCTTATTCTCATTGTTTTATTCTTGGCCCATATAATAGCCATCAACCTCACAACCTCCTCTGCTCTCTCTTCATTTGGGGAATTCACATGAAGCAGGCTCAAATGGTCTTCTCCATTCTCAAACCACCAAATCCATTATTCTCATGATCCATATTCTTCATATGTATTTATATAATTGTCCATTTTTAAACTATGATATTAAGATGTCCTAGGAACTGGTCTTTTTCAACTCAAGGTTGTCTCTAGGAGCTATAACATAGACCAATGAAAGTTATTGCAATTTTTTAATGAAAACGAGTGTCCTTCAAAGAATAAATATTTGGATTAAAAACTCAGTTGCGAGAAGGAAAGAAAATTGAAGAAGGAATGAGGAAGCAATATAAGGAAAAGGAATATCAGTGTCAAGGCCTAGAAGTTGAAGTGGTTTCATTGAAAATAGAAGAAAAACACTCAATTGAAATTGGAAAGGAGCATCCAAATATCAACCTTAGTTAAATTAGATCTCAGCCTACACAAGGGAGAAAAAAATTTGGTAGAAAATTCTACAAGGGAAAAATTAAAAAGGAGAAAATATAGCGCTCAGCAACTACAGGAAATTAAAAAAATATTGGAGAATCTAGTAGCAACGTGAAAAAGGAGAGCCATCAAAAATACCAACGTCCAAGAAATGATAAAAATAATGATTCACAAAAGGTACATTCACCAAGAAAATCAATTTCTCCCATAATTAGAAATGTCAAGTGTTTTAGCTCTCAAAAATTTGGACATATAGCAAAAAATTGTAGAAGTAAAGAGATCAAGTCCTCTCAACAAATGGATCGGCCAAAGGAGAAGCAACCTCAACCAAGCAAATAAAATTTTAATGATGGACATTTATCTTAAAGTTTAGAAACCTTGGTGAATCATATTGGTCCCTAATATTCAAATTGTAAAATGTTTAATCATATCTTTGTAAAAAAATCCAAATTCCTAGTGATTTTATATGTAGTTCCTACAAATTTTGGCAATCTTTGAGGTAAAGTATTTTTATATTATAGAATTTGGGAAAATCATTTCTAGGAAAATTGGAAATTGACGAATCTTTTTTGGAGAAAAACAATGGAAAAATAGCCTACTTGTGAAAATTAGCCCCTAAAATTTCCCCTCAAACCAAACATGCAAGGAATATTTCCTTCATCATGAAGATTATCAATAGTTAGGTACAATAGTCCTTTTTATGGTTATTATTTTGCATGTAATGATTTTGGCCATAAAGCTAGTGATTGTAGGACATATGAAAAGAATAGAAACTAGACAAGGATAATATATGGGTCTATTCCTTTGTTCCTCGGTTGCATAAGGTGTTATGTGTGTGATGATATTGGCCATAAGACCAAATATTTCAAGATTCACATGTGTTACAAGTGATCCAGTCAAATAGAGAAGATAATGAAAGGCCGTCCACACAATAAGAAAGAAGGTGATGCACATGCCAATGTTTAACCCATCAAAGTATGGAGGAGAAAGGAATAGCAAGAGACCCCCACCAAAAAATGTGGCCTGTGTGGTATCAGGGGGAGGATATGGTTGAATAATTAGTTTCATGTAGACCATTTGAGGTGAAAACATATCGAAGAGATTGGATATGGATATTCAGATATGTTAGTATGCTTTCATGGCAAGGCTAGTATGTTGATAATGCTCATATTGTTAGATCACATTTGTGTCATGTATTGTTAGGCGTGTGTGGCTACTAGTGAGGTCAATTAATGTTGTTTTGAACATGGCACTTTTATAGTGTACTTATTGTCATTCATGGCTTGTATGTCTATATGTATGATGCATGTTGTTTCTAGGATGTTTTACATTTATATGGTTGAGCCATGATGGGTCTAGTGTTGATCGTTACTGTATTATTAATATACGATGTGAATGGTTGAGACTTTGAGAGAGGTATATTGATGTCGATGCATGGAGAGAGTAATTTTTTGAATGAGTCTTATGAGAGTACGTATATTTACTATGATGTTTTCATCATAATGCTTCTATTACATGGGATTTTGATATCATTATATGAGGAGAGAGTGTGTTGACCTTGATATCATGTGTTGAATTTTGCTACAAGAAACAGTGAAATTGGCATCCAGAAACAACATTAAGCACCCATGCCTAGTGAATTAAGCACCTACACTAGGGTGGGGCCCACATGGTTATTTTGGTGCATGTCTATTTTGGTTATCCCTTAATTAACATGGACAATAAACTGAAATTTATTATCAGTGATAACTTGTAATAGTTAAATGAGTGTGATAAACTCAGTTAGCTAGTGGATTTCAAGTTAGAGGTTGTTGGTGAGGCATGCAGAGTAATTATATTTGTAACAGAGTTCGAAGTGCAGTGGTGCATGAGTTGGTGCAAGTTGTAAATATTTTAACTCATTTAAGTCAGTTAAACTCATTTGTGCTAGTTGTAACTTAAGATATATTAGTGAGAGATCTAGTGAATTAAATATTAATTAATTCACAATAAGTGATATCACATGCAACTGAGGATTTACTATTATTAGCTACATGCATGTTAGTTCCAGTGGAGACCAGTTGAGATGTAGGTGAAAGGGAAGTGTAACTATCAGTTGTGATATTAGTAGGCTACCCAAGTGTAGTTAAAACACCACAGGATGACCATGATACTCAACGTACTATAGGAAGGCTAGAATTCCTTGTTAATAGGCATTGCATTCCTCATGAATTGTGTGAGAAAGGCAGGCTGAAGACAAGATGAGAATTAGCTAAGTATTGGCCCAATTTTTTCTGGATCAGTGTGAGACAATTAGCTGAATATAGGAGGATTCTTGTGAGAAGAATTGTATGTAATTGTTTCATGATTCCTTGTGGAATATACAATAAATTATAGAGGGGTTTTGAGCAGCAAGCTTTCCCCGAGAAATTATATGTTTTGTGTGTGATTGATCTTTCTTCATGTTCATGTGATTGGCGATTGCGTTTTTATTTCCGCAAATATTTGTAGAAGCGATTTAGTATTTAACTTTAGCATACTGTTATATCGGGTGAATCTAAGATAAACATGCTTTTTGTATAATTTCTACACCATGAGGTCAAAGAGATGATGAATTGATGAGTTTCTAAAAATGATTTACTGAAAAATATTAGTTGCTACTAATGTTAATTAATTCTTATTGGATGCATTCCATATTTTTCCTCGCATTGATGATGTTGGAGAGATTGTTGCTATGTCATCTTATATACTAACGATGATTCTTTGTTGCTTGCTGATTTGTTCCCCGAAGCTAGAGTTGATGCTTTTGGAGTATGATTCTTTTTGTTGAGCCTAATTGATAATACATGGCTTACTAATTATGAGGATGTATATGTTATTGTCATTATGTCATGCTATTTGTGTTGTTGTTATTAGATCATTATGTTGCATATGTCTATGCAGAGTATGGTGGTTGCTAGTGGAGGTCATTGTTGGCATTTGATATGTTGCCGAGCAATCTTACTTTGCTTCATGAAGATTACATTGATATGCTATTAAGAGCTACACATATGTTTTTTTTAGATCCTTGATTATGGTTAAGTCTTTGAGAGAAGCCATGCTATGCATTTTAATTTATTGTTGTTGTTGCATAGAACACATATTCTTACTCATGGATATCATGTACTTGATGCATATCATTATATTTTTCATAGAATGAGACAATAACACTAGTATATTTTAGTTGTAAAAGCCATGTATCATCATTGTCACATCTTTTGGTAGATTGGTTATGGAGAGACCCATATTTTATAATATGCATTGTAAAAGTTGTCAAATTCAATCATATGTATGGGATATTGGGTTTTAAAGTCATGTCTTGTCTTGTATATCATTGATATATCCTTGTTGCATTGGGTGAAGGATGTAAACATTATGTCCATAGATTCACTGGTTGATAATAGGAATTTTTTTAGGATATTCATATATCACTCATATTTTCTTATTACAACCATGTATTTTCTCCATGGAGCCTTGTATTGTATTGCAATTCATTGTATACCACTCATCAAATCTAGTTGGAGTTCTATTATATGAGGGGTAGTCTCTTGCCTTTGGCAAGGAGGATTACTATAGAAAAGCAAAAGTGTTCGTACAAATAAAAAGAGAGGTTAGTTGCAACCCAATTACATGCTTAGGGGGTGAATGTTTAGCATAAGAGGATGCATGGTGTTGGTGAGAGTCATGCTTGATAGTTGAGTTCATTGGTTCACAAGCTTATTTTGCAATAGATACATCTATTCTTATCAAAATATCAGTTTATATCATCTTTGTAGTTAGCGTGATGTTGATCGTTTCAGTGGAAGTACTTCTCTTACCCCCCACATTTTTGGAATTGTTCCTCAATGTTAGTATTTTCATTGTCCATTGATTTAAAAGGGGGAGAGAGTATTGAGGTCAACTTCAGAGGTAAATATGATGAGGGAAGATCATGTTCACGTTGAGATCAATGTCAAAAGGGGAGCTTATTGGCATTGTAGTGTTTCCACTAAAGTCAACTACTGCTCAGTGTTGTAATCATGATTTCTATTCCTTGTACTGGTCAAATGTATGCTCATCAATGTTTTTTAGATTGTCTCATGGTTCCATATTGATGTCCTAAAAATAAGTTGAAAATTGGGTGCAAGAAGGTTACAAACTTCAAATGCTATGATATATTTTTTGGGAAGCAGTTGTCCACATAGCGAAGATGTTACTATATTCATTGGGATGCCTATGCCATAAAATCAAAGGTCTCCTATGGGATGCCCATATTTTCCTAGTGAATATTTTTGTAGGTGGATTTCCCGAAATATGCACTCACTCAGTTAATTATATGGGTTGTTACTATGGTTTTTGCACTTCGTAATTGGTAAAACTGTCTAAGGAAGTCATATAGAAGATGGTTAAGGTTGATAAGATCCCTTATTCAATGAATATCATGGAGAATCAATTCAAGGATGAAAAATATCAAAATACAAGACCAATCAAGAGTGTATGAACATAGATGATTAACTCTCCATTACTCTGATAGTAATTATTATTTTAATCATTCCAAAAAATTATTTATAGGAGAAGCCTTTTATAAGTTGATAGTGAAAATTTTAAGGATGAAAGTTTATCTTAAATTTTAGAAACCTTGGTGAATCTTACTAGTCCCTAATATGCAAATTGTCAAATGTTTGGAAATATTTTTGTAAAAATGCTTATATTTCTAATGATTTTATATTAGTATATATAATATTTTAGCGATTTTTTAGGTAAAATAATTTTATACTATAAAATGTGGCCGAATAATTTTTACAAAAAATGGAAATTGGCGAATCGTTTTTAGGAAAAAATATGGAAAATTGGACCACTTGCAAATATTAGCCCCTAAAAATTTCTATGGAAGATGAGGTTGCTTGTATTGTTGACTGAGTGATCCCAAAGGATCTAGAAAATTCCTAAATTCAAGTTCTCCAAAATTTGATGGAAATACCCTCATATCGAAGAGCTTGATGAGATAGTTCCAACGTAATTTGAATCGTGTCAATCTAACTCTGTATGTGAATTTTGTTGCATTTTGAATATTTTCAAGAATGGGGAAAAAGTCAAAGTGGCGTGGCATGTCCTAGTGCTGACAAATGGTACGTATGGAGCTAGCACATGGTGCAATGAAAATCTAATACTTGTATGTGGAAGGCTTACCATGTGGCCCACTAGAGGGGCAACACAAGGGCTTATGATAAAGTGCCACATGGCAGGTCGTAGTGCTGACAAATGGCACATATTAAGCTAGCACATGGCGCAATGAAAAGCTAACACTTGGATGTGGAAGGCTTACCTTATGGCCCGCTAGAGGGGAAATACAAAGCCTTGTGATAAAGTGCCACATGGATCTATGTCATTGGTCAGATGTTTGTAACAATTTGGTGTCAGCGGAATTAGAATACATGACCTCCAAATTATAAGTCAAACACTCTACCAATAAACAACGACTCTTCATTGTTATTTAATGTGTGGAAAAGGTTTTTATGAGATCTTTTTTGTGGAAAAGGTTTTAATGCCACCTCTTAGATATGGTTAGAATGGTTATAACTAATTCCATATGGTTAAAAGATTTTATATATATAAAATGTGGTTTGTTGGAACACACAACAAATTTGTTTGATTTAATATGGTTATTGAATATACCATATTTTCCATATGGTGGTTATAAAACATAAGCACGAAGGGCGAGGAAATGGTGGTATATGATTACATAGCCATGTGTTGGTTTTAAAAACACTATTTTATATTTGGTATGGTTGTTATTGCTAGGATCCTATAATAATAGGATTAATAATTTTTGACTTGACTCTGATAGTCTTGTAAATATGTACATACCTCGGTTTCTGCAAGTTGTTTTCCCATATTTTAAAAATAAAAATAAAAATGAAAAGAGGGAAAAAGTCCTAAAAGAAATATCAAAGGACTTAAAAAAAAAGACCCCAAAAGAAAAAGAGATAAAAATAAGACCTGAAAGTGAGAAAGTCAAAATGCCAATACTATTTACTTTTACTGTAAGAATAATGATTATGTGCATATTGTTCAAAATGCCATAATCCATGATAAGTTAAATAGTTTAATCTTAATTTTTCATGTTTTAGATAGAGAATAAAGATATGCCAAACAGTTTAAACTTGACGAATCAGTAGATAGTTAGAGAATAAATGAGGAGCTCAACAATTTAATCTAAGCCTTCGAATTAAATAAGGTTATACTTAGATAGATTTATGCTTTGAAGGAAAAATGGATTTAGGGTTGAAAGCTTAAATGCACCCATGTAAATGATGTAAAAAATGTTAGAATAATGATGGTTAGGTAGAAAGCAGTTGTGCAAGACATGTAATAAAGTATCATCAGGAAAAAATAACTAATTTCCCCTCCCCCACAATGATCCAGTATTCTAAACCTTCAGTTAAAGAGGCTCAAAGAATTTATCTGACTTCTGTTGGGAACAAACCCAAGGCTTGATAATTGATTGGTTAGAAATATTGGATTCCCTACATAAAACCCATTTCATCATCATATTCACCCTTTTCGAAAACTATGATCCATTTTCCTAAATAAAACACCTTTTTTTCTTAGTGAAAAGTAAAACCCCCCCTTGATTAATTTCATTTTCATTCAAAAACACTCAAAAAAACTACAAAATTCATTTTATCCTAAGTCTATGTGTAAAAAATCAAAATGGGACAAATTATGCTTAAATGACCTATTTACACTTTACTTAAATTAAAAGTATGTATTTTAAATAATTTCATTACATTCTCCATTTCATATTTATTTCTAACCTAAGTATTAAATCCTTATAAGCATTCCTATGTTTATTTATCCCACATGTTAATAATAAACCTGCCATTTTTCCCATAGGTTTAAACATATCTATATTATAATCCCTCGTCTTATGGTTTTAAAACACGTAAAATTGTTTTATTTACCATATATTATATATGATACCAATCAAATAAAGTAAGGATTTTACATTATAAATGCCCATTTGTAACATTATTACCTTTCCCGCGCCAATGTTATTAAAACATTCATTAATGTTTTAATTTAAAACATATAACATTACCCCACTCCTCCAATCATATAAATAAGGTTTTTAACATTATAAATATATATTCATAACGTTTAAAATTACTCCGCCATGTACCTTGGGCCCCATGCCCCAATACCGAGCAACTTCCACATCCAATCTTAGTCGTTTGCATCCTGACCCTCTAATCTAATGATCACCATGCGATATCACAAACTAAATTGCGCAACCATAAAAAAATTCCTAACCACATGAAATAGGTGGTTTCACCTTTTCCTCTCTCCTCCACTTGGCCGAGCTTTATTGGATTGCATCCGATCCAACTAATACCACTTACCACCTATTTCTTGCGCAATAACCACTTGCGGTTTTTGCCTTTTGAAGCCCAAAACCACATGTGTTATCCAATGTGACCGTTATTAATTGTAGGTTATTTAGACCTAAAATGCCTAATAAATTTCTAAAAATGTGCCATTAATTCCTTTTTCTGCACTTATCGACTATATTTATCCTCTCGACTAAAGAAAACGAAGCCTCTGCTTTGTTTTCAAGCCCAAAACTTGCAAAAATTCATGTTTGCTGCCAAAAGACTTCAGGAAGATCTCAGACTACTGAAAAGTCCCAGAAATCTATCAGAAACCTGTCAAACGCTCAAAGAACTATTACAAAGACCTATACCTGTGAAAATAGGTATTTTCCAAGAAAAACGGGCATGTTATCATTTAAAAAGACATTGCTAAAAGGAGCTGAAATATAGTGAGAGCTTATTTACTTCAAGAAATCTTCTAGTTGCCCCAAAAAAGAGCTAAAGCCCTGCAAAAATTTGATAAAACCCTGTTTTAATACTGCATTCAGTTTTAAAAGGAGAACATCGAGTTTATTTAGCTTTTTGCAAACTTAAAAGAATATGAAATTTCCTAGAAATCCTCTGTAGGTAAACCCAACCCTCTGTGGCCAATTTGAAACATTGTTTTGGCCCAATATTCACGAAAAAAAGCATAAGAAACCCATTTTTCTTATTTTATAAACTTGTGAAAGTCTAAAGTAAAGTTTGAAAACCAAAATTGAAGGTTAAAATCCAAGGAAAGAACCAAGTTGTACCCATTTTTCATCCAAGAACCTTTGTCAAAGTCAAAAAACACTTTTTTAAACCATTTAATCTTACAGATGAATTCAGAAAGCCCTAAAAACAAAGTTTCAATGATCCAAGCCTAAAAAATGTCAAAATCCAATCCAACTATGTCATCCAAGACTGGAATCGTTCTGAATCCTCTACAACTTCCTATTGTAGACATTGAACACACACCATTAGTAGATGTGGACTATAAAATAGTAGATCCAGTAGTTGAATTTAATCTGTTAGACCTCCACTGCTGGAGCTATGAAAATTCCTTAGATGAAGTTGAAGAAGTAAAAATTTTGGAATCAAACCTACCCAAATATGTTGTTCCATTCACTCATCAATGGCCAGAGGTTATTAGGTTGTGTCAGAGCTATTATTCACCTGAAAATAGAGAAATGATGAATGAAAACAAAGAGGTACTATTTACAATTATTGCTGAGTCCATAAACCAGATGTTAAAACTCAAACATGATCCCAAAGTAGTTCCTTTCTCAATAGAAGCATTAAAAAAGTTATGGATTGGTCTTGATTTTCCCACAAGGTTTCAGATTTTTCAAGTGTTCATGCCTTTACATGTTGAAATTCCACAAATCAACACTCCATATTCTACTTCAAAATTTCTAGAAGGGTCTAAGAATGTCATTTCCATGCTGTCATTTATCCTAGGATAATTTATTGATGAGTCCATCCTAGGTTTTCTATCTACTTTTTCACCAGGACAACCTTCGTCTGTAATTTTCAATTATGCTGAGTATATAGCTGAAAAAATCCATGATCAGCTAGTCAAATTTCCAACTAAAGGAGTATTTAGATATACATCCTTTCTCTTCCATATGTTCCTGTATTTCCAAGTAGACAAGTTTCCTATAACCCTCCAGAAGCTTGATATAGAATAAAATCCACTTTTAGTGATCTTTTGGACTTCATTGATCAGAAAATAATCCTTGGAATTCACTTTTTCAAAGTTTACAGATAATTTTTTCCACCCATTGATAAATATGTTGAACAACATAGAACATCCAAGCATCAGTGACGAAATGAAGAAAATTCTACAGCTATCAGAGCACACAAGAACTGGTGATTGGTACTTATATCAGAAACATAATGAAATCAAATTTTTTGGGTCTAATCTGTTGCCCTAAAAACTACCTAAATTTGTACCAATGAGAGTCTTTACCTTGAAGTATATCAGACAAATCTTAAATTCAGATTCTATCAAATTCCTAGCAGCCAAGAAAAGGACCCAATTTAAGTTAAAGAATCAGGTAGGGAAATTTATTTGTAATCACAGAGATGTAGAACAAGAACCAACAAAGAAATTACTTGAGTACAGATTTGAAGAAATCTTTTCATGGAACTATCATCCACAAGGAATATTAATAAAAATGAGGGCTAAGTGTAAACTAGCAGCCTATATTCATGAGAAAGAACCATAAATCAATCAAACTGAGTGGCTATAAAACACTTTGGTAGATGCAGTTAAGTAGGGTGATACTAGTCACACCTTGCAAACTACAAATCAAGGAGAAAAAACTACGAAGAGAGTTAGAGAAGAAGGAACATACACTGCTGAAACAACAAATGAAACAATGTTTAAAATTAGATACAATAAAAATCCTAAAGTCAATTCAGTTGATAAAGGAAAATTGACAATAGAAGTAGAAGAAACAGATGTTCCAGTGACAAATAAGGATGCTGCTACAGTCAATACAAATGAGCCGGCAACAGAGATTTTAAATGAAGGACAGCTTGATAATTCCAACACTCAGGTCATAGAGAAACAACAGAATTTGGAGGCATCTTCCTCACAGATAGCAGAAGAAAAAGATCTTTATATCAGGGAAAAATATAAGCAAATTAAGACAAAGAATGAAGAAATAAAGAATGAGATATATTCTCAATATTTGAAGCAAACACCAGGCATTCGGAATAGACTTTTATTAGCTTTTTACTATTCAAATAAAATTTTTATTATGTCAGTGCTACAACCAACAGTCAAGATTCCTAAGGCAGTTGCACACTACAAGAAAATTGATTTAAAAGTGCCAACAGAAAGCATTCATGCACTAGATAAGATTGAGTTTCATAGGCAGAGTTCAGAGATGTTATATCCTACTATAACCACAAAGGCTATGAGTATCAACAAGCTTTATAATATCATTATAGAAATGAGAGATCAAATGAAGGTTGAAAAGGCCTCATCATATGCCAAAGATCTTAGAATTAAGTCAAGAGTTGGTTATCCAAGTAGGATATGATCCCGCAAATTTTAAAGCAATAGAACAGTTTGTGAAGAAGAAGAATGGGGACATTGCAGCATTGAGGAAATAACTCAAGATGCCATCAACTAAACATCCTCAAGCCAAAGAAATTGTACAAGAAAATACTAAGAAGGATGACATGATGAACTTATTTTTCAATTAGCAAGACAGAGAAAAGAGATGGAGACTCAAATGGACAAGCTTGTCCATAAAAGAGAAACTACAAAAACACAGGAAACTCCTATAGTAATTCCCATGGTTACTACTGTTGTGCCTTTAACTCTTCTAGAAGAGTTAGCACCAAAAGAACAACTAGCTACTGTAGTTCCAGTGACATCATCCATAAATTTTTCCATAGAGTCTTCTACATCAACAGTTCAGCCAACAGATGAGGCTGGTAAACTAGTAAAACCCATGGAAGAAATGTCACTTCAAACAAATGAGATTAACAGATTTAAAAAGATGATTGATAATCTTGAAGATACCAAAAAGCTAGCTCAAATCAATGCTAAAACCCGTGAGCAAAGGGCTAACAGATTAAATACTAAGTTGAAGAATCTACAAAAAGATTTGACATTGATAGAACCAATTTCTTATGTAAAGAATCAATGATGGAGTAAAATTATTGAAGCCATAGATTATGTTTGGCCATATATCCTGGTAATATATGAGCAGAGGGATTTACTGAAGGTAGCACAGGCAGACATTTAGAAAACAAAAGATGAGCTAGGTGACAAACTTGAGCAAGCCATAGAATTGATAAAGTTTCTCAACAGTAAAAATAGGCAAGAGTTGGAAGAAATACAAATCACTGATAGGACAGAGACAATCCTTGAAATAAGGAAAGTAATTTCAAAGAAGAACCTTATGAAACAACTTGAAGAGAAATCTGAAAACATGAACATAGCCATATCCAAGTTTATGGTTAAATTTGAAAATTTGAGGCAAATAAGTTTTCCCAACATTTTGGTCATTAATGACAAACTCATGCAATAGGAGGACTACAATAAGAAAATCAGAGAGTATGCAAACAAGCAGGTGGACAAGACAAATGGACAACACATTCCTATAGGGAAGGTCTTACTCGAAAGTTTTGAAGACTTGTTTTATCTTCAGCATGAGATAAAACACTTATTTGTCATTAAACCAACATTTTCTAGATATACCGAGGTAGATGAAAACTTCAGATGGCTGAAAAAGATACAAATTCCTAATCATGAAGCTTGGCAGTCACTCACTGACTTACTGTAAGAGTCAAAGTGTAGAAATAAAGACAAAACTAGTTTGTTGTTTTTTACAATCAAAATATAAAATTACAGCAGTAAGGCAGTTTTTACATAAATTAAAGAGTATCCAAGATAAGGAGAATCAGAGATTAAAGAGTATTAGAGTGAATGAGTATAAGATAAAGAGATAATATTTCAAAATAGATTTGAAATATATTGGCTAGCAAAGAGGACACCAAGGCAGCCAGTTGCACCTAATCCACAAATAGTTTTCTATTTTATTTTGATAAATAGGACAACTTGCTAATTTGTTAAGCAACTATCACTATTTTTTTGCAAAGATATTTTATTTCCCCTTAGATAATTCCTAGAAGAATTCTAGGATATTTTGTAGACACTTTTGTATAAATACTTCACCCTTTGAAGTATTAGTGTGGAATAAATTGCTAAATATTTCTATAGTCATTTTTGTTGGACTTGGAAGCATTTTGTTGCAAATTTCGAGTAGCAGAGTTGATCAAATCAATTAGCATCATATTTCAGGATTCATGTGATAAACCATTGAAGTGAAGTACTTTCTACTTGTCATTTTTTATCTTCTCATGTTTTCATGCATCCATTATGTATTCTAAATTTGAATGAACAAACAGGAGTATTATTTCAGGAATTGTTAAAAGCACTCTGTCTTTACTGTTTATCATTTCTATGTTTTCTGCTAATTTCCAAAGTAGGGAACCCTTAATTTCTCCCTCTTTCATTTGACCTCTATATACTTCTTCCTTTTCCGGATCAAAGAACCCTTCGTTTCTCTTTATCTCGATCAAACCACTTCACCAAAACAGCCTTCCAAGATCTTCAAAGACTTATCTATCTTGCCCATAAAACATTTGACATTTTGACCTTGATCCTAGTTCTGTCTGCTTGAATTTTGACTCCGTAGCCCAATGGACAAATATATTTCCCACTATCCATCTCATTAAGTGATTTTTCCCACCAAACCAAACCAAATCAAAAACAAATTGCTCAATCATAACTAGCCTAATATATTATAATCAAAACAAAGTTAAATCTTAGAGAGAGAGCCCTCTCTGAACCCTAGGAAGGCTAGATACTAGAGTTTAAAAGTAGGTTTGTGTTTACCTCTAGTGTTCTTAGACTTTAAACCAAAATATCACAACTTGAGAATTACTAGAGTGATAACATAATGGTGACCATACTGGGGACTAACCAATCCTCATAATTAAAATAGGTCTTAAGGAAATCTTTTTCATTATTGTTTTGCCTTTAAGGCTGTTTTAAAATTTGTGAGTATCGTTTTATAAAAACCTATAATTTTGGATTCTAGAAAAATTTACTATGCCGAGTCTAACCCAATTCCTAAACTTGCTGTTATAGTAGACAATCCGGATAGAATTAGAAAAATAATAAACAAACAGAAGATTTAGATGCTAAAGTTTCATTAATTAGAGCCAATTCATTACCACAAGAATTATTAATTTTACAAGATATACAATTTGATTTGAAATTTGAACATTCTTTATTCAAGAGAAAATCTGAAAGTAATTTAAGTACTGCTATTATAGACCCTGTTTTTATTTCATTTTTGGAAACAAAACAGGAAAATATTGCAATAGATTCTGAATTAAAGAAAGTTAAAAATGAGGATATACTTGAATAGATAAATGCTACTATTCTCAAAGAAACAGATGAAGCTATTGAAGTAGCCTAATTGTTAGCTTACACATATAAACCTTCTATTCCTCATTTATATACCACTGCATCATCTATAGTTTCATATAACATCCAATCTCCAGATCCATTTATCCCTAGACATCCCTTACAACCTAGAATATTATTTCCAACATCCACTAGTTTACCTTCTACTATTTCAAACACATCATTCTCATTTCTTACTAGTTCCTTATATATTTCAGTTTCATTTCCTAGTACCTCCACTTCATCCTTTAGTTCATCTACTACTTTTTCTAGTTCACCATCCTATATTCTAGTTTTATCAGACTTCTATTACTACATCATCTAGTACTACTAGTTCAGTCCCAAGCACTTCCAATCTACCTCCTAGCCAAGCTAGAATTAAAGCTATGATTGCTAGGTATGCAACCCTAGTTCTTCCAATGCAGCTACATGACATGCCTCAGGATTACCAAAGTAAGATACTACAATTTGATGCTACTACTCAGTACACTACCCAAAAGCACATTAATAAAATGACATATTACTATAAACTGCATGTAATATATGATTCAGATGTACAAATGAGTCTGTTTGCATTAACGTTAACAGGGGAAGTCAAAAAATGGTCTAAAGGTCTTAATGCTGGTAGTATAGCTGACTTAGAAATTTTTCGTAGAGCATCTTTAAATAAATGGAAAAAGAAGAAAAATCAACTCCAAATACTTTCTGAATTTGGTGCAATGAAAAGAGCTCCTAATGAATCAGTCCAAGATTATTGCACTAGATATAACAATGTTTATAATTCAATCCCAACCAATCTTAAACCCACTCCTGACTATGTCCTACTCGATTTCCCTGATGGATTTTACACAGAAATGGCTTATTAGTTGAGGGAAAGAAATGCCTGAAACCTTAGAAACAATTCAAACAGATGATGTAGGTGTAGAAGTAAACATTTTAGCTAGAAAAGCTAGATTGAGGAATGAGAGGAGAGTAACCATGAAAGAAGAAGCCTCTAGTTCAGATGGAAAAAAAGATTAGTTAGCTAAGAATTTAGAGAGAATGATGGATAGATTAGAAAATATAGAAAGAAGACCTCAATGGGATAATCAACAGCAAATCAGAAATCCCAACTTTAAGAAAAATACAAATTCAGGAAAATCAAAAGAATAATCTCCAGATTAGACAATAAGACCCCCATTTAAGGAGAAATATGTTGAAAGTTCTCAAAACAATGTAGATGATGAAGATACCATAAATCTAATGGGTATAAATGAAGATAACACTATCTTTCTCACTCAGGAAAACCAAGAGTTATTTGAAATGAAACAACTTCAATTAGATTTAGGTGAATCATTTGACTACAAACAAGGTTATGATTTTGCTATAAATGAAGTACATAAGAAATATAACTTTAGAAGTAAGAAAAACACTGAACCTTCAATTAGCCATCAGTAATATTTTTGTCATAGCAAATGATGGATAAAATAGGCTTTGAGTCTTAAAGAAATCATTTTCATAGAAAACTACCCGTACTTGAAGTCTACTCTTCCTTACCAGCTGTTGGTCCTTAACTATGTACCTTGAAAACACTGTTGTTCCGTCCAAAATCCAACAAGAAATCTGTTGTTCCCCTTAAAACTGTTTCCTAAATAGCCCCTTTTCATCACTTCATTCACTCATTTGGGCCCTTTCCTACACTCCATTTTTCCTGAAAAAGGCCCTTTCTCTCCTCCTAATTTTCCCTTCATTCTCCTCAAAAGCCCTCAAAATCCATTTTAAACCATATAACTCCTTGCTTATGGTTTTAAAACCATTCCTTTCCCTCTACCAAAACTTGAAAAACCCACAAAAAACCCATTAAAAACCCTCAAAAACTTCTTTCGCCCTTTTAAATGCCTTAAACCCCATTTCTGCCCAAGTACTGGCCCTTTCCGTATAAATCCATGTGCCCGCAAACAGGCACTAGCCCTATCACATCGGGCATTTTCATCGCATTGGCCCTTTGCTGCCCCTCATCTCCCATTTTTTTTTGTTTTCCCCCCGATGCGATATCCCGATGAGATAAGTCCCTTCTCCCTTAAATTGCCCTGGTCACATACTGCAATAGGTGATCGTGTCTCGGGCCTTACCTTAGCCCCTTCATTGCATCGGCCTTTCCTTTTTATAAGCCCACTATTTCTTTAAATTTTTCCCCAATGTAATAAGCTCCCCCCTCCTCAGCCCTTGGTCACATATTGCAACATGGGACCATGTCCCGAACCTTACCTAAGCGCTCATCACATTGCAACTTTATATCGCATCACATTATCGTTGTTTCTTACCTCGCTTCCCATTTTCCCACCGCTGATGTGATAAGCCCTCCTTCCATTGGCCCCTAGTCACATACCCCTCCACGTGACCATACCCCAACGCCTGTGTTAAACCCCATCACATTGGCATCTCTATAAAAACCTGCCTTTTCTTCACATTTCGCCCGCTCCGATAATAATACCCTGATAAAATCTACGCCATAGATCTATATGATCGGATGGTGGTTATTAGTCCCCGCCCCTTACCTTTAGGTTTATCCATCTGCCCTCCACAACGATCTCCGCCATCGATCTAAATGATCCAACAGTCTTCATTAATCCCGAAAACTCAACTTCGTCAGGGCCTTCCATCCATTGTACAAAATACCCTTCCTATCACGCCCCAACACCTGTCTTCCACTACAGTCTCTGCCCGAGCAACTTGTCCATCATGCTTGGTCTGCACCGTCTGATCTCAGCCCATTCATCCAATGACTGTGGTGGCGTATCGTGCTATTTTTGCATCTGGAGTTTAACACTCCAAAGTTACCTGATACCGACAGTATCGAGAAAGCCTTTGGGCTAAACCGCTTACCGCTCCAGCATCATGCGATAACCATTCTTGGTATTTCAAAAAACTGCTTTTTCTCAAATTCGCGCCAAACTCCAGTTTTAAACCAGATTTTCTCCGGTTTTCTTCATAACACCACTTTCGCCTGCATATTCACCTTTCTGCATTGCTCCTTTTCCCTTGACAACCTCTGCATGCAATTTTTTCCCTCCCTTGCAGGATTTTATAATAAATTTGTGGTTTTTGCTGGTTTTTATAACAATTTTTGTAGTCAACAACCTTATCATGGTTCAATAACGGAGTGCAGTCAAAGTTCATGACCTCTGAAGTCCAAAGTACTGCTGAATAAAGCCTCCATGGTGTACATTCAAGTTTTAATCCATGTTTCATCAACATGAGTTATTTAAATAGAACCTTTAGCACCCCAAGGTACCTGTTCACAGCAGAGAATAGATCACGCATAAATGATGGATGGATTAATGCATAAGGCCAAAGATTAAGGGCTTAACCCTACAGTTAAAGGAACTAGTTTAAAGCACCAAAGCCTAATTCATTGAAAAAGGGATATTTATCAGTTAAACAGTCAGCAAGGATAGGATAAAGGTAGACAGATCAGTAGGGGAAGGTCTCGAAATGCCATGTTTACAGCAGCTACTACAACACCAAAGGGACACCTGCGGTCTGCTCCACTTTTCAAAGACACTATGACAACCATACTTATGACAGAAGCTTCATTAAAAATTGTCAGAGTAGTTATTAAGCAAACATGGGCTACAAAACCCGAAATTTGACAATTTACTTATCCCAGATAGTCAATCAGAGTACTTTTGCTACTTTGTGTTTCAAAGAACACACCAAGGAGTTATTATCATGCCTACCAAAACTTGCATAAAATAGGGAAAGCTACCAAAATGATACAAAGAGTTAATGCAACTGTCATTAAGCAGAATGGGCATTCAAGCACTCCTCCCACCCTGTCTTGATTCATATTTATTATCATTTCTACCATACTCTTCCTCTTTCACCTATAAGTATTCAAAAAAAATTCATTGTAATGGTTGGAATATTGTTAACTGCTGAACTATTATTGAGTTAGAGTTACTGAGTAGTTGTAATATAGTAGGTTGGGAAGAGAAGAATTGGATTGTAAAGAGCTGTTGGATTCGAAGTATGTAACTGGTTTTGCACAGCAATAGACAAGCAGATTCGCTGGATCCTGATCTAAATGATTGGTGATGTTATTCTCACTATAATTGTTATTTTCATTATGTTTCCACTATGTTCATATTCTCTGATAAATAATAGCAAATATAGAGTAGAATATACTGCAAATTACCCTAACTCTCATTGAAAATATGTATCTTTATGTTTTCTGCTAAATGTGTATTTGGGAATGATTCCAATAGAGTATAACCAATCAAGAAATGTTGGGGAGCCCATGTCTAGCTAAGTAGTACTTGAGTTATTATTCTCGAATGATATTTTCACTGCATGCTAAGTAGAGCCCTAAGCAAGGAAGGCTATGGTTAGACTCGTCCCTTGTTTAGCCTTAAAACAACTATTTTGAAGGTTTCTCTTAAAAGTATGTGTTAGTATGAATCTTTTGTCGAAGTGTACGAAAAAATACCAATTTAGCTATGCATAACTTATAGCCCTAACATCAAATGTGGCTGCCAATATCTTTAGATCTGAAGTTAGTTGATCAAGACAAGTGCTGCAAAAACCAGATCTATGCATATAGAGACATTAAGCAGTAAAAATAAGGTTTTTCTCCATACATCCAATAGACAAGACAAGAATAATTTTTGAAAGAATTTTTTGTATTAAGGGCGCCTGGGAGGAAAATAAGAAGGTGTTTCCAATTCTCGTCAATGGGATGGGTTCTTGGAAGTCCTCAGCACTTCAGATCTAGCATTTCTCTCTCCTGTTGGTGTAGAAAACCTAGACAAAGATAGAACTCAAAGGGAGCTCACACAGCAAATAATGGAAAATATGAAAATGATAATGGCTCAAAGTCAGACCAAGAGTTTAGATCTAGAGTAATCTAATAGGCAACAAAAGGTGAGGAATGGTAGGAGAAACCCTCCTATTTATAACAAAATATTGGGTCATTCTAGATCTTGGTGCATGATTAACCAAATCTAGATCCACCTTTTATGGAATATTTTATTATATTTGTTGGAGGGAAAAAGTATTTGACTTGGGTCAAATCCCTTTATTCGTGAATAATAAATAAATAAATGATTTATTTATCATTTTAAGGAAGTGGTTGAAGGATAATCAAATAAATAATGATTTATTTAATTATTTATGGGTGATTTAGTCATATTTAACAAGGAATATTATTTAAATAAGATTTAAACAATTATTCCTAGAAAATAACAAGATAAATAAGGATTTATCTAATTAATTTCTTTGTTTTGGGTTAAACATGACCAGGAATAATAATTAAATTATTGTTTAATTAATTATTCCTTGAGGAAAATCAAACAAATATAAGTTTGTTTAATATTTCCTTTTGGGGTTTCTTGTTTAGACCATAAACAACCTAATAAATGTGTTTTATTAAGATATTTTACATAGTGAAAGCAATTTTACTTAGGGTAAAATTGGTCTTACATGGTGTACTTGGGTCCATCTAATGATAGTAGGTTAGATGACCAAAAAATGGTGTAACAGTATGCCAAAAGCAGGTTTGGTTTAAAGTCCTTACCTAATCTTAGGTTTCTTTTTATGTTTATCTTACATGTTTTTCCCTTGAGTGTATGTCAAAAGAAAGCTAGGTTAAAAGTCCTTACCTAATCTTAGATTTCCCTTTGTTGTATTTAATGTTTTTGTTCCTAAGAGTATGTGAAAGCAGGATAAGATAGAAGTCCTTATCTGATCTTAGGCTGCCCTTTGTTTTCTTACATGTTTTTTCTTTCATTTCACTCCTTGATGTTCCATACCACAAACTTAACTTAAAAGATCTTCTGATATAGATGACTCTCCCTTTGAAAACTCTTGGATAGTTGATGTGTGAGTAAACCCTTTTATGTCTCCATAGCCCAATGGTTTAGCACTCTTTTGACCTATCTTCCCATGCAAAAACACCCTTCTACTTATTTCCTTCTTTACTTCATAGGACCTTCTGTTGTGGTAAAACACAACCCCCCCATTTTTGACTTGTTCACTTCAAATAATGGGGACCCTTTCTATAAATTTTTGGCTAAACGCCTTTTAGGATTTTTATTTATTTGATTATCCTATGCAATTGTTAATTTTTCATTTTCTTTGTATTCTTATTTTGATTGCTTCGTTAAAATCAATTTTTAATAAGCTTCCCATTGATGCTTGTTTTACCTCATTTGGTCAACTGGTTTGAAAATGGTACTCCTTTGAAGTCCCATCATTTATCTAGTCTGGGTTACAAATGCTATTTTTATTCTTTTTATTTATTTTCGAAGTGGTTATAGTTTAGAATATTTCATAACTAAACTAAACATCATTAAAATAAAACCAAAATAAAAAAACTGATATTTAACATTAAATTTTAAGATTAATTAACTTAATTATTATAATAAAATATAATTAATTTAATTAAAATTAAAATTTGATATTACTATATATATATATATACATATATATATAATAATAAAAATAAAAATTTTACATCGCATATCGCAATATCGGATCCATCGCAATTTTTATAACATGCACATTTGAAAAACCCTGATCCAAGGTTCTTGTAATATGCGATGGCTAAAAGGCTTAAGGAATTAACCAAGCTTTTTATAAGCTTTGATTTTTGTTTTGAGTTTCAAAACTCAAAACATGCGTGAGTGAAATAATATAGTGTAGGTAGGTTAGTTGATTTTATATTAGTTTAAAATATTTAATATTAAATTTAAAAAAAAAATTAATTTAATTAAAATATAAAATTTAATTATTTTAACTAAAATAAAATTTAAATCTTATTTAGATTATTGTTAATTAGGTATAAATAGTTTATTATTAATTAGTTTAGTTCATAATTAACAATTAAATTAAAATTAATTATTAGTTAATTAGAATTCTAATTTAGGATTACATTTCTAATAAAAATTCTAATTTTATAGCCCCCGAGATCCAGAACACGAAAAAACTTATTAAAAAAAACATTTCTCGCAAAAAAAAAATTCTCGTAAAGTCTTATCGCAAATTCTTAAAAACCTTAACATTTTACAACTCAAAATGTGATACGCGATAAGGCCAAATGTGATGGATACAAAAAATTTAACATAAAGTTTTTGTTTCACCCCTTATGCCTCCCGTACCTCCCCCTCACTCACCCTCATGTGACACTCACCTCACATTCCAGTCACCATATCCCTCCACAAACTCACATGGATGAATTAATGAGTTTGGATTGATATCAATGGTTTGTTTTATGGATTTTGGGTTTGGATTGATTCCAATGGTTAGTAAATTAATTTTATATTTTTTATATTATAATAATTATATTATAATTATAATATTTATTATAATTTTAATATAATTTGAAATATAATATTAATCATATTTAAATTAACTTTTTCAAATCATTTGTATATTAATTTAATTTTGTAACTTAATCAATTTATAATTACATGAAAATTAATTAGAATTAATTGAATATATTAATTAGTTAATAATTAATTTAGAATTAATTATTAGATAATTAGAATTATAATTCAGGATTAGATTTTTAATTAAAATTATGATTTTTAACCCAGTAATAGAATTTCCAGATTTATGCCAGATTTGATTCATCAACTTTGGAAGCTCGTAGAATGAGTTTTACTTGGCCAAATGAGGTCCAGGATGGCTCATTGGAAAGATAAAATCAATGATAACATTTCTGAGAAGGTTTCACTGATAGATTTCCTCATTAATTGAATCAAAAATCATGCAGAAGATCAAGCTCCGAATTTCTTAAACAAAATCAATTCTCTGAGTTATTTTCTGCATTTTCATTTGTCCTAAGCCTCTTCTAATTGTAGATTCACTCATCAATGATATATTTGGCCAATTAAACTATCCTAGGCATCAATAGAGAGCTTATATTTTATTTTCAATGATTTATTTAAATTAAATTTGATTGGATTTGTTTTAATGCCAAAAATGATATTTTGATTTTATTGTTACATTTTAATTCATTTTGATTTCTTTTTGCAAGAAAAGAGTAGAAGATATATGGAGAAAAAGACTTCAATCAATGAGAATGCTCCAAAAATTAAAGATGTAAATTTTTGAGCAAATAAAATGGAATTGGACAGATTTCTCCTCAACAAACTTTCCTCTCAAGAATTCTTGTGCAAATATTATAAATAGCAGATTGCAGAATGTAATAGGGGTTGCTCGCTTCTGCAATTCTGAAATTCTAAAAGCACTTTTGTAATAGGGGTTTGGAGTTGTAGGTGGGAGGAGTGGAATCTCAGATCTGGGGATTATTGAGGTTTTTCTTTTACATCCTGATTTATGTATAATGAACATAGTTTGCACTATTGTAGCTCTGATTTTGAAAGCAGAAGCTTAGGAATTGTAAAGGACTATTAGAGACCGGAGCTAGAGAAATGGATTCAATAAATTGGTATTTCGAATACTATTATTTTAAATGTTGGTTTTATTTTATGATAACAAGAATGGTGTCAATTTACTTACATATTTGTGCACTTTTGTCGGTATGGGTAATTTGCTTCTATTTTATGTTGTTATTTATCTCTGCTCTTATGGGCTGAATTCTGATTTCTGGGTAACTATTTACTCATAAATCTGTCTTTTAATATTGGATGAACAAATAGTGATATGTTGTGAACTTCTTCCGCATATTATTGTTTAATAATTCAAGTTACTGATTAAATGATCAAGATCATTCTTAGAACTTCTTCCTGAGTGTTGTTGATTGATTATTTCAGTTAAAAGGTCTCAATAGCATGTGTTTTGCTATCCATAATGTCAGTCAATTGAACTATTTCATTAACACGATATTCATTATAAACAAGACATATTTCAATCCCAATATTATAAATACCTGCACTTGGTTGGGTTAGATCTATATTTGCCTAATTAAGATAGGATTAAGGTAGTTTCTTTTGCTTGCATCTTAGAATAAGTTTTCATTTAGATTAATTTCTACATTCTTTTAAGTCCTCTTCCCAAAGAGGCAAACTTTCATAGTGGATTGGCTGAGCCCTAAATCAGCTTAAGGATCACTTTCTTGCCTGATCAGCAAGAACATTGATCTGATGTCTCTTTTCCATTGGTGAATGAAAGTCATATTTTAAAGCCATTGGAGATTGAGAGAAGGTAACTGGACCTAGTTGAGCCAGTCGGAACCATCATTCCAAATGGAAAAGGAGCTGCTTTAAGGTCCGGACCGGGTGGTCATCCCCCATGTTGTTGCAGCGATTTTCGAGGCTTCAACATTTTGGTGCTAGAAGGAGGGCCTGAAACTTGTTGTCTGTTGGAGTCTTTTCAATTTTAACATTTTATTCAATCACGATGGCTCCTCTTAAACTTCCAATTTGGAGTTGTATCCATGGACGTGCATCTTCCAATACTCTACCCGAAGTGGTAAGACTCTTGTCTCAGGTAAAATTCAATGGTAAGAGAAATTCTTCTGCTTTTAATCATGTCCTTCAATTTATTCAAAATGTTTCAAATTATGATTTTCAAGGAATTGATGAAGGCATCTTATGTAGAATTTTTACGCTCACATTTGCGGTAGAAGCCAGAAATTGGTGTAGAACTCTTCCGGTTGCCTCAATTCACAGCTGGGATCAATTTGTTACAATTTTCATTTGTAGATTTGACAGCTATAATTATGATCAGGTATATGATGAAATTGAATATCTACGAAAAGAAAATGAATCTGTTAGAAATTTTAATATTCGATTTCATTTGAATTGTTTAAAATTTAATGTCAAAGATGAACCTATGAAAGAAGAAACACTAGATTGGTTTGAACATAATTATTCTCTTCCCCCTAGTCCCAATCCATATGTAATTAGTTCAAGCTTTGTTCCATCCCCTTCTAACATAAATGATAATTCCAATTTGGGTGTGCAAATAAATTGCGATGAAAAGGTTTCACAAAGCTTAGAAAA
This sequence comes from Pinus albicaulis, assembly GCA_034641835.2. Taxonomy (NCBI): domain Eukaryota; kingdom Viridiplantae; phylum Streptophyta; class Pinopsida; order Pinales; family Pinaceae; genus Pinus; species Pinus albicaulis. Next base: position 930,066,140 of record CM076569.1, on the reverse strand, counting down.
TATTTATAATCAAATGCAAGAAGACAACAACAAAAATTTTGGAGAAAGACTTGCATTGGAATCTGAAAGTTACTCTATATTAAATTCAGAAAATCAGATTGCAAATCAGCAAGTGCAAGCAACAATCAAAGTAAATAATAGCATGCAAACTGCTGTAAAAATTTCTGAATCTTTTCATGATGAGCAAATGCTGAAATAAGAGCAGCAAAGCAATCTTCTTAAAAAAAGCATGAGTACGCAAAGGAATGATTTAGAATCTGAATTTTACAATGAGCATAATGTACAAGAATTCTCAAACCGAGATATTTTTAATTGCATTATTTCAGATTCACATTTTTTCCTTTATCCTGATATTTTTTATGATGGTAAATTTTTCCCTCTTGGTATTAATGATATTTCATAAATTAAAGAGGATGATTTAAATAAATTACCATTAAATTTTTATCAAGATAGAGAAACAATAATTGATCATTCTTTTTCCATTAATGAACATAAAATTCTTGTTCCTCCTTGTTTGGATATATTGGATGAGATTGAAGAGGATTCTAAAGAATCTTGTGAAGTCATTTATGATAATTACTCTGACATAGAAGATGTTCATTTCTATTTTTCTCAAGATAATTCTCATGATAAAATTCAAATAACATCTGAGAATGAGGAACATTTCAATTTAGAAATTATTCCAACTAATCCTCATTCTAAAGCAACAAATTATCTTCATGATTTCACTATTCGAGAAAATAATCCAATTTATGATTCATATCATGATCAAGCTTTCATTCATGTTCATAGTCATAAATCTCTTTCTAATTCACAAGTTGGAATTCGAAATTACTCAAATTCCATAATTCTGGCCAATCCTTGTGAAAAAAAAATTATTTCAAAACGATCTCGATTGTGCTGTAACATTAGTTGTACAAATAATGATTTCATTTTATTTTTGTTTCCTCGCTTATTTTGTATTAAATCAGATTTATTTTCATATTTTATTTTTCAGATTCTTGATACATTACACTAGCATATTGAGCACTTTTTTATCAAACATTCAATTGATACATTTCTTTGTTGCAAAATTGAAGATTTATATTATAATCAAAAGCATCAAAAGCTATTTCAATTTCAATTTCAATCAACGCTAATGTTTTATCAAAAGCTTCTATCTTTTCAACGGCAATATCAACAAGAGAATGTATTTTTAGAAGTCTGCCAATAATCCAATTTAATTAATAATTTTCCATTTCATTTGAAAGATTTCCATCCATTTTTCATTAATTCATTTGAAAAATATTTGGAAATTTTTCCTTCATGGAAGATTGTCAATAGCTTAACATTTACACATAACACTAACCGTTTCTTCCAGGCCTTTGAATCTAAAAGCTCATATCCACAATCTGGCCTTTCATCTCCTCTTTTGAACATTTCCCAATTATTAATAGAAATCCATCCAGATTTCTATGATCCAATTGGTATTCAATTGGAAAGAAAATTTCATGAGAAGGAGATTTTAGATAACCTTCTAACAATAGTTGTACATTCTGATTTCAGGTTTAATTTTCTTAGTTCAATTAGATTTGTATTTTTATTACTAACATTTGAATTGTACATACATGCAGGGATTAAAATGAGAAAATGGTTACACTGGAAATATGACTATATCTAGTCATTTTTCAAGTATATGGTTAGAATAGGAGTAGAGTTAATGTAGTTAATTTATTTTCAACAGTTCTGTAGATTAAAAATAAAACAAAGCAATAAACCATTTTCATACATGTTCAGTGAAAACATTTTCTCCCAATCAGAAAATTTTAATTCTTGCTTTCCTTTTTAAATTTCTTATAGCAATACCTCTACTCTGTCTATTTTGAATAATTTCTTGATTAAATTCAATTAAGGTTGCACTTGGTATCAATCGCCTCAAAGCCACTTTTTTTTAATTTCGGGATTTCCTTCTAAGATTTTCTTTTGAAATTTATATGATAAAGGTTTTGAGGATATAAAAGCTTCATGATCTCATTATCCCATGAAATGTATGACTGTCTATGATAAGCTTAATTCTGACTTAATAGTTATTATTCAATCTAACCTTTCATGGTAATCATATGAAGTTCATATTATCTTCCTCGAAATTTGCTAAGCTGACCTTAAGGATGCCCATTTTGCTGTGTGCACACATTCAAATCTGTTTTGACATTTTTCCACAATTAGTGGCTTTATCCCACTCGGACCTTTAGTTTATTATCTGATGTTGTAATACGCATCATATTTATTTACTAAAGGCATTATTGAACAGTCACTATAACAATACAGATTTTTCTCAAGTTAATTCGGAATGAGCAGAGGTAATAAATTGTTGTTTCAATTCAAAAGGGAAGACTATTTTCATATTTATTTCTGGTAAATTTTATATTTCCTGCACATGAACAAGCAAATTTTATTTAGGCTGATTGCTCACTCTGATTTAGAATAAATGATGAGATGATTTTGAACAAAGGCAAAATTTTGATAAATCGAAGGAAAAATTTGAAGATTCATGAGGTAAAAAAAACTATAGAGAATTTCCTTCCAGGTATGCATTCACAAGTTCATTTTCATCTATTATTAGTTTCTCCTTTTCTTAGTTCATTTTTTATTTTTGTTTTTTTTCATTTGTAGGTTTTCATTTGTTTTCAAAACTTGAAGTAAGCAGCAAACCCATTTCAAATTTGCAACAGGTTCAGGGAAATTTTATTTTGAGATTCATTAGAATTTGAACATTTTTAATTTTGCTTTCAACCATCAAAAAACCCAATTGAAATTTCAAGCAATATCATAGGATTCAACTTGATTTTCATATTGCTGATACTTCAGTGAAAATTTTTACAATACTACCATCCCACTTGTCTTCGTCAATAATTTCATTCCGATATCACATCATCCACTTCACAACCATTTGTAGCGAAATATTTCATTGGAAGTAGCTTTTAGCTTTTTTGATAACAAATTGTTCATAAAAGATCTCCAATGTATTACCTCGATCATATTTCATATCGCATTTCGCATATCAGAGGTTTGCAGTTGAATATACTTCCATTATCATGAATCGACGATCTCCGATAAACGACTTTACCGATATTGCGATGACCACATAATTCCGGACCTGATATGAAATTCAAATCAAGTTTATAAAATATCACTTCCAACCAATCGCAATAAAAGTAGGAGCATAATTTTAAAGGGTTGATGTCTCAAATCCGATATGTTACTAAATTTTCATCATAAAATTATCGGGTCCACTCTTCATTGCATATCGGCGTATCGAGAATTGTTACATCATGTGCTTAAGATCGCCGATCGCGATTGCTGATTAGTCACGTTATTCATCGCATATCGGCATCACAAGAATCAAATTGTGTTACATCGGGTACCAAAAAGTTCGCCAATTGCCAATTAGCTACGTCATCCATCACATCGCCGATATTGGAATTTCCAACATGATTATTCTCCGATATTCCAGTACGCTGATATCGCAATAGCTTCATCGCATTTTTATTCATGGCCATACCACTATTCCAAATTTATGATGTGCAATGTGCAATGTACAAATTACAAATCACGAGATGCGGTGTACGATCTGCAAATTGCAACATGACTGTCCCCGATTCACAATATAAAAGTTCTTCAATAGTGTGATCACTACATCTCATCACACATATTTTTTTTGCATGATCTCATATCGACAATTTGTTATTTCAATCGCGGATGCGATAAACTCCAACGCATGACTCTACATGCAATGCGAATCATTTGATAAGGCGATGTGTCATTTTAAAAGCAAGCATGGGCAACCACTATGGTAAGAAAGCAAATAATGACCAATTTGCAGTATATTTAAATCATTTTGATTTCTCATATATTTCAATTTTAAATATATAATTCCATAATTAAATATGGAATTCAAGACATCTCTATTTTCATATTTAAATTTTATTATTTTGGATTTTGTCTTGATTCTGGACAATTTATAAAATCATGGAGTTTATATGAAACTTATAATATTTTGAGAAACATTTGTTACTGCAAATTCACATTCTCATTTCTGATGCATTTCTTTTAATTTCAATTCCTTTGAGCACTAAGCATTCCATTTTTACATTTTACTACTTTCTTTAGTGTAAATAAAATAAATAATGATTTTGGGTTATAGGATTTTGGTTAGTTTGACTTCTTAATGTTTTTAATGTTAATTAAAATAAGAATTTAGCTAGTTTGGAGAAATTGATACCTTTCAAGTAAGATCAAAAGAAATCATCCAATGGTAAGATTCATGTACCCACTTTCATTTATTTCCATTTCGTTACTTTAGTTTCAGTTCTATTTTTCTGATATATAAATCTGTTTTGCAACTCTTCATAAAAGCTTCCAATCCTCCGCCAGATCCTATTTTCGAAGTCCATACTCTTCTTCTGGCTTAATTTCAAGAAGCAGCGATAATCCTCATTGAAATAGCTACACCAGGAAGTTTCAGAACCTTTAGCTTTTTCTTTAAGCATTCCTTTCATTAGAAAATGATTAATTTGATGCTTTAAAATAAGAAGATTGATATCAGACATAAAGTTTTTATTGTGGCTGAATTTTATCGTCACTGCTATCTAAAAAGCCTAAAACACTTACAACCCTGCAATGTATGATTTTTCTAAATTTCGACATAAGAAGGATTGATTACACTATTATTTTCTTTCTTCATATTGTTGAGACATTGGTATAAACATTCTTGTTTAAGTTTATCTTGCGAAACTTGGATTTTCCTTTCCATTTTAAAGATTTCTTCATTTTTATTTTTGATGATTTCTTTCTCATTTTAGCATAAGAATTCTTTTTTCTTTGGTTTTCAGTTTTGATTTTGGTGACTTTGCCATGATTTATATGGAAGGCCTTCTTGTTACCTAACTATGGTTGGCATACACGGAGAAAAAATTGTTAATAATCATCTATTAACTTTTTCTTAAATCTCTTAGTAAAGTTTGATTTTCTTATTATAAAGGTAGACATACTTAAGGAAGAGATTACTAATTTAGAGAAGTTGACAAAGTATCATAAAATCTGGAGAAATTTCTTTTTCATCAAAATTGTAATCATTTTGAGATTTCAATATTTTATTAAGATATTTCAAAGTTCTATTATCAGTCAAGAAAAGTTATTTTTAACCAAGTAAAGACACTTTACAGCAAAGCACCTTTTAACTCTAAAATTGTCATTCTTAACTCTTAAGGAGTCAATGATTCTCCCTGTTCCAAAGAGTCTTATTTTTCTAGAGTATAATCCAAAGATATATTTAAACTTAAAAGATAAGAGGTCTCATCATGAGCCTCCTTACCATGATCATAGGAGAAAAATAGGCTGACATTACCAACACTGCTAAACAAACCAGGGTAATGGCTTATGATTGCAAACAATTATAAAACAAGGGGTCTCATCACGAGCCAGCTTGTTCAGTCCAATTATAACCAGTGAATGGCATTGTCAACTATCTAGCTACCAAACCAGGACAATGGCTTTTAAAATTTATAATAAAAATAAAAAAGAAACATATATAAATGGATTTATCTCTAGGTCAATAATTCTTAAAGAGATGGGATTCTGAATCATTGATGATTAAAAGGTAGCCCTGTCGAGACTATAGATGGTTGCTAGCAACAGTGGCTCTACCTATGACAAATGAGTATATTTAAAAAGCTAAGCTGTAAAGTGACCCCTACTTTACCTCTACAACTAATTAAAGACTGATATAGAGTTTTGAAATATTTTAATTTATGAGGGATTTAAAAATAAAAATAAAAAATTACAGTTCGATGATTCTTACTTTTATTCAGACTAATGAACCTAGTCAAGCATTTAAAGCATAATTCTCTCTTCTTTAATTAGTTTTACTTTGATTTTAGGAAAATATTATTTATATCAAATAGAGATAACTGGTTCTTCTCCCGTGTGTCACCATTGTTGTGGTAAAACACAACCCCCCCATTTTTGACTTGTTCACTTCAAATAATGGGGACCATTTCTATAATTTTTTGGCTAAACGCCTTTTAGGATTTTTATTTATTTGATTATCCTACACAATTGTTATTTTTTCATTTTCTTCGTATTCTTATTTTGATTGCTTTGTTAAAATTTATTTTTAATAAAATTCCCATTGATGCTTGTTTTACCTCATTTGGTCAACTGGTTTGAAAATGGTACTCCTTTGAAGTCCCATCATTTATCTAGTCTGGGTTAAAAATGCTATTTTTATTCTTTTTATTTATTTTCGAAGTGGTTGTAGTTTAGAATATTTCATAACTAAACTAAACATCATTAAAATAAAACCAAAATAAAAAAACTGATATTTAACATTAAATTTTAAGATTAATTAAATTAATTATTATAATAAAATATAATTAATTTAATTAAAATTAAAACTTAATATTAAAATATATATATATATAAAATAAAAATAAAAAATTTACATCGCATATCGCAATATCGGATCCATCGCAATTTTTATAACATGCACATTTGAAAAACCCCGATCCAAGGTTCTTGCGATATGCGATGGCTAAAAGGCTTAAGGCATTAACCAAGGTTTTATAAGCTTTGATTTTTGTTTTGAGTTTCAAAACTCAAAACATGCGTGAGTGAAATAATATAGTGTAGGTAGGTTAGTTGATTTTATATTAGTTTAAAATATTTAATATTAAATTTAAAAAAATTAATTTAATTAAAATATAAAATTTAATTAATTTAATTTAAATAAAATTTAAATATTATTTAGATTATTGTTAATTAGGTATAACTAGTTTATTATTAATTAGTTTAGTTCATAATTAACAATTAAATTAAAATTAATTATTAGTTAATTAGAGTTCTAATTTAGGATTACATTTCTAATAAAAATTCTAATTTTATAGCCCCCGAGATCCAGAACACGAAAAAACTTATTAAAAAAAACATTTCTTGCAAAAAAAAAAATTCTCGCAAAGTCTTATCGCAAATTCTTAAAAACCTTAACATTTTACAACTCAAAATGCGATACGCGATAAGGCCAAATGTGATGGATACAAAAAATTTAACATAAAGTTTTTTGTTTCACCCCTTATGCCTCCCGTACCTCCACCTCACTCACCCTCACGTCACACTCACCTCACATTCTAGTCACCATATCCCTCCACAAACTCACATGGATGAATTAATGAGTTTGGATTGATATCAATGGTTTTTTTTATGGATTTTGGGTTTGGGTTGATTCCAATGGTTTGTAAATTAATTTTTATATTTTTTATATTATAATAATTATATTATAATTATAATATTTATTAAAATTTTAATATAATTTGAATTATAATATTAATCATATTTAAATTAACTTTTTCAAATCATTTGTATATTAATTTAATTTTGTAACTTAATCAATTTTTAATTAGATGAAAATTAATTAGAATTAATTGAATATATTAATTAGTTAATAATTAATTTAGAATTAATTATTAGATAATTAGAATTCTAATTTAGGATTAGATTTTTAATTAAAATTATGATTTTTAACCCAGTAACAGAATTTCCAAATTTATGCCAGATTTGACTCATCAACTTTGGAAGCTCATAGAATGAGTTTTAGTTGGCCAAATGAGGCCCATGACGGCTCATTGGAAACATAAAATCAAGGATAATATTTCTGAGGAGGTTTCACTAATAGATTTCGTCATTAATTGAATCAAAAATCATGCAGAATATCAAGCTCTGAATTTCTTAGACAAAATCAATTCTCTAAGTTATTTTCTGCATTTTCATTTGTCCTAAGCCTCTTCTAATTGTAGATTCACTCATCAATGATATCTTTGGCCAATTAAACTATCCTAGGAATCAATAGAGAACTTATATTTTATTTTCAATGATTTATTTAAATTAAATTTGATTGGATTTGTTTTAATGCCAGAAATGGTATTTTGATTTTATTATTACATTTTAATTCATTTTGATTTCTTTTTGCAGGAAAACAGTAGAAGATATATGGAGAAAAAGACTTCAATCAATGAGAATGCTCCAACAATTAAAGATGAGAATTTTTGAGCAAATAAAATGGAATTGGACAAATTTCTCCTCAACAAACTTTCCTCTCAAGAATTCCTGTGCAAATATTATAAATAGCAGATTGCAGAATGTAATAGGGGCTGCTCTCTTCTGCAATTCTAGAATTTTAAAAGCACTTTTGTAATAGGGATTTAGAGTTGTAGGTGGGAGGAGTGGAATCTCAGATCTGGGGATTATTGAGGTTTTTCTTTTACATCCTGAGTTATGTATAATGAATAGATTTTGCACTATTGTAGCTCTGATTTTGAAAGCAGAAGCTTAGGCATTGTAAAGAACTATTAGAGACCGGAGCTGGAGAAATGGATTCAATAAATTGGTATTTCGAATACTATTATTTTAAATGCTGGTTTTATTTTATAATAACAAGAATGGTGTCAATTTACTTATATATTTGTGCACTTTTGTTAGTATGGGTAATTTGCTTATATTTTATGTTGTTATTTATCTCTGCTCTTATGGGTTGAATTCTGATTTCTGAGTGACTATTTACTCATAAATCTGTCTTTTAATATTGGATGAATAAATAGTGATATGTTGTGAACTTCTTCCGCATATTATTGTTTAATAATTCAAGTTACTGATTAAATGATCAATACCATTTTGTGAACTACTTCCTAAGTGTTGTTGATTGATTATTTCAGTTAAAAGGTCTCAATAGGATGTGTTTTGCTATCCATAATGTCAGTTAATTGAACTATTTCATTAACATGATATTCATTATAAACAAGACATATTTCAATCCCAATATTATAAATACCTGCTCTTGGTTGGGTTAGATCTATATCTGCCTAATTAAGATAGGATTAATATAGTCTCTTTTGCTTGCATCTTAGAATAAGTTTGCGTTTAGATTAATTTCTACATTCTTTTAAGTCCTCTTCCCAAAGAGGAAAACTTTAGTAATGGATTGGCTGAGCCCTAAATCAGCTTAAGGATCACTTTATTGCCTTATTAGCAAGAAGGTTGATCTGATGTCTCTTTTCCATTGGTGAATGAAAGTCATATTTTAAAGCCATTAGAGATTGAGAGAAGGTAACTGGACCTAGTTGAACCAGTCGGAACCACCATTCCAAACAGAAAAGGAGCTGATTTAAGGTCCAGACCGGGTGGTCATCCCCCATGCTGTTGCAGCGATTTTCGAGGCTTCAACACCTTCTCAGTTAATGTGTCCCAACCAAAACAAAACAAACAACCTCTTGAACTTCATAACTATCCTAAAATCATAACTAAGAATAAAGATGTATCCTTTGAAAACACATATAGAGAGATCCCTCTCTGAATCCAAGGGGGCTAGATCCTAGGATTCCAAAGTGGTTCTGATGTTGCCTTGTCATTTGGTATGCCAGTATGCCAAATCACTAGGACCCCAACATAATGGCGACTCCACTAAGGACATATTCTGAGTAAACTGTTATCTTATACATCCTTAAGAACTCAGAAAACCCGCAAGCCTAATAATGGAAGTTAATTACTGTGGTGGATAGCAACTCATCTTGAACATTTGAAATCATCCACCTAACGACTCCACAAATCCTAAAAGATCAAAAGACTCCACTAGTGATTAGTAGGCCTGCTGATTATTCCTGGTTTCATAAAAAATCCATTGGGGGCAGTCCACACTACCATAAAAACATTGTTCACACCCATTATTATGAATATGTGAGGATTAAGTTTCTTTGTTAAAGACTAGTTTGCCTCTTAAATATTGTTATATCTGGCTAAATTTCTTCTTTTTGGGTCTAAAACTTAACATACTAGCTTCAAGAAGAATTCATACCAGAGCTTATCCTGATCCAAATCCTCCTAAAATAGTTAATAATCCAAAAATCATTCTTTGGGAGTCTCCTGTACCTAGGGATCCAACTATTGTCAGGCCCATTCATAGAGATAACTCAATGCCTGAAAACCTTATAGCTTTATCAGATACTCAAGTTGACATATATTTACCAAATAATTTACCAAGAACTAAGTCACTTAGTGGTATATATCAGATAGACTTTGAGCCTCCAAATTCACCACCACAAGTGGTTAGCATATTAGTAGCAAAGAAACCCCTCCATCCACACCTCCTGACCTTCATTTCATTCATAACTTGGGTCTCTCTCACCCTAAATCTGCTCAACAGTCTACTACTGGTCCAATCATTTCTTCCACCTGTATACCTACTATTCGAACCACTCCACTCTTCTCACAAAATCCTATCATGGTAGCATGGTATGCTCCCCTAGTGTTACGACAACCTCTAGTCCCTTTACCCAATGAATATTAGTCCCAAATTCCCCATTTCACTGGAAATGAGTCCACTACTACTCAACAACATGTGGATAAGATGAATGATGCCTTTGATTATATGGAAATAGAAGATGAGACAATTAAGATGAGAATATTTTCCCAAAGCTGAGGAGGAGAAGCCAAGAAATGGTTGAAGGGTTTAACTCCTCAAAGTATCAATGATCTCCCTTCTTTACATCAAACATTCACAAACAAATGGTAAGTTAGGAAAAACCCACTCCAAATACTTTCATATTACAACAACCTAAAAAGAAACCTTGGGGAGAGTGTGCAGAATTATTACACTAGATTAAATAGTGTTTATAATGCACTGCCCCCAGACTTGAAACCTCCACAAGGATCAAATTTGGCCAAATTTCTTAAAGGATTTGATCTTGAAATGGTATATCAGCTTAGAGAAAGGGATCCCTTAACCTTAGAAGACATGCAGAAGGGAGCTCTTAGTGTGGAAGCTAATTTGATTGAAAAGAGAGTGACATATAGAGAGGACACTGCACCTTCTACATCTGACGGAGAGGTTAATTGTCCAAGAAAGTTCCTAAAATAGGAACCAGACTCAAAATTAGAACCAGAACTTTAGTAGAAACCCCCCTCATATGAAACAAAGAGATTCTGATCAACAAGTTAGACCTCCATTTCAAGAAATTATCTTGGTGAAGAGGGAACGATAGAGGAGTCAGAGAGAGCTATTATAAACATGCTGGGTGTTAATAATGAAGACCCTGCCTTTTTCACAGAGGATTACCAAGCCGCATATACATATTATGATAATGAAGGTTCAGAATTTGAAGATTATAGGCAAGGCTTTGAGAATGCCATCATGGAGGTCCACAAGAAATATGACCTCAGAAGCAAAAAGAAACAAGAAACTCCACAAACAAAAAACTTTGAGACTTTTGTTAAGAACATAACTGAAAAGGTGGTTAAAAAGGCTACTGAAAACAACAAAACAACAACTGAAAGTTCTAGTAAAAACAAGGGAAAAGTCACTCAGAACACTGATAAACCGAGTGTTGGCCCCAGCAGCACTAGTACTTCAGCTAGTACCCCTCAAAGAACTATTTTAACTAATGTACATAGTGAAAATCAACAAGTTAATTTTGCTGGTAAATTAGAGACTAACAAGACAGATTTGAACCTTTCAAAGAGTTAGTTCCCTTTCATTTTAGAAAGTGAAATTGCTAAAATCAAAATTTATGTTCCCCTCACTGAGTTAGTCACTCAAGATGTATATAAATGTCAGGTTTTGAAGGCTTTGAACATAGAAGAAAATAATGACTCTGTCAACCTCAATGATGATCAATCAACCCTTTTATTTGGTCCTAAAATTGAAGGGAAATTCTAAGAAGGAGTGGTCCCTCCTTTCTATGTTAGTTTGAATATCCATGATAAGATCTTACACAATGCTATGCATGATTCAGGGGCATCACATAAACTCATGCCCAAAGTAATCATGGAGATATTAGTCCTTGAAATAACCAGAACATACAAAGATTTGTACTCTTTTGACTCTAGTAGAGTAAAATGCTTAGGCCTGATCAATGATCTTTGTGTGAACTTGACCTAGATCCCAGCCAAATGCATAGTGATGGATGTGGTAGTGGCTAATGTGCCCCCCAAATATGGCATGCTTCTTTCAATATCATGGGGTGCTAAGCTGCAAGGTACCATGAAAATGGACATGACATATGCCACTATCTCAGTCTTCAGTCAACTTAGGAGACTGCATAGGGAATCACACATGAAATTTATGGTGAGCAGTCAGGAAAAATCGAAAAACTCCCCTCTTTATTCTGTCCATAATGACCTAGACTCGTTCATTCTCTGCAATGATGAAAGCTTTAGTGAACTAGAGTTGGATAATGAGCAATCACCCAACATAACAGAAAATAGGGAGGGAGAAGCTCTCAAACAGTTTTCCCACTTTGAAATTTACAGCAAACAAAATAGAGATTCTGAAACATCCACTATCCATCAGCTAAGTGAAAATCAAGGGAGTCAAGAAGAAAGGCCAGAACTCCATGAAAACCTTAAGGAAAAAGTCCAATCCAAACATGCTGCAGGACCCATAGAACTGCATTATGAAAGTTAGAACACATAGGACAAAGAGGAAGGCAATGAAAATAACACCAAATCTAAAACTAGACCTCTTTAGAGTATGAGTTTCGATGGGTCTTGTAATAAAACTGGTGCAGGAGCAGATGGATTCACAACACTGAGAAAAATTATGTTGAAAGCCATGCATACAAGCTAAAATTCCAATGCACTAATAACATAGCAAAGTATGAAGCACTCCTCTTAGGGTTGCAGTCACTGAAGACAGTAGGACCGAAGAGGATAGCTATTCATGGAAATTCTGAACTAATCATTAGGCAGATAAATGGAGAATACACTGCCAAACATCCAAGACTAAGAGCCTATAGAAATGATTCCATCGACCTTTTGCAAACCTTTGAGGAATATGGACTTGTTTTTGTCCCTAGAAGCCAAAACATCCTTGCCAATGGATTAGCTTGTGCTGCCAGTTCATTTCAAAAACCTTATGACAACAAATAGTTCATATGCCAATTGAAATATAGGCCAACTTTCCGAGACAATGAAAAGTATTGGCAGGTCTTTGAGGGAGATAAACAGATAGAAGACTTTTTGCAGTTCAGAAATGAGTTTGAACTGCCAAATTCGGACTCAAAGTATGACACAGAATGTCTTAATAAGGAAGAGCTTGTTGAAAAAGAACCCCCTCCCATTATAGAAATAAATCTACTAAACAATGAGTTCGAAAATCAAACGGAAGAGTACATAAACTCAAGAAAAGAGAACATAGAGGTATTACAATCTAAAGACAAAGGCTTACCAAAAGGACTAGTGCCTCTAGAAGACTTGTTTTATTTTAATGACATTGCCAAGAAACCAATGATAGAACCCACTGAATCTGATATTGAGGAATACAATATAGGTAATAAAGACAAGCTGAAAAATGATCAAGCTATCTAAGACATTGCCAGCGCACACAAAACTGAAATATATTGAGTTGTTTAAAGATTTTTCTGATGTATTTGCGTGGAGCTATGAAGATCTGAAGGCATATGACACAGAGACCATTTAGCACAAGATACCTCTTAAACAAAACCAGAAACCATTTAGGCAAAAACTGCGCAGAATAAACTTAGTACAGCTACCCCTGGTTGAGAAAGAAATTAGGAAAATGTATGATGTTAGAATCATTGTCCTTGTGAGATACTCAGAATGGGTGTCTAATCTGGTAGCCATGACGAAGAAAATCGGAGAAATTAGGCTCTATATTGACTTCAGGAACTTGAACAGAGCCTCATTAAAAGACAACTATCCCCTGCCCAAATTGGAGTACATCTTACAAAGGGTTATTGGTTCCAGGAAGATTTCCTTGCTGGATGGTTTCTCAGGATATAATTGGATATTAGTTTTGCCTTAAGATCAAATGAAAACATCCTTCACTACTCCTTGGGGCACTTTCATGTATGTAAATATGCCTTTTGGGTTAATGAACGCAGGTGCCACCTTTCAAATAGCCATGGATATCGCTTTCTCAAAAGAAATAGGACACTTCATTGTGATTTATTTAGATGACACCACAGTCTATTCCAAAATAGATGAAGAACACCTAGTGCACCTCAGGAAATTCTTTGAGAAATGTAGGAGGTTTGGGCTCTCTTTAAATCCCAAGAAGACATTGTTTGGCCTCCAAGAAGGTAAACTTCTCGGTCACATCATATCTGAAAAGCAGATTAAAATAGACCAAAAAAGGGTTGAAGGTATATTACGTCTCGATCACCCTAGAAACATCAAAGAACTCCAATATTTCATTGGAAATATTAATTTCATGAGAAGGTTCATACCCAACCTAGCAGAACGCCTTAGGAACATGACAAACATGCTAAAGAAAGAGATAGGAGTCAAATGGACATTGGAAGCAAAGAAATCCTTTGAACTGGTTAAACATGCACTTACCCAAGCATCGGTTCTCATTGGTCCTGATTTCACTAAGGACTTCCTCATATTTTCATTTGCATCAGAACATACTTTGGTTGTTGTCCTATTACAGAAAAATCCAGAAGGACAAGAGTAGCCAATTGCATTTTTTAGAAAGGCACTAAGGGATGCACCTCTGAAATATAATATAATGGAGAAATAGGCCCATTTATTGGTCAAAGCCTTGAAATATTTCAGATTTTATATCTTACACTCTCACATTATTGCATTTGTGCCTCATGTAGTGGTGAAGGACATTCTGTCACAAGACCCTGATGGCAAAAGAGGAAAGTGGATTATTGTGATACTGGAATATGATTTAGAAATTAAACCCACTAAACTCATCAAGGGTCAAGGCCTAGCACAGTTAATGGCTGAATCTAACTTACAAGAACTTGATATAAACATGATAGATGCACTATATGAGCAGGAAGAATTACCAGCTCCACTTGTTGAAGATCATTTCCTCAACTCATCTTGGTATACTAATATTTTTTATGTGCTTACTAATCTCAATGCCCCTCCTAGTTTGTCTAAAACAAAGGCAAGATTCTTAAAGTTAAAAGTTGTTAATTACTGCATTTTAGATCATTGTTTATATTGGAAGAATGCCAGTGGTTTATTGCTTAAATGTTTGCCTGAGGTTGATGCAGATAGGATCAAGCATGAGTTTCATGAAGGAGAATGTGGAGGCCACCTAAGTTGGAAAACC
Source organism: Pinus albicaulis (assembly GCA_034641835.2). Lineage (NCBI taxonomy): Eukaryota > Viridiplantae > Streptophyta > Pinopsida > Pinales > Pinaceae > Pinus > Pinus albicaulis. The sequence goes on along the minus strand of CM076569.1, from coordinate 930,051,025 downwards.
ACTACTAATAAAATCCTTAGAGCTGGATATTACTGGCCCACCCTCTTCCAAGATGTCCACAAGATGATAGTTGCTTGTCACAAGTGCCAAATCTTTGAAGGTAAGAGAAAACTGCTTCCCTTACCTTTGCAACCAATCACTGTCGAAGCTCCTTTTCAGCAGTGGGCCTAGACTTCATTGGGGAAATCCACCCTGCCTCATCTACCCAACATAGATGGATACTCACATCCACTAACCATTTCACCAAATGGATATAAGCCATCCCTTCTAGGAATGCCATAGACTCAGTCATCATAAAATTCCTTGAAGATCATATCCTGTCTATATTTGGCTGTCCTAGGAAAATTATCACTGACAATGCTGCGGCATTTGGTTCTAAAAAGATGGTTGATTTCTGTCACAGATATCAGATTGTGCTTGGTCATTCTAAAGCTTATTACCCTCAAGGTAATGGACTGGCAGAATCTTCCAATAAAATCCTAGTAAACATAATAAAGAAGTTGTTGGAAGAAAATCAGAGATCATGGCACAACAAGCTGGTACATGCCTTATGGGAAGATAGATTGACAACAAAGAAATCAATTGGAATGTCTCCCTATCAGCTGGTGTATGGAGCTGATGCAGTTTTTCCTACCAGTTTGGGAGTGCCAGTGATGAAGTTGGTCCAAGAAATACAATCAGAAGAAGATAGCATGATGAGAAGGATTAATCAAACCATACATCTTTAGCAAACCAGGGAGGAAGTTTATAACAAAGCACAGAAAGTACAAGAGAATATCAAAAATTTGTTTGATAAGAGGACAAAGGCTAGTGATTCCAAGATTGGTGACAAAGTACTCAAATGGGATTCTAGGAGAGAAGATAAGGGCAAACATGGCAAGTTTGACAATTTATGGAAAGGCCCTTACATTATTCAATCTGTTATTGGTCATAATGCATTTTTTTCTACAGGAGATGGATAGTACAGACCTGTTTGGGGGTCTTGTCGATGGCAGGATGCTCAAACATTATTTCTATTGAAACTTGTGTTTAAAGCTTTCACTTTCCATTGTAAATTTCACTGCTTCATTTTATTTTGAAAATTTGAAAAATACAAAAACAATAGAAAAAGAGAAAAGAGGGAAGATTAGAAAAAAAGGAAAGGTACAGCCCCATACCAAGAAGAAATAAAGTTTGAAATTGTGCAAGCTTAAATTCCACTACTTAAAGGAGCGTTGCTATCTAGTCATACAGCCTAATCATGGCTAGATAAATTTCAATTTACTGCTCATAGGTTAGTAAAGAAAGATATGCCAAACAGTTTAATCTTGGCTTATCAGTAGATTAGATTAGGATAGAAAAACATTGGTTCTAATACGCTCAAAATATGAACCAAAGAATCAAAATAAGGATGGCTCTAATCAGATCAAGACGTAAGCCAAAAAAGAGGAAAAGGACTGGTTCTAACATGCTGAAAACTTGAACCAGGAAAATAAGAGAAAGACAGCTCCAAAAGATCAAAATCAGAGCTGAAAGAAAGAATGAAGGATGCTTGTAATTTTCAGATCTTAAGCATTCATGGCTTTGTTTTAATTTCTGCAAATAAGTCTATGTGCAGCTGGTTTCATGGCCATGGATACTATAGCAAAGCAGATAGCCTAATCTTGGTTTGACTGTGTCTTCAATTTCTGTTTTAGAATATAGAGAATGCAGATCTGTTAGACATTTTAATCCTGGTAGATAGTAGATTAGGTAGAGAAGCTATGATTTCAACTATTTAAGATGGACTCATGGAGAAATGAGGGTAGATTCGGATTAGTTTTTCCTTCTCTCAAAAAGAATAAAATGTTAATGTCAAAGGTTTGCAAGTCTAAGTGCACCTTATGATGAAAAAATGTTAGGAAAGTAGGCTGTGTAGGTAGTTTTTTGGGGAAAGAAGTCTGTTTGTTGATACAAAGTACTTATCATCTTTTGGAGCAACATGATCAAAGAAGAAAGTTGTAAAGGATAAAGCACAAGTCTGCATTTTAGAGATAAAATTTTGAGGTTCTTGACACCTCCAAGGAGCTGCCATCCCCAAGTGGAGCCACTATTAGCCATCAGTAATATTTTTGTCATAGAAAATTATGGCTAAAATAGGCTTTGAGCCTTCAAGAGATCATTTTCATAGAAAACTACCCATTCTTTAAGTCTACTCTTCCTTATCAGTTGTTGGTCCTTAACTACTGTACCTTGAAAACAGTGTTGTTCCCTTCAAAATCCAACAAGAAATATATTGTTCCCCTTAAAACTATTTCCTAAACAACCCCTTTTCATCACTTCATTCACTCATTTGGGCCCTTTTCTACTCTCCATTTTTCCTGAAAAAGGCCTTTTCTCCCCTCCTAATTTTCCCTTCATTCTCCTCAAAAGCCCTCGAAATCCCTTTTAAACCATATAACTCCTTGCTTATGGTTTAAAAACCCTTCATTTACCTCTACCGAAACTTGAAAAACCAATTAAAAACCCTCAAAAACTTCTTTCGCCCTTTTAAAGGCCTTAAACCCCTTTTCTGCCCAAGTACTGGCCCTTTCTGCATAAAACCATGTGCTCGCAAATAGGCACTAGCCCCATTGCATCGGGAATTTTCATCGCATCAGCCCTATGCTACTCCTCATCTCCCATTTTTTTTTCCCCCAATGTGATATCCCAATGCGATAAGTCCCTTCTTCCTTAAATGCCCCTGGTCACATACTACAACAGGGGACCGTGTCCCGGACCCTACCATAGCCGCTCCATCACATCGGCCTTTCCTTTTTATAAGTCCACTGTTTCTATATATTTTTCCCCCGATGCGATAAGCTCCCCCCTCCTCATCCATTGGTCACATATTGCAACATGGGACCATCTCCCGGGCCTTACCTAAGCGCTCATCGCATCACAACTTTATATCGCATCGCATTATCGTTGTTCCTTACCTCGCTTCCCCTTTTCCCACCGCCGATGTGATGAGCCCTCCTTCCATCGACCCCTAGTCACATACCCCTCCACGTCGCCATACCCCAACGCCTGTGTTAAACCCCATCGCATCAGCATCTCCGTAAAAACATGCCTTTCCTTCACATTTCGCCCGCTCCGATAACGATACCCTGATAAAATCTAGGCCGTAGATCTATATGATCGAACGGTGGTTATTAGCCCCGCCCCTTACCTTTGGGTTTATCCATATGCCCTCCGCAACGATCTCTGTCGTCGAGCTACATGATCCAACGGTCTTCATTAATCCTGACAACTCAACTCCACCGGGGCCTACCATCCACTGTGCAAAAGACCCTTCCTATCACGCCTTGTCACATATCTTCCACTATAGTCTCCGCCCGAGCAACTTGTTGATCGCACTCGATCTGCACCGTCTGATCTCAACCCATTCATCCAATGGCTATGGTGGCATATTGCACAATTTTCACATCTAGAGTTTAACACTCCAAATTTACGCGATAGCGGCGGTATCGAGAAAGCCATTCGGCATAATACAACTGGATCGCGTTCCCTCTGAGCTAAACTGCTTACCACTCTAGCATCATGAGATAACCATTCTTGGTATTTCAAAAACTGTTTTTTCTCAAATTTGTGCCAAACTCTAGTTTTAAGCCGGATTTTCGCCGTTTTTATTCATAACACCGCTTTTGTCGGCATATTCACCTTTCTACACTGCTCCTCCACCCCCGACAGCCTCTGCATGTAGATTTTTCCCTCCCCCGCAGGATTTTATAATAAATTTGTGGTTTTTGCAGGTTTTTATAATATTTTTTGTAGTCAACAGCCTTCTCATGGTTCAATAACGGAGCGCAATCGAAGGTCATCACTTCTGAAGTCCAAAGTACTGCTGAATAAAGCCTACAGGGTGTACATTCAAGTTTTAATCCATGTTGCATCAACATGAGTTATTCAAATAGAACCTTCAGCATGCCAAGGTACCTCTTCACAATAGACAAGAGATCACGCATAAATGATGGAAGGATTAATGCATAAAGCCGAAGATTAAGGGATTAACCCTACAGTTAAAGGAACCGATTTAAAGCACCAAAGCATAATTCAGTGAAAAAGGGATATTTATCAGTTAAAAGGTCAATAGGGAAAGGATAAAGGCAGACATATCAGCAGGGGAAGGTCTTGAAATGCCACATCTACAGTAGCTACTACAACACCAAAGGGACACCTGCGGTCTGATTCACTTTTCAAAGAAACTATGATAGCCATGCTTATGACAGAAGCTTCATTAAAAACTGTCAGAGAAGTTATTAAGCAGACATGAGCTACAGAACCCTAAATTTGACAGTTTACTTATCCCAAATAGTCAATCAGAGTACTTTTGCTACTTTGGGTTTCAAAGAACACAATAAGGAGTTATTATCATGCCTACCAAAACTTGCATAAAATAGGGAAAGCTACCAAAATGATACAAACAATTAATACAACTATCGTTAAGCAGAATGGGCATTCGAGCACTCCTCCGACCTTGTCTTGATTCATATTTATTACCATTTCTACCATACTCTTCCTCTTTCACCTATAAGTATTCAAAGAAAATTTATTGTAATGTTTGGAATATTGTTAATTGTTGAACTGTTATTGAATTAGAGTTATTGAGTAGTTGTAATATAGTAGGTTGGGAAGAGAAGAATTGGATTGTAAATAGCTATTGGACTCGAAGTGTGTAACTAGTTTTGCACAACAATAGACAAGCAGATTCACTGGATCCTGATCTAAATCATTGGTGATGTTATTCTCACTGTAATTGTTATTTTCTTTATGTTTCCACTGTGTTCATATTGTCTGATAAAGAACAACAAATATAGAGTAGGATATACTGCAAAGTACCCTAACTCTCACTAAAAAAAATTATCTTTATGTTTTATGCTAAATGTGTATCTGGGAATGATTCCAATAGAGTATAACCAGTCAAGAAATGTTGGTGAGCCCATGTCTGGCTGAGTAGTACTTGATTTATTTTTCTCAAATGATATTTTCACGGCATGCTAAGTAGAGCCCTAAGCAAGGAAGTCTATGGTTAGCCCTGTCCCTTGTTTAGTCTTAAAACAACTATTTTGAAGGTTTCCCTTAAAAGTATGCCAAAAGAAGGTTTGGTTTAAAGTCCTTAATTGATCTTAGGTTGCTTTTTATGTTTATCTTACATGTTTTTCCCTTGAGTGTATGTCAAAAGTAGGCTAGGTTAAAAGTCCTTACCTGATCTTAGATTTCCCTTTGTTGTATTTATTTTTTTTGTTCCTAAGAGTATGCCAAAGAAGGATAGGTTAGATGTCCTTACCTGATCTTAGGTTGCCCTTTGTTTTCTTACATGTTTTTTCTTTCATTTCACTCCTTGATGTTCCATACCACAAACTTAACTTAAAATATATTCTGATATAAATGACTTGCCCTTTGAAAACTCTTGGATAGTTGATGTGTGAGTAAACCCTTTTATGACTCCATAGCCCAATGGTTTAGCACTTTTTTGACCTATCTTCCCATGCTGAAACACCCTTCTACTTATTTCCTTCTTTACTTCACATGACCTTCTCATTTAATGAGTCTCAACCAAAACAAAACAAACAACCTCTTGAACTTCATAACTAGCCTAAAATCATAACTAAGCATAAAGATATATCCTTTGAAAACACATATAGAGAGATCCCTCTCTGAATCCGGGAGGGCTAGATCCTAGGATTCCAAAGTGGTTCTGATGTTGCCTTGTCATTTGGTATGCCAGTATGCCAAATCACTAGGACCCCAACACCTTCTAATAAGAAATATGCTCAAACTAAAAATAAGAAAATAGTAGAAGCCCCAACAACAAATTTTCTGCAAATTCTCCCTAGGGAAAATAATCAAAACTCTAATTCTTCCCAAAACATTTCCAGCTCTAAAATCTCACCGAGTCCAAATATTGTTGACAAGTCCAAAGATTGTTGATCAAACAAAAAAAGATTCACAAAAATCTGTTGTTGTTAAAACAAATAGTTCTGCTAAAACAACAAACTTAGAATCCAAAACATCCACTACTGATCCAAAATCAATAGATCCAAAAGCTGCCACTGAAAAAACAACTTCTGACAACTCAAAATCTGAAAAAAAATTTACTACTTCTCAAACCATTCCTGAAATGAAAACTAGGAGCAGTAAGACACAAGAAACTCAAATAGAAAATGAAAACATAACTGTAGAAAAATAAGATAAACCCACTCAAACTAAAATTACTAAGGAAGATTTAATTCAAATAAGTAAATCACAACCTTCATTCAATATGCAAACTGAAATTTCAAAGTTAAAAATACCAATTCCTTTGACAGAATTGGTAAAACATGATTTGTATAAAACAAAAATCACTGAAACATTAAACATGAATGATGGAGAAGACTCTGTAAACTTGAATGATGATAAAACAGAGTTGATTTTTGGCTCTGATGTGAATGGAAAGCATCAAGATGGAGCATTTCCTCCCTTTTACATCAGTTTAACTTTTCATGACCAAATTTTACACAATGTAATGTTAGATTCAGGAGCTTCACACAATCTAATGCCCAAAGCAATAATGGAAACTCTGAATTTAGACATTACAAGGCCTTACAAAGATTTATTTTCATTTGATTCAAGCAAAGTTAAATTCTTAGGTTTAATTAAAGATTTGTGTGTTACATTAGTTCAATATCTAGGTAAGAGTATACTAATGGACATTGTAGTAGCTGAGATCCCACCCAAATATGGAATGTCATTATCTCGCTCATGGGGAGAAAAATTATATGGATCTCTACAATTGGACATGTCATATGCTACTATATCATTTTTTGGTCAACCAAAGAAACTCTATAGGGAAACATTGATGAAATATATGGTAAGTAGTGCAGCAAGATTAGTAAATTACCCAATTTATGCTACACCTATTGATCTAGATTCTTTCATCTTATGTAACTTTGAAATTGATAATGAAATCAAAACTGAACTAAAGGACAAAAAGAAAACACAAAACAATGATAATATCTTTCATGAATCTTTATGGCATTTAGATTTTGATGGCTGAGTAAACAAGTTCGGAGCAAGAGCAGAAGTTTGGATAACTAACACTGAAAAGAATCATGCAGAAGGCCATGCTTTTAGGTTGAATTTTAATTGCACCAACAATATGGCTGAGTATGAAGCTCTCATTTTAGGACTCCATATTATCAAAAACTTAGGGAGTAAAAGAATATCAATAATGGGAGACTCAGAATTGATTGTAAAATAAATTAATGGTGAATCCTTTGTTTACAATCCTAGACGAGGCCGATATAGAGAGACTGTATTAGATTTGGTTGATGATTGGTTGGAATATGATTTCTCTGCAATACCTATAAAGAAAAATTTACAAGCACACTCAGCAAATTTTGCTAATACTTGTAATTTACCTTTTCAGCCGAATCATAAATATACTGCAGAAGTAACACACAAACCAATAATTCTAGATAATCTCAAATATTGGCAGATTTTTTCACAAGACTAACAAATTTACCATTTTATGAATAATGAAGGTGAATTTCAGAACTATAAAATAGACACTGATTGTACATTAGATCAGGATTTAGATACTGAAATAGATTTGAATATTATAGATGTAAATAAAGTAAAGTTTTCTAGACCAACTATGTTTTAGTCAATTAGATATAGATAACTTAGAGAGAGTATAAATTGATGAGATAATTGATGATGAATCTGAAATATTAAATCTCAAAGATAATTTTTTACCAAAAGGTTTAACTCCTTTAGAAGATTTATTTGACTCAAATGATGTTGCTAGAAAACCCAAAATGGAGCCACTTAAATCTGACATTGAGGAATGAAACATAGGCACATAGTTAAAACCTAAGATGATCAAACTTTCCAAAGCCTTATCTCAACAAGAAAAAGATAAATATATTTCTTTTTTTAAGGAATTTCAAAATGTTTTTGGTTGGAGTTATGAGGACTTAAAATCTTATGACACCAACATAATTTACCATAAAATCCCTATAAAAGAACATCAAAAGCCTTTTAAACAAAATTTAAGGAGGATCAACCCTATTTTGATGCCCTTGATTGAAAAAGAGGTAAAAATAATGTACGATGCACAGATAATTGCACCATTCAGATATTCTGATTGGGTTTCTAATTTAGTTCTAACTAGAAAAAAGACAGGAGAGATTAGATTATGTGTTGATTTTAGGAATCTAAACAAAGTATCCTTAAAAGATAATTATCCTTTACCAAATATGGATCACATTTTACAAAGGGTAGTTGCTTATTCTAGGATTTCTCTTTTAGATGAATTTTTAGGATACAACCAAATTTTAGTCCAACCAGATGATCAAGCCAAAACAACTTTTACTACTCCTTGGGGAACTTTTATGTATGTAAAAATGTCTTTTGGTTTAATGAATGCAGGGGCTACCTTTCAAAGAGCTATGGATATAGCCTTTGCAAAGGAAATTCATGAATTTCTAGTGATTTACTTAGATGACATAACTGTATTTTCTAAGACAGGTTATGAACACTTGGATCATCTTAGACAAGTCTTTATTAAATGCAAAAATTTTGGCATCTCTTTAAACCCTAAGAAAGCCTTATTTGGACTAGAAGAATTAAAGTTACTAGGACTCATAATATCTAAGGAAGGAATTAGAATAGACCCTACCTAAATAGAATAAGTTCTTAACATTAATCCTCCAAGAAACATAAAAGAGTTACAAGATTTTCTAGGAAAAAATAACTTTTTAAGAATATTCATTTCCAATTTAGCCGAGATAATTAGAGAATTAAACAACATGCTTAAAAAATATTCAGTTCTTAAATGGACTATTGAGGCCAAACAATCATTTGAATCCATCAAATAGGCCTTAACCAAATCCCAAGTCCTTATAAGTCCAGACTTTAAAAATGATTTCATCATTTTTTAATTTGCTTCAAAACACACCATAGTTGCAGTTTTACTGCAGAAAAATGACCAGGGTTATGAATAGCCCATAGCTTTCTTTAGAAAAAAACTTAGAGATGAAACTTTGAAATACAATATCATGGAAAAATAGGCCTTAGCTTTGGTAAAGGCCATTAAATATTTCAGAGTGTACATTATTTATTCTCACATCATTTCCTATGTCCCAAATGCAGTAGTAAAAGAAATTATAACTCATGATGGTCCTGATAGTAGAAGAGGTAAGTGGATTTCCACAATTGTAGAATATGACATAGATATAAAACCCACTAAATTGGTAAAAGGTCAAGGTTTAGCCAAACTTATGGCTGAATCAAATTGTCATGCCTTAGACATAAATTGTATTGCCCAAGTAGATGATCAAGAAGATATGACGACTCCAGAGATCAGTGAAGCCTTTTCAGACTCACCATGGTATGCAGATATCATATTTGTATTACTAAACTAACAAGCTCCTCCTGGATTATCAAGAACAAAAGCTAGATTCTTAAAACTAAAGGAAGTAATATTTTGTATATTAGACAATGTACTTTTTTGGAAAGACCATAGTGGGATTTTGTTAAATTGTTTGTTAAAAGAAGAAGCTGAAAAATTATTACAAGAATTTTATGTAGGTGACTGTGGAGGACATCTCTACTGGAATACTACTGCAGACAAAATACTAAGAGTTGATTTTTACTGGCCTAATTTTTTTGAAAATGTTAAAAGGTATGTGACCTCCTGTCACAAGTGTCAAATATTTGAGGGTAAGAAAAATTTGTTACCCCTACCCTTAAAGCCCATTTCAACTGAAATTCCATTTCAACAATGGGGTCTTGACTTCATTGGAGAAATTCACCCCCCATCATCAACCCAAAAAAGTGGATTCTGATAGCCACTGACTATTTTACCAAGTGGATTGAACACATACCCTCTAGGCAAGCCACAAACACTTTCATTATCTCTTTTTTAGAAAGAAACATACTTTCAAGATTTGGATGTCCCCAAAAGATTATTACTGAAAATGCAGCTGCATTCAAATCTAAAAAGATGATTGAATTTTTCGATAAATATCACATTACCCTAGGCCATTCTACTGCATATTACCCACAAGGTAATGGTCGAGCTGAATCTTCAAATAAGAGCCTTGTAAACATCATCAAAAAGTTACTTTAATATAACAAAAAGACTTGGAACAATAAGTTACTCAATGCCTTATGGACAGATAGACTTACAACCAAAAAATCTATTGGTACATCTCCTTACCAGCTTGTCTATGGAATGGATATTGTTTTTCCATCTTCCTTAGGAGTACCATTAATGAAAATTATCCAATAATTACAAGCTGAACCAAATGACATACAAAGAAGGATAAATCAAACCATTCACTTGCAGCAAACAAGAGAAGAGGTTTACATTAAGTCTGAAGTTATCCAGGATAACATAAATAAATTTTTTGACAAAAAGAGTAAAGAAGATGATTTCTACATTGGAGACAAAGTGTTAAAATGGGATTCAGGAAGAGAAGACAAAGGTAAACATGGAAAATTTTATTTTCTATGGAAAGAACCTTATCTTATTTATGGTTACAGAGGTAACAATGCTTTATATCTGAAGGAAATGGATGGATCAAATATGTTAGATGGACCAATAAATGGTAGAATGTTGGAGCACTACTACTCCTCAGAGATAAAAAATAGTTAGTTTCATTTACTTTGACCATTGTACATATACATTGAATATTTTAGATTGGATTGGATGTTTTCCTAACAAAGTTGAAGCCCAGAGAGAAGGCCCTAAGCTTTGAGAGGTAAAATATCATAAAATTTGAATAATTGCAGATATCAGAACACAATTACAGGGTCATCACAGCCAAAATTCAAAAGGCTACTAGTCTTAAAATTTCTTGAAATTTCACCAGGAAATTCCATCCCCATGTGGAGCCACTGTTAGAGTCCTATAATAATAGGATTCATAATTTTTAAATTGACTTTGATAGTCTTGTAAATATGTACATACCTTGATTTCTGCAAGTTGTTTTCTCATATATTCATATATATATATATATATATATATATATATATATGAAAAGAGGGTAAAAGTCCTAAAATAAAAATCAAAGGACTTAGAAAAAATAGACACCAAAAGAAAAAGATATAAAAGTAAGACCTAAAAGTGAGCAAGTCAAAATGCCACTACTATTTACTTTTACTGTAAGAATAATAATTATGTGCAGATTGTTCAAAATGCCATAATCCATGATCAATTAAATAGTTTAATTTTAAATTTTCATGTTTTGAATTTCATGTTTTAGATAGAGAATAAAGATATGTCAAACAGTTTAAACTTGAAAAATTAGTAGATAGTTAGAGAATAAATGAGGAACTCAACAATTTAATCTAAGCCCTCAAATGAAATAAGGTTATACTTAGATATATTTATGCTTTGAAAGAAAAATGGATTTAGGATTGCAAGCTTAAATGCACCCATGTAAATGAAGTAAAAAATGTTAGAATAATGATGGGTAGGTAGAAAGAAGTTGTGCAAGACATGTAATAAAGTATCATCGGGCAAAAATAACTAATTTCCCCTCCCTCGCAATGATCCAATATTCTAAACCTTTAGATAAAGAGGCTCAGAGAATTTCTCTGACTTCTGTTGGGACCAGACCCAAGGCTTAGTAACTGATTAGTTAAAAATATTGGATTCCATACATAAAACCCATTTCATCAACATATTCACCCTTTTCCAAAACTATTATCCATTTTCCTAAATGGTTTGGCCAAATTTTGACTTTGGAATTTCAGCCCTTTTTGGGTTGCACACTACACCCGTGTTTTCTGAGTTACGCACTCACTGGAGAGAAATGGTGATATAGGGCTGAAATAAATATCTATCTTCTGCAATAGCACCCACTTAGCTCACTAACTGAAGTGTTGGTCCCTTCTGCTAAACCCAAGCTGAGAAACTTAGAATCTAGCTCCTTCACTGAATATGCAACTGCTGCATGCACAACTGCTGGGAAATACTGCACTGTCTAGGAGGGCTGATGATATAGCCTAATAATAAATAATGCACTACTGATCCTAGGCTTCTTAAGTGATCCCTAGAATGAATGATTAATCCCTCACAAGATTCCAAGATGATTTGCTTGGAACTTCCTCTTTTCCTCAAACCCTCACTGCAGAATTACGCAATTCTTGCAGGAATTGTTGTTGCATAGAAGAATATATGGATGGCCTAATGCCATATATTGCAATGAAACTCCCAGAAGACTACAATTTATCCATAGTGTGAATGGCTTATCACTCCACAGGTTTCTCAGTTACTGAGAACTACCTTCGAACTCTCAAACCCAAGTTCAAGAATGCATAATTCATGTAGCTGGAAGTGCATATGAGAGTGGCTAAAAGTGGCACTGATTACCAGATGATGAATGTTGCAAAAGAAAAACTTCCTAAATTATGCACTCAAATTCCCCCATGGGTAAGGATGGGATTCCCTCTCGGGAACATCCGGTGCTAAAAAACACAACAAACTTAGCTAAACAGCTGAAGCATGCAAAGAAATGTATTAAGACACTCAATAATAAAAATTTAGACTCCCTTTCTTTGCTTCCCTCATATTCCTTTTATGGTTGTGAGCCTTCCCTAGCCTTGGCCCACCTCATATATGCACTGCACATGTGGCCACTAGTCTTCATAAATACTTCATTGTCCTCCATGATCTCCATCACTGCTGCAATTACTCCCCAATTCCTCCATCATGTGTGCATTTAATGCACCACTTCCTCCATCACTTCATCATTACTTATCCTTGATCTTACATTTATTCCTCCACTATATCCATCATCTTCCTCATTATTTCTCTATGATCTCCATTGTTCATTCATTATTATGTTGCTCCACTACTCCATAATACTACTCCTCTTCTCAATTAACCCACATTCACACTATAGAAGTGGATTTTATTCATCTATTGGGTTTATGGGTCCCTTGACCCTTTTATTTAATTAAATAAATAAGAAAAGTAAGAAATCTAATATTTAAATTAGCTTATGGAAAATTTGGAATATTATAGTCCTCCCCGCCAAAATGTTGCTTTTCCTCAAGCAACTGCAAAAGTGGATTATGCATAAATCCATCTCCCTCCCAAGTGGCATCCTCATATGGAAGGTTTCCCCATATTCTCCAATGTGTTATGAACTCCCAGCTCCATAGTTTCCTCTCTAGAATGTCTTGAATGGCCTCCAATTATGTAGCTAGATGCCTCTCCTCATCAAGGAATCCCTAAGTACCAATCATCTGTTGTCCAACAGCCTCCTCTCTGCATGAGATATGTGAAGTGTAGTGGTTCCTTGCCCAGGTGGAAAGTCCCAACTCAGAAAATATCTCTCCAACCCTTGCTACATGGAGTAGGTTGTGTCTCTCCATGCTCCAATCCTTGGCCATGATGGTGTTGCTTGCTCTAAGAATCATCTCAACACTATGCAAAGTAGGAAATAGAGACATATGGATTCACATGTGAAATGTCGAACCATAATCTCCCAATAGTAGTCACTGCAGCAATGCCTCTTACTTCCACACCACCTGGTCATCATACCAAGAATGGTGGCCATACTCTCTCAAAAGTAACCAGTGCAACCATGCCTCCTGCTACTGCATGACACCAGTACTATGCAAGGCATGGAACATACAAATGTGAAATTTTTGGTGGTAACCATACTCACCCAAGAGCAACCAGCACATCCATGCTTCTTGCTGCCCTATGTCATAGAATTGCAAGTATATTTCCAGCCACTTACTCATCATCTCCATCCATCCAACTATAGGTAATGACTCATATCATGAACCAGCTTGGTATCCACCCAATTGAGAATCTTCCACCAAAAAATTCTAATACAATAATTTTCCCCATCACTATATATGATCTTGGGAAGACCATGCAGCCTGAAGACATCCTGGAAATATAATACAGTCACAGGTGAAGATATGTACTGTGTGATAATCTCAAAGCAATTTGCATACCTTGACAATGGATCGATGTTGAAAATACCATCCTCCACAATCTGATGACAATATTTGCACTCCATGATATGTCGAAGTGCATCCTTCGTGAGGTATCTCCATGAGAACCTCTTCCCGATGGCTTGGTATAACCTATGATGTTCTAAATATGCTACATGCAGAAACTTATCTTTGAGTTGTGAGGTGCTCATCAAGAAGGGTATATCTTGATAATGGATGATCTTATCCATTACATGATGTCTACCATATACCATCTTCCCATCCAATGCTTTGTAAGTGAAGCAGTCATAGGAATGCTCAATTAGTAACGGGGCCCTCAAATCATCATTGCTCCTCAATGACAACATTTTTGATCTCCGTGATAGTGCATCTAATGTCTCATGGCCCTCTCCATACACAATTTTGAAGTCATAGTCCTGCATTGTACTGATCCACTGTTGTTGCCTCTTCTACAGTTGCTTCTCCCCCTCAAAAATATGTCGGAGACTATGGTGGTTGGTCTTCACCCGAAATCTACTACCAATAAAAAACTGTCAAAGTTTGACCAATGCATGCATAATGGCCAATATCTCTTTGTCATAAATAGAATATGACAACTCATGCATCAATAACTTCCAGTTCTCGAAAGATATTGTATAGCTTCCCTGAATTAGGACTATGCTAATCTCATCGTCAGAAAATCCACACTCCAAAAAAAAGTATTATGTGCAACTCAAAAATTTCAAATTGGGATAACTATAAATCTGCTCCTTGAACTAGTCAAGGGTTCTCTACGCAGTGATATTCTATTGCTCCAAATCAGCAATGTGCTCTAACCCTTGGTCATGTAATTTCCCTGATGGCATGACCCCACAAATCTCAAGATGATATGCTCAAACAATATGGGGTGGAAATTTTTGCATGCCTTGGATCAGCAGATGCTTGGGAACATCTTGAAAAGCTACAAGAGTTCCTCCAACCGGTGCAATTGCTTCTCCAACTGTTGGTGATGGTGATGGATACTCCTCTACTATTGCACTAGTGCTAGTATCTGCTTCCTCTTCCTCATGCACCTCTTGAACCATGCCTTGGAATCTCAATGTCGAAGTCTTGGGAACATTTTTCCAAAATGCAAGTGATCCTCCCACTGATGCAAGTACCTCTAATGTAGCTGGACCTGGGGGTGGTGGTTTCTCTTCTCCTAGAGTATTAGTGCTAGCATCTTCTTTTTTCTCCTCATATACTTCCTCATCAATGTTGGAAAATGTCTCAATGGAAAGTGCCTCCGGTTTTCTTTTGTCAAACCTATTTACAAATATTTGAGTGAACTCTGCATATGCAGTCACTCTTGCATGTTTCAATTTTCCAAACCACCAATCATTTTCTTCACCCTCAAGGTGAAGCAATCTCAATGGCTTCATTTTCCGCTACTGAGTGTTGCCAGAAGAAATAATCTAACTTCTCCATCCAAGCCTTTGCTGTGATTTTGGATGACCCATTGAATGTAGGAAGAAAAAATGTATTCTACATATACCCTCTTCTTCTATTACTCCTACAGGGTCTCCAGTTCTCTTTAATATGGAAAAAATGTTGGAGATTCAGATTCTCTTTGAATTCTCTAGATTGAGATTTTTACTCTGCAAGATACTCACTCAGATTCTCATGCTCCAAATATCCTCCATCTCCATACCATTCATTTCCTTCTGCAAGGAAAGTGGGCATAGTAGGGCATTGTGGAACTTTCTGAACCATCGGTTTCTTATACTATTGATAGGAAATGCTCAAACCTTCTCCATTCTAAAACCCTCTTGAGGTTTCCTTTTGCCTTTCCCTTCTCATTTATTTGATCTCCATGGTGAGATCCTACATATATTTGAAGAGAAGTGTGGAAAAACTCAATCCTTCTACCATTGTGGACTTATTCTTTTTCCACTTCTTCTTTTTATTATTCTGATATCATGAAATGCCCACAAGCCAAGCCAAAGATCATGCTCTGATATCATTGTAATATCCCAAAATGGGAAAGAGAGGAATATAGATCATATGCATAATTCCAATAAGAATAAAACATATAAAACTGGAAAAATGCTGGAATACATTAAGACTTCATACATAGGTACTAAAATAGCCGAGCCATATCATTATAATCAAAACATATGAATATACGCAATGCCCTAAAAAGAATTCACTCAAGCCATCCAAAGATGGTTGAAACAACTCTAGATCGTAACACTGGAAATGTTGTGCTACTATTGTTATTGTTGTTGGAAACTTCTGCTATTGGGAAGAAGATACATGTGCGATAGGGTTCTGGAGTGCTAAGAAATATCCTAGATTTTAACCACAGATTCTAATCGAAAAACCCAAAAAAAAACTAAAATGGTTTGGCAAAATTTTGACTTTGGAATTTCGGGCCTTTTGGGTTGCACACTGCACCCTTGTTGTCTGAGTTATGCACTCCCTAGAGACAAATGATAATTTGGGATTGAAATAAATATATATATTTTTTAATAACACCCACTCAGCTCACTAAAATAAGTGATGGTCCCTTATCCCAATCCCAAGCTGAGAAACTTAGGATCTAGCTCCTCCAATGAATATGCAACGGCTGCATGCACAACTTCTAGGAAATATTGTGCTGTCTAGGAGGGATCATGATGTAGCCTGTTGATAGATAATGCAATGTTGATCCCAGGCTACTGAAGTGATGATACAGATTTTATGCAGGAATGTAACATAATACACATATAACCATAGATACAGAGATGCAATGGAAATAATGCTTCATTTTTATTAATATAAGAAATGACTGAAATAAACAGGTAGGGCACTGGTAGGCATATCTCTGAGAAGAGATGTCGTGGCTATAGGCCTCTGAACTTTCTTACAATAAGAAATAATGGAAATGAGTGGAGAGGGCACTAGTAGCGTATCCCTGAGAAGAGATGTGATGGCTACAGGCCTCTCCACTGTGTTACAGAACTGAAATGATGGGAACAAGCAAGCTAGGGCACTAGTAGCACTTATCTTTGAGAAGAGATGTGTCAGCTACCATCCCATAAACTATGTTAAAATGAGGTTTGAAATCATATTTATTGTTGAGAAACAATGTAAAACCCGAAATTTCCAAAAACCTAACCTAGGAGATGAAGTGCCAAAATTGTGGGCCTCGTTTGGGTAAGTTGGTGTTTCAACTTCCTCTGGATGTAACTTTGACATACGATCTCCATTTGATGTGCTCAATAGCTCATTAGAAAGATATATTCAACGAGTAAAACTTTCTGTGTGAGAAACAATGGCCCATGGACCCATATTTCTCCCGGTTTTCCCAAAAAATGTTGTTTAAGGCCTCAAAATGGCTCTAGAAGTTCAGGACCCTAAAAACTGCTAAAAATAGCAAGTTGTGCTGCAACTTACAAAATGGAAGAACTGATGGTGGGGGTTCAAATGAAATTGGTGGGTGGGCACCAATATCCACCTGGATAATTAAGTCCCAAAAATGGCTCCGGGAGTGGAGGACCCAAAAACCTGCTAAAAATAGTAAGTTTTGTTGAAGTTGAAAAGCTGAAAGAACTGATACTACAAGTCCAAATGGAATAGGTGGGTAGCCACCGATATCCACTTGGATCATTCCTCCCTCCTTAGGAAGAAATTCTCTCAATTGCATTAAGTTCCTCCTTACAGGAGGGGAATTCTGCTGAACTTGGTATTGGATTTGTCGAGGATGTCGCAGACCTGTTAGCGGACGTGCTAGATGTAGATGTGTTGTTGATGGGTAGCCGTTTAAGGATTTTGGAAAAATTATCCATCATCGGGTTCCTCTTTTTCTCAAGGGCTTCCTCGAGCAAGATTTTGATAGGATCTCCTCCTCCCTCATCTTTCTTTCTTCCGCCATGGGGGGTCATCGGGGTTTGCAAGGTTGAACTCCTTATACCCTAGCCATGTTGGGGACATGAAAAGAAAAATAGAGAAAGAGCAGACTGCTCTGATACCACTAATCTAGATTTATTTTAGGAACACAATGGAATACACATATAACCATAGATACATAGATGCAATGGAAATAATGCTTCATTTTATTAATAAAACAAATGACTGAAATAAATAGCTAGGGTGCTATTAGGCGTATTTCTGAGAAGAGATGTGGCAGATACATGCCTCTGAATTGTCTTACAATGAGAAATAATGGAAATGAGTGGCAAGGGCACTGGTAGCATAACCCTGAGAAGAGATGTGAAGGCTACAAGCCTCTCCACTATGTTACAGAATTGAAATGATGGGAACAAGCGAGCTAGGGAACTGGTATCACTTATCTTTGAGAAGAGGTGTGTTGGCTATCAGCCCCTGAAATATGTTAAAATGAGGCTAAAAGGAATATTTATTGTTGGGAAATAATGTAAAACCAAAAACGTCCAAAAACCTAACCCTAGTAGATGAAGCGCCAAAATTGTGGGCCCTGTTTGGGTAAGTTGGTGTTTCAACTTCCTGGGGACATAACTTTGGCATCTAATCTCCATTTGAAGCGCTCAATAGCTCATTATAAAGATATATCCAAGGAGCACAACTTTCAAAGTGGGAAACATTGATCCATGCCTCATGTTGCTCACAGGTTTCCCAAAAAATCTCGTTTAGGGCCTCAAAACGACTCCAGAAGTTCAGGACCCCAAAAATTGCTAAAAATAGTAAGTTGTGCTGCAACTTAAAAACTGGAAGAAATGATGGTGGGGGTTAAAATGGAATCGGTGGGTGGTTGTTGAATATTTCAACAAGAAACAGTGAAGGAGGCATCTTGAAACATCATCCTTGATCCTAGTTGGAAAATAATCACCTAAACTAGGTGGGGCCCACATAGTCTATTTTCAGGTGTATGTCTATTTTTAGACATGGTGAGCATATTCTATATGTAGCAGGAGGCTATTTGTAGATGGTTGGTCAAATGTGAAAAATATATGAGATTCTATTTTTAGAATATTGGGTGAAGTATATTTATAGATTACTGATCTAAAAATAGATGCATGTCGGTTATTATTAGCTCTCAATAATAATCCGACAATAAACAACAACTTATTCTCTTGGAGCACTTTATTTCAGTGAAAAGATTTGGAAAATTAGTGGGCTGAAGGAATTACACAATTACTAAGGGTTTACTAGAGTTCATGCATGGAGGACTCAGTTAGAACTGAAGTGGCAAAGTTATGACAAAATTGGAAGAGCAGTTCATGGAGTTGTATTCAGTTTAACTCAGTTAGACTCAGTTGAGCTAGTTGTAACTTATCTAACTAAATGATACACTAGTGAGAGTGGATTGAATTAATTAGTTAATTAATTCAAAAATAATAACTCATTAATCAACTAAACAATACAACAGTTAACTATAATACATGGCAGTTTCAGTGGAGACCCAGTGGAGAGGTAGGTGAAAGGGAAAG
Organism: Pinus albicaulis; assembly: GCA_034641835.2. NCBI lineage: Eukaryota > Viridiplantae > Streptophyta > Pinopsida > Pinales > Pinaceae > Pinus > Pinus albicaulis. Next base: position 930,031,652 of record CM076569.1, on the reverse strand, counting down.
ATGGACTATCCGTTGTGACTACTAGTGATGCATGAATTGAATCTATATATACATTGGAGTTTCCAATGATAATAAAAAATTCAAGGAGAGTGGGATTGCATCAAATTGGTCTTTGTAATAAGCTTGGATTGTGCAGTGGAGGCAGGCTAGCTGGAGGGAAGAGATCGGTGCATGGATTTGTAGATTGCTTCTGATTAGTGTGTGACGATTGATTGTACTGAGAGCTTGATGTACTAATATTTGTATGAGATTGTTACATGATCTCCATGATACATAATATATGATAGTTGGGGTTTTCAACTTCAGGATTTCCCGTTAAACAACTGTGTTATGTGTGTTTTTATTACTTCATGTGTTTTGCAATTGTTGATTAAATTTCTGCAAGAATTATAGTGGAAGGATTCTATATTTAGAAAGAAGATAAATATTGTTATATTAGGAGAGTTAGGATATATAAATGCATATTGTATATAATTTCTACATGGTATTGGAGCAGTTGATTATTGGAGGAGATTGCAATTATTGAAGCGGTTGAGTTTTGTGCTGGTGGAATATGAATTTGCTGCAGTGTTTTCTCGGTGTCAAAGTTGAACATTCATTGAAATTTATTTCAACGAATTGTGATTGGACTATGCGCTTGATGGGAGCTTGAATTATATTGCATGGAAGGATAGGATGGAGGCGGTGCTAGAGGATAATGGGCTGAAGGAGTTCATCGATAGCGATGTTCCTAAGCCAGGTTCTAGCAATGCAGCCGCGCTTGACGCATGGAAAAAGAAGGTAGCAAGGTGTCAAAGGATTCTGTTGGAAGGTGTGGAGGACCACATAGTGTCCAGGCTTCATGGTAAATCCACTCCATTATTAATTTGGAAGGCTTTGACAGACTTGTTCCAAAGTAGAAGTGACCATAGGAAGTTGGCGCTTAAAGACAAGCTCAGGAAATTAAAAATGGAGAAGAATGACACTATTCCGGTATACTTGACAAAGTTTTTCCACTGTAGGGATGAGCTTGGGAATGTAGGAGTCAGTGTGGATGAAGAATACTTGTTGAGCTTGGCTCTCCTTGGGATTTCGAAGAGTTGGCATAGCTATGAAGACTTTGTCAATGGATGGGAGAAACTGCCAGGATGGGAGCGACTTTGGTAGGATCTTGTGCAGGAGGAGATAAGGCGCATTACCAAGGATGGCTCTTCATCAAAGAATGATGATGAAGAGGATTTCGCTTTGGCTTCCAAAGTAAGGAAAGGGAAGGGGAAGAAAAATCCTTCTCAATCCGGTGAAGATGGCAAATAGTGTGACATGTGCAAAGTGAAGTGTTTTCACTGTCACGAACATGGGAATTTCGCCACAAATTATCCATAGAAGAAGAAGAACAAGCAGGCTGCTAGAGCTGCAGCTGGTGAGTCTCTTGCCTCACAATTTGAGCTTGACTTCTCATTCATCGCATGCATGGTGTCTAGTGCATTGGGATCGAGGTGGTACTTTGATAGTGGTGCTTCCTTTCACATGACGGGAGATGTGAATCTTTTCAGTGACTTGGTGGAGAAAGATCTCCAGTTGCATGTTGAGTTGGGCGACAATGGACGATACAATGTGACCGGCATTGGTACCATTACCTTTTAGAGGGAGTCAGGTAAACTCATTCTTTTGCAAGATTTAGTGCATGTTCCAGGTTTAAAGAAGAATTTAATCTCAGTCGCAATGTTAGAGGATAAAGGGTATGATGTTGTCTTTAGTGAAGGAAAATTTTTCCTTTGATACAAATCAACAGGACAAGTCAAGAAGGTTGGTATTTGAGCGAATAATCTCTACAGACTTGAAGTAGATGGGATTTCTATGAAGCTTCCTACTGTTGGGAAGTGCGAGAAAGCCATGCAATTAAAGCTTGAGAGGGAGTAGGATTTGCATGCAAGTAAGAGTGAACCTCGGGATGTGGAGCAGCCACAAGATGAGGATCATGGAGTCAGAGCAACCACTCATGCAGATAAATTCACGCTAGATGGGCAGAGGGAGTGCATGCAGCTATACAACAAGGTGAGGGGTGGGGCGACATGCATGAGTAATCCCAAGAGGATATTTCTGGACAGGATTCATTGAGATGGTGTGGATATTAAGAATTGAACCTAGCTATGAGGTGCCCATAGAGTAGCAGTAGCATGATCAGTTGGATTGATGCAGGAAAATCAAAGTGACAGTGTCGGATACTGGAGCGCTGTTCAGAGCTGACAACAAGTGCAGAGTGCATGGGTGTAGAGTTCAACAGTGCAGTGGTTCTTGAAGACATGTGTAGTAATTAAGTAGAAGTCAAAGAATTTGATGACAAATGCATTATACTGATTGATTTTTTTGGAGCCTTTCAGTTTCATAAGTGTTGCAGCAAGAGTTGCAGAGCAGATGCATGGAGTTGTAGTGCGCTTGCAAAGGTTGCAGGGCGAATGCATGGAGTTGCATGTCGCATGAAAAGACAGTCCTTTCTTGTTAAGAGGAAGTGTTGAAGATTGAAAAAAGAAAAAATGAAGGAGGCATCCTGAAACATCATCCTTGATCCTAGTTGGAAAATAATCACCTAAACTAGGTGGGGCCCACACAGGCTATTTTTAGGTGTATGTCTATTTTTAGACATGGTGAGCATATTCTATATGTAGCAGGAGGCTATTTGTAGATGGTTGGTCAAATTTGAAAAATAGATGAGATTATATTTTTAGAAGATTGGGCAAATTCTATTTATAGATTACTGATCTAAAAATAGATGCATGTCAGTTATTATTAGCTCTTAATAATAATCCGACAATAAACAACAACTTATTCTCTTGGAGCACTTTATTTCAATGAAAAAATTTGGAAAATCAATGGGATGAAGGAATTACGCAATTACTAAGGGTTTACTAGAGTTCATGCATGGAGGACTCAGTTAGAACTAGAGTGGAAAATTTATGACAGAGTTGGAAGAGTATTTCATGGAGTTGTATTCAGTTTAACTCAGTTGAGCTAGTTGTATCTAATCTAACTGAATGATACACTAGTGAGAGTGGATTGAATTAATTAGTTAATTAATTCAAAAATAATAACTCATTAATCAAATAAACAATACAACAGTTAACTATAGTGCATGGCAGTTTCAGTGGAGACCCAGGGGAGAGGTAGGTGAAAGGGCAAGATGGACTATATGTTGTGACTACTAGTGATGCATGAATTGCATCTATATATACATTGGAGTTTCCAATGATAATCACGTAGTCAAGGAGAGTGGGATTGCATCGAATTGGTCTTTGTAATCAGCTTGGATTGTGCAGTGGAGGCATGCTATCAAGAGGGAAGAGATCGATGCATGGATTTATAGATTGCTTCTGATTAGTGTGTGACGATTGATTGTATTGAGAGCTTGATGTACTAAGATTTTCATGAGATTGTTACATGATATTCATGATATGATATTTTGGGTTTTTATCTTTAGGCTTTCCCGTTAAACAACTATGTTATGTGTGTTTTTATTGCTTCATGTGTTTTGCAATTGTTGATTAAATTTTCGTAATAATTATACCAGAAGGATTCTGTATTTAGCAAGAAGATAAATATTGTTATATCGGGAGAGTCCAGATATATACATGCATATTGTATATAATTTCTACAATGGCCACCAATATCCACCTGGATCATCAAGTCCCCAAAATGCCTCTGGGAGTGCAGTACCCGAAAACCTGCTAAAAATAGTAAGTTGTGTGGAAGTTGAAAAAATGAACGAATTGATGTTGTGGGTCCAAATGGAATAGGTGGGTGGCCACTGATATCCACCTAGATCATTCCTCCCTCCTTAGGAACCAATGGTCTCCATTGCATTAAGTTCCTCCCTGGGGGAGGGAATTCTGCTAAACTTGGTATTGGATTTGTCCAGGATGTCGCACCAGTAGGTGGACGTGTTGGATGTAGATGTGCTGTCGGTGGGAAGCTATTGAAGGATATGGGAAAATTTATCCATAATCACATTCCTCTATTTCTTGAGGGCTTCCTTGAGAAATATTTTTATAGGATCTCCTGCTCCCTTGTCTTTATTTCCTTCCGCCATGGGGGGTCGTCGGGGTTTGCGAGGTTGAAATCCTTATACCCTAGCCGCGTTGGGGACATGAAAAGAAAAACATAGAAAGAGCAGACTACGTTGATACCACTAATATATATTTATTGCAGGAATTCAATAGAACACACATATAACCATAGATACAGAGATTTGGTGGAAATAATGCTTCATTTTATTAATAAAACAAATGACTAAAATAAACAGCTCGGGCGCTGGTAGGCATATCTCTGAGAAGAGATGTGGTGGCTACATGTATTTGAAATGTCTTACAATGAGAAATAATGCAAAAGAGAGATGAGGGCACTGGTAGCGTATCCCTGAGAAGATATGTGACAGCTACAGGCCTCTCCACTGTGTTACAAAACTGAAATGATGGGAACAAGCGAGCTAGGGCACTGGTAGTGCTTATATGTGAGAAGAGATTTGTCAGCTACCAGCCCCTGAACTATGTTATAATTAGGCTCAAAGGCCTATTTATTATTTGGAAAAAATGTAAAACCGGAAACGTAAAAAAAACCTAACCTTAGGAGATGAAGCGCCAAAATTGTGGGCCCCGTTTGGGTAAATTGGTGTTTCAACTTCTCGGGGAAGTAACTTTGGCATCTGATCTCTGTTTGACATGATCAATAGCTCATTATAAAGATATATTTGAGGAGTACAAATTTTTGTGTAAGAAATATTGGTCCATGGACCCAAGTTGCTCGCGGTTTTCCCAAAAAACATCGCTAAAAACTGTTAAAAATAGTAAGTTGTGCTGCAACTTACAAAATGAAAGAAATGATGGTGGGGGTTCAAATGCAATCATTGGGTGGCCACCAATATCCACCTTGATCATTAAGTACCAAAAACGGCTCCGGGAGTAGAGGACCCGAAAACTTGCTAAAAATAGTAAGTTTTGATTAAGCTGAAAAACTATAATAATTGACGCTGTGGGTCTAGAAGGAATAGGTGGGTAACCACCGATATGCACCTGGATCATTCCTACCTCGTTAGGAAGAAATGGTCTCCATTGCGTTAAGTTCCTCCCTGGGGGGGAAATTCTGCTGAACTTGGTATTGGATTTGTCCAAGATGTCACAGACTTGTTGGCAGACATGTTGGATGTAGATGTGCTGTCGGTGGGAAGCAATTGAAGGATCTGGGAAAAGTTATCCATCATCTCATTCCTATGTTTCTTGAGGGCCTCCTCGAGCACTATTTTTATAGGATTTCCTACTCCCTCGTCTTTCTTTCCTTTCGCCATGGGTGGTCGTCGGGGTTCGCGAGGTTGAACTCCTTATACCCTGGCTGCGTTGGGGACATGAAAAGAAAAAAAGAGAAAGAAAAGACTACTCTGATACCACTGATCTGGATTTATTGCATGAATTCAAAAAAATACACATATAATCATAGATACAGAGATTCAGCGGAAATAATGCTTCATTTTATTAATAAAACAAATGACTGAAATAAATAGCTAAGGCACTGGTAGGCATATCTATGAGAAGAGATGTGTTGGATACTAGCCCCTAAATTGTGTTACAATGAGGTTTTAAGGCCTATTTATTGTTGAGAAACAATGTAAAACACATAACATCCAAAATCCTAACCCTACGAGATGAAGCGCCAAAACGGCGGGCCTCGTTTGGGTAAGTTGGTGTTTCAACTTCCTGGAGATGTAACTTTGGCATCCGATCTCTGTTTGACATGCTCAATAGCTCATTAGAAAGATATATCTGAGGATTACAACTTTTAGTGTGAGCAACATGGGTCCATGGATGCATGTTTCTCTCATTTTTCCCAAAAGACATAGTTTAGGGCCTCAAAATGGCTCCAGAAATTGAGGACCCGAAAAACTGCTAAAAATAGTAAGTTGTGCTACAACTTACAAACTGAAAGGACTAATGGTGGGTTTTCAAATGGATTCGGTGGGTGGCCACCAATATCCACCCGTATCATTAAGTCCCCAAAACAGCTCCGAGACTGCAGGACTCGAAAACCTGCTAAAAATAGTAAGCTATGTTGAAGCTAAAAAACTAAAAGAATTAATGTTGCAGGTCCAAATGGAATAGGTGGGTGGCCACTGATATCCACCTAGATCATTCCTTCCTCCTTAGGAAGAAATGGTCTCCATTCCCTTAAGTTCCTCCCTTGGGGGGGGGATTCTACTAAACTTGGTATTGGATTTGTCCAGGATGTCACTAACCTGTTGATGGACGTGTTTGATGTAGATGTGTCGTCTATGGGCAGCCGTTGAAGGATCTAGGAAAATTTATCCATCATCGTGTTCCTTTGTTTCTCAAGGGCCTCCTCGAGCAAGATTTTGATAGGATCTCCTGCTCCCTCGTCTTTCTTTCCTTCCGCCATGGGGGATCATTGGGGTTCGCGAGGTTGAACTCCTTATACCCTGGCTGTGTTGGGACATGAAAAGAAAAATAGAGAAAGAGCAAACTGCTCTGATACCACTGATCTAGTTTTATTTCAGAAATGAAAAATAATACACATATAACCATAGATATAGAGATTCAGCGGAAATAATGCTTCATTTTATTAATAAAACAAATTACTGAAATAAACAGCTACGATGCTGGTAGGCGTATCTCTGAGAAGAAATGTGGTGGCTACAGGCCTCTGAACTGTCTTATAATGAGAAATAATGGAAATGAACATTCAGGGCACTCGTAGCGTATCCCTGAGAAGAGATGTGACAACTATAGGCCTCTCCACTATGTTACATAAATGAAATGATGGGAACAAGCGAGCTAGGTCACTAGTAGCGCTTATCTATGAGAAGATATGTGTGAGCTACCAGCCCCTAAATTGTGTTACAATGAGGCTCGAAGGATTATTTATTTTTGAGAAACAATGTAAAACTTGAAACGTCCGAAAAACTAACCCTAGGAGATGAAGCACCAAAACTACAGGCCCCGTTTGGGTAAGTTGGTGTTTGAACTTCCTGAGGACGTAACTTTGGCATCTGTTCTCTATTTGATGCACTAAATAGTTCATTAGAAATATATATATACAAGGAGTACAAATTTCGGTGTGAGAAACATGGGTTGATGGACCCATGTTGCTCTCAGTTTTCCCAAAAAACGTTGTTTAGGTCCTCAAAACGGATTCAAAAGTTTAGGACCCGAAAAACTGCTAAAAATAGTAAGTTGTGCTGCAACTTACAAAATAAAAGAACTAATGGTGGGGTTTCAAATGAAATCGGTGGGTGGCCACCAATATCCACCTGGATCATTAAGTCCCCAAAACGGCTCCAGGAGTGCAGGACCCAAAAAATTACTAAAAATAGTAAGCTATGATGAAGCTGAAAAACTAAAAGAATTGATGCTACGGGTCCACATAGAATAGGTAGGTGGCCACTGATATCCACCTGGATTAAGTGATCCCCGAAGTGAAGGATTAATCCCTCACAGGATTCCAAAATGATTTGCTTGGAAATTCCTCTTCTCCTCAAACCCTCAGTGCAGAATTACACCATTCCTACAATATTTGTTGCTACATAAGAGAATAGATGGATGGCCTAATGCCAGATATGTCAATGATACTTCTAGAAGATTGCAATGGATCCACACTATGAAGGGTTGATCCCTCCACATGTTTCTCAACTGAAGTACTAAGAACTACCTTGCAACTCTCAAACCCAAGTTCAGCAATGCATAATTCCTATATCTAGAAGTTCAGATGAGATTCTCTAAAAGTGGCATTGATTTCCAAATGATGAATACTACCCAAGAAAACCTTCCCAGAGTAGGCACTCTAAGTCCCCCATGGGTAAGGGTGGGATTCCCCCTCGAGAACACCCAGTGCTAAAAAACACAACAGACTTAACTAAATAGCTGAAGCATGTAAAGAAATGTCTTACAACACTCAATAATAAAAATGTAGACTCCCTCCCTTTTCTTCCCTCATCTACCTTTTATGGTTGTGAGCCTTTCCTAGCCTTGTCCCACCTCATAACTACGTTGCACATGTGGCCACTAGCATCCATAAATATTGTGTTGTCCTCCATGATCTCCATCACTGCTGCAATTACTCTCCACTTCCTCCATCATGTATGCATTTAATGCACCACTTCCTCCATCACTTCATCATTATTTCTCCATGATCTTACATTTATTCCTCTACTATCTCCATCATCTTCCTCATTATTTCTCTATGATTTCCACTCTTCCTTCATTATTATGCTACTCCACTACTCCATAAAAATATTCCACTTCTCAATTAACCCACATTCACACTATAGAAGTGGATTTTATTCATATACTGGGTTTATGGGTACTTCCACCATTTTATTTAATTATCTAAATAAGAAAATTAATAACTCTGATATTCCAATTAGTGGATGGAAAATTTGGAATATTTCATTTTCACAAAAAACTAATCTTTTTCCTTGAATCTTGCGAGCCTCTCTTGATGTTGTAGATACCATCATGCTATAATTTCCCTGAATTTGTAGAGCGGCGAGCTATTATTGCAAAAAAAAACTTGTTCCTACCTCGGTCATTAGTCAAAGGAAACATAAAAAGAGTCTCACCTCACACACTATCATCACGTCAATTCTTAGCTTCTCTTGCTTTGTACTTGAATTGACTTTCGACCAAGTATTTTCACCATTTCCATGTACCCTTCGGAAAACAAAAACAAGCACTTGTGGAACCCATGCCTTCTTTTTAAAATTTCTTTGTCGTTTTCTCTTTTACCTTTGAAATCTCTTGCACTGACATCTTGTTTCCAACACTGCTCAACACTAATGTTGACTGCTGCAAATATTTCACATCTTGTTCACCTCCTTTCAAAGGAAACCTATTAGAGTCCTGAAACATCTCATTACAAGCATAAGAAACTTCAATGAAATCATTTTTTTCATTCAATGCATCTTTTTGAAAGGCTTTGTTCAAAATATTTCTATGATTTCTCGTTAGCAAAGTCAAATTCTGACTTGCATTCACTATTCTCTTCATTTCTTATGCATGTATAAGATACAAACTTGTATTCTTACTCTGCAATATAATTATGTACTAAATTACATCTTTAAACAAGTGATACTTATTCTCATGCAGATGTAATACTATTTTCCTATCATAAAGATAATGACTTCCCAAAACAATACATGATATCTCAAGCGGCACCATATCAAGTTCAACTTCATCAAGAAATTTTGAATTGGTGGTGTTAGTGTCAGTCTTTGCAGCCTTCCTCCAGTGATCAAACATGCTCTTAAAAAGTGATTTTAAGGTGTCAAGGTCAAATTTTGTCATTTCAGTGAGTCTTCAAGTAAAATTTGGTCACTAGGTATTAGGTCTAGGGTTTGTTTTCACTCCTTTCAAATTTGTCCAAATGTCAGTCCATGTCACCATTCAGCTGAGTGTACCATCATTCAGAGGGTTTTCATCATCATTTCAAGTTCCATTGGGTCATTTCACACCTTGTTCATGCTTAAGTTGTGCTTAGGTAAGGTTCATTTCCCTCTCCTAGGTTTTTGGAGGTAATTTCTCTTAGATGGTCAAATCATCAGTAAAAATTGTATCTTGATGTCCATACACCTTCCCCTATCCTTAATGTACCTTATTAAACACTTCCCATCTCTAAGATCCCCCAAATTCCTCATTTTCGCACAAACCCTAGTTTCTTGCTATAACTTGGCAATTTTCTAGGCTAGGCCTGTGTTTTTCCCTTTCGGACCCCTTTCCCTCACTCAATGTTTTAAATTCCACTTTCCCCTAATTCCTAACATCCTTCCATACTTCCAAAAATTTTCTCAATAATTTAGAAGCCCTTTATCACCTTCATTTCACTTCATTTCGACAAATCCCTTGTTCCACACATCATGATAGGTTTTACTCCAATGATGTTTCTAAGCAATAGAAGATGAATTTGGAAACACTGAGAGAGGTTTTTGTCTAGAAAAGACCAAGGAAGAAAAACCTCCTTCAATTTTTACATAGGTGTCATGGTTTTAGAGAAATGTCAAAAATACAGTTTCCTTAAGAGAATTGATGCACCTCTGAAGTGACCTTGGGAAAATCAAGATTTCTCCTAGCTTGGTTGGCCAAATGACTTTCTTGATGAGTAAAATGATAACTATACACAAATATATTTCCAATGAGCTATCTTGAGCTCAATTTTGAGTTGAGGAAGACCTTAAAAAGTTGACTGCAACAACACTTTTCCTTGAGGCAGCCTCATTTTGCACATTTTGACTAGTCTTGGGAGATTTGATTTTTGACAGAGAAAATGAACCCCAAATTGAAAAATTATAGTTCGGTTTGAAATTAGAATCAATAATATTTCCAAAAAGCTATCCTGTGCCCAATTTGGACACCAGGAAGGTCTCCAAAAATCTCCTGAAAAAAAGGCGCGGCGCATTGGGCAGCCCTCTGCAGTGTAAAAAATGAACTGGCACGATGCATTGAGATGGCGTGGCACATTAGGCTAAAAAGCCTGAAATCCATTCAAATCTTCCTCCAAAAGCTCCAAAATTTCAAATTCTTCATTCCACAACTAAGTTAACATCACCATATTTCCAATATATGAGTTTCCATCAGTGTTTATGGTGTTTCAATAGGTGAAAAATAAAACCCTAGCTCCTTGCACAGTTTCATTGAAAATTTGCCTAGGGTTTGCAAAATTGCCATTTTTTTTTGTCTTATTCCCCTCTACCACTTTCACATCCCCTTCACTACATTTCACTAGTTTCATTTCCCATTCCCCCTCTCATTTCCACTCATCCTACTCCCCTATCCCAAAAACCCTAAAACCCTAGCTTCTAGGGTGAAACCCTAGTTTTCTTCATTGCACTAATGGTTGTATACCCTATCCCCTTAATCCCACTCCCCTCATACAATTTTACACTAAAAAACCATCCATGTACAACCACATTTTTCAAAACCAAAGGAAAATGGAAAGAGACAGTGATCATGGGTATGAGCAAGAGAATGAACATGACCGGAAATCCTGGCTTGAGAGAAAAAATTTGCACTTGGGAAAGGATGCTAGAGAATTCAAAAAAGGAGAAAAATATGTTGACGCACATGGCCAATCATTATTGGGTGAGAAATCATGTTTTTAAAGCAAGAATCAAAATTTTGAAGGCCAAGTTGAAGAAGGCCTCAAAGCGTCGGAAAAGGTATGATAGACTTCAAATCTTGGCTGAGGCTTCCTTGGCCCAACATAGTACATAATGGAGGACACTCAACCCAAATTTGAATAAATTTGGGACACTTTTTGAATTTTTGGCCTAAAAACAGACTTTTCAGTTCTATGTGTTGCACCACTTGGCGCGTGCTTATGATTGGGAGCTCCTTTTGATGAAAACTCAGCATTTTTAGATTTTTCATGGAAAAATATGCATGCCTACCTATGGGAAATAAATTTTGACAGGTTTTGGGCTTCCAAAAGGGTCAAAAACACCCTAAAAATTACCTTTCTGCCCCTTTTTTGACACACAGGAAGCAGTCTTGGGAGAACTAAGTTTTGGAGGGGCAAATGGAAGCCAAATTCAGAAATTCCAACTATGTTGGAAATTAGACAGGCACACCTTTCCAACAAGCCCACTTGGAGAAAATTTGGACATAGGGAAGGCCTCCAAAATTAGCTTCAAACTGGTGCGACGCATAGGGAAAATTGGCACGACGCATTGGAGGATTTTGCTCATTTTTTACTCAGTAACTTTGTTTTTCGCCTAGTTTTTGACAGTTTGACTTTCTTACTTCTAAATGTCAAAATCATGATGTAATTTGATGTAATTTGATGTAATTTGATGGATCTTGATGTAATTTTGTTAAATTTTTACTCATGGAGGTAGATTCATCCATCAAAAGGTGAATTGTAACTGAATGAATCAGTTTCCTAGTTTATAGAGGCAAGTTGTTCCACTGCCTACTTTCTAGTTCTCAGTTTAGATTTTGCTGGAGCAGCTCCTAAACTTATGAGCTCGACCCCTAGAGGCTGGGATGAGTTGTTGGTTGCTTATATCTTGTAATTTTTTAGTCATTAGCATAGGTTGAACATTTGGGATTGCTTTGAGCATCATTGTACATCATCTCTGCAGTTTGGCGAAGGAATAGACCAGGGTTTGCAGCACTCCATGGGATTCATGTGGTAATTTGCTTTAATAGTGTGTTTCTCTTTTAAAATGTAAGTCTACTCATGTTTTATTTGTATAATTTTCCCTCTTATTTCTTATTAAGTTAAACAAACAAGGATAAAGGTGGAATTCATTGAAATTTGTAGTGCTCTACCTAGGGTTTGTTTAATTTTCTATGTTTTCAACTATTTGGAGAGGATCCTTGAAGGTTTCTTGCCCTCTTCAGCTCCTCACCTCTCTAATCTCTTCATTTCATCCAATATTGAAAGTGTCAAATCAATTTCCTACCTTGCCCCATTCAGATCTCTGCAAAACTGGGCCTCATTCCCCAGACCCAAAATCTGCCTTTCCCTTTGATCCAACAAACACCCTCAAAATCAAATAATTTTTTTTCGCAAATATACCTAGTCTAAAATAAATCTTCATTTAAGTCATCTCAAACCTCATTCATCATTTACTTACGATATTGACAAGGAGAGAGCCCTCTCCCAATTTGGTAGGGCTAGCTACCAGGTTAAGCATGGTTTGTTGTTACCCTAGATGCTGCCTTCCTTAGCTTGAGATATATTTAGGCCCTAACATAGTGGCGACCATACTGGGGATTGAAAAAATTGTTTTCATGTTAGTGTTATTCATTTTATAAACTACAGATGGAGCCTGAAGTTAGCCAGGTAGCCTTCGAAATTCTCTTGCTTTGCATTAGCGAAAGTAGATGAATGTTGCTTCAGTCAATCTCCGGTCTAGTTTATGAACTGAACATATGATTTCCCTAGTACATGTATCAATTTTGATCTGATGGTTGATGGTGGGCAACGATCAGACATAGGAAGGCTGAAATCATTCACCTGGCAACTCTAGTGTTGAAGAATCCCGAGGTTCAGAATTTTTATGGTGACTCTACTCTTCAATAATCAGTAGCCTGAGGAATTTCTTGGTTAATTCAATGTTATCAAAATGGTTTCGCTGGATCAAAGGTATGCTCCCATGAGCCGAGATCACATTCTAGGTTTTCCAAATAAAATTCCTAACATAGATTGGCAAAGGAATTTGCCTACGTTTAAAGATGATGATATGAAGGATGCTGCTTTACAACTGGTTAGATTTCACATACATACCCGCAAGTTGAAGGTTGATTTTCCTAAAGATTGCTTGATGAAGATATTCATGGTCACTCTGGAAGGTGAAGCCTGATCTTGGTATGGAAGTTTTCCGCCTGCTTGTCTTTACTGTTTAAAGGATCTTCATACCATGTTCTTTGAAAGGTATAAAGAATCTTATCCATCCTTAACATTAGTTCAGAACTGTTGTAGCCATGTTCATAGTTTTATTGAAAATATTGAAAATTTTTATGAAGATGATGACTTCATAGACGATGAGATCATGGAGGCTCTGTACAAAAATCCATTTCAGCAGCATAAAGAGAACTTAGAGGATACTCATCAAGATTCTCAGGAAACTTTGCAGCAGGATCAAGATCTTAGTACAATGGAAAATGATGAAAGAGAAGGTTTTATTTCAGATCTGTCCATAGAAGAAGACAATATGTAGGAAAGTCAAGTTTCAATTTCAGAATGTGATAAAGTCAAGTCAGCTATTTTAGTTCTAGATTCATATCGTGATGATCAAGAATACCTTGTGTTGAATCCCATGAAGGAGAACTGTGTTGTTGAGATCATCTAGAATGAAGAAGAAAGACTTATTGATCCAACTGTTCTCTTTTCATTAGAACAAAGCCTTCATGAGGAGGTAATCCATTCAGTTCATGAAAAACAAGATGAGATATTTTTTCAAGTAAGTGAAAAATCTTATTTCAATAAATCAGTGATAAATGATAATTCGATTTCCATGTCATATGAAGATGATCAACAATGTTTTCAAATTTCAGAAGATCATGGAATTAAGGTCTGTTATTCAGGTTTTTCATGTTTTAAAATGTTATTTCATGAAGACAATCACTGTTTGAGAAAAAGAAAACAAAAAGTATTATCTCCTTTGTCTGAAGATGAGATAGATCAACTCCTGAAAGGTCATGTTATAGCCCAAGCTAAATCAGATTTGCAGTGCACACATGGTCAAGAAAGTGTTCGTGAAACTTCTTCCTCTTCTGTAAATGATGATGGTCTTGTAATTAGCTTTATAGATCAGCAAAAAAATAATATTTTCTTTGATGAAGATGATAAGGTTATCATGTTTGATAATCTTGAATATCGTTTTTTGTTTAAGTTTGACCTAGACCATGAAGTTGAGGAATATGAGTTTGAGAGAGACAATATGCCATAATTTCTCATGGTCAAGGAACTTGCAGCTAACACTCAGATGGTAGAAGCATATACCTCTTTGTGCTTTCCTACCACTCGGCAATCAATTTTTCTTTCAGATCAGAGTGAAGCAAGTAGTTGTATTTTTGCCACTGCATCTCAAGACCAACTAGTGCTTCAGGATTTTCAAGATCCCTTCGGCATTCTTTTGCAAGCATCAGAAAAGATAAATGTTGCCTGGTTCATTATCATAAGCCTTGGTTTCAGTGGTTATTGTGAGTTTCCTACATGTACATCATTCTACCTGCTCGAGAAAAGTGAGAGCCGAATTTCGGTATGTAGCCATCTGCTGGATTGGTTACATTGGAAGTCTCACTACACATTATTGTACATATTTCATCAGTAGGTAGTTGGTTTTCAACATGATTTGCAGCCCTAAAATCTCGATGGACAACTTCCATTAAAAATATTTGTAAGTACTAATTTCAGTTAAGCAGGTCTTGAGTCATTTTTGTTTTAGTCAGTTTCAACATAGTTTCAGTTTGGGGCCCGAAATGAAGGCTATAAAATTGAAGGTCTGATTTCAGTTTTGGTGTGTGAGTTGTTTGAGTCATTTGTGAGTCATTTTTTAGTCTTGTTATTAAGTTAGTTTGTGTCAATTTTCAGTCATGCATTTTAGCTTGAGTTTTTTATTCCATTGCCCAATGGATGAAGGCACTTGTCTGCTCTCCCAGAGATCTGCCGTTCTTGGCATCTCCAAGGAGCTACCATCCCCATTGGGGCCAATATTAGTGTCACTTTTTGTAGCCTTCCTCCAGTGATAAAAAATTCTCTTACAAAGTGATTTTAAGGTGTCAAGGTAAAATTTTGTCATTTCAGTGAGTCCTCAAGTAAAATTTGGTGACTAGGTATTAGGTCTAGGGTTTGTTTTCACTCCTTTTAAATTTGTCCAAATGTCGGTCCATGTCACCATTCAGCTGAGTGTACCATCATTCAGAGGGTTTTCATCATCATTTCCAATTCCACTGGGTCATTTTACACCTTGTTCATGCTTCAGTTGTGCCTAGGTAAGGTTCATTTCCCTCTCCTAGGGTTTTGGAGGTAATTTCTCTTAGATGGTCAAATCATCATAAAAAATTGTATCTTGATGTCCATACACCTTCCCCTATCCTTAGTGTACATTATTAAACACTTTCCATCTCTCAGATCCCCCAAATTCCTCATTTTCGCACAAACCCTAGTTTCTTGCTATAGCTTAGCAATTTTCTAGGCTAGGCCTGTGTTTTGCCCTTTTGGACCCCTTCCCCTCACTCAATATTTGAAATTCCACTTTCCCCTGATTCCTAACATCCCTACCTACTTCCCAAAGTTTTCTCAAGAATTTAGAAGACCTTTATCCCCTTCATTTCACTTCATTTCGAGAAATCCCTTGTTCCACACATCAGGATAGGTTTTACTCCAATGATGTTTCTGAGCAAGAAAAGATGAATTTGGAAAAAATGAGAGAGGTTTTTGTCCAAAATAGGACAAGGAAGAAAATCCTCCTTCACGTTTTACACAGGTGTCAAGGTTTTATAGAAATGTCAAAAATACAGTTGCCTCAGGAGAATTGATGCACCTCTGAAGTGACCTTGGGAAAATCACGATTTCTCCTAGCTTGGTTGGCCAAATGACTTGTTTGATGATTCAAATGATAACTATACACAAATATATTTCCAATGAGCTATCATGATCTCAATTTGGAGTTGATTAAGACCTTCAAAAGGTGACTGCAACAGCACTCTGCCTTGAGGCAGCCTCATTTTGCACATTTTGACCAGTCTTGGGAGATTTGATGTTTTATAGGGAAAATGAACTCCAAATTGAAAAATTCTAGTTGGGTGGAAAATTAGACTCAATAATATTTCGAACGAGCTATCCTGCACACAATTTGGACACTGGGAAGGTCTCCAAAAGTCTCCTGGAAAAATGCACAGCGCATTGGGTAGCCCTCTGCAGTGTAAAAAATGAATTGGCGCGACGCATTGAGATGGCATGGCGCTTTGGGCTAAAAAGCATGAAATCCATTCAAATATTCCTCCAAAAGCTCAAAAATTTCAATATATTCATTCCACAACTAATTTAACATCACCATATTGCCAATTTATGAGTTTCCATCAATGTTTATGGTGTTTCAATAGGTGAAAAATAAAACCCTAGCTCCTTGCACAGTTTCATTGAAAATCTGCCTAGGGTTTGCAAAATTTTCATTCTTTTGCTGTCTTATTCCCCTCTACCACTTTCACATCCTCTTCACTACATTTCACTAGTTTCATTTTCCATTCCCCCTCTCATTTCCACTCATCCTACTCCCCTATCCCCAAAACCCTAAAACCCTAGCTTCTAGGGTGAAAACCTAGTTTTCTTCATTGCACTAATGGTTGTATACCATATCCCCTTAATCCCACTCCCCTCATACATTTTTACACTACAAAACCATCCATTTACAACCACATTTTTCAAAACCAAAGGACAATGGAAAGAGACAGTGACCATGGGTATGAGCAAGAGATTGAACATGACTAGAAATCTTGGCTTGAGAGAACAAATTTTCACTTGGGAAAGGATGCTAGAGAAGGAAAAAAAGGATAAAAATATGTTGAGGCACATGGCCAATCATTATTGGGTGAGAAATCATGTTTGTAAAGCAAGAATCAAAATTTTGAAGGCCAAGTTGAAGAAGGCCTCAAAGCATAGGAAAAGGCATGATAGGCTTCAAATCTTGGCCGAGGCTTCCTTGGCCTAGCATAGTACAAAATGGAGGACACTCAGCCCAAATTTCAAGAAATTTGGGACAATTTTTGAAAATTTTGAATTTTTGGCCCAAAAACAGAGTTTTCAGCTCTATGCGCCGCGCCACTTTGTGCGCGCTTATGATTGGGGGCTCCTTTTGATGCAAACTCAAATTTTTTGGATTTTTCATGGAAAAATATGCATGCATACCTATGGTCAAGAAATTTTGACAGGTTTTGAGCTTCCAAAAGTGTCAAAAACACCCTAAAAATGGCCTTTTTGCCCCTTTTTTGATACACAGGAAGCAGTCTTGGGAGAACTCAGTTTGAGAGGGGCAAATGGAAGCCAGATTCATAAATTCCACTTGTGTTAGAAAGTAGACAGGTAGACCTTTACAAAAAGCCAACTTGGAGCAAATTTGGACACCGGGAAGGCCCCCAAAATTAGCTTCAAACTGGCGCGACACATAGGGAAAACTGGCCCAGCGCATTGGAGGATTTTGCTCATTTTTTACTCAGTAACTCTGTTTTTCGCCTATTTTTTGACAGTTTGACTTTATTACTTCTAAATTTCAAAATCATGATGTAATTTGATGTAATTTTATGGATCTTGATGTAATTTTGTTAAATTTTTACTCATGGAGGTAGATTCATCCATCAAAAGGTGAATTGCAACTAAATGAATCAGTTTCCTAGTTTATAGAAGCAAGTTGTTCCACTGCCTACTTTCTAGTTCTCAATTTAGATTTTGTTGGAGCGGCTCCTAAAATTATGTGCTCGACCCCTAGAGGCTGGGATGAGTTTTTGGTTGCTTATATCTTGTAATTTTTCAGTCATTAGCATAGGTTGGACATTTGGGATTTCTTTGAGCATCATTGTACATCATTTCTGCAGTTTGGCAAAAGAATAGGCTAGGGTTTGCAACACTCCATGGGATTCATGTGGTACTTTGCTTTGATAGTGTGTTTATCTTTGCAAATTTAAGTCTATTGGTGTTTTATGTGTATCATTTTCCCTCTTATTTCTTCTTAAGTTAAACAAACAAGGATAAAGGTGGAATTCATTAAAATTTGCAGTGCTCTACCTAGGGTTTGTTTAATTTTCTATGTTTTCAATTGTTTGGAGAGGATCCTTGAAGGTTTCTTTCCCTCTTCAGCTCCTCACCTGTCTAAGCTCATCATTTCATTCAAAATTTAAAGTGTCAAATCAATTTCCTACCTTGCCCCATTCAGATCTCTGCAAAACTGGGCCTCATTCCCCAGACCCAAAATCTTCCTTTCCCTTTGATCCAACAAACACCCTCAAAATCAAATCAAAATTTTTTGAAAATATACCTATCCTAAAATCAGTCTTCATTTAAGTCATCTCAAACCTCATTAATAATTTATTTACGATATTGACAAGGAGAGATCCCTCTCCCGATCTGGTAGGGCTAGCTACCAAGTTAAGCGTGGTTTGATGTTACCCTAGATGCTGCCTTCCTCAGCCTGAGGTAGATTTATGCCCTGACAGGTGGAATGATCAAATTTATGTAGGAATGCCACAGAATACACATATAACCATAAATACAAAGATGCAGTGGAAATAACACTTCATTTCATTAATATCAAATAACTAAAATTTGTTTACAAACAGAATGGAAATAAAATAGCTATGGCAGTGGTAGATTATCTCTGAGAAGAGATATGGAGACTAAAGGCCTTTGAACTCTATGTTAAAATGAGGCTTAGGAGATGAAATGCCATAATATGGGCCGTGTCGAGGTAATTGGTACATCAATTTTTCCAGGGTCGTAACTTTGGCATACTATCTCTTTTTGACGCACATGATACATCATTAGAAATATCTATCCGAGGACTAAAACTGTTGACAAAAAATATGAATTTCAAAACAGACTCATATTTTTCGGAGGTTTGATGCCCAAAAAACATCGTTTAGGGCCTAAAAACAGCTCCATAAGTTCACAACCCAAAAAACTCCCAAAAATTGTAAATTGTGATACAATTAAGGAAACTAAAAAGCTAAAAGAAACAATGGTGGGGGTCCAAGTGGAATAGGTAGGTGGCCACCAATATCCACCTGGATCATTCCTACCCTGTTATGAAGAAATGGTCCCCATTGCATTGATTTCCTCCATGAGATGAGGAAACTTCTGCTGAATTTAGTCCCTAGTGAGCCACTTGCCCTACTGAAGGAGTTGGCCTATTTTGACAACTTGATATAGTTGGATCCTCTACTGGCGGGTGTTCTTGATCTGTGTTTCCATAACCTAATCCACTGTGGATTTTTCCATGCAATCTGAGTATAACTTTGTTGGTGTGAGTTTTTATGACATGTTAGATGTGTCCAGTAGAGGTGGAAAGTAGCGCTGAAGGTAGTCGACATTGAACACTAGGTGCAGACCAAGGAATGGTGGAATATTGAGCTTGAAGGCATTGTCCCCTACAGCCTTGGTGATGGTGTATGGCCGATATCGGGGTGGCTGAAGCTTGTTGTGGGGTCTAGCGAGGCGCTCCTTCTACAAATGTAGCCACACTTTGTCTCCCACCTGGAAGTTGTGTTGCACCTGATGTTGATCATGCTGCTGATTGTACTTAGAATTGGCTCTGTTCAATATGTCATGAGCCTATTGGTGAATGTTCTGAATGCTCTCAATGAATTTGTTTGCCTTAGGAGCTTTAGTCTAGACATGAGTCAATTCAGCCTAAGTAGCTTCAAATGGCATGGCTACATCAATGGGAAATATTGGCTGGAATCCCACACCCATCTAAAAGGGGTTGTGGTTGGTTGAGTTGTGGAGGGCCTGGTTATAGCTATTTTGTACATAGGGGAGGCTCTCATCCCATGTATGTGAATGCTTTGAGTTGTAGATGCACAAAATGTGTAAAATGATCCTGTTGACAACCTCTATCTGGCCATTAGTTTGGGGATGGAAAGTTGTGGCCTTGGTGAGCTTGGTGTCCAACATTGACCAGAGGCTGGACCAAAATTTACTAAGGAACATGTTGTCTCGATATGAGATGATAGACTATGGGATCCAAAATTTTACCCACACTTGTTCAAAGAAGACTTTAGTAGTGGATTCTTCTGTAATAATCTTCTTGTAGGGTGCCACAATGGCCATCTTCAGGAATATATTCATGACCATGAAAACAGAGTTGTTGCCATGCTTATTAGAAGGAAGGTCCAAAATGTAATCCATAGAGATGGATTCCAACGATGAACTTGGAAGGATGTGACCTTTCGGTAGCAGATCTTGAATCTACCTCTTGATTTCATCGTTCTCCAGAATAGAGTGCCGATATATCGGTCCATTGGGAAGCGACACACCTAGGGTCATATCGATGGGGTGATTGACCTGAAAGTGTAGAGGAACCCCTAGGGGTGAGGTGACGATATCCCGGTACTCCTCCAAAATATTTTCCACTTGTTGTTGTCATGCACAAGAGCCCTTTTTGGAGGCCGTGGCCACAATATTCTTCTTGCCTGAAGGGAAGATCATTATAAAAACAAATTTCCCGGTTTTGGAAATGAGCTTACTGCATTGTTTTGCAGTAACCAAAGAGATAGCGGCAGGTGGCAGTACCTCTGGTATCCTATACAACTTATTTCCAAAAGTAATAATAACAACACAAGGTCGGGACTCATACAAAGCATGTTTCTTCCACAAGTATGGTTGACCTAATAATACATCACAAACATCAAGGGGAGGAATGTCACAGAATAACTCATCAGTGAAAGGCTTGATGTTGTAGGGAAGGTGGCACTACTAGATGACGCAGAGATCCCATATTTGGTGAAGCCAACCGATGGTGTACGATTATGGTTTTGTTGTGGTCAGAAAACCCAATCGCTTCACGACCTCTATTGAAATGAGGTTATTTTGGCTTCCACTATCGATAATGAACTATAGCGTGGAACCCTTTACCCACATCTGGGAGTGGAAGAGATGCTTCTCCTCCTCTGGATCTTCTGATTCTTCCTTTTGGACTTTGTGGTGGAAACGTTGGCATTGGGATCCATATTGATAATCTGCTTCCCTCTGTCATTCCCCTTCTCGAGTTCTGATTCAGTGTCAGAGCATGCATTTGATTTAAAAGTCTTCATCTCAGCCACCAGTGCTTGCTTGGCCCAACACTCACTTGTGTTGTGAGTGGACTCTTATGGAACTCACACCACTTTCCTATATCCTTGTTTGGCTTTGCAGTGTTGTTATTCTCTTGTAGCTTTGGCAGGTTGTCTTGGGAAACCATGCCTTGGATTTTTCATTTGTTATTCAGGTTAGGGGCACCTTTGGCTTGCTTTTGATTCATGGATCTGAATTCTTGCTTCTTCTATTTAAATTTATGCTCAATATTGGCAGCATACCTGCATGTCATACCAAGCGAGGAGATTTTGAGGAATTCCATTTCCTCCTGAATGTATCTGTGCAAACAACTTCCATACTTCAGTGCCAAATGTTTCTCCAAATATTTGATACCCAACTTTGTGCGCAGAGTATGGAACAAATTTGTCACCTCATGCACATCTTGATCCCTTTGCTGCCGTAGCATAGTCCATTATATGTACTTGTCCTCATAGCTCCCCACTTCATAATATTATTTGTTGAAGGAATCTCAAAAATAATTCCAAGTGGGTACGTTCGAGAATAGAGAGGGTTACCCCTCATCCTTTTTCTCACAGTAGGTTTCCCAGTAGTCATTGACATGGGTGGTGGCTTTGAGCAGTGAAAAATAATCTTCTCCATCTCGAAAAAGTCATGAACCAAGAAATATCCTTCTAATATATTCAACCATCTATCTATGATGTCTCCATCTATTTTTCCATCAAATATGGGAATGTAAAAGTTTACTTCTACCTTAAAAGGTGTTTTGCCTCTAGAGTGGCTGATGGATCTTAGAGAAGTGATCCATCATTGCGTTCCTTTGTTTTTCAAGCACCTCCTTGAGCAATATTTTGATACGATTTCCTCCTCCCTCATCTTTCTTTTCATCCTCCATGGGTGGCCATCATTTTTTGTGAGCCCGATCTTGCAAAAGTTCAACCAGATTGAGCCCTAACTCCTTATACCCTAACCTCATTGGGGACATGCATAGAAGGATCGAGAAAGAGCAGGCTGCTCTGATACCACTGATCCAAATTTATGGAGGAACACAAATTAATGCACATATAACCATAAATACAAATATGCAGTGGAAATAACACTTCATTTCATTAATATCAAATAACTGAAATGTGTTTAAAGACCGAATTGAAATAAATTAGCTAGGTCGTTGGTAGCTTATCTCTAAGAAGAGATGTGGCAGCTACAGGCCTCTAAAATCTATGTTACAATGAGGCTCGAAGGCCTATATATTATTGAGAAGCAATGGAAAACCCTAAGAATCCAAAAACCTAACCCTAGGAGATGAAACACTAGAATATGGGCCTCGTCAAGGTAAATTGTTACATTAATTTCCCAGGGTCATAACTTTGGCATACTATCTTTGTTTGACACACATGATATATCATTAGAAATATCTATCCGAGGAATATAAATATTGATAGTGAATATAAAGTATCAAACAAACTCATTTTTCCAGAGGTTTGATGCCCAAAAACATTGTTTACGGCCTCAAAATGGATCTAGAAGTTCAGGACCCGAAATTTTTTCAAAAATAGTAAATTGTGCTACAATTACGGAAACTGAAAAACTGAAAGAAACAATGGTGGGGGTCCAAGTGGAATAGGCAGGTGGCCACCGGTATCCCCTGAATCATGGAAAACCTTCATAGGCACTTCCTTGTAACCTTCAAATTTGCATTCTTGCATATCCACCCTAAAGGATAAGGTCTTGGATGTCTAATAGTTTCAAGGTTTAGCTTCTTACTAAATATTTTGAAATCGTATAAGGTTGAGACACACTATCAAAAAGTGTGTCTATATTGGTATGTTTATAAACGACTCTAATATGGAGAAGTTCAATTCTCATATCTTCATCTTGAGTGAGATTGGAACAAATTGAAGAAATAGTTCTTGCTATGTTCTTACCTTTTAAATCCATTGTTGTAATCCTTGTTTCATCTCCTAAATCTGAACCTAAGTCATGTTCAATGATAGAAACAATTTTCCCCTTTTCTTTGGCTTTTAGTTGGTTTGGCTTCAACTCTACATGAAGTTTCCAACAGTGGTCTTCATCATGGCCATTCTTCGAATAATGTTTACATGTGAGTTTCTCCTTCTCTCTTTTGACAAAGCTATTTCTCTTTCCTCTTCCATAAAACTTTCCCTTTACTTTACCCTCATTATCACTTTTCTCATCTATATTATGCTTCCCTCTTGCTTCTAAGTGTGTGGCTTAAATTCAAACCTCCTCTAAGTTTGTGAGATTGAACATGAGAATAGTGTGCCTAAGGTAACTGTGAAAACCTCCAATATAATTTGACAAAGTTTCTTGAGAATACAAATTAATACCCAAAATAATATCTCTTCTCCTAAATTCATGAGTATAATCTTGCACACTTTTCCCTTTCAATTGTCTAAAATTTTCCAGTCCATAATGGCCTTTTGCATGTAAGCTAGAGGATAAAATTTTCTTTTAATGGCAGCAATAAAACTTGACCAAGACATTGATATCTTGTTGTAGTTTTTAATCTCTTATTAATTTCTTTCATCTCACCATACAAGTGTTGATCCTCCCATACTCAAGGAAGCTAATTGAATCTTTATGTCATCTTCTTGAAGGTTCTGAATTTATCAATACACCTCCAATTTATGAATCCAATTATCCATCCTATTTGCATTTACCTCTCCATTATACATTGGAAGCTCAAATTTCACATCAAGTTTGAGTAAGGGAGTTTTTCCTTTTGTGGTATTTGAGTGACCATGGGTGGGTTTTGTGGTGGAATTGGAAGATGATGATGATAGTGATGAAGAGGATGATGATGAAGATGGTGGAGATGGAGGAGGCTTTCCTCCACTACCCTTTGAACCCTTCTCTTCATCTTTCTTGGCTTTTGAGGTTCCCTCTCCATGTGGAGACTTAGAATTCCCTCCAGCCATCTTGGTGTCCCTCTCTTCAAAGAGGATCCTAACCCTTTCAGTCAATTCATAGAAAGCCTTCTTGCATGCTTCCTCTTCTGAAATACCTTCAACCTCTCCAAAAACTGACATGATAGCTATGGATTCAATCTCATATTCTGGTGTGACTTGTACCTGTTCAATCTCAGCTTCTGGTGCAACTTGTACCTCCTCAATCTCAGCTTTTGGAGATAAAACTTAAGGTTCTTGAAGTGCAATTGTGAGTGGAAATTTGGGTGGAGATGGTGCCCTTGTGGCTCTCCTTCTTCTGGTCCTAACCTTAGGACTTGCAACTAATAGTTTTCGTTCTTCTCTCTACAACTTCAACCTTGTAAGCATCACAAATTTGTAATCATTAAGACCCTACTTGCACAAAACTCAAGAAAATCAAGAAAATAACCTTAGAAACCTTGGTCTCTGATACCAAATTGATCTGAATCTGAATTTAAGTTTTTATGTGCTAATTTCATCTTCAGAATTATAATTAATTTTATGGTAATTTTCTTTATGTGCATACGTTTCCTTTGTGTTTTTTAGTCTTAAAACATGTAAATGTACTGAATTTTATGTTAAATTCATGAGCATAAAATCATTAAAAAAAAATGTTGAACAACAAAAATAACATGGACATCAAACCATCACAATGATCCATTAACACAGTGTTTTGATGATGCCAAGATACTGGTTTAAATTAGATCCTAGCATGTAAAAACTCATGTGCTATCTTCAAACTTAAAATACTTAATTAAAACCACAAATATGTTCGCTAAAAAATACACATGAAAGAAAGAGAGCCTGATAAATAAAATACTGATATAAAAACATAAAAAATCTTCAGCCATATATTACAATGGGTGACCTCTTGGCTCTCGGCCCTTCAAACCATTTCTATTACTCTCTGTATTCCTCACTTCCTCACTTCCTCGCTTCACTCTGTCCCTCTTTCACACTCTCACAAGCTACATAATATTTATACATAAATATGAATTTACTCCACTCCATAATTTCCTCCACACAAATCTAAACTTAAAATCAAATTTAGATTTATCATTTTTTGGACTCAACTAAGTCCCGTTTATGGAATTCCTAATCCCTAGATTATCTAACTAGTTTAACTCCACTCATATCCTTAATTATTTAAGGAATATTTACAATAATCCTCACATTTATAATTTCTCTCCTAATTTATTAAAAATGAGAAAATTAATTAATAAAATAATTAAAATATCTCACCCCCTTAATTACATAATTGAATAATGAAAATTTAAATTGATGCTCCTACATTAGACTCCCCATGTAGAGAAGTTTCCATAGACTCCTGTCTATGAGGTTTGTCGCTTTTTTGTAACAATGCGATAGCCACAAATCCTGATGACTTTCTCCCTCCAGGATTCCAAACTCTGTTCTGTCGCTGGTCCTTTGAAGTATCAACTCGATTTCATAACTCATCACGCACTCTGTCGATCGGATTCCATCGGCTTCTCCAACACTTCCTTTCGCCAATTCCTTGAAGTAACACCTCTTTATCGAATTATTTCATCTCCAATTGTGTTGAACACTCAACCTTTTTCCATGAAGAATAATCAAGAACCCCTTATTGATTACAACTATAGTCCTTGATTGCTTTTATATCAACAAATCTTTCATCTGGTGTTGTACCTGCATTCACCAACAAATTATTAGTTTTAAAAAGATAAGACCTTTCGGTCTCTTTTGATGCTTCAGGCATCAATATCCCATCATTGACTTTCTTGACTTCAATAGATTCTATTTCGAACTGCTGGCTGCTTCCATCTTCATCTTGTTGGATTAATATTTTTGTCTCCATTTTTTCTCTATGGAAACAACTCCCTTGTTGTACCTGATGTTCAACTTCTCTAACTTTGACATCATATCTATTAATGTCGCTTTTTGTACATACACTTACATCATCATATGAAAAGTTATAACATTCATTCAACTCTATAAACATTTTATCTCTATCATGTATAGTAACTGTAATTTCTTCTGGATCAGGTTCTGCGAGCTTTAATTCTCCATCAGGTTCCTTAAGCCATCGTTCCAAGAACTCGATTTCCCTATGAAACCTTTTCAGCACTTCTTCACAACCTTCATTCCCAGCTTCATCCTTCTTCTGGCAATACTCCTGAGTTGTCCTAGTTTCTATTCCATCACATTATAAAATTTTGTCAGCAAATTCATCAAACAATAAATTTGTTTACCTCCTTGGAATATCTCTTTGGCATTTCTACTATGCTCCTGCTCCATAACAGTTTCAACTTGCGATCTCACACCAAACAAGACTTTATTTATGATTTCTTCCTGCTGCAACAAATCAGTACCTTTTTATTCTAAAAGGAATTTTCCATCACACTTCTCCTTAAGAGTTTCGTTCATCTCCGTGACAGTTCCATTAGACTGCTCACCCTCTTTCGCACATCCTGCAAACATACATAAACTTCAAGATTTAAAAAGGTAAGGCTTCATAGCCTCGTCTGCTTCTCTTGCCAACACATCTTCAGCTTCTTCTAAACTATCCCAATAGTTCATGAAATATTCCTCATTGATCTCTTCACCTAGAATTTCACACTATTCTCAGCCACAAATGGAAAAATCCATTTTTAACTCAGCCTCTCTGAGTTCTTCACACCTCAACATATGCTCGAGCTTCCTCAGCTCTTTCGTCAACTATATGTTTACCTTATTTTCCCTCTTTGTGTGTAGTCTCTGCCACTTTACCTTCTTCCTCATGGTCCAACCATCTGTCTATTCTTTCATGTTTCTCTGCAACAATTTCATTAACAATTCAAGGTGAATTGTTATCTAAGCCTTCTCCCGCTCGTACTCTTCATCCTTCAACTGCTCCCATATGCCACTTACCTTGGCATTTTCCTTCTTCTTCCTTCTGATATGGTCTTTATGAGTTCTTTGGAAATGACTGACACCAGTCATATTCTTTTCCTTTGTGAACTTCATCTGTTCACGTGTGGATTTCATTCAATCCACCTTTCAGCAATCCTTCACACTTGTCGTTCATAAAAAATGCAAGTTCCCCTCCTATGCTTGGCTTCTCTTAGTTCTCTATCTTAGAATTAATCTCTGGAAACACTCTTGCTTCACTTTGCTGAAAACAACACTTTAGTAACTCATGTGTTACAATGACTAACTCTTTGGGTGTCGGGCTCTGCCGATCATGCACCCCATTACATTCAAACTTTTTACTTATATTACGACTCTTTAACTTCAGGCTTACACCAATTCTTCATCTTGGATGAAAATAATCAATCTTAACTCAAACTATCCAAACTTTCATTTGACTCTAACATCTGTTTTGACTTCAATATTTTCCCCAATAATAATGATATTGGATATTTTGACTTAATTCAAGTTATACAATCCTCCAACAAACATACACCCCTAATACATTTTTAGGATGTAAAATCTTCACTCCCTTTCATAGTTCATTCTTATGAAAAATCATGAGTTGCCCTTATCATTTCACATGATATTGAAGTCTTTAGTAGAAATGCAATTCAGGTTTTTCAAGATTTATTTTAAGGTGAAAATAAATAAACCATTCAATCTTCAACGTTCAAAAATACCTTCCTGAATTATCATACCTCATGCTCCTGTTAAGGTTATTAATAAACCTTTCTTTATGAAATATTAATTCTCTTGTTTCCATTCTTCTGTTTCATCTTTGTCACTGTAAATACTTGCATGCCCACAACCTCATCATCTTAATGCAAACATTACCCTGCACTTTTATGCACCATACAACATCAATTCACATCTCTTCACCTGTGTACATAGAACATGTTTTTAACCTCTTCGATGAATAATGTACAACTTGTACATCACATCCATCCTGGATATCACCTCCTTATATACCACCACATGATGGTAAAACAAAGATTTTACAACATCAAGCAATTATTTTTTTAATCACAAATCAAAATACTTCTCCTTTTTCTAACTACAAGCTTTGGTCCAAAATGACTTCACCAAAACTACAAATAATTCACATTATGCATAATAAACCCTCTCACATAAACATGCATGTTTCTCTTTATATCACCCAGGATTAGCACATTTTTTCATTCATTTTCCATTCATTTATACCTCTGCATTTGCAACATTTCGACTCTTTCATAAAATTTACAAAAGATCATCTTCTCGAGTGTGGCAAGGAAATTTAATCATCCATATTTTAAAATACCTCTACTCAATTAATATTTAATCATTCAATGAGCACTTACCTTGAATCTTCTTGTGGTTGAAATGATCCAACCCTTCTCTCACGTATTATTTTAGGAATACATTCAAGCCTCTACAAACTTACTTTGAACGTGTAAGGTCCATTTTCTCCCCAGCAAATAAATCTCTTCCCAGCAATCTTCTAACATAAATCTTTCCCAACAAATAAATGTTAGAAACCTTCAAAGTATGCACAGTCCCCTCAAAGTAAGCACAATCTCCCCTCTTAGCTTAAGCCAAATTTCCTCATCTCAATCTCTCCAGTTTTTCTTCAATTTTGAAAAAAATCTTCTCAAAAAAGAAATTGAAGTTGACCTTGACATAATGTACTAAACTCCTTTTACTTCATGATATATAGACCTTGACTTCAACTTTGACACTAATACATTAATTATCCCACTTCTTATACCATACAATCCACTTCTTACAAAAAAAACCCCAAAATAATATAAACTCCTTTTCACACTTTATAAATCCTTCTTCTCACAACTCTCCTACTTAAAAATATAAAATTAATCTATGAAGTTATGCATTCTCAAAACCCACACATGGTTTTATGAAACCATATATTACCCACTCAAAACCGTGTGCAACAACTCACCATTTTTCCCCACCATGCTTTACAACATCAATTTACTTTCACCTTTACCTCTATTATTTACTTTCAACTCATTCAATAGTCACTTAGGAGTTTAACCATGCAAATTTTATGTGAAAGTAAAATAATGGCTTCTTGTGAGTTTAAATGAATAGCTTATTGCAAAATGAATTTGAATAAGAAACTCACTTAAAATATATTCCAGGAAACTAACCATACCTAACTAATCATACCTCCAACGCAATACAATGCCTTTTACCAAAATACCATTTCACCCAAACTTTTCAATCTCCTCGCTTGTTTCCATGACCACTTACCCTTTGGCTGATGCAATTCTTTGTGAAATTAATCCAGAAATCAATCTTCCATGCTTTAAATAACTAGAGACTTAACTTTGATTTGATTCCTTCTTCTTTTGAAAATAAATGCTTTTATAATCCATATATTAATAAAATTTCACCAAAAAACCATCACACTATTACCATATTACCATAAAAACTCACGCACCCCTCCCATTTACTTATGAAGTTAAATTCACATAAGTATATAAGTATTTTACCAAAAATTGACATGCACCTGCCCACAAAGTTAAATGGATATACACCCAGTAATTAATACACAACTATATGAATATTTTACTGAAGTGTTTTCAAGTATGGCAACATAGCACAATTTTGACATGCACACACCACACATTAGCCAACACGTAGAATTAAATTGATATGTGCCCTTTCATCAATCACCAACATTGGTTGCATAGTGTGCAAAACTCGCAACACTCCAACTCTTCTAGGCTACGCTGCTTCCACCATGCAACTTCAACACGTTAGTTGTTGACTTCTCCAAATCAGTTCCTACTCTATTCGAACTTCTCTAAGTATATAACAATGCTCTCCCTCCATATGCTGGATTGAACCTTTACTTCAGGCTTGTTTCTCATCTCTGGGTTAATGCAGATACATAGGTATGGTTAGCTCCACATTGTTTCTTCACGAGTTCCACTCTTTCAGATATGTTGCATAGCTAAGATTTCATGTTGCCATGGTTTCAGACTAATTTCTGCAACACGCCCTCGACGCTTCTTTCTTGATCGCGCAGTCTCCACACTCTTTCAATTCGGCTACTACAACACCATTCTTATAATTTACAGATAACTCAATGCATTCATACATCTTGGGAATTAATCACAATTTAATTCACATGTACTTCTTAAGGCTTTGATACCAAAACTATGCCAGGATATTGTGTTAAATCAAATCCCCGCATGTAAAACATGTGTGCTTCCATCATAATTAAAATACCTCATTAAAAACTCAAATATGTTCAGCTAAAAAATACACATGAAGGAAAGAGAGCCTGTTAAATAAAATACTGATATAAAAACATAAAAACTCTTCGGCCAGATATTAAAATGGGTGGCCTCTTGGCTCTCGGCCCTTCAAACCATTTCTATTAATCTATGTATTCCTCACTTCCTCACTTCCTTGCTTCTCTCTGTCCCTATTTCACACTCTCACAAGCTACATATTTATACATAAATATGAATTTATTCCACTCCATAATTTCCTCCACACAAATCTCAACTTAAAATCTAATTTAGATTTATCTTTTTTTGGACTCAACTAAGTCTATTTTATGGAATTCCTAATCCCTAGATTATCTACCTAGGTCAACTCCACTCATATCCTTAATTATTTAAGGAATATTTATAATAATCCTCACATTTATAATTTCTCTCCTAATTTATTAAAAATGAGCAAATTAATTAATAAAATAATTAAAATAGCTCACCCCATTAATTACATAATTGAATAATGAAAATTTAAATTGATGCTCCTGCATCATTTGATGAATGAGTTCACCCCTCCTAGGCTACAGCTCCTTAGTCCAGCTTCCAGGGCTTAGGCCTCTGTATTAGCTCAGATGTACAAAAAGTGTTGTTTACGTTCATCTAATGCTCCTGAAACCTACTTCAATGTGTTCATATTGTCTAAATAATTCAGAATAAACTCTTCTTGCTCCCAATTTGGTTGATTTTTGCAAAAGTTATGGCCAAAAATATTTGGCCTAGGAAATCTCCACTAAATCATAAGATGACTTTGGTAAAGGCCACTAAAATTTGGGGTGATGCCAAATTTGGTGGCTCTTTCGAATTATCCACCACATTAAACTTAGAGTTAATTAATTTTTAAACTGGATTAACTGTGGATAAGTGTGGATTAGCATTATAAGTGCGTTGATCACAAATATGGATTACAATGAATATTAGCATGGTTAAACATGGTTATGGGTAACTAAACCCACTCTTTAACATTAATCTCCACACTTAACCATAAGTGCTCTGCTGTGGTCATAGTGGAAGGTCATGTGGGGATAGGGTTGGCCCCCTCCATACCCCCACTGGTCTAACCATTTGAAATCAAATATAATCTGCGACATATTATTGTTAAGTTTTTGGGGAGAGGTCACAGGGTCGAGCCCCAACCTTTGTCTAGCTTCTATGTAATTCTTTTGCGCCAATAAAAATTAATTCCAAACTTTGAATAATATGAAATGACATTCATACCTTTGATATATAATAAAATGTGCCATATCCACCTTTGACTATCGTAATATGAATTTGGACTTTGGATAGTGCATAATTCAGAGTTTAAACCAACCTTTGATATGAAATGTGAATTTGAACCATAATTCAGCTTTCAACCTTACTCCACCATAGGGGGCACATGGCAGCCCCTGGCTGCACCGCGTGTCCGCCTCTAGTTGGACTATCCCCAATCCTTAAAAAAATTCAAATTCAACCTTAGGATAGATAAAATAAAAAAATTTCACCTTCCAAACTCTCCGAAAAATATAGCAGTGACACTTGTCATAGTGTGACTGGGAAAACTGAAGAATATTCCAATAATATATTTAAATTTTCTGACTAGGTTGCCATGTCACTAGCCTGTCACTTCTGAATTTTGTGTAGCTTTTTAGGAAAATGAATATTAGGCCCTATCTTCCTCATCTAGACTCTGTTTTTTATGAAACAAATTGCGTTGGATTCCTGGTGACAGGATCTTTGTTTTCATTCAGTTTCTAATCAATTTCTAGAAATTTCATTTTTGAGCTTTAAAATTGAGCACATTGAGGACTTACAGAAATTGAATAGAAGGGTAACTGATATTCTAGAGGAACACAAGATTTATTTCTT
The DNA here is from genome assembly GCA_034641835.2 of Pinus albicaulis. Classification (NCBI taxonomy): domain Eukaryota; kingdom Viridiplantae; phylum Streptophyta; class Pinopsida; order Pinales; family Pinaceae; genus Pinus; species Pinus albicaulis. The sequence continues at coordinate 929,999,362 of CM076569.1, read as the reverse complement.
CATAGGGACTTTAAAGGATAACATCGAACATGTGGTTACCCTTTGGGAACATCATTCATTGGAGAAGACATTCAGGTTGGCAAGAAAAATTGAAGAAAAATTATGGCGGCAAGGAAGCCTACCACTCACAGCTATAAATATGAAAGTGTTGCTACTCCTAGACTTACACAACCTACAAGGTTAACACCACAACAATTTGAAGAAAAAATGGGAAAAGGGATTTGCTACAGTTGTTATAGAAAATACACTGAAGGTCATAAGTGTGCTAAGAAGAAATTATTTTACATAGACTGTGAAGAGGAGGAAGAAAAAGAACAAAAAACTTAAAAATAAGAGGATATACACCAAGAACCAACCCGAGCAGAAGAATAAATGAATTTGACCATATCCTGTAATGCGTTGGTAAGAATTACCACTTCTCAACTCTCAATATAGAAGGATATGTCAAGAAGAAAAATGTAATAGTGCTTATTTATTCGGGTAGTACCCTTAATTTTAATCATTGTATAGTAGTCAAGGAATTCAATTGCTTCCTATACCCAGTGCTAGAGTGTCATGTGATGGTTTCAAATGGAGGAACCATAAATCATCCTAGAAAGTGCCATAATATCAAGTTAAACGTGGGGAAATATTTATTGAATAGTCCAATCCCAATGGGTGGTGCTGATGTTGTACTAGGAGTACAATGGTTACAATCTTTGGGGAAGGTAGCTTTTAATTTTCAAGAAATTTTCTTGAATTTATTTTCAGAATGAAAGGAATTTAAATTGTGGGGTATCGTGGGGAAGCCATGAAATATAATCAACTCTAGTGTCATGAAAAATATTCCGAGGAAAGAATAACGAGGCATAATTACACAATTATGCTCTCTACAGGTTCAAACATCAAGATAATCTATTTCCCTAGATCTCAAAAAAGTCTTGGACAATCATTCTAAGGTATTTGAGACTCCGAAAGTAATCCCACCTATTCACGATCATGATCATGCTATTAATTTGATTCCAGCAAGTGTTCCTCCAAACTCAATCCTTACAGATAACATTATGCTCAAAAGACTAAGATTGAATGCATGGTTGTAGAAATGCTAGAGGCTGGTATAATTCAACCTAGTCAAAGTTCTTTCTTTGCTCCAGTAGTATTGGTTCACGAAAAGGATGGATCATGGTGTATGTGTCTGGATTATAGGGAGTTCAGTAAGCTCACTATTAAAGATAAAATTCCCATTGTCGTCATTGATGAATTATAGGATAAATTATGTGGATAAATTTACTTCACCAAGTTGTCTATTCTTTCTAGATATCATCAAATTAGAATGAAGACTGAAGACATTCCGAAAGCAACACTCAGAACTGATGAGGGTCATTATGATTTTTTTGTCATTCCTTTTGGCCTTACTAATGCACCTTCCACATTTCAAAGTTTGATGAATTCCATTTTCAAACCCTTCCTTAGAAAATTTGTGTTAGTATTTTTTGATGATACACTAATCTACGATTAAGTCTTGGAAGGATCATATTCAACATGTTGACATGGTTCTCAAACTATTGGAGGAGAAAAATTATATAAAAAAACCTGTAAATGTTTATTTGGAGTACAAGAGGTGGAATATTTGGGTCATATTGTATCTAATGAGGGTGTTAAGGTAGACCCTAAGAAAATTAAATCCGTTAAGGAATGGAAAATCCCTACAAACATAAAGAATATTTGAGGATTTTGGGGGTTAACAGGGAATTATCATAAGTTTGTTAAGAATTATGGTATAATATCAGCACCTATAACATCATTACTGAAGAAAGATGTATTTTCTTGGACTCTAGAAGCAACTAAGGCCTTTGAACATTTTTAAGAGGAAATGTGCCAATCACCGGACTTAGCTACACCAGAGTTCACAAAAACATTTAGTATGGAATGTGATGCCTTAAGAAATAGAATTGGTGTAGTTTTAATGCAAGAAGGAAGACCCATTTCTTTTGAAATTCATCCAATAAAAGGAAAGTATTTACTGAAACCTATTTATGAGAAGGAAATGTTGGCAATACTACATGCACTAAAGCAATATTGACCTTACCTAGTGGAAAGACACTTCAAGGTAAAAATAGATCATGATAGTCTTAAATAATTTCTGGAACAAAGATTATCTTTAGAAGAGGAAAAAAAATGGGTCACAAAGATGTTGGGTTATGAGTTTGAAATCTTGTACAAAAAAAGGAAGGAAGATATTGTTGCAGATGCACTCTGAAGAAAGGATGAGGATGTGGAAGCATTTCTTTGTTCCACTTCTATTATCCAACTTGAGTGGATAACTGAAGTAAGGGATGAATGTAAGAACGATGAAGATATGTTGATACTCATTCAAAATTTGCAGCAAGATGTCAGTGCATCTGAAACATTTAGTTGGAAAAATGATTCACTATCATACAAATATCGCTTATATCTTTGTGAGAATTCTCAACTCAAACAAAATATTGTCTTAGAATTGTGCACCTCTCCATTAGGAGAAAACCCATGGTTTTAAAAAACTTACCAAAAGGTCATGAAGGATTTTTTTTGGATGACCTTAAATATTAAATTCAAAAGTTTGTAGCAGAATGTTTGGTTTTACAACAAAATAAATTTGAGACAATTAATAGCCCAAGTTTGTTAAAATTTTTATCCATTCCAATTCAACTGTGGGAGGAGGTTTCAATGTATTTTATCACAGGTTTACACAATTCTAAAGGAAATACTGTCATCATGGTGGTAGTTGATAGACATACCAAGCATGCACATTTTTTTGCATGATATCATCCATTTAAAGCTAGCACAATTGCTACTGCATTCATGGAAACAATTCAAAAGCTGCATGGAAACCCAAAGATTATTGTAAGCGATAGAGATCCCATTTTTACAATAAATTTTTGGACGGAATTATTTTCTTGTGTGTTTACTCAATTAGCTCATATCTCATCATATCGTCCTCAATCTGATCGGTAAACTTAGATAGAGAAATGTTTTTTGGAAGGATATTTGCATTGCTTTGTATCTGATAAAAAGATAGAATGGGTCAATTTGTTACCTCTGGTTGAATGGTGGTATAACACTTCCTTCCATGCTATGGAAAAAATGACCCCATTGATGTTACTTTACGGATATCATCCACCCTTTATCACATCATATTAAGAGAAAATTTGAAGTTTCAATAACTGGAAGATCACATTGAGCATCAACAACAAGTTCTACAACTCTTAAAGGATAACCTCACCTTGGCAGAGAATCGAGTGAAACAACAGGCAGATCGAAATCACAACGAAAGATGTTTTGATGTAGGTGACTGGGTTTTTTTATAGCTACAGCCATACAAACAAATTTCCCTCAAGAAAGTGAAGAAGGATACCAAATTATCACCAAAGTATTATGGTCCTTATGAAGTGTTGCAAAATATTGGTACTATGATATACAAATTGGAGCTTCCTGCATCTTCCCAAGTGCACCTAGTTTTCCATGTTTCATGCCTAAAGAAGGTTATAGGTGACAAGCTCCCAGTTCAAACAATATTTTCAGAAGTTGATGAATAAAGAGAAATCATATTGGAGCCTGAAGTAGTCACAGAAATAGGAACTCAACAACTATGAAATCAATCAGTTTTAGAGTATCTCATCAAGTGGAAGAAATTACCTGCTAAAGATTCGACATGGGAGGATGTGAATTTTATACAAAAAGACAACACTTTTTTGAAGGAGAGGGGCATGCTACGTCCCCATAGTACTAGTGTATCCCCTTATTTTTATTGTTAGTGTAGCCCCCTTATTGTTATTTTTGTGCCCATGTAGTCCCCATATTGTATTATTATGCCCCATAGAAGCGCACTATTGTTATTGTTGTGCTCTTATATTTTTATTGTTATGTCGGTTAGGATAATATTGTGACCCCTTGGACTCGTATATATAGAATGAAGGTTTTTCATTTCAATAATCCAACAATTTTTCATTTATGTAACGTAAAGTAGGTTGCCCCCTCGAAGAGGTTTATTTCTAAGTCATTTATCTCTCTTTTCTTCTATTTGGTGAGTTGATTTCATAACATAGCTTAAATAGTTTGGATGCTAATGGAAGTGAGAAATTTTTGTAAGATTTTTTTTTGTTTTGTACCTAATTATTTGCGGTATAAAAGAAAAGAATGTATTTTTTTTATTTTTCTATATTTTGAAAATAAAATTCTTATGTGTTTTTCATTTTGGCAGGAGATGAAATGAAAGAGAGAGAAAATAAACTTAATGAAAAGATAGAACATACTTTGACAACTCCTTGGAAATGGCATCATAAAGTGATGGCCTTTATTATTGCAACAACTATGTGGCAACTCCCAACGGTCTTAGCTTTAATTATCAACTCGAGTTTCATAAAAAATTAAGAGGGGACTATATTATATGTGTAGCAATATCTATGTATTCATGTTTTCCAAATTTTATGTAGGTGAAAATATCATAATGAAATCTAGATGTAGATAGATGAAGTTGACTATTCTATGCTATAGGAAAACTAAAACTGTAGAGAATAACTAGTTGAAAGAAAGACAACATGAAAAACTAGACTATTTGCAATATAGGAAGGTCCACTAAACTATCTACAATTAAATAAAATTACACCTACTCTATCTTGTAAGGAAAAAATTGTTCTACTAAAATGAAAGCTTGCAAATAATAAACCTTAATCCTGCAGAACAGAAGCAATTTCTAGAAAAAAACAAATAAAAGAGTATACAAGGTCTCTGTACCTCCAAGTTCCATTATTAGGGCTATAGGAGAATTTTAATACATTATAAGAGGAAAATCATGAATTTAGTGAAAATGTGAGTAAGTTTAGAAGGTAATTTCCAAACTGTTATAGGAGTCCAAGTTTTGCTATAGGAGATGGTCGGGCGAGTAGGTGAACATGCTAAAAGCAGGGTTGGAGGGAAATAAATCTAGGGGGGAAGTTGGAAAAATGACAAAGTATACCTATCCAAGGTATCAAAATAACTTGCGTTGTGGTTAACTTAGCAAAATGCAAAGATGTATGGTTTTTTGTAGTTGAAAAATTGAGTACAATACAATAAACAATGAACAATGCATAATGAATAAAAAATAAACAATAGTAAAGGAAAGGGTCTAAACCGAAAGTCAAAATGATATTTAACTAATGTAACCATTGCAAATATCATCACCAAATGCTAAGATAACCTGTAAGAAAATACTTCTCATAAAACTATCTAATTAACCATGCATGAATGTAATTTTCAAAACTAATTTGGAGAAATAAAAAAATGCATGAACATAAATAATATAATATGGGTATTAAGCAATTGTTATTGGCCCTAACCTAAGAAATATCATAACCCTAGAAAAATTCCATACTAAGAGCTGAAATCAGGTATCACTTCCATTAATTAAAAAGTTTCTTGTACAATAAAAATTTACAAAACTTGCTTGAAATCAGTAATATAGACTTACCATATTCTTCACATGCTTCTCTATGCTTTAATTATTCGTTTCACTGGGCTACTCAAGCCTCTTATTTATAAAAATGGGTAGGGGTATCCTCCTTGAGGGGACAATTACGTTCCCTTAAAAAATCCATAAAAAATCAAATATTATTTCTTGGGTGACCTCATAGAATCAAGAAGGAGCATTTTCTACCCTTATCGAGTCATTTTGAGATCATTTTACAACAAGGAGTAGGCCCCACAAATATCTCTAGTTGGATCTCCTCAAAAAATGAGCAAAATCCATTCAAAATCCTCCATAATAGTCATGCTAGGCACATAAAGTATGAATCTTCTCTTTGACACTCTTAAGAATGCATTATGTTAGGAAAGTGTCGTTAAGCGAAAAAAGGTGCGTTTAGTATAAAATTCATGTGTGTAGGAGTGGTTGGATGGGCCTTATGTTTTACCTATTTGGGAGGACCTCAAAAGCCAATAGAGGGAATAAGAAGAATAATCCATCTCAAAGGAGGAAAAATCATTTCAAAACCTATGATTTTATAAAAATTTATCATATATAGGATTCAATCAAATATAAAAATAAAATTCAGAACATTCCATCCTAGAAAGATGATAAAAAATAACCATGGATAACCATGTTGCTTATACATCAAGTGGAGCACCATGATTGAATGGATCAAGGTATGAAATATAGAAGGAAAGAATGGAATGCTATCTAATGGCTCAAGGGTTTAATCGATGGTAATATGTATGGAAGTGAGAAAAAAAATAACAAGTATAATATAAAACCATGAATATAATTTTGTGCACACTGTCAAAATTAGAGAGTGATAAGGTAATTTATTGTGAGTCTACAAAAGAGATGTCAAATAACCTCCAATATACCTATGAACAAGATCACAAAGAATCAAATAAAATTGGATATCATGAACTAAATGATGAAGAAAATCCCCTTATTGTTGATCATCAAAATAACAATCCATATTCAGAAGATGAAAGTGAAGAAGCTACATAGGCGATAAAAGCTACTAGTAGGTCACATCATATTTCTTTTCATTTTTTTTTACACACCTTATGGTATTAGAATTTATAAAGTGGAACGAGAGGATGAAAAATGATCCCATTAGAATATTTTATCTACCTTATCACTAGAAGAATACAATGGTCAAAATAAAGTAAAAGACTCTAGATGTGAACCTGTCGGTGTCCTATATGAGATAGAAGAAAAAATAAAAGAAGATCATATCATCGTTCCAAAGGCTCAATTAAAAAAAAATGAAGATGCCAAAGATAAAATTTTCTTCATGGTCATGGATGCAAAAATTAATCAGAAAGAGGAATCAGGTATTCCACACTATTTCAACTGTGGTAAAGGTCATTATAATTCTATATGTCCATATTCAGTCACTGATGATGAAGATGATGTTCTTGATACAATTGAGTTTAACTAATCAAAGGAGGAGGTATAAGGAGAGCTATAATTTTAAGGAGAACTTGTAAATGCATTGGATGAATTAAAAGTATTAAGGAGAAGGGTTAGTAAATTGGAATAATATCTAAAAACTTATGAAGTTAAAGAATAATTCATAAAGAAACTTTCAAAAGAATACAAAAAGGAGAAGGAAATTTTGAAGAAATATGAAAATCATGACCAATGAAGGCCTAACTATAATAATAAATAATAATGGAATAAGTGAGGAAGAGATAGATAAAACAAAGAGAATGTCATTTTCAGTCTCTAGAAGACAAGATTATTTCTTTGAAATATGGGCAAGGAAAAGATAAGAATTAGTTTATGGAGTATGAAAAGAAAGAACATGAGTTTGAAGAGTCTTCAAATATTCTAAAAATTGAATTGGAAAAGGATAAGAATATTGTGGAATCACTCCTTGAACATGTTGAAAATATGTATCATAATGTTTTTATTCTAAGGACACATATTTCTTTTAGCTTTTTTTATACACCTTCTGGTAGTAGAATTTACAAAGTGGAACAAGAGGATGAATAAATATCCCATGGGAATATTGTATCTATTAGCTCACTAGAATAAGATAATTTTCAAAAGAATGTATAGGACTCTAAATGTGAACCTTCCAATATCCTAAATGATAGAGAAGAAAAAATTGATGGTGCCAAAGGACAAATTTTCTTCATGGTCATGGATGCGTAAAGTAGTTAAAAAGAGGAACAAGATAGTCCACACTATTTCAACTATGGTAAAGGTCATTATAATTCTATATTTCCATATTCAGTCAGAGATGATGTTGTTAATTTTATTGAGTTTAAATAATCACAAGAAGAAGTACAAGGGGAGGTATAATTTGAAGGAGAAATTGTAATTTACTTAGAGGAATTACAAGTCTCAAGGAGAAGGGTTAGTAAATTTTAAGAACAACTCCAAAATTATGAAGTTAAAGAGGAAGTCATAAATAAACTTTTAGAAGAATGGCTCAATCAAGAAAAATTGAAGATGCTCAATCAAGAAAAATTGACAATGCCAAAGAAGAAATTTTCTTCATGGTCATGGATGCGTAAAGCAGTTATAGAGAGGAACAAGGTATTCCACACTATTTCAACTGTGGTAAAGGTCATTATACTTATATATATCCATACTTAGTCACAGAGATGTTCTTGATTTTATTGAGTTTAACTAATCACAAGAAGAAGTACAAGGAGAGGTATAATTTGAAGGCGAAATTGTAATTTACTTAGAGGAATTACAAGTCTCAAGGAGAAGGGTTAGTCAATTGCAAGAACAACTCCAAAATTATGAAGTTAAAGAGGAACTCATAAAGAAACTTTTAGAAGATGAAAATTAACAGAACGAGCTTTTGAAGAAATATGAAAACCAAGACCAATGAAGTCCCAACTTGAAGAAGAAATAATTATGGAAGAAGTGAGGAAGATCTACATAAAAGAAAGAGAAGTTCATTGTGAGGGACTAGAAGATGAGATTATTTCTTTGAAATATGAGCTAGAAAAATATAATAATCATCTAATGGAGTATGAAAATAAATAGCATGACTTTGAAGAGCCTTCATATCTTCTAAAAATTTGATTGGAAACGGATAAGAATATCATGGAATCACTCCTAGAACATGTTGAGAACAAGGATCATTATGTTTTTATTCTAAGGAAACAACTAGAATAATTATAGATTTTAGACTTTTGCGATTGGTATTTTGTGTGGAATTTTTTTGGATAAATCACATCCATGATTGATAAATTTGATGTTTTGAACCAATCCACTGTGGTTCATCTTCAGGAAAAGATCCTTGAGTAGGTCAGATCTCACATTAAGGTATAAATAGGAGATGAATGGAAAGGAAAGGAAAGGGAGGCCGACCAAGAAAAAGATGAATGAAATGTTAGATATTAATAAAATTAATTTAATTGATCTAATTTAATTTACTATGGATTAATATAATTAATTTGAGTAATCTAATTATAATTTATATGATACTAATTAATGAAAGATGTCATTTTAATAAATTAAGAGAATCTAATTAAATTTATTTTTAATTAAATTTATATTTTTCATTAATTTTATTTCATTTTGTTATAATTTTTAATTCATTTAAATTGATTCACATTATTTTATTGATTAAATTTTGTATTCTTATTAGTATGATTGAAAGATGATTTCCTTGATTTTTCAAGGGTTATTTTAAAATTAAATAGATTATTATTAATTTATTTTATTTTATTAGTAAAATTATTAAGAGGTAAAAAATATATGTAACTTTTCATTCTTTAATAGGTTAATTTAAAATTTTGAAAGTTTTTATTTTTAATGATTATAAATTCTTAATAATTACCAAAAGGTGACATTCTCAATATCAAAATTATAAGTATTTTTAGCACATTAAATTAAATGAAGTGGTGATAGATATGGTTAAAAAAATGGAAGGAGAGTTTCTTATTAACTACAAATTAAAGGATTTATAGGGAAACTTTAGAAAAGGAATAATTATGTGTAATAGGGAAGGTATATGGATTAATGATAACAGAATACCACAACAATGAGAGAGGAGGGAAAAATTATGGACAAAAAAGGGGGGCGAGGGAAAGGACAACAAGGATTGGGAAGAAATGGTTGGGGGTACAAGAGGAGGAAAAGAGGAAAGGAGAAAAAAGAGGAGTAGAAACAAACATAAGGATGAAGGGAGAAAGATAGGAAGGGAGAGGTTGAGTAAGGGAGTGGTTTTTGCTCAAGGTTGGAATCAAATTACCACTAATTTTCTAGCCATCATCAAGGTTGAGGTTTTCCAAGTGTTTGCCAATTTTGATAGCTTCCTTGAATTTTATGTGGTGATAGTGATCAATTTTGGTCAACACACAGGATTTTTCAATACGGAATCATGATACCTCGTTGTAAGAATATCTTTGATTACTATAGGATTTTCCATAGGAACTTTCCTATGGCTATGTGATCTGAAAGGAATGTATTATTTTGTTATGCTAAGTGTCTTTTTAGTTATAAAACATGTACAATTTGTCTCCATTTGTTTGCTTAAGGAATGAGTAAATTAACCATGAAACATAGATGAATTTTGTGAGTTTTAAGCATGAAAATAAGCCTAAATAACAATGAACAACAATGTATACCAGAGAAATAACATCACACATAAGTTTTACATAGAAGGCATGATGAAGCAGTTCACCCCTCTTGGGCTACATCTACTCGTCTAGATCCCAATGTCATGTCACTATTTGTCATTATGCTCAAAATTGAAAATAGATGTGTTTGTAAGCCTCTAATGGTTGTTTTCTCTACACTAGTTGTTGTGAAACCAACTCCAAAAATAGAAGAAAAGAGATATCAATGCCTTAGAAATAAGTCACTTCGAGGGGGCAACCTTCAATACATTACATAAATGAACAATTCTTGGATGATACAAATTACAAAACCTCATTTCTATATATAGGAGTCCATGGGGCGACAATATAATCCTAGTGGGACCACAATGTAATCCTAGCCGACCTAACAATAATAATTTAAGGGAACAATAATAAAAATATGGGGGTTACAGGGGTACAATAATAATAATAAGGGGGTTACACTAATAACAATAAGGGACTATACTAGTAATATAGTGACCTAACATGCCCCTCTCCTTCAAAAAGTGTTGTCCTCAATGCTTGAGTAGCTCTGGGTGCTTATGTATATAATTCTCATCCTCCCATGTAGAATCTTCAGTGGGTAAGTTCTTCCACTTGATGAGATACTCTTAAATTGATCAATTTCATAGCTGTCGAGTTCTTGTTTCTGTGACTGCTTCAGGTTCCAATATGATTTTTCCTTCCTCATCAAGTTCTGGCAATATTGTTTGAACTGGAAGATTTTCACCTATAACCTTATTTAAGTATTAAAAATGGAAAACTGGATGCACTCGTGAAGAAGAATGAAGCTCCAATTTGTATGCCATAGTACCAATATTTTGCAACACCTTGTAAGGACCATAGTACTTTGGCGATAATTTATTATCCTTCTTAGATTGCTTTAGGGGCATTTGTTTGTATGGTTGTAGCCATAAAAATACCCAATCTCCTACATCAAAACATCTCTTGTTGTGATGTCGATCTGCTTGTTGTTTCATTCGATTTTGTGCCAAATTCAGGTTATCCTTTAAGAGTTTGAGAACTTCTCGTTGATGCTCGATGTGATCTTCCACTGCTTGAACCTTCGAATTTTCTCTTAAATATGATGTGATGGATGGTGGATGATATCCATAAAGTGCCATAAATGGGGTCATTTTTGCTGCAGTATGGAAGGAAGTGTTATACCACCATTCAGCATGAGGTAACCACTTGACCCATTGTGTTTGTTTATCAGATACAAAACAACGAAGATATCCTTCCAAACATTTATTTACTATCTCAGTTTGACCATCAGATTGAGGATGATAAGATGAACTATGAGCTAATTGAGTACCCAAACAAGAAAATAACTTCATCCAAAAATTTCCAGTAAAAATGGGATCTCTGTCGCTCACAATAACCCTTGGGCTTCCATGTAGCTTTTGAATTCTGTCCATAAATGTAGTAGAAACTATACTTGCTTTAAATGGATGAGATAATGCACAAAAGTGTGCATACTTGGTAAGTCTATCAACTACCACCATGATGACACTCTTTCCTTCGGACTTAGGTAAACCTGTGATAAAATCCATTGAAATTTCCTCCCAACATTGACTTGGAATGGATAAAGGTTGTAGAAGTCCTGGGGTCTTAATTGTTTCCACTTTATTCTGCTGGCAAACCAAACATTCCGCCACAAACTTTCGAATATCAGATTTAAGGCCATCCCAAAAATATTCTTTCTTCACCCTGTGGTAAGTTTTTAAAAATCCTGAGTGTCCTCCTAAAGGAGAAGTGTGCAATTCCAAAAGAATCTTTTGTTTTAGTTGGGAATTCTTACAAAGATATAAGCGATCTTTGTACCATAAGGAATCATTTTTCCAACTAAATGTATCAGATGTACTAGGATCTTACTACAACTTTTGAATGAGTGTCCATACATCTTTGTCCTTCTTCCATTCATCTCTTGCTTCAGTTATCCAATCTGGTTGGATAATAGAAATGGCACAAAGCAATGCTTCCACCCCTTCATTCTTTCTTGAGAGTGCATCTGCAACAACATTAAGCTTTCCTTTTTTGTAGATTATTTCAAAGTCATAACCCAACATCTTTGTGACCCATTTTTTGCTGCTCTTCTGAAGATAGTCTTTGTTCCAAAAAGTGTTTAAGACTATCATGATCAGTTTTTACCTTGAAGTGTCTTCCCATTAGGTAAGTTCGCCATTTCTTTAGTGCATTCAGTATTGCTAACATTTCCTTCTCATAAATAGGTTTTTGTAAATACTTTCCTTTGATTGGACGACTTTCAAAAGCAATGGGTCTTCCTTCCTGCATTAAAACTGCACCAATTCCATTTCCTGAGGCATCACATTCCACAATAAAGGTTTTTGTGAAGTCTGGCATAGCTAAGACCGGTGCTAGGCACATTGCCTCTTTAAGGTGTTCAAAGGCCTTAGTTGCTTCAGGAGTCCATGAAAATGCATCTTTCTTCAATAATGTTGTTAGAGGTGCTGCTATTCTCCCATAATTCTTAACAAACTTGCGATAATACCCTGTTAACCCGAGAAATCCTCGCAACTGCTTTATGGTTGTGAGGACTTTCCATTCCTTAATGGCTTTAATTTTGTTAGTGTCTACCTTAAACACCCTCGTGAGATACAATATGACCCAGATATTCCACCTCTTGTACTCCAAAGAAACATTTGGATGTTTTTGCATATAATTGTTTCTCCTGCAATAGTTTGAGCACCCTGTCAACATGTTCAACATGATCCTTCCAAGACCTGCTATAGATTAGTATATCATCAAAAAATACCAGCACAAATTTTCTAAGGAAAGGTTTGAAAATGGAATTCATCAACCCTTGAAATGTAGAAGGTGCATTGGTAAGGCCAAAAGGCATGACCAAAAATTCATAATGACCCTCATGAGTTCGAAATGCTGATTTGGAATATCTTCAGTCTTCATTCTAATTTGATGATATCCTGAATGAAGATCCAACTTGGTAAAATAAATTTCTCCATGTAACTCATCCAATAATTCATCAATCACAGGAATGGGAAATTTATCTTTAATGGTGAGCTTATTGAGCTCCCTATAATCCGGACACATGCGCCATGATCCATCCTTCTTGTGTACTAATACTATAGGAGTAGAGAAAGAACTTTGACTAGGTTGAATTATACATGCCTCTAACATGTATGCAATCATATGTTCAATTTCACTCTTTTGGAGATAAGGATATCTATAAGGCCTGATGTTTGGAGGAAAACTTCCTAGAATCAAATGAATAGCATGATCATGACCACTGATAGGTGGGAGTCCTTTGGGAGTTTCAAACACCTTGGAATGATTGTCCAAGAATTTTTGGAGTATTGCAGAAATAGATTATTTTGATGTTGGAACTTATAGTGAGCGTGATTGTGCAATTACGCCTCATTGTTCTTTCTTTAGAAGCTTTGTCATGACATTAGAGCTTATTATCTTTCCCAGTTTTCCTGCAATACCCCGTAATTCGACTTCATTTCCTTCTGAAAAAAAATTCATGAAAATTTCTTGAAAATTAAAAGCTATAGTCCTCAAAGATTGTAACCATTGTACTCCTAGTACAACATTAGCACCTCCCATAGGAATGGAAAGCATTGGACTATTAAATACATATTGCCCCATAGTTAGCTTGATATGCTGGAATTTTCCAGAGCAATTTATAGTTCCTCCATTTTCAACCATTAGTTGACATTCTAGTGCTGGGTATATGAAACAATTCAATTCCTTGGCTACCTTACAATGAATAAAATTATGGGTACTACCTGAATCAATCAACACTATTACCTTTTTCTTCTTGATATGTCCTTCTATCTTAAGAGTTTGAGGAGTGGTAATTCCTGCCAATGCATTACACGATATGGTAAGACTCATTTATTCCTCTTCTAGGGCTGGTTCATGGTGTATATCCTCTTCTTTTGAATATTCTTGTTTATTTTCTTCTTCCTCTTCACAATCTATGTAAAATAATTTCTTCTCAGCACACTTATGACCTTTAGTGTATTTGCTATCAAAACCGTAGCAAAGCCCTTTTGCTCTTTTTTCTTCGAATTTTTGTGGTGTCAACCTTATAGGTTGTGGAAATATAGGAGTATAAATACTTCCATCTTTATAGAAGTGAGTGGTACGCTTCCTTGTCGCCATAATTTTACATTCAATTTTTCTTGCCAACTTGAATTCCTTCTCCAATGAATCAGGTTCGAAAATGCAAACTTCACGTTGGATGTTATCCTTTAAAGTACCTATGAAGAGATCAATCCTGTGTTCCTCTGGAATATCAGTTACCCTTATATTCAATTTTTGGAAGTCCTCAATGTGCTCCCCCACTGAGCACTTTTGATTGAGATTTATCAATTTCCTAAAGAAAGTGTTGCTCTTTGTATCCTCATAATGTGCTATTGTTTCCTCCGTAAAAATTGACCAAGTGACAATTTTTTACGGGATCAAATCCATCAATACCATATAAATATATTTTGTTCTAAATGTAAAGTTGCAATGAATACATTTTGTGTGTTTTGCACATTATTGAGATCAAAATATTGCTCCATTTGTAGTATCAATGTTATAGGATCCTTTCCATGAATCTTCCTCATATCCATTTTTGGAATATGGTGGTTCTTCCCTCCAACATTAGAGTTTATGAAATCAAGATTAACATTTATTTTTCTCTCATCATGATTTTCCTCTACCATATTTTCACCATTAGGAAACATTTCTTGTATCAAATTTGTCAAACCTTCCATGTCTTCTTTTAGATCATTCTTCATGTTTTCGATCTTAGCTTCCATGTCATACATCTTAGATTCCATGCTAGCTTCCATGTCATACATCTTAGATTCCATACTAGCTTCCATGTCATCCATCTTAGATTCCATGTCATTCTTCAAAACATCCATATTAGATTCCACGCCTTTCTTCAAACCATCCATCTTAGTTTCCACACCTTTCTTCAAAACTTCCATGTCATTTTTTGTTGCTCTTTGTGAGAGCGAAATTTGTTGCACTTGCTCTTGTACTTTTGATATGTCATATTGCCATTCTCTGTATTCATGAGTCATAATAGAGCCTTATAAATGCTTAATGGGTGTTGAATTCTTTTTAGGGGGCATTTTATAATCCAATACAGATATATATTCTACAATATGCCCTTGGAATCAATTCAACTTGATTCTTCAAACAAGACTTATGCAATTCGGAGAAAAAAAAAATACACACCTTTTACTTGATTTGAGGAGCTCGATATTGAAATTGACTTATATATATACTTGTAGATCCTCAATATCTGAAATTTGGCCTTGTCGTAGTCCTTTGAAGCTTCTTTAAAATGCCACAAGTCTGGCTTAATTTGGATTCTTCAAGGAAAATTTATGTCCAATCTCGCACAATGACCTAATTATGGAATGATTCAGTAGAGCGAACTTGTATGACTTGCCACGTGTAACTCTTTTCTCTTTTGGCTCTAAAATTTATAGACAGGAAACTAAAGTCTGTGTACTTTCAGTCAATTTTTATAGAATTCCAATCTGATGCTTAGAGAGAGAGTTATGAAGATCTTCCGACGATCACCTCTTTGAGATGAAATTCGGGAGCCTGAAAAAGACCTAACTTCCACAGATCATATCTCTGAAAATATTGTGAACCAAGCTCTGAAATCTTGCAAAGATATTCCTCAGGATTTTTGCTTCACAGTCTAAAAATTTCCGCTTCTGAACCTTCGTAGAAACAAAGTTATAGCGAAAATTCCTCGATGACCTTTTTAAGTGAAATTCAGGAGCCTACAAAAAGCCCTAACTTCCACAGATCTTATCTCCGAAAATATTGCAAACCAAGCTCTAAAATATTGAGACGATGTTCCTCAGGATTTCGGCTTCACACTTTAAATTTTTTATCTTCTAAACCTTTGCAGAAAAAAATTATAGCGAAAATTCCACGATGACCTGTTTGGAGTAGCCAAACCCTAGAATCCAAAGCTCTAATACCAAACGTTGTGAAACCAGCTCCAAAAATAAAATAAAAGAGATATCAACACCTTAAAAATAAGCCACTTCGAGGGGGAAACCTCTAATACATTACATGAATGAAAAATTCTTGGATGATATAAATTACAAAACCTCCTTTCTATATATAGGAGTCCATGGGGCCACAATGTAATCCTAGCCAACCTAACAATAATAATTTAAGGGCACAATAATAACAATATGGGGATTACAATGGTAAAATAATAGCAATAAGGTTACACTAACAAAAATAAGGGACTATACTAGTAATATAGGGACCTAACACCAGTGGCTCCAGAATGCTCTAATTAGTCTAGATAGACTCTTATTTCACCCAAATTGGTCGAAAATTTACCTCCCTAGCCATTTTCCCAATAAAAACTACAAAACATCCACTAATTGTGGATAACTGTAGTTATCCATAGCTAATTTTGCGAAAATCCAGAAATTTCAGGGCTGTGCTAAAAATTCTGCCAGTTTCTGACCGTTTGCGTTAACATTTATGGTTAGGGGTGGGGGTGGCCTCTTGCTGACCCCCTTAAACCCCGCAGTCATGGTTTAACATTAAAAATATGTGTTAAAGACTTTGGAGTGGAATCACGCTTGGAGGCAGAGTCCATAAATGGTTTTCACTAACCGCAACCCTCGGCATGTCAGTCAGACTACACATGTGAATAGTTTAATGTTACCATTTTAACACCGCCAGTGCAGATTTTATTAACCGTCACATTAACATTTGATCGTGCCATGTGATAACCTTGGAGCACAGTCTGCCAGGAATTGTGGTTACGTAGTGACCTTTTAAATGTTTGATTTCACTGTATCACATGTGATCATAACGGTTGGGGCCACTGGTGGTCCCCCCTCCCCCCAACAATTTGTAACTTTGTAACATTTAAATATTACCGAAATGTTTATAAGGTTAAGAATCGTTTAGAGCGGTGTTGGTGGAGGATTTTGTAGGCGCGCCGGAGGTCATGGGGCCGAACCCCTCAGACCCCAAACAAAATTTTATACAACCGTATAGGGGACGCGTGGTAGCCTCTGGGTTGGCCACGTGTCATCCACCCAGTGGCCCACAGAAATCTGTACCAAACCATATCAATGATCCAGAAAATGACACTTGGCGAAACCTTGTTGGATTGAAAAAATGGAATATTCCTAGAATATTCTATTTTTGTTGACTATGCCTACATGTTTTTTGGGCATCCTAATCACTCCTGTCACAAAATTTTAGTTGTTTAGGAAAATTATCAGAACGTGATATCTACCTGATATGACATCAGTTTTTTGAACCGTTTGTGGCACCAGAATCACAACAACGAGATCTACCTCGTCACTCAGGTTTGGTATAATTTTAGGAACTTTAAATTTTGAGAAAAATACATGATCTCCTGATCACACCTCCCCATTAGGAAGATTTTGGACCCAAAAATAATTTTATTACATGTTCAGTAGATGAGGGTACAAATCCCTCACCTTTCCAACTTCCATCCACCTTGCCTTACTTAACGTAATCCTATTGAGCCCAATTCAAAGGTAGTCGACACTTCCCCTCTTAGATGTTCTTGTCCTCCTGTCAAGGATGGCATCCTCCTTGAGCTTATCCAGAAATTTTGGTGAAAAATATTCTATATATGGAAACTGAACATCACTCCCTTGATCATCAATCAAAGGAGGCTCATATAAACGTAGATTTTTAACATTGAAAATTGAATACAATTTCATATATGAAGGTAAGTCAAGTTGAAATCCATTATTACCAACTTGTTTGATGATGTTGAATGGAACATAGTGAATGGGCTTGAGATTTTTACCTTCTCCTTGCATCCTTTATTTTCTTATGTGAAACCATACCTCATCTCCTTCCTGAAACTTATGATCAACTCCATGTTTTTCATGCCTCTCCTTGTATTTGCTTTGACTCTTATCAAGTTGTTCTTGAATTTGTTGATGAATAATATGAATTTTCTCAAAGAAATTTCAAGCCTTGCAAATATCACTATGCCCATCAATGGCAACATCCTTCTCAAAGATGAAGTCTAGTGGTGATTTTGGAAAATACCCAAAGTAGGCTTCAAAAGGTGAAGTATTTGTAGAAGAGTGCTTTTCCTAGTTGTAAACATGTTGAATGTAATGCAGCTGTTCATCCCACAACTTGGTATGCTTGTTTTAATATCCTCTCAATATATACACAATGGTTCTATTCACCACCTCGGTTTGGCCATCAGTTTGCGGATGAAATGCAATACTCTTTTTGAACTTGGTGTCCATCATCTTCCAAAGATTGGACTAAAAATTCCCAATGAGCCTGGAATCCCTGTCACTAAAAATAGAAGTTGGAAACCCATAATGAACCCATACATGTTGAAAATAAAGTTTAGAATTTTTTTCAGTAGTAATGGTTTTCTTACATGGCATAAATATACACATTTTACTGAATCTATCCACAACTGCATAAAGATAATCATTTTATTTTCTTGACATAGGTAGACCTCCAAAAAATTCCATGGAGACACTCTCTCATGGCCTTGATTGTACTGGTAGTGGTGTGTACAACCCAAGCTTCATATTGCTAGGCTTGATTGTTGCACACATAGAAAAACCTCTTATAAAACGTGACACACTATCTATCATGTGAGGCCAATAGAAATACCTCTATAGATGCACCAATGTTTTGCTTACCCCAAAGTGTCCAACAATACGAGACGAATGAGCCTCTCTCATAACAATCAACCTCTCTCCTTGTGGTATACATAGCTTGCCCAAATGAAAAAAAAAATTGTTATGCATGTGATAATCATTTTCCTCAAATTGATTCCCTTCACTCAAACTAGCATACACATCTTGAAAATCAGCATCATGTGCATATTGTTCTATGTAACTCTCATGTACAATATAATCATTTTTAAGTAAATTAGAAGCCCTTATAATTTGCCTTGAAATCATATCAACAATTTTATTGAAAATACCTTTCTTGTACCTTAAAACCAAGTGAAACTGCTGAAAAAATCCCATCCACCTGAAATGTCGCGATTGCTGCAATTTTTTTTGAAACTGAAAGTACTGTAATGGTTGGTGATCAGTATGTATAATCATCTCTTTACCCATCAAGTAGTGTTTCCACTTCTTGACGCTTTGTACCAATTCATACAACTCTTTTTCATATGTAGGATAATTAGTTACAACACCATTAAATGTTTCAGAATGAAAAGCGATAGGCTTACCATGCTACAAAAGTACTGTGCCCATGGCATAATCACTAGCATCGGTTTGTATCTTGAATGGCTATATCAAATTCGGTAATGCAAGGACAGGAGCTGAATTGATCTTGTATTTTAAAGCTTTAAAAGCTTGTTGCTATTTTCCTCCTGTAATATTCCTACTTAGCCTAAGCTAAGAGGAATATTCAATTTTGTTTTATTTTCTGTTGCATGAATAAATGAATAAAGGGGGACATGTAAAACTCCTAATAAGACTGAATAAATCATTGCCCATGTGAACACAGTTAAATCGGGGCCCTGTAAATAATCACTTGCAGGTGTGAAAGGGGTTTGAGCTGTGAGACTGGGTCAACCTTGACCAAATCTATAGCGTTGTCTAGGTTTAATGTATCTCCTAAAGGGATGGCGCAATTTTAGAAGGAGGCCCCTCATGTGAAAAGAGTTAACTCATCAAGGTGGTTTAGGGTTTGCAAAGGCTCTCATATTATAAAAGGAGAGGGAAGGTAGCAAGAGAAGGTTGTTGATTGATCATATTTTTGAGTATTTTGTCTTCTTAGACAAATATTATTCTCTGCTGTTTAGTGGAGGATTGGGATTCCTATGCAGGGATTTCATCTCTTCCTTTGAGGATTATTGGAGCAGTATTTTCTGAATTGATCCACTATTAGGCTTGAGGCCAAGCTCTACGTGCATTGGCAGTGTTTATCCATTGAGGGTTTTGCTGCTTATGCAAGCTGCAGCAAGTGGGAGTCTAGATCTGCAGAGATCTGGCTTGTTTTGGGAGCCTCTTCTCATGGATTCTGTCTTTTAACCTCATGGAAAAGTGCCTCTCCTGTTTTTACTTAAGATCTGTAACTTGGCAGTGGCCATCCATGTCATTTTGACCTATATCGTTGTTTCTATTTATGGATTGCGTTATTTTGATATGAGATTCTCTATGGTGTTTTGATTCCAGTTTTGATTAGAGATCTCTGGTGTTGGGCTTTGCCTTTCACTTTGGTGATCCATGGATTATCTTGCTGATCCATGTTCTGTTCATATCTGATATTTTGTTATGTAATGTTATATTCAAAAATTATTGTAGTATTTTACAGGTCTGCAACTTGTATCTCAGATCTACTCTTATTTATGCATGATTTGGTCAAAACCCTAAGGGGATCTTGTAAAGAAAACTATCTAGTTTCTAGATCTGATATAGATCTAATGTTTTGTCCACAGATATGTCCTAGATCTGAGCTATAATATGCAGCTACTACAGCTCTTGAAAACAATGTTGTTGAGCCATTTCTGCTAATATATCTATGTTGTAGCTCTCTTCTCTGAAGCTATCTTGCTCTCTTGTCTCATGTAACTTACTGTATATTGAAAGAGCTTCATTTTAATTCTGATTTGTTGTTGTACATTCATTTATTAACTATATTTGATGGCCTCCAACTTAAATTATAAAATAATGCATTATTCCTGAAGCTTCTTTTTGTGCATAGCTGCAGCCCCTCTTGTAGGGTGTTTTTCAGCTAGACTAGGTTGTGGGAGACCTGTTTACCACATCTAGTTTATTTATTTTTTGCTCCCATTTTGGAACTAGACTCCATATCTACTAATATAAGGGATCCAAGGGCTAAAAAAATATTTCTATATTTAAATATCCCAAGGAGTGCGTTATTTTTCCAAGCTTGTTGTGCAATCCCAATTTGGGAACATTACAGTGATATTAGAGCTCCTTTCTTGGCACAGCCTGTGGTTGCGTTGGAGCACTAGTCATGCTGCATTCAGAATAAGATGATCCTCTTACTAAGAGGGAGAAGAGGTACCAGAAAAAGAGTCATAAGAAGTATGACTACACTACTGATGATCCTGACAAGGGTCAAGAGAAGGGGAAAGCCCTTGAAACTACTAGTGATAAAGAAGGAGAAGAGTTTGCAAGAACTCTGTTAGTGGCCATGAAATATCTTGCCAAGGAGATCAAGGAGATGAGGGTGGACAGAATGAGGGAATATCTTGGGATATTTCATCAAGGAAAAATCTCTAACATGTCTCATCGTGGGACTGGTCAACCTCTGAAGCTGCCACAAGCTCCACAAGCCTCACAACGCTCCACTATTCCTACCTTCTTGGCTATGGAAAATGAAGGCCCACAAGAGCAAGCCTCCCTTGAAGGTTACTTTGTGGAGTATGACTCTTAGAGTCAAAGATTCAAGGATAACTTGAGTTTCCAAGACTTTTTCCATCTCAAGGACCGAAGGAGACCAGTGCAGCAGTATAAAGATGGTGGATTCTTTCATGGTAGACAACACACTATGGGTAGATTATTTTTTCCCAAGTTTGATGCATCATCCTCCAGCTCTGCCAAGGCATGGGTAGAAAAGTTGGATATCTATTTTCAGTTGAACAAAGTCCCTGAAGTTGAGGCCATCAAGATTGTAGCACTGCACTTTGAGGGAGAAGCACACAATTGGTGGTTCCATGGATTGTCTACATTGGGACATATCAATGTGACTACCTATGCTGAGTTCATTAGAATACTGGTGGAGAGGTTTGACAGAAAGGATCCTGAAGCACCCTTCATAAGCCTTGTAAAGCGAAGCAGTCAAGAGATGTAGAGACTTATACCTTTGAGTTGTTGAAAATGAAGCAAGATGATGGAGCTTGGTGAAATGAAGTCGCCTTCACCAAGTGGGCCCGCAGGCAAATTTTGGCGCAAAGTCTATTTTTAGACTATGTCTATTTTTAGACATATGGATCATGGACCCCAGAGCTGCATATGCTATCTGGAAGATTGGTCGAGTTGCAAAGTGCGATATGCGGACCTCTATTTTTAGCATTTAGGTCGAAGTCTATTTTTAGACTGGCGGGCTAAAAATAGAACAATCAAATATTATTTACCCTTAATAATATTTGGACTCTAAACTTCAGTTTACTCTCTTGGAGCACTTCAGTTTGACCCCCGGATGTGGGCCATGCAGCTGCTAGAAGGAAATATGCTTTTCCTATGGGTTAGTTGAGCTAATGCATGGTTGACTTCAAATAAGCTCAAGGGTTGTTCCGGTGTATGTTAGATGCATGAAGACCGTGAGCGGTGTTCTGTTTATCTAGACTGAATTAGCGAGACAGAGTTTTAATCAAGTTGGCCATCGAGAGATGAAAGTTAAAGAATTGGAATACGCATTTAATGACAGGCAATGAGTTGTCCCATTGTTCAATCTGGGAAGGAATACACTGTGTTTAACTCTATTTGTACGGGATGTGCTCGAATAAGCACATGAAAAGAGTGAGCCTTGGCTGAGTTGAATATCATTGTGTGCTTCCATTTACAACGAATACTTCTGGAGAAATTTCCATTGATTATTTGTGGTTTTCTAACCAAGGGATTCATCGCTGGATATCTCATTAATTGCACTTTTGATTGTTGAAGAGAGGGCAGTAATAGTGTTTAGCTCTGGAAACTCGTGACTGTCTGGAAACCATGGGGCCAGGAAGCAGAGACAGGATCCGAATAGAGAGTTTGTACTATGTATTTCTGCATGTTCTCTCCATCTAATATAACAGAATAGCTGAGGGGTTTTCAGCTATAAGCTTTCCCCATACATACTGTGTTAATGTGTGTGATGATTTGATGTGCGATCGCTTCTATTCTTTCCCCATGTGACAATTAATTGTAGAAGAGGTTATGTGTTATACATGCAATTCGAAATTGATGTGTAATCGGGTTAATATCCATTGAATAAGTGATTTATTCAACTAATTTCTACATGGTATCGGAGCAATATTAATTGTCGAGATCTATTACGGTGATTGCAAACTTATTTCCTCGGACAGAGCCTGCATACGGGCCAGGTAGCCTCCGGATTCATCTTTCTTCAGAAAGTGAAAGGTCTGGTAAACGCCCCTTGCAGTCAATCTATGATTTGGAAATAATTTTTTCTCAAGTGTAGATCGGAAGCGATTTTAGTTATCAGCTGGTGGTGAAATTCAAATTTGCAGATTTGTGTTCTTGGTGCTGTGGCGAAAATGTCTTTCAACAGTTTGCGACTCGAATATGCCTTGGAAGGAATTTCGAATTATGTTGCATGGAAGGACTGCATGGAGGCTGTATTAGATGATAATGGGCTGTTGGAATTCATGAAGAAAGAGATTCCAAAGCCTGTTTCTTCTGATGCTGCTATTGTCGAAGCATGGCTAAATAAACAAGCGAAGTGTCGAAGGATCCTGTCGGAGGGCATCAAGGATCATATTGTATCCAGCCTGCATGGAAAGGCTTCTCCATATTTAATGTTGAAAGCTTTGACAGATCTATACCAAAGCAAGAGCGACCAAAGGAAGCTGGCGCTCAAAGATAAGCTCAGAAACATCAGGATGGAGAAAGGCGACAGCATCAGAAAATACCTCACGAAGTTCACTCAATGTAGAGATGAGCTAGGAAGTGTGGGGGTGACTGTCGAGGATGAGGACTTGGTTGACCTGGCTCTCCTTGGTCTTTCGAAGGCTTGGCATTCCTATCAGGATAGTGTCAATGGTCGGGAGAAGTTGCCTGGGTGGGAGCGACTGTGGTCGGATCTCATGCAAGAGGAGATCAGAAGGATGACCAGGGACGGATCTTCTGTTGAGAATGCAGCAAGATGATGGAGCTTGGTGAAATGAAGTCGCCTTCACCAAGTGGGCCCGCAGGCGAATTCTAGCGCAAAGTCTATTTTTAAACTATGTCTATTTTTAGACATATGGAGCATGGTTCGGGGATTCCAGTTTGAGATTCTTGGAGCATTGGACATGTTGGTTAAAATAGATGAGACTCTATTTTTTAGGTCGAAGAGGTCGAAGGCTATTTTTAGACTGCCTCTCCTAAAAATAGGGAAGTCAAATATTATTTACCCTTAATAATATTTGGACTCTAAACAACAGTTTACTCTCTTGGAGCACTTCAGTTTGAGCTACGAATGTGGCACATGAAACTTCCAGAAGGAAATGCACTTTTCTTATGGGGTATTGAGCTCATGCATGGTTGACTTCAGTTAGGACTTTAGTGGCAGAATTTTGCTGGAGTTAATGAGACAGATAGTGGAGTTGTGTTCTGTTTATTTTAGTTGAACTAGTTGATATTAGTTTAACTAGATAATAAATTAGTTATGAGTGGAGTGAATTAAATATTATTTAATTCATTAATTAGTAACTCATTATTCAACTCAAGAACACATCATTTCACTACAGTGCATGGTCAGTTTAGTGGAGACCAGTGAAAGAGGTAGATGAAAGGGTGGAGTTAGCTATCAGTGGCGACATCAGTTGTGCATGAGATTTTCACCACACTTGGAGGATTTGTCCATGACAATTGTGCAGTCAAGCCAAGGAGATTTTAACCTTGAATCTCTATATAGACAGGCCTGTATTGCGCAATAGAGGCAAGGCAATTGGCAGTGAGTTTTGAACCAGAAACCTGTTCAAAACTGAGCTAGATTGTGTGTAACTTCATGAGATAGTACTGAGTACTTGTGAGGAGTATTGTATTGATTTTGTTACATGATTTATCCATTATAATATACACAATAGCTGTGGGGTTTTCAGTTATAATATTTCCCATACATACTGTGTTAATGTGTATGATGATTTGATGTGTTATCGCTTGATTTTATTTCTGCATGTTTGATGATCTGAGTTGAGTGGAAGAGATTATGTGTTGCATATAAATTCGAATTTTATGTGATCAGGATAGTCTCGGTGGATAATTAATTATTATTCAGCAAATTTCTACATGGTATTGGAGCTATTGAAGCAAAGATTGGTCATCACAGTGATTACAAACTTATTTTGGTAGACAGAGTCTGCATGCGGGCCAGGTAGCCTCCGGATTCATCTTTCTTCGGAAAGTGAAAGGTCTGGTAAATGCCCCTTGCAGTCGATCTCTGTGCTAGAAATAATTTGTTCTCACAGATCTAGAGCGGTTGAGATTTGAGGTGGAATTCGAATTTTGCAGCAGTTTTGTTTTCTTGGTGCCAGTGTTGAAAATGTATTTCAACGGTTTGCGACTCGAATATGCTCTTGAAGGCAGTTCGAATTATGTTGCATGGAAGGATCGCATGGAGGCAGTATTAGAAGATAATGGTCTGAAGGAGTTCGTAGATACGGATGTCCAAAATCCCACTGATCCTGCTGAAGTCGATGCATGGCAAAAGAAGATGGCGAAGTGTCGAAGGATCATGTTGGAGGGCGTCAAGGATCATATTGTATCCAGCCTGCATGGAAAGGCTACTCCATATTTAATGTGGAAAGCTTTGACGGATCTATTCCAGAGTAAGAGCGACCAAAGGAAGCTGGCGCTCAAAGATAAGCTCAAGAACATCAAGATGGAGAAAGGCGACAGTATCACCAAATACCTCACGAAGTTCACTCAGTGCAGAGATGAGCTGGGAAGTGTGGGGGTGACTGTCGAAGACGAGGACATGGTCGACCTGGCTCTCCTTGGTCTTCTGAAGACTTGGCACTCATATCAAGATAGTGTCAATGGTCGGGAGAAGCTGCCAGGATGGGAGCGCCTTTGGGCGGATCTCATGCAGGAGGAGATAAGGAGGACTACTCGAGATGGATCTTCATCAAAGGGAGCTAATGAAGAAACTTGCACTTTGGTTGCCAAAGAAAAGAAGGGGAAGGGTAAGAAAACCTCTCATTCTGGTGCAAAGGGCAAGAAGCAGGATATGGCGAAAGTGAAGTGTTTTCACTACCATGATCACGGACATTATGCTACCAATTGTCCAAAGAAGAAGAAGAACAAGCAAGCGGGAAGATCTGTAGATGGAGAAGCTTTGGCTTCACAGTTCGAGCTTGAATTTTCACTGATCGCATGCTTGGTTTCAAGTGTGTTGGGATCGGTGTGGTTCTTGGACAGCGGTGCGTCATTTCATATGACGGGAGATCGGGATTTGTTCTCAGATC
The DNA here is from genome assembly GCA_034641835.2 of Pinus albicaulis. NCBI lineage: Eukaryota > Viridiplantae > Streptophyta > Pinopsida > Pinales > Pinaceae > Pinus > Pinus albicaulis. The sequence continues at coordinate 929,973,135 of CM076569.1, read as the reverse complement.
TGGAAGACAAAGATTTGGGTGTGCACATCGAGATGGGCGATGATGGTAGATACAGTGCGACTGGTATCGGTACCATATCCTTTCAGAGGGAGTCTGGTAAACCCTTTGTATTGAAAGATGTCATGCATGTACCTGGATTGAAGAAGAACCTGATTTCAGTAGCGATGTTGGAGGATAAGGGGTATGATGTGGTCTTCAGCAAAGGAAAAGCCTTCCTGCGCAGTAAGACTACTGGAGAGACCTGTTGGGTCTCAATCTAGTCTCCTAAACTGAGCTCATTTAATTGTAAACTAGGATTTGTAAACTACTGAAGTGAAGTGTACCATATGTACCTAGGTGCTTGTTTCCTAATGCGTTGTATGTGGTGTTTTGTGATGTTTTTGGTCTTTTGTGATGATTTATGATGTTTTTGGTCTTTTGGTGATTTTTATGTTCACAATGGAAATGTCTAGAAAACTAATGGAAAAGAGTTGGTGGTCAAAACAGAGTTAAGCCTAATGTATGGAATGGTAAATGCAATTGGAAATACTGAAGCATAATCTGAACTATGACTAAATAAAAGCAAAAGCTTGATAATGACTTTTTAGGCAAATGACACAAACTAAACTTGAGAAATGATCATTAATATGCAAATCCTCTAACTAAACAGTTAAACACTAATCTTACCATGATGCAACATTTTGTTCTAAGCTCTTTTATTCTATGACTAATTCCTAGTTCTATTCTGCAATTTAATTGAATATCACAGAACCTTTACTCAAAGAGTTTTTGATTTCTTTCTAAAGTAGTCTTTTGAGGAAGAGCTCTGTTTATAAAATGATGAGGAAATTGCAGAGATACTTCAGGCCTTAGAATGGTGTTATCTTCTGTTCATATGGTTATAGATCAATTAGGAATTTTAGAACAGGAAGAGGTTTGTGAATAATGAAGGTTGTCTTGTTAATCCTAACAACTGAAGTAGTTTATTGTGCAATGGATGACAATTTGAATATGAAGTGCAAGTATAATGAGTTAATCTAAGAATGAACCTAAGATGCCACTAATCTAGAACAATGCTGAACTATAAGTCATCATCAAACTTGAAACAAAGTAACTGAACATGAATTAAATGCAATGAAACTCTGGAGCATTCTAACTATGCTAACATGCTTTATTCTATGAAGTTACACAATCTGCTTGTTCATCATTAGTGATATTTTGGAAGAGTTCCTTCTTTTGGAAGAGATAGAACAATTCTAACTGTGTAATTGAATGCAATTGAAAGCAAATGAACTGAAAGCAAATGAAAAACTAAGTTATCACATCCATACCCTACTCGTCATTATGATGTCTTGGGCAAGCGTTTAAGAGCAAGAACAGAGATGATACTTAGTAAAAACACACAACTAAATCATTCATTATCACGGTCATGTCTTGAACTTCTTAAGAATTTCTTGGAAGAGTTTCTTCTTGTGGAAGAGTGATTAGAACAAGTATAACTGTGATAGTGAATAGCAAAAACTACAACTAAATCCTACAGTACTATAGCTATTCATCATTCATCATTATAATCTATTGGAAGAATGTCTTCTTGTGGAAGAGCTGGAATGAATATAACTACAGTAGCTAGTTAAAACAACTATAAATTCAACTCCTAATCCTACAATACTATAGTCATTCAACATTCATCATTATAATCTGTTGGAAGAGTGTCTTCTTGTGGAAGAGTTAGAATGAATACGACTACAGTAGCTAATTAAAAAAAAAACAACTACAAATTCAAATGCAAAACGTAAAGGCAGCTAGGAAACTTATCTAATTTACGCAAAATAAATCCGTGCAAGAGGCAGGGGCCCTCTACCACTTGACGGCATTCAACTCCAAATTAAATCATGCCTTCAAAATAACTTTGTCTGCTCCATTAACGATGCAATAGTTTGAACATAATACTCTGCGTCTTCAGGAACGTAACACAGAGTTTAAACAAAATATAGCAGCAAATCTAACATAAAATCTCTAACATAGCTCTCGGTCTCCCAAGAGTTTATAAAGAAAATGCACGTAACAATAATTACAACAATTTAGGAACAATGTCTTTCCTTATCCGAATCACGTTAGGACTCTTTGAGGTGGCTGCGTGAAGAAGAAAAGACATCTGGACTGAGACAGTCCTAATAGAAGTCTTCCTTCATAAATGTGTTCCCCACGCTCAAAACCATACCCAGAATTCATTTCCTCCTCCATGATGAGCAACGAACCATGTAGACATGACGTGGATCATGCCCATATGCGGTTTTTCTCAAGAGGCCACCTGGAACATACTCAAACATGAAGGCAACTGCAGAATCGCCGGTTAGCTACGGAATGTCTGCATTCTGCAGCTAGTTCCGGTCAAAATGCTTAACAATGGAAAAAATCACAAAATTCAACAAGTCAGTCATGTAAACCATTCTAGAAGTAATTTTAACTATTTTTATTGATCAATTGGGTTTAAAATGGAAATGGACAAGGGAAAAATGAGGTTAAATGAGGTGAAGGAAAGCACAAATTTGAGGCTCAACATACCCCCACTGCTGTCTCTTTGCATGTCCTCATGCAAATTATCCTATGAATTCTGAGGCTTCTGCAAGGACATCTAATCCCCTTCTTCTCCTTTGTCTGGAAGCTAGAGGTCTTCTGGGTTTCCTGATAACAAGTTTGAACCTGAGGTTGGTGAGTGCTCTGATTAGCTTTTTGTTCCTTGTCTTCATCTTCTCATTGGTCTTCTCCACTTTGTCTATATGCAGGGATAAGGTTGAGTTCATATCAGTTTTGAGCTTGATTTGATCTTTGAGAATTTCATTCTCATTTTTGATGTGTCTATTCAATAATTCCAACTCATACCTATCTCTTCTTAATATATCAATTTCAGACAGTGGAGGACTGGGGATTCTCTCTCTGCTTTCTGAAGCTGTCCTCTCTAAAGTTTCCACATAGTCATAAATTTCCTGTTGAGCAGGATCAATTTCAGGGGTTCCTTCATAAAAATCCTCTTCATCATCCTCTTCAATGGGTGTTTCTTCATCTTCTATATTGATTACCCCTGTTTGTTTGATTAGTGTTTTCTTCAGTTTTCCCTTCAATATGTGGCTTCTCCTAGGTGTAGAGGATCCCTCTCCTTTCTCTGTGGCAGATTCATTGATTATCTTCTCTTCCTTAAGTTGCCTCTTGATTCGAGTCAACTTCTCTAAAATGATTTCCTCACTGCTCTCTTGGACTGGTTTGTCAATTTCAACTTTTGAAGCCCTCCATTTCCTACTTCTCTTTGTAGGCTGTGGTTCAGGTGATGGTTCTTTTGTTTCTTCAAAATGATTTCTTATTAAGAAATCATACCATGTATCATTTGTTTTAGCTAGATGATGTTCAATCAAGATTTTGATCAAACCATGATGATACAGGGTTGTCTCTAAAAATTGAACTCTTCTCTGAACACAGGAAGCCATCTTCTTCAGACTTTGAAGCAAGAAATATGGTAGGTTTAAGTATTCTCCCAGAAAATGCATCATTAGTCTAATGTGGTAGACATAAAATGTCCCATATCTACCCTCACATGTAACAAATTTTTGCAAAAGAAGTAGTATGTTTCTCCATTTTTTTTTCAATGCAGAACTGGGAATTCCTTTCTTGAATACACTAACATCCATATTTGGTGATTTTAAAATTTGTTTTCAGGAGTCATTGTGGAATTCTCTATTTTTAAACCATCTCTCTCCAGTTCTGAGCAACCCTGTAGCCTCTGCAATAAAAACTTCAGTGACAGTAAACTTGACATCCCCTACTTCAACTTCGGTTCCTTGAAATGATCTTGCAAATGTTTTAGTGACTTCCTTATGGAAGCCATTGATTTTTTCCAAAAATTGAAGCCATCCTATTTGTTGTAACATTTCTTTGCATTGTGGGTAGCCTTCTAAATATTTTGAACCCACTGGTTCAGTCCTTACGATGAAACCCATGATTTTTTTTTTTTCAATATCAAATTAACACTCTTCTACCCACAAAACAATGACTTTCACTTTCGGATTAAAATGGCTTCAAGCTCTAAATGAAAATGGCTTCAATTTTGGAATGACATACCTCTGATTGATAATGACAAATGCCTTCAAAACCTCGGACTGATATGCTTCTGTTGACAATTGAATTTTGGAGTGATATGCCTCTGTTTGATAATGAAAGCAGTTTCAAATTTCGAGCTGATATGTCTCTGATAGACAGTGGCAGATGGCTTCAAATTTCTTTTTGTGTAATACCTCTGGCTCTTAGTAGCAAAAGACTTCAAACTCAATCACTGCAACACCTCTGTCTCTGGTAACAAAGGACTTCAAACTCAATCACTGCAACACTTCTGTCTTTGGTAACAAAGGACTTCAAACTCCACACTGCTACACCTCTGTCTCTGGTAGCAAATGGTTTCAATTTTAACACCTCTGTCTTTTGGGAACAAAAGACTTCAAACTCCACATTGCTACAATTCTGTTTTTATAGTGAAAATGCTTCAAACTCCGTCCACAGTGATATTTTATCTGCCCACGGAATCAAGTGGCTTCAAGTCCTCACACTGTTATACTTCCAAATTTACCCTTCTGCTCTGCTCTGCATTTACAATGCTCAATGCTATTCAAACTGATATCCTTTAGCTCTGCTCCTAGTGATAATAATATCTCTGTCTTCGGAATGGAATGCCGGCTACGGAATGAAGTTATGGTAGTGGTCACGGAATGGAGTAGTGGAGTGAGGTGGAGGGATTGTATTAATGATTGAAGAGACGGTGGAGGATTTTACGACGGCAAAGGGAATCATCATTGAATGATTTGGTTAAGAGACGTGAAAAATTCAAACACCTCGGCCATTTAACCTCTTAAATGCTATCGGATATGAAATTTGAAATGGAAGATTTTAATCCAAAGTCTGTAGAGGGTTTGTTGGTGTTGATCAATAAAAACAATTAAAACAACCTTTTCGAACAATCCATAACTAAACTATGCTAAATTTTTATGAAATGCCATTGTAATTTAAACTTGTTACCTCTGCCCTTTATTTGATTTTTTTTTTGTATCCTTTGTCTTCTTGTTCACCTTTGGAGGAGTCTTCATAATTTTCTTGATGCTTTTGATTCATGAATACACTGGGTCACTTTGTTGTAATTCTGATGTCTGCTGGTTGATGCCTTCAAGGTTTATAGCTGCGGAAAGACTGTCGGGCTGCAGAAAGGCTGATCAGCTGCAGAATGTCCACTGAGCTGCAGAATGTTCCTGTAGAGCACTTTAATCATGAAAATGGAATGTTTTTGGAGTATGGGTGAAATGTTAAATGGTATGAATGAAAATGGATGATGGATTATGATGTGTATGAAGTGGATGATGAAATGGAATGGATTCATTTCATGAAATGGAGTGAAAGAACATAAGGACTGTACTGCAATTCATGACATATTTTATTCACTTACAGCAAGATATCAAATTTTGTATTTTGATATGAAAAATGAGATGGATGAAAGATGGAATGAGATGAATGAAATGTGGAATGGAGTGAAATATGGGTGATGGAATGAAATGGAGTATGGATGGATAAGTGAATGGAGTGAGATGAAAATGAATCAAGCACTATGGAACTGAACTTATGATTTTTATAACAGCTGCTTATAAAAACAAAAATGGGAAAAGTTAGAGTGTCAGAGAGACTCTGATTTTCACCCTATCTTTTCTGCATAAACATGCCAATCAATGATTGGTTTTCATGTTTATACCTTTATTATATATATATATATATATATATATATATATATATATATATATTTAGAAGAGAAATGCTTCAGAAAATTTAATCAAGTTGATGAAGAAGAGAGACTCTTCTTCATTAACTTTACATCATTGTCTTCTTGGAACTTCTTGACAAACTCTCCTCTTGAGAGTGGCTTGTGGTATAGCTTCAGTCTATGACCATTCACAAGAAAAGTGACCTCTTCTTCATCTATAGTTCTGATTTTTACTGCCCCATTATCAAAAATTCGAACAATTTCATATGGCCCAAGCCAATGTGTCTGAAATTTCCCTTGAAAATCCTTGAATTTTGAATCAAACAAGAGAGCCAAATCACCCTCTTTAAATTTCTTCTCTTTGATGTACTTGTCATGCCATCTAGCCCTTTGCTGTTGGACTAGACTTGTTTTCTGAACTGCATCTTGTCTGATCTCATCCAATTCATTAATTTGCTCCGCCCATGCTTGTGCCTGCAGATTTAAGTCCTTAATGAATCGTTCATCTTGAATGTTTTTTGTTTGAATTTGGAACCTATGTATAAAACAAAACTTGCTTTCCATAAACAAGCTCATAAGGAGTATGGCCTGTTGTGTTCCTCCATGTAGTTCTATAGGCCTACAAGGCTTCAGGAAGCCTATCTACCCAATCTCTTCTATGTAGATGAACAGTCTTTGTTAGGATTCCTTCAATGACTTTATTAGTGGATTCCACTTGACCATTTGCTTGTGGATGATAAGGAGTAGATGTTCTATGTCTGATTTTGTACTTCTTCATCATTTGCTCCACTAACCTTGATGTAAATTGAGCTCCTTGATCTGTAACAATTTCCCTTGGGACACCAAAACGAGTGAAAATATCCTCAAAAAGAAAAGTAACTACAGATGATTCATTAGCAACAAGTAATGGTTTAGCTTCTACCCACTTAGTAACATAATCAGTGTAAACTAATATATATTTCTTTTGTCTTGATGGAGGACTAATAGGTCCTACAAAATCCAAAGCCCATTTTTCAAAAGGTTCAATGTGTACCTGAGGTTGTAATGGCATCTCACCTGAAGGAGAAGGTTTCCCTACCCTTTGGCAACTGTCACACCTTTTGACATACTCCCTTGCATCTTTAAACAAAGATGGCTAATAATATCCTAAATTAAGGATCTTATAGGCTGTCCTCTTATCTGCAAAGTGTCCGCCACAAGGTTCATCATGACATGCCTTGAGAATTTCAGGCATCTCATCTTCATGAACACACCTTCTAATAATCAAATCTGGACCTGTCTTGTACAACTCATTAGCGACCCATGAATATCTTTCACTATCATTAATGATTTTTCTTTTATCCCTTACATTCATAATTGAAGGAAATTTTCCTGAAACTAAATAATTAGCAATATCAGCAAACCATGGAGTTTGAGTAGAGATTGCAAAAGGATATTCATCAGGAAATTGATCTTCAACCGGAGTGTCATCTTTGATATTTTGAATTCTAGACAGGAAATCAGCCACAGTGTTTTTCCAGGCCTATCTAGAATAGTAATGTTGAATTCTTGCAATAATAACAACCATCTTATAACTCTGCCATTAGTGATTGATTTATTCATTAAATATATAATTGCAGAATGATCAGTGTGAACAAAAGTTTCATAGCCTGTTATATAGTGTCTAAACTTGTTAATGGCATGAACAACAGCTAAAAACTCTTTTTCAGTTACAGTATAGTTTAACTCTGCAGGAGTCAAATTTTTACTGACATAATAGATGGCATAGGGAATTAAATCTTTCTGTCCCAATACTGCTCCCAGAGCTGTATCGGAAGCATCTGTCGAGATATGAAAAGGTAACTTCCAGTTAGGTCCCCTTAATATAGGTGCTTCAGAAATTTTGGTTTTCATGGTTTCAAAAGCTAACTGGCAATCAGAAGTCCACTTAAATTCACAATCTTTGGTGAGTAATTTGAAGAGTGGAGATGCTATTTTGGTGAAGTTTTCTATAAATCTCCGATAATACCCTGTAAATCCTAGAAAACTTCTAACATCTCTTTGACAACTTGAAATGGATAGGTTAGAAATAACTTCAACTTTTGCCTCATCAACTCTAATCCCATCCCCTGAAATGTGGTGCCCTAAAACAATACCTTCAGTGAACATCATAAAACATTTTTCATGACTAAGTGAAAGGTTTGCTTCTTGACATATTTTTAAGACTTTTTCCAAGTTTTCTAAAGCCTCTTCAAATGTGTCCCCATAAACTATGAAATCATCCATATACACCTCTACACAGTCATGTATCAGATCAGAAAAAATTCCTAATACTGCCCTTTGGAATGTTGCAGGTGCATTGCATAACCCAAATGGCAATACTCGGTAGGCATAGGTACCCCAAGGACAAGTAAATGTGGTTTTATCTTGGTCTTCAAGTGCTACTTGGATTCGATTGTAACCACTAAACCCATCTAGGAATGAAAAGTACTTTTTACCTGCTAATGTATCTAATACTTGATCTATGAAAGGTAAGGGAAAATGGTCTTTAAGAGTAGCTTTATTCAGTTCTCGGTAGTCAACACACACCCTCCATTTTCCATTTTTCTTAGGTACAATCACCAAAGGAGAAACCCACTCACTATCTGAAATAGGATAGATGAAATTAACATTTAATAATTTTTGCAGTTCTTCCTTGACAATTTCCCTAAGATTTGGATTCATCCGTCTTTGAGGCTGTCTGATTGGTTTGCAATTTGTCTCTATATAGATGTGATGAGTACAAGTCTTGGGACTTATCCCTTTCATGTCAGTGTATTCCCATGCATATGCAGAAGAATGTCTCTGTAATACTTTGACTAACTCTTCTTGTTGAGATTTTTCTAGGTTTTTATTTATGTTCAAGGTTTTGCCTGGAAAAATTTCACTTGTAGAGCTGCCAAATTTGTTCATAGAATGAAGAGACATCTGTCTAGATGACAAGAACTCAATATTGGATCTCTCTTGAAATGATTCTTGTTTGTGTTCTGGAGAAGATTCAAAGTTTTCTAGAGTATTCAGAATTTGATTATCTTCACCAATTTCTGAAATTGTGAAGAGTGGTTGTAAATATTCTTCATCCTCTATCCATTGAGTGTCATCTAGATCTGTAATTGTCCTAGCTGGAGGATATAAAGTGAATTTCTTTGTTGAACTACCATCAGAAATATACATATCACCGGACCTACAACTAATAAAAGAATCAGCTGTAGCCAACCAAGGTCTTCCTAGTATAACAGGATGGCCTCCTAGATTATTCTTGGGTGTTAGGATCATGAAATCCACAGGGTACTCCCAAGAGTCTAGGGACACTGGAATGTCTTCTATTACCCCATCTGGTCTGATTACAGATCTATCTGCTAATTGTAATAGTGTGGGTGTAAAAAGAAGATTAGGAAGTTTCAGTTTGTCCATGATTTGTCTACTCATGATATTTATTGCTGCTCCTAAGTCAATGAGTGTGTTTTGAATTTCAATTCCGTTGATGTGAATTTTGACAACTGGATTTCCTGGGTCAAGGTACTTTGGAATAGCTATCTTGCCCATCATAATGTCTGCTATTTGTCCTACCAGTTGAATTTTCTTGGTTCCTCTTATTATTTTTCTTATTGTCTTCATACTCAACTCCTTTATTGTTTTGGCTAAAATTGGGATTTCCTTGATGGCCTGCAATAATGGAATTTTAATGCAAACATTTCTCAATTCATCTAAGAAATCATAATTAGGCACCATTATTTGTTTTTATACATCTTTATCAATTTGTAGTCTTTCCGGAAAGGGAGGTATAGAAGTAGATGTGGATGGTTGCTCTAATACTGGAGTTGGATTTATTGGATCTTTTTGTTTTAGTTTTTCAATGTTTTGGTCTTGAAAGGATGTATCTTCCTCAAGACTTTTATTATCCCGTAGGGAGTCTTCCTTAGAATTATCTTGTTCTTGTATGATCACAGAAGGTTTCCTCTTCTCAAGTATCCTTCCAGACCTAAGTTGAACATCACTAAGGTCTAGAGGAGTAATTAAATAAGTTGGAAATTGTTGTCCTTCTATCATGTATGTATTTTGAGGGTTCTTATTATTGGGGTTTGGTATAGGCTGAGCTGGCAATTGATTGGATTTTTGAGGGAATGGTAATGGAAGTGGTTGATTTTGATGAGGTTGGTTTGGATGATGTTGTTGAGGATTTTGTTGAAAATTTTGTTGAAGATTTTGAGGAAAATTTTGTTGAGGATTTTGAGGATAAAAATGTGGATATGGTGGATAGGATGGTGGATACTGATAATATGGAGAGTATCTTCCATAGGGACCTTGTGATCCTTGTGCCTAAGCTTGAGATTGATTTTGAAATTGGGGCCAAGGTTGCTGCCAAGAATTCCAAGGTGGAGGTTGATTATACATTTGATCATGGAATCCTTGTGTCTGGGGTCCCTGCCAAGGTTTTCTAGATACAAAGTTAAGAGATTCTGTGGAGTCTGTAGGAGTTTCTTCTTGAAAAACATCCTTGAGACCAGGAAGAGAAGTACAATTCTTGGTCTCATGTTTCTCAGAACAAATAACACAGGTTTCTACAACTTTGACATCTAGAGGACACTCTCTCAAGGCATGTTTCTTCCTACATTTGGGACAAAAGATTGCCAAGGCATCAGATTCAGCCTTTTGCTTGTTTTGTATCTTGAGGGTGTCTATTTGTTCACTAAGACTCCCTAAGATTTCAGATTTAAAATCATCAAGCATATGTCCTATTTCTGATCTACTTACTGTCCCAGAAGCAGATTTACTTGCCCTTGCAAGAGCAGGATCTCTTGGACCTTTGACAGTTTTGGATTTCCCCCTGGAAAGGTTGATACATAACTCAGATATTTCAGGTAATGTGAGTTGTGATATATCCCCTTTTCCCATCATGTTAAGGATATCCAACCATTCATCCCTAATTGTTTTCAACAAAAGAGCTTTTAAAGTGTCTTGATCTAGGTTTTCCATTTGTGCCCTTTTATGTTGTATTTAAATCTTTCCAACAAATCTTCTAAGTTTTCATCTTCTTTTTGTAACATCTTGAACACTTCTTCCTTATGATTAACCGGCATACAATAATCCAAGTATCTCTCTAGAAATGCTTGTTTCATGTCTTCCCATGTTCTAATAGAACTACTGATTAGACTCATAAACCACTTTAATGCTGCTCCCTTCAAAGTTGAAGGAAATAATTTCAGTTTTTGAGCATCTTGTAAGTAGTCATAAGTCCTACACAGCACTTCAAATTCGAATAAGAAAGTTTCAGGATCTTTAGTTTTAAGTCCATAGAAGTTTGGAAGGACAGAGGGTGAAATGTTTTTCATGGTTGTATTGGTTTCTTCATCAAGTATAGGGAACCCAAAAGAGCTTCCTATTCTACCTCTTCCTCCATCCGCACCTCTACCTCCTCTTCCTCCTTCTCCTCTACCTCTACCTCTACCTCCTCCAAATAATGTATGTTCTCCATTAACAACTCCTCCTCCTCCTTCTTCTGCCATGGTTGACTCTCCTGTGGAAGTAGAAAGGTTTGTATCCTCAACAAAGGTTTTTGGATCCTCTTCTATGGCAGGTTCAGTGGATGAAGTGGAAGGTTTCTTTAATGGAATAGGTGACCTTAGATCTTCTAGAAGTCCAGGATCAGTAAAGGATGGAAGATGGGTTTGAGTTGAAGGTGTACTAGCTCTGGATCTAGATGAAACAAGTGGTGTTCTAGAAATTAAACTTCTGCCTCTGTTGCTTATAAATCTTCCCCTTTGAATCTCTCTCCCTACGCATAAAATTGTTTTTGGATGCTAAGAAACAAAGGTTACCTAGTTTTCACTTCCCCGGCAACGGCGCCAAAATGTTGGGTCTCAATCTAGTCTCCTAAACTGAGCTCATTTAATTTTCAACCAGGATTTGTAAACTGCTGAAGTGAAGTGTACCATATGTACCTAGGTGCTTGTTTCCTAATGCGTTGTATGTGGTGTTTTGTGATGTTTTTGGTCTTTTGTGATGATTTATGATGTTTTTGGTCTTTTGGTGATTTTTATGTTCACAATGGAAATGCCTAGAAAACTAATGGAAAGGAGTTGGTGGTCAAAAACAGAGTTAAGCCTAATGTATGGAATGGCAAATGCAATTGGAAACACTGAAGCAGAATCTAAACTATGACTAAATAAAAGCAAAAGCTTGATAATGAATTTTTAGGCAAATGACACAAACTAAACTTGAGAAATGATCACTAAATATGCAAATCCTCTAACTAAATAGTTAAACACTAATGATGCAACATTTTGTTCTAAGCTCTTCTATTCTATGACTAATTCCTACTTCTATTCTGCAATTTAATTGAATGTCACAGAACCTTTACTCAAAGAGTTATTGGTTTCTTTTTCAAAGTAGTTCTTTTGAGGAAGAGCTCTGTTTATAAAATGATGAGGAAATTGCAGAGATACTTCAGACCTTATAGTGATATTGTCTTCTGTTCATTTGGCTATGGATCATTTTTAGATTTTAGAACAAAAAGATGTTTGTGAATAATGAAGGCTGTTTTGTTAATATTAATAACTGAAATAATATATTGTGCAATGGATGACAATTTGAATATGAAGTGCAAGTGCAATGAGTTAATCTAAGAATGAACCTAAGATGCCACTAATCTAGAACAATGCTGAACTATAAGTCATCATCAAACTTGAAACAAAGTAACTGAACATGAGTTAAATGCAATGAAACTCCGAAGCATTCTAACTATGCTAACATGCATTATTCTATGAAGTTACACAATCTGTTTGTTCATCATTAGTGATATTTTGGAAGAGTTCCTTCTTTTGGAAGGGATAGAACAATTCTGACTGTGTAATTGTATGCAATTGAAAGCAAATGAACTGAAAGCAAATGAAAAGCTAAGTTATCACATCCATACCCTACTCATCATTATGATGTCTTGGGCAAGTGTTTAAGAGCAAGATCAGAAATGATACTTAGCACAAACACACAACTAAATCATTCATTATCACGGTCATGTCTTGAACTTCTTAAGGATGTCTTGGAAGAGTTTCTTCTTGTGGAAGAGTGATTAGAACAAGTGTAACTGTGATAATGAATAGAAGAAAAACTACAACTAAATCCTACAGTACTATAGCTATTCATCATTCATCATTATAATCTGTTGGGAGAGTGTCTTCTTGTGGAAGAGCTAGAATGAATATAACTACAGTAGCTAGTTAAAACAAATATAAATTCAACTCCTAATCCTACAATACTATAGTCATTTAACATTCATCATTATAATCTGTTGGAAGAGTGTCTTCTTGTGGAAGAGTTAGAATGAATACGACTACAGTAGCTAATTTAAAAAAAACAACTACAAATTCAAATGCAAAACGTAAAGGCAGCTAGGAAAACTTATCTAATTTACGCAAAATAAATCCGTGCAAGAGGCAGGGGCCCTCTACCACTTGACGGAATTCAACTCCAAATTAAATCACGCCTTCAAAATAACTTTGTCTGCTCCATTAACGATGCAATAGTTTGAACATAACACTCTGCGTTTTCAGGAATGTATCACAGAGTTTAAACAAAATCTAGCAGCAAATCTAACCTAAAATCTCTAACATAGCTCTCGGTCTCCCCAGAGTTTATAAAGAAAATGCACGTAACAATAATTACAATAATTCAGGAACACTGTCTTTCCTTATCCGAATCACGTTAGGATTGTTTGAAGTGGTTACGTGAAGAAGAAAAGACATCTGGACTGAGACAGTCCTAGTAGAAGTCTTCCTTCATAAATGTGTTCCCCACGTTCAAAACCATACCCAGAATTCATTTCTTCCTCCATGATGAGCAACGAACCATGTATACATGACGTGGATCATGCCCATATGCGGTTTTTCTCAAGAGGCCACCTGGAACATACTCAAACATGAAGGCAGCTGCAGAATCGCCGTTTAGCTACGGAATGTCTGCATTCTGCAACTAGTTCCGGTCAAAATGCTTAACAATGGAAAAAATCACAAAATTCAACAAGTCAGTCATGTAAATCATTATAGAAGTAATTTTAACTATATTTATTGATCAATTAGGTCTAAGATAGAAATGGACAAGGGAAAATGAGGTAAAATGAGGTGAAGGAAAGCACAATTTTAGCCCAAATAAGACTCCTAAGATAGGTTCAATAAAGAACTTTGTTCAAATGTTGCAGGTATACCAGATAATGTGGAAATGCAAAGTGCTGGGAGAAGTGGGCAGGGAGCCGGGATGATGAGGGCGAACTGTGGCACAGGAGATTGGGCCACCTTCACCATGGAGCTTTGAAGATCCTGCAGCAGATTTCTACTGGGCTTCCCAAGGGCACTCTTGCGCAGTCAGATCAGTGCAAGGGGTGTACTTTAGGGAAGTATGTGAAAGCCACCTTTCATGAGAAGGATAGTCGCGCCACGACGATCCTTGAGAGAGTTCACACAGACGTGTGTGGTCCTTTCTCAGTTGCTTCGATAGCAAAGCACAGGTATTATGTGATCTTTGTTGATGATTTCTCTCGAAAGTGCCGGATCTTCTTCATGCAGAAGAAGAGCGATACATTCGCGAAGTTCTGTGAGTTTAAAGCACTGGTCGAGAAGGAGTCGGGGAAGAAGGTGATTGCTCTAAGGAGTGATAACGGTGGTGAATTCATCTCGGCTGAATTCAAGGAGTTCTCCAGCGCAGAAGGGATTCGGAGAGAGCTCATCGCACCCCATAACCCACAGCAGAACGGGGTGGCTGAGCGGAAGAACAGAACGATCGTGGGTGCTGCACGGGCGATGTTGCATGATCGGGGCCTACCCCTTCACTTGTGGGCTGAGGCATGCAATACAGCAGTGTATGTGCAGAACCGTTGTCCTCACAAGGTTCTTGGCATGAGTACACCAGAGGAGGCTTATTCTAGCAAGAGGCCTGATATTTCCCATTTGCGGATTTTTGGTTCTCCTGTCTACATGCATGTGACGAAGGATGCGAGAAGGAAGCTGGATCCAACTGCCGAGGTTGGAATATTTGTGGGGTACACTGATACACCTCATAACTATCGGGTGTATGTGCCAGACAGTCGCAAGACTGTTGTGCGACGGGATATAAAATTTCAGGAGGAGAAAGCCATGCAGTGTTCGCTTGAGAGGGAGCTACACTTGCATGCAGATGAGGAGCTGTTAGTTCCTAAGGAGGAGCTTCCGAATGTGGATCAGCCACAAGAGGAAGTTCAGGAGGTGGAAGAAACCACCCAGGCAGCGCCAACCATCAGAGGGCGCATGCGCACTACATAAGCTGAGCGACTGGCTCGGGATGTAGAGAAGGTTGTAGGACCACCTACAGCATAGCGTAGACAGAGACAGTCCCCAGATCAGTACTCTGGATACATGGTTCTTGTGAGTCAATGTGTTGTGACAAAGCCATCCTCTTTTGAGGAAGCTGTGGAGGAACCCACATGGGTTGATGCCATGATCAAAGAATATGATTCGATCGTCAGGAACAGTGCATGGGAGATTGTCCCAAGACCAGTGGGGAAATCAGTGGTGGGTTCGCGATGGATCTACAAGGTGAAGCAGGCGGCTGACGGGAGTGTGGAGAAGTACAAGGCGAGATTTGTCGCCCGTGGCTTCTCACAGATCGAGGGGATTGACTATGAGGAGACTTTTGCACCTATCGCAAGGTACTCTTCCATACGGATGATCCTTGCTCTCTCAGCGCAGATGGGGTGGCACATTCATCAGATGGATGTGAAGACTGCGTTCCTCAATGGATTTATTGAGGAGGAGGTGTACATAGAGCAGCCTGAAGGTTTTGAGATCTTCAGCAGTGAGTCGCATGTGTGCCGACTCAAGAGAGCACTGTACGGGCTGAAGCAAGAACCTCGTGCTTGGTACACTCAGATAGACAGCTACTTCACCAGGCTTGGATTCTCCAAGAGTGAAGCGGATCCAAACCTGTACCAGATTGTGGTGGAGGGGAAGCTGTTGATCATCGTACTATATGTAGATGATCTGATTTTGACTGGCGATGAGCAGTTGATACTTTCATGCATGGAGGATCTTTCATGAGAGTTTGAGATGAAGGACTTGGGCATCCTTCATTATTTCTTGGGATTGGAGATTTGGCAGCGCAGTGGAGGACTGTTTGTTTCTCAGGGAAAGTATGCCCAGGAGATTCTGGAGAGGTTCAACATGCAAGGCTGCAAGCCTGTTGACACTCCTCTTCCTGGTGGTTAGAGGAAGGAGGATGCTACCTCGGCGGAGGTAGTGGATGCCACTGTCTATCAACAGTTGGTGGCGTCTCTTATGTATCTGGTCAATACACGACCCGATATATGCTATGCAATTAACCAACTTTCACAAGCTATGGTTAAGCCTACCAAGCTCTTTTGGAAGGCAGGCAAGCATGTATTGCACTATATCAGAGGCACATCGAGATATGGTCTATGGTACAGACAGGAGGATGGAGCGAAGCTTTCTGGCTTCACTGATGCAGATTGGGCAGGGAGTCCAACGGACCGGAAGAGCAC
Organism: Pinus albicaulis; assembly: GCA_034641835.2. Lineage (NCBI taxonomy): Eukaryota > Viridiplantae > Streptophyta > Pinopsida > Pinales > Pinaceae > Pinus > Pinus albicaulis. The sequence continues at coordinate 929,956,822 of CM076569.1, read as the reverse complement.
TTCGGGAGGAGTTTTCAGCATTGGGTCGACAGCAGTTTCCTGGTACAGCAGGAAGCAGAGATCCGTGGCACTCAGTTCAGCAGAGGCCGAGTACATGGCAGCTAGCTTGGCTGCATGCGAGGCTATTTGGATGAGGAAGATCCTCTCAGGATTGTTCAGGTTGCATTTGGAGCCTACAGTGATCTACTGTGATAACCAGAGTTGCATTAAACTCTCGGCTAATCCAGTATTTCATGATAGGTCCAAACACATTGACATCAGGTACCATCATATCAGAGATTGTGTTCAGCGGAGAATCATGATGCTTTCATATGTTCCCAAGGAGGATCAGGATGCCAAAATCCTGACGAAGGCGCTCACCAGGAGCAAGTTCGAATTCCACAGAGGCAGGATAGGGATTGCAGATAATCCATATCCTGCTGAGAGGGAGTGTTGATAATGCAGCAAGATGATGGAGCTTGGTGAAATGAAGTCGCCTTCACCAAGTGGGCCCGCAGGCGAATTTTGGCGCAAAGTCTATTTTTAGACTATGTCTATTTTTAGACATATGGAGCATGGTTTGAGGATTCTAGTTTGAGATTCTTGGAGAATTGGTCATGTTGGTTAAAATAGATGAGACTCTATTTTTTAGGTCAAAGAGGTCGAAGGCTATTTTTAGACTGCCTCTCCTAAAAATAGGGAAGTCAAATATTATTTACCCTTAATAATATTTGGACTCTAAATAGCAGTTTACTCTCTTGGAGCACTTCAGTTTGAGCTACGGATGTGGCACATGCAACTACTAGAAGGAAATATCCTTTTCTTATGGGGTATTGAGCTCATGCATGGTTGACTTCAGTTAGGACTTCAGTGGCAGAAGTTTGGTGGAGTTAATGAGACAGATAGTGGAGTTGTGTTCTGTTTATTTTAGTTGAACTAGTTGAGATTAGTTTAACTAGCTAATCAATTAGTTATGAGTGGAGTGAATTAAACATTATTTAATTCATTAATTAGTAACTCATTATTCAACTCAAGAACACATCAGTTCACTATAGTGCATGATCAGTTCAGTGGAGACCAGTGAAAGAGGTAGATGAAAGGGTGGAGTTAGCTATCAGTGGCGACATCAGTTGTGCATGAGATTTGCACCACACTTGGAGGATTTTTCCATGACAATTGTGCAGTCAAGCCAAGGAGATTTGAACCTTGGATCTCTATATAGACAGGCCTGGATTTCACAATAGAGGCAAGGCAATTGGCGGTGAGTTTTGAACCAGAAACCTGTTCAAAACTAAGCTAGATTGTGTGTAACTTCATGAGATAGTACTGAGTACTTGTGAGGAGTATTGTACTGATTTTGTTACATGATTTCTCCATTATAATATACAAAATAGCTGCGGGGTTTTCAGCTATAAGCTTTCCCATACATACTGTGTTAATGTGTATGATGATTTGATGTGTTATCGCTTGATTTTATTTCCGCATGTTTGATGATTTGAGTTGAGTGGAAGAGATTATGTGTTGCATATAAATTCGAATTGTATGTGATCAAGATAGTCTCGGTGGATAATTAATTATTATTCAGCAAATTTCTACATCTTCATCAAAGGGAGTTGATGAAGAAAATTTCACTTTGGTTGCCAAAGCAAAGAAGGGGAAGGGTAAGAAAACTTCCCATTCCGGTGCAAAAGGCAAGAAGCAAGACATGGCGAAGTTGAAGTGTTTTCACTGCCATGATCATGGACATTATGCTACCAATTGTCCGAAGAAGAAGAAAAACAAGCAAGCGGGAAGATCTGCAGATGGAGAAGCTTTGGCTTCGCAGTTCGAGCTTGACTTTTCACTAATCGCATGCTTGGTTTCAAGTGTGATGGGATTGGTGTGGTTCTTGGACAGCGGTGTGTCATTTGATATGACGGGAGATTGGAATTTGTTCTCAGATCTGGAGGACAAAGATCTGGGTGTGCACATCGAGATGGGCGATGATGGTAGATACAGTGCGACTCGTATTGGTACCATATCCTTTCAGAGGGAGTCGGGTAAACCCTTCGTGTTGAAGGATGTCATGCATGTGCCTGGATTGAAGAAGAACTTGATCTCTGTGGCGATGTTGGAGGATAAGGGGTATGATGTGGTCTTCAGCGAAGGAAAGGCTTTCCTGCGCAGTAAGGCTACTGGAGAGACCCGGAAGATAGGGGTTCGAACCAAGAACCTTTATTAGTTGCAAGTAGATGGCTGCGCAGCTATGACATGCAAAGCGGGGGAAGTGGTGAGCCAGGATGATGAGGGTGAACTGTGGCACTGGAGATTGGGCCACCTTCACCATGGAGCTTTGAAGATCCTGCATCAGATTTCTACTGGGCTTCCTAAGGGCACCCTTGCGCAGTCAGATCAGTGCAAGGGGTGTACTTTAGGAAAGTTTGTGAAAGCCACCTTTCACGAGAAGGATAGTCGCGCCACGACAATCCTTGAGAGAGTTCACACAGAGGTGTGTGGTCCTTTCTCAGTTTCTTCGACAGCAAAGCACAAGTATTACGTGATCTTTGTTGATGATTTCTCTCGAAAGTGCTGGATCTTATTCATGTAGAAGAAGAGCGATACATCCGCGAAGTTCTGTGAGTTTAAAGCACTGGTCGAGAAGGAGTCGGGGAAGAAGGTGATTGCTCTAAGGAGCAACAATGGTGGTGAATTCATCTCGGCTGAATTCAAGGAGTTCTGTAGCGCAGAAGGGATTCAGAGAGAGATCATCGCACCCCATAACCCACAGCAGAATGGGGTGGCTAAGCGGAAGAACAGAACTATTGTGGGTGTTGCATGGGTGATGTTGCATGATCAGGGCCTACCCCTTCATCTGTGGGCTGAGGCATGCAATACAGCAGTGTATGCACAAAACTGTTGTCCTCACAAGGTTCTTGGCATGAGTACACCGGAGGAGGCTTATTCTGGCAAGAGGCCTGATATTTCCTATTTGCAGATTTTTGGCTCTCCTGTCTACATGCATGTGACAAAGGATGCAAGAAGGAAGCTGGATCCAACCGCTGAGGTTGTAATATTTGTGGGGTACACTGAAACACCCCACAACTATCGGGTGTATGTGCCATATAGTCGCAAGACTGTCATGCGACAGGATATAAAATTTCAGGAGGAGAAAGCCATGCAGTGTTCGCTTGAGAGGGAGCCACACTTGCATGCAGAGGAGGAGCTGTTAGCTCCCAAGGACGAGTCTCCGGATGTGGATCAGCCACAAGAGGAGGTTCATGGAGTGGAAGAAACCACTCATGCAGCGCCAACCATCAGAGGGCGCAAGCGCACTAGAGAAGCTGAGCGACTGGCTCAAGATGCAGAGAAGGTTGTAGGACCACCTACAGCATAGCGTAGATAGAGACAGTCACCGGATCGGTACAATGGATACATGGCTCTTGTGAGTCAATGTGTCGTGACGAAGCCATCCTCTTTCGAGGAAGCTGTGGAGGAACCCGCATGGATAGATGCCATGATTGAAGAATATGATTCGATCGTCAAGAACAGTGCATGGGAGATTGTCCCAAGACCGGAGGGGAAATCAATGGTAGGCTCGAGATGGGTCTACAAAGTGAAGCAGGCGGCTGACGGGAGTGTGGAGAAGTACATGGCAAGATTTGTCGCTCGTGGATTTTCGCAGATCAAGGGGATCGATTATGAGGAGACCTTTGCACCTGTCGCAAGGTACTCTTCCATAAGGAAGATCCTTGCTCTCTCAGCACAGATGGGATGGCACATCCATCAGATGGATGTGGAGACTGCGTTCCTCAACGGAGTCATTGAGGAGGAGGTGTACATAGAGTAGCCTAAAGGTTTTGAGATCTTTAGCAGTGAGTCGCATGTGTGCCAACTCAAGAGAGCACTGTATGGGCTGAAGCAAGCACCTCGTGCTTGGTACACTCGCATAGACAGCTATTTCACAGGGCTTGGATTCTCCAAGAGTGAGGCGGATCCTAACCTATACCAGATTGTGGTGGAGGGGAAGCTACTGATCATCTTACTGTATGTAGATGATCTGATTTTGATGGGTGATGAGCAGTTGATACTTTCATGCAAGGAGGATCTTGCACGAGAGTTTGAGATGAAGGACTTGGGCATCCTTCATTATTTCCTGGGATTAGAGATTTGGAAGCGTAGTGGAGGATTGTTTGTTTCTCAGAGCAAGTATGCTCGGGAGATTCTGGAGAGGTTCAACATGCAAGGCTGCAAGCCTAGTGACACTCCTCTTCCTGGTGGTTGGAGGAAGGAGGATGCTACTTCAGTGGAGGTAGTGGATGCCACTGTCTATCGACAGTTGGTGGGGTTGTTGATGTATCTGGTCAACACACGACCCGATATATGCTATGCAGTTAACCAGCGTTCGCAAGCTATGGTTAAGCATACCAAGCTCTTTTGGAAGGCAGGCAAGCATGTATTGTGTTATATCAATGGCACATCAGGATATGGTCTGTGGTACAGACAGGAGGATGGAGTGAATCTTTCTGGCTTCACCGATGCAGATTGGGCAGGGAGCCCAACGAACCGGAAGAGCACTTCAGGAGGGATCTTCAGCATTGGATCGACAGCAGCTTCCTGGTACAACAGGAAGTAGAGATCTGTGGCACTCAGTTCAGCAGAGGCCGAGTACATGGCAGCAAGTTTGGCTGCATGCGAAGCTATTTGGATGAGGAAGATCTTGGTCGGCTTGTTCGGGTTGCATTTGGAGCCTACTGTGATTTACTGTGATAACCAGAGCTGCATCAAGCTCTCGACTAATCCAATGTTTCATGATAGATCCAAACACATTGACATTAGGTACCATCATATCAGAAACTGTGTTCAGCGGAGGATCATGATGCTTTCATATATTCCCACGGAGGATAAGGATGCAGACATCTTGACGAAGGCGCTCACCAGGAGCAAATTTGAGTTTCACAGAGGCACGATAGGGGTTGCAGATAATCCATATCTTGCTGAGAGGGAGTGCTGAAAATGCAGCAAGATGATGGAGCGTGGTGAAATGAAGTCACCTTCACCAAGTGGGCCCGCAGGCAAATTTTGGCGCAAAGTCTATTTTTAGACTATGTCTATTTTTAGACATATGGATCATGGACCGGGAGCTGCAGTATGATATTCTTGGATGATTGGTCGAGTTGGTAAAAAATATATGAACCTCTATTTTTAGCATTTAGGTCGAAGTCTATTTTTAGACTGGCGGGCTAAAAATAGAACAGTTGAATATTATTTACCCTTAATAATATTCGGACTCTAAACTTCAGTTTACTCTCTTGGAGCACTTTAGTTTGACCCCTGGATGTGGGGCATGCAGCTGCCAGAAGGAAATATGCTTTTCCTATGGGTTAGGTGAGCTAATGCATGGTTGACTTCAGTTAGAGCTCAAGTGGCGGCGTTCGGTGGAGTTGATGCGACAGTTAATGGAGCTTGTGTTCTGGTTAACTAGTTGAACTAGTTGTATTTACTTTAACTGGCTAATACACTAGAGATGAGTTGTGTGAATTAAATATTATTTAATTCACAAAATATTAACTCATTATTCAACTAAATAACACATCAGTTTAACTCAGTGCATGGACAGTTCAGTGGCGACAAGTGAAAGAGGTAGATGAAAGGGTTGAGTTAGTTATCATTTGTGCATGAGATTTGCACCACACTTGGAGGAAATTTCCCATGATGATTGCGCTGTCAAGACAAGGAGATTCGAACCTTGGATCTCTCATTAGACTAGCCTTGATTGCGCAATAGAGGCAGGCAAATAGTGGTTGAGTTTTGAACCTGTGACTTGTTCAAAACCAAGCTAGTTTGTGTGTAGCTTTGTGAGATAGTACTGCGTACTTGTGAGGAGTTTGTACTATGTATTGCTGCATGTTATCTCCATCTAATATAACAGAATAGCTGAGGGGTTTTCAGCTATAAGCTTTCCCCATACATATTGTGTTAATGTGTGTGATGATTTGATGTGCGATCGCTTCTATTCTTTTCGCATGTGACAATTAATTGTAGAAGAGGTTATGTGTTATACATGAAATTCGAAATTGATGTGTAATCGGGTTAATCTCCATTGAATAAGTGATTTATTCAGCTAATTTCTACACAATTTCCTAAGATTATCAGTCATGATCCCTAATCTATCTGTAGCAAGGAGAGTCTACATGTTCATCGATGGCCTGGAGGAACCTTTAAATGGGTTGGTTAATTCTACCAAGCCCATCATTTTGCATGATGCCATTGACAGAGCTAGAGATCTCCAAGATGCCTTGCCAAAGGCAAAGGCAACTTTCCAAAGCAAGGCCCCTCACCTTTCTAAGGGGAAGGAAGGAAAAGCTACTCCTCCCAAGGAGATCTCTTTGAAGAAACCCCTTGATATTGATCTCAGGAGGGAATTGAGGAAGAAGAGACTATGCTTCACTTTCCAAGAGTCATGGGCACGAGGACACAAATGTGTTGTTGGAAAAGCCCACTACATAGAAGTATTCTCAGATTTTGAGGAGGAATATGAAGGTGATTAACCTAGGAGGGGTCACAACGCTGATGATGAAGATGAGGGAGATCAAACACCATCCAGAGATGGAAAGGGAGCCTTTTCTCCAACAATTGGGACACTTTCCTCTTTCAGGGAAGTGCCTAAGTACTTGACCCTAAGATTACAAGGTTTAGTCATGAATCAAAGAGTATATATCCTAATTGATAGTGGGGCAACCCACAACTTCATTGATGCTCACCTTGTGCAAAGAAGAGGAATCCCCACTGATAATTTTGAGGGATTTTTTGTTTTGGTCCTAGGAGATAGGACCATGAAATGCATGCAATATTTCCCATCACTCTTTGTCACTATGGGATCATACACTTTGTTGGATCACTTATTTTTAGTTGACATTCCAGACACCAAAATCATTTTGGGTGTCCGGTGGTTAATTACCTTAGGGAAGGTTACCACTGATTGGAAAGCTTTGCAGATGGAATGGGTGGACTTGAAGAGTCGGAAACAAAAAATGATTCAGGGCATGAACACTTATCCTTCCCCTAATGTTTCCACACAAACAATAGAGATGGATTTGCGTAGTGGAAGCAGTTATCTAACAGTTCCTTCTCTCATGTTCATGAGGATGCTGCAAGGGACATTCTTATCTTATGGCAAGGCACCTGTAATGCCATCAGATTTAGATCCTATGTGGGAAGCCTCACAGGGTGCTGCTCCAAATCTATATCCAAGAAGGATTGGAGCAATAGAAGATCAAGCTACAACACTGTGGGAGGAGAAGAATGGGAGGATCAACCTCCGAAAAAACCATTTTGGCATGTGTAATGTCAGAAAGACAATTAGCAACAAGAAAAGCACTCCCATGGATGTATCAGCAGCACTATCATTGTTGGGTAGTGTGGATCTTTATTGGAAATCTCAACTTCTTGTAGAGTATTCCAAAGATCTGCACATAGGTATGATACTAGATGGCATGCATCAGGAAGAGGGCTACTTATTCCAAGGAGGAGTCATCTATTATCATGGTAAGCTCTTTTTGGCTAGAGCTTCCAAGCTCAACTAGAAGATCCTACAAGGAGCATATGAAGAATTCTTCCTCAGCCATATGTATTCAATGAAGATCTATTCCCTAATCATGTAGAGTTTTTATTGGGAAGGGATGAGAGAGGACTTACATTAGCACTTTTAAGAGTGAAATAGCTATGGAGGATTGGGGCAGCCAATGGACTCTTTTCAAGAGTCATCTCAGCCAACTCTTCCTTTGCTTGAGAGGAGGGGAATGCTCATGCACAACTCCATGTGTGTGAAGGACTATGATTGTAAAGGATTTGATCCTGATAAGCAAGTTGTATTTTCTGATGTATTACATTCCTTTGCCATGTTCTTGTAGGATATTACTCCTAAAGGGAGTGAGATATCATATGGATCTCATAGTTTTTTGAGGGCCAATGGAAATTCTAAACTTGGCCACTCCCTTGATGTGCAAAGGGAGACTCCTTTCCAAGATGGGTGCTTCCCAAAGGCACCAAACTTATGTAACACCTTCAGCCACGTTAAGGTGAATCATGCAGAAAAAGTGTGGTGGGAATGCAACTCATCACACCTGAATCAACTGAAGACAATAATTGCACTGCGCTGGCATCACATGGGGGATTTTGACCCACCTTCTCAAGTGTAGATTTTAGTTTTCATATATGTAGTATTGCTTCCATACATTGATGATATAGTTGTGTTGTTTATGGGATTGTATGGACAGAGGATGGGCAGTGTGTATGTACCACATGGTTTGGAAATTCAACTTGTACTTCATGATACATGTTTTAGATGTAGCATTTCTCCACTCATTTTTATTTCTGTTGAGTTTTTCACTCTGTTAGAGTCGGCCCTTACAGCCCTCCGTCAGTGATCATTTCGTCTTTTGCATATTCATTCTTAGGTGTCTCGCTTGTTCCACTTCGTTGCATTTCACTAGGAGCATGCCATGGACTGACGAAGGGGTCTGTTGTCTCATGTTTCCTCATGTTTACACCTGCAGTGCTATTTTAAAAATTTTTCCTCAAAAAACACTCAAAATAATTGTCATTACATTTATGGTCATTAAAATGTCAATCAGTGTCTTTGGTCCTAGTGTCTAGGGTTTTTGAGTCATTTGTATACTAGTCATAAAGCCTGCAAGGTGAGGAAGGTTCCGCATTTTTGATTTTTATTTTATTATCATCAGCATTTTAAAAAAAAAAAACATTTCTAGTCCAAAACTCTGTTTTGGAACTAGAAATTGTTCATTATTATTTTTGTAATAAACTGTAATTATTCCGCCAAGAAGAAATTGTCAAAATCAGACCCCTGGTCTTTTCCTTAGCCGAATAGCCATATCCCTGCAAGAAGACAGCAAAATCATTAAAATCGACCTCAGAAAAGCCAAAAGAAGATTGTATTTAAAAAGCCAAATGTGAAATTACAAAAACATTGTAATATGGGTTTGCAATTAGATTTGAAATAAATCTGATTGTGGAAGATATTTGCAGCATATATAAAGGCCAAACCAATTTCATTTGTACCAAACTACAGCACCCAAGTCGAGTTTTGAAGTTGGAGGGCCGATTTCAAGTTTTAAAACTGCGTGGACAGAGTTTTGGAGCTCGAGCGACCCACCTGGGCGCGAGCGACCCACCTGGGCAGAGCGACCCACGTGGGTTATTTCCGCAGTGTGAAGTTGCAAGGGGAGCGACCCACCTGGGCCGAGCGACCCACGCAGAGGTGAGCGACCCACGCATCAACAGAGGTCCGAAATTTCGTTTTGAGCGCCCAGTCTTGTTTTGGATCGCCCCCATCGGCCTTCAAACAGGTTTTTTGCAATTGCTTGATGTTTTTAAATGCGCTGGTGGCATCATTGATGGTTTCAAACATTTCAAATGGAGGATTTAAACCCCACAGTCATGGCAATAGCATTTTCAGGGTTTTAAAATGATATGGGTGGTTGCATGAGTTTATTGCTTATCTTATATCAGTGATATGTCCAGCCTTGCATATAATATCAAAACCATATTGTTCTCATGCCCATTATGCCATTGAAACTATTGCTATTACTATACCATGTTCAAGACTTTCGTTCCATGGTGACTATGGTGGTATTGTGTCTCACTGCCCAATGTTAAAAACATTTTCATAAATCTGTTTCAAACTGCCCATTTGACACCTTTGTTGTTATTACTCATGGACAAAAACATTCATATGATGCCATGCTCCCCTTTGATAAGATTTGTTCAATATTTTGAAAGTTGCCCGCTCCCTTTGGTCAAAGTTTCACTTGCATTTAAAACAGAGATTGTGACTCCTTTCCAATCCATTTAAAATAGAGATATTATCATGGTTTGTTTCCTTATGGTGTTTTGACGGTGGGGATATTTGTTGGGTGTTGAAACACACATCATAACTTTGTTTGCACTGCTTTCATATCGGTATACATAGTGCCAAAAGCTTGGTCAGAGCCATGTCGGAGACAGAGTCAGAATATGAGCTAGGGTCAGGTAGTGATTCGGTGACTGAAGGTAATGTGCGACGGGGGTCCCACAGAGATCACAGAAGTGGTAATCATCGCAGAGAGGAGCCTACTTCTTTGGCTCGGTTGCAGGCATGTCCATTAGCTATGGATTGTTTCCGATATTTGTCATGTTTCAGATTTTGTGAGATGGTTGCACAAACCCGGCCTCATCGTGAATTGGCCCGTCTGTTTGTTCTACATTTACGGGATGGCCGTGTAAGTCTTGCTGGGGTTGATTTCATTGTGTCACCCTTGACTATTGCTCAAGCCACTGGTATACCAAACATGGGCGAGGAATGGAACAAGGGTCAGTATTTAGAGAAATTTCACTATGAGCCATACATTAAAACTGGATATATGGCTTACTTGAGCAGAGTTTTTCCATTCAGATTCTTGAGAGATGAGCATGCACCGCTGATGAGGCTCATCATTCAGTATTTTAGTTGTGAGGGCAGGTATGCTCGTCTTTTCGCGTACCATATTCGTTTGTCGATGCACTTCACAAGGGTACGTATGATGAATATTCCGTATTTCATACACCGCAACATAGAGAGGATGGTGATGTTTGTACAGAAGAATATGAGCCCAGTGCAGCAGTACAGGAGTATATATCATTTCGCTTTGATCAAGATCATGGTGTCACATCAGTTGGCAGAGCAGGGCATCACTTGGGAGGATTTCATTTCTAGAGACTTTTTCAGAGTGCCACAACCGCTTCTCGAGACAGTTCATGATGCAGGAGAGCCTTCACACCAGCCAGACATATTTGAGGTTGAGCATACCATCACTCCTTTGGTTCAGACATATCAGCGAGGCCATAGGGCCTTATTTGCAGCGACACGGCGAGTACTATCTCCACGTGAGGTGGAAGGGGTCTTGCCGACTTCATCGACACGGCGAGTATTATCTCCACATGATGTGGAAGGGGTCTCGCCTTCTTCTTCAGTGCAGGTACAGGTACAAGACAGGGGCAAGAGGCCCGTGCATGATGAGGGCCCATCAGGAGGCCGGGACACAGATTTCACAGTCATTGATGTTGATGCGAGTTCTCCCAGCTCGAAGCTGAGGGAAGTCATCCAGGAGCAAAGGGCCGAGAATGATGAGCTGAAAGATCAATTGCAGAAGGCTCAGTGGGTAATTAACTATTTGGAGCAGCGCAACAAACAGCTTGAGGATGAGCTAACATATTATGAGTTGCGTCGAATTCGTGAGGACAGATAGTGGAATCGAAAGAGGCCCGGTGACATGACACCGACTGACAGAGATACTGTACTCACACATGTGAACATCCATCTAGAGAAATTGTTGGCAAAGGCCAATCGAGACAAAGAAATGCTTCGCCACATGAAAGGCCATTATTGGGCTCGCATGCATGTGTGCAAAGCGAGAATGAAGATCATGAAGAGGAGGTTGCGCAAGGCACTTAGACGGCAGAAAAGGCCTAATCCACTTCGGATTTTGGCCGAGGCTTCATTGACTGGGAAGGACACATGATGGAGGACCTCCGCTCCGAATTTGGGCAAATTCGGAGAAAATTTTGTCATTTTCAAATTTTTGGTCTAAAAAACAGGTTTTGCAGTTACGTGGGTCACGTGCTCATGCGCTCACTTTTTTTTGGGACACTTGCTGGAGGAAATTTTTACATTTTTGGATTTTTCATGGTTAATCATGCATCCTCTGAAGTCAAATTAGCATTTCATTGAAATCTGGATGGTCAAAAAGCTCAAAAACACCATGAAAACCACCTTGCTGCCACCTTTTGCACCAGCAGGAAGTACCTCTGGGAGAATGAGGTTTTGGAGGGTCAAATGAGCTCCAAATTCAGAAATTCCACTTGGGTTGGAAAGTAGACATCCAGGGCTTTCCAACGAGCTATCATGAGCTCAATTTGGATTCCGGGCAGTACCTCAAATTCAGCCTGGAACATGAGCGACCCACACGGCTCAGGAGCGACCCACTTGAAATTTTTCCTGAATTTTCAGCTGCCAGCTCAGTATTTCGCCTAGTATGGACCAGTTTTGCTTGTGGATAGAATTTTTGGGTTTTTATGATGTAAATTCATGTTTGGCATGTAAATTTGGCTTATTTTTATCTCTTCTAGAAGATTCACTCTCAAATGAGTAAAAAATCATGTAATGGATCAGTTTCCACTCTTTTAGAGGCAAGTTGTTAGCTGCCTAGATTGTAGTTCCATGATTATAATTGGTTGAAACTGATCCTTGAAGAGGGAATTCGACCCCTAGAGGTGGGGAAAGGTGTTAGAGTGATCTATATATTGTAATTTCTGAGGCATTCTATAGGTTGGACTCTTGGGATACTTTTGATACCATTGTACATATTTTTCATATTTTGGCTAAGGAAAGATCAGGGGTTTTGCGGCACTTGTTGGGATCCTTGTGGTGTTCTGTTCTTGATGATGTTCCTTCTTTGTTTACTGTAAGTTTCTTCATTTTTAATGTATGCCATCCTTTCATTATGCTTCCGAACTAAATTGAATGAGTGAAATAAGGTTGAATCCATTGTTTACAGTGCTTGGCCTTTGAATTCAGTTAGTTCTATATGTTTTCAGCTGTTTGGAGAGGATCCAAGTTCTTCTTTGCCCTCTTCAGCTCCTCGTCAGTCTAATCTATCCATATATCCAATTCAAAGCATCAAGATCATCACCTACCTCGCCCCATCTTGAACTCTGCAAAGGTCTGACCTTATCCCCGGACCCAAAATCTGTTTTCCCATTACTCCAGCGAAAACCCTAAAAACCAAAAATCAAACATACTTATCTCTTTACTAGCCTAAAATCAGTTCTTATTGTAAGTCATCTCGCATTCTATTGCTTATTTTCTCGAGATTGACGGAGAGAGCCCTCTCCTGTCCTCGTAGGGCTAGCTACGAGGCTGAGCGTGGTTTGATGTAGCCTTGAGTTTTACTTCATTTCAGCCTCAGGTAGATTTGAGTGCTAACATAGTGGCGACCATACTGGGGACTAATCTCAATGGTTTGCTGTTGATGTGTTTGTTCCATGAGTCTTAGACGGAGTCTGAAGTCACGCCAGGTAGCTTTCGAAACGCTTTTGTTATGCATAAGCGGAAGTAGATAAACGCTGCTTCAGTCGATCTCCGGTAAGCTTGTGTGTGCAGTACTTGATTTGTAAATCACCCCAGTATACTTATTCGTTCTAGACCTTTTGGATGATTGAGTCTAGAAGTCGAAAGGTTTAAAATAATTGATTGTGTTCCTTGAAATTTATCCCGAGAAGATCAATACACTGGCTTCAAGAAGGAATACTAGGGCGAATCCTGACCCTGATCCACCAACAATATTTGAAAATCCAAATCTGATTCCGAGGACCCTTAGAAAACAAGGAAGTCAAGAAAGTTTTGAAAGAGAAAGCCAATTGAGTTTTGGGAGTTCCAGATTGCTTACCCGATCTGCATCCTGTCCTGTGAAAATCATATATGTTGATGAAATCCCTTTTGATGCACGGTTTGAAACATCCTTGTTTGTAAATTTTTCTGAAACTGAATTGTCAAGATTAGTTCCAGATCCATTGTTTACTGAAGATTTGCAATATAGATTTGTTTCACATTACCTGGATAAACAATTGCAAAGTTCCATTGTGGATACTAATACTCCTGAATTTACTGAATCTGCTTCACAAATTCTTGAACCATCTGAAATTGCATCGAGTTCACGAATCCCTACTGAGCCTCCCTTTATCCCTACCATTCTGGTTTAGCCTGAGCTTTCTCATCAGCAATCAATAGTAATTTCTCCTCCGTCTCCATTGAATACATCTCGCAGACCTACTGCTCCTAGTCCTCCTGTCTCTCCTCGACAACAGATTGTCATCAACCCACCAAGAGCTATGGCTGCTCGTTTTGCACCTCTTGTGTTACCACAGCAGTTGAATGATATGCCCGCAGACTATCAGAGCAAGATCCCAACATTTGATGGCACTCCACAGAGTCTTCCTGCACAACAGCATGTAGACAATATGGCAGATTTCTTTGATCGTTTCGAGATTGATGAAGAGAATGTGAGTATGAGGCTTTTTGTGCAAACCTTTGGAGGAGAGGTAAGAAAATGGTTTAGAGCCTTGCCGCAAAGAATCATCACTACATTGGCAGAACTCCAGAGGCAGTTTTTAGACCGATGGGAGATGAAGAAGGATCCGCTACAGATTACTTCAGAATATACAAACCTCAAACGTAATCCTGGTGAGTCTGTTCAGGATTATATCATTAGATTCAATACAGTGTATAATGCTATTCTAGATGACCTGAGACCGTCTAAAAAGTCTGCTCTCCTTAAATTCCCGGATGGCTTTGATCCGGAGATGGCTTATTCCCTTCGTGATAGAGATCCACCTACTTTAGAAGATATGCAGAAGGTCGCTGTTAGTGTTGAGGCAAATATGAATGATAAAAGAGCACGGTTGAAAGCAGAGAAAAGAGTGGCAATAAAGGAAGAGCCTTCCACATCTATATCAGAACAGCACTTGGCTCGTGAGTTGGAAAAGGTTTTAAAAAGAATGAATCTTGACAAATCAGAAACACAGTTTCGAAATCCAAATTTCTGTGGCCAGCAGCAGCCACAATTCAGAATTAAGCAGCGTGAACAAAGAGCTCAAGAGCCAGCAGCCCAACAACAGATTAAGACCCCTCTTTTGCAGAATTTTGTGAGTCATGATTCCGATGATGATGATGATGTGTCAGGTGAGCAAAATCATTTCTTCACTCCCGATGATTTGCCTATCTATATCACTGAGGATGAAGAATATGGAGAAAGTTCAGTTGTTCAGAAAGATGAGGATTTCATCTTAACAAATGATGCTGATTTAGAGGAAGAGTCAGATGAATACCAAAGAGGATATATGAATGCATTGACTGCCCAGCAGAAACAATATTCATTGAGAAATCGAGATGTGCCCATAAATCCCATTCAGAAAAGAAAGGAAGCTTCAGCACCGAAGACAGATTCACCGATACCACAGAAAAGAGGAAAAGAGACAATTGATCCAGCAGCTAGTAAAGTATCATCAGCTGAGAAGGTAAATCAATCAAACATAGTGAAAGACAAGGCTGAAAAGAAGGAAGTTCCAGTCAAAGAGGTTGAGAAGGTTTCAGCATTTAGTTTGGAAAATGAAATTTCCAAACTGAAAATATCTATTCCTTTGACGAAGATTATGAAGAACAGCAGCTACCGTAGTCAAGTCTCCAAAATTCTGAACTTTGATTCAATGATTGACACAGTAAATGTTGAGGATGATCAGCCGGAATTGATTTTTGGGCCTGCATTAAATGGTGAGTCTCCTGACAGTAATGTTCCTCCTTTTTTACATCAGTTTGAGGTTGCACGAATATATATTGCACAATGCTATGCTCGATTCAGGTGCTTCGCACAATTTGATGCCAAAGGCGATCATGGAAAAGTTGGGATTAGACATTACAAGAGAGTATCATGACTTGTATTCATTTGATTCCAGCCAGGTAAAGTGTATAGGACTCATTAAAGATTTGGTGGTAAGCTTAGATCAAATCCCAACAAAGAATGTTTTGATGGATGTAGTGGTTGCCGACATTCCTCCACGGTTCGGGATGCTCCTTGCAAGATCTTGGGGGGAAAAATTGAAAGGTACACTTCAGTTAGATTTCTCTTATGCTACAATTCCAGTCTTCGGTCAAATGAGAAAGTTATATCGAGAGCAGAAGATGAAATACATGATAACTAGCAAAGAGAAGCCAATCAATCATCCTGTGAATTATGTACATACCGACTTAGAGTCGTTTGTGTTGCTTGCTGATAGTTTTAATGATATAGAAATTCAATTAGTTCAGGCAGAAGATATACCAGAAATCAATGAGAATTTTAGAGAAGTTTTGCAAAAAGAAAGAAGAGAAAAACAAGCTGTTATGGAGCAATCAGCTGAAGATAATGGGCAGCAAACAGGAAAAACAGAGCCGGTACAGTTTCAGCATTTAGAGGACGATGAAGATGGTCTTTGGACCATGGATTTTGATGGTGCAGTGGGCAGCGATGGTGCTGGGATTGGTGTGTGGATTCGAAGTCCATTTTCCGCTCCTGATAAAGTTCCGAGCAATGTGAGAGTGTGTTCTTACAAGCTTGCATTTGACTGTTCAAATAATGAAGCGGAATACGAGGCTCTTATTGCTGGCCTTAAGATTCTTAAGAAGCTGAATGCGAAGAGGATTGTAGTATATGGTGATTCAGAATTAGTGATAAAGCAAGTTAAAGGTGAGTTTCAGGCTAAGCATCCTCGCATGAGGGCTTACCGAAATGCAGTTTTGGACATTCTGAAGTTATTTTCCGATCATACTTTGACATGTGTGCCCCGCATACAAAATGGTGTTGCTGATGGACTTGCTAAGGCAGCAAGAAATCTTAAGATTCCAATGAATTCCAGCAACAAGTTTGAGATACATGTGAAACACCGGCCCACCGTTCCAGACAATCAACGATGTTGGCAAGTCTTTGAGGATGATGAGGAGATTAGTGAATTTCTGCAAAATAAGGGTAAGTTTAAAGATACCTCCATAGATACAGAATTTGATGATGGTAGTGATGACATACAGATAAACCAAATGGATGTGCTGCAACTTAAGGATAACATCATTCCTAAGGGATTGATTCCTTTGGAGGAGTTGTTTGATCAAGATGATGTAGCACACAAACCTACATTGAGGCCAACAGAAAAAGGTGTCGAAGAGGTAAATATTGGGACAGTTGAGAATCCCAAGATGGTAAAATTGTCAAAGTCATTGTCACCAAAGGTAAAAGCAGAATATGTGAAATTGTTATCTTCATTTTCTGATGCGTTTGCGTGGGATTATTCAGATCTTAAAACATATGATACTAATATCATTCAGCATACTATCCCCATCAAACCAAATCAGAAGCCTTTTCGTCAAAAGTTGAGGAGGATCAATCCAAAGCTGCTACCATCAATCGAGAAAGAGGTAAATAGGTTGTATAAGTCAGGAATCATTGTGCCTATTCGATTTTCAGATTGGATATCAAACTTGGTGCCCGTGAGAAAGAAGACAGGTGAGATCCGTTTATGTATTGACTTCAGAAATCTGAATAAGGTATCATTAAAAGACAATTATCCGCTGCCAAAAATGGATCATATATTGCAGCGAGTAGTTGGAGCATCAAGGATGTCACTACTCGACGGATACTCAGGTTATAATCAGATTTTAGTGCAGGAAGATGATCGTGACAAGACTGCGTTCACCACTCATTGGGGAACATTTCATTATGCAAAGATGCCGTTTGGTTTAAAGAATGCAGGCGCTACCTTTCAGCGTGCAATGGACATGGATTTTGCCAATGAGAAAGATGTGTTTTTGGTTGTTTACCTTGATGATCTAACTGTGTTTTCCAATTCTGATGAGGAACATTTATATCATTTGAAAATTGTTTTCCAGAAGTGTAGAAAATATGGCATTTCGCTGAATCCGAAAAAGAGCCTTTTCGCCATGGATGAAGGAAAGCTCCTTGGCCATATCATATCAAAAGATGGCATTCGAGTTGATCCTGCACGTGTTGAAGCCATACAGCAGATTGAACAGCCCCGAAACAAGAAAGAAATACAGTCATTTAATGGTAAAATGAATTTTCTGCGTCGTTTCATTCCAAACCTTGCAGAACACCTTAGAGAGATCACGAACATGCTGAAAAAGGACAGTCAGGTAAGGTGGACAGAAGAGGCGGTAAAGTCATTCAATTTGGTAAAGATAGCTCTTTCCTCAGCCCCTATTTTAATCAGCCCAGATTACACACAAGACTTCATTTTATTTTCTTTCGCTTCTGAGCACACATTGGCAGCTGTTTTGATGCAAAAAAGGGACGGAGTTGAGAAGCCCATTGCTTTCTTCAGTCGGATAATAAGAGATGGAGCATTGAAGTATAATATCATTGAGAAACAAGCACTTGCGCTTGTAAAAGCCTTGAAGGATTTCCGTGTGTACATATTGCATTCCCACATTACAGCATACGTTCCTAACGCAGCAGTTAAAGATGTTTTGGTACAAGCAGATCCAGAAGGAAGAAGAGGTAAGTGGATCGCTGCGTTGTTAGAATACGATGTGGAGATTAAACCAACCAAGCTGATTAAAGGACAAGGACTCGCCAAGATCATGGCTGAAACAAATCTGCATGCTCTAGACATAAATTTGATTGCTGCCATGTCTGATGAAGATGAGGAAAGTACGTCAGTTCAGGTATCCGATATTTTTGTTTATTCTCCTTGGTATGCTGACATTTTATATGTGCTTCAGAATTTGTCTACACCGCCTGGTATGCCTCGAAATAAGAGTAGAACATTGAAGTTAAAGGCTGCTAAATTCTGCATTTTAAATTCTGCATTGTATTGGAAGGACCCTGGAGGTATGTTGTTGAATTGTTTGGTAGAGGAGGAAGCTCAAAGAGTTTTGGAGGATTTTCACAAAGGTGACTGTGGAGGTCATTTGTTTTGGAAGACCACGGCGAATAAGATTCTAAGGGCAGGGTATTATTGGCCTTCTTTGTTTTCTGATGTGTTCAAGGTTGTTAAAAATTGTCATGAGTGTCAAATTTTCGAAGGGAAGCAGAAACTACAGCCTTTGCCTCTAAAACCAATTGAAGTTAGTGCAC
Source organism: Pinus albicaulis (assembly GCA_034641835.2). NCBI lineage: Eukaryota > Viridiplantae > Streptophyta > Pinopsida > Pinales > Pinaceae > Pinus > Pinus albicaulis. Next base: position 929,938,151 of record CM076569.1, on the reverse strand, counting down.
CATTCCAGCAGTGGGGATTGGATTTTATCGGGGAAATCCACCTAGCATCTTCCGGACAGCATAGATGGATCTTGACAGCTACAGACTACTTCACGAAGTGGATTGAGGCGATTCCCACTCGACAGGCCACTGATGCGGTAATTATTTCTTTTCTTGAAAACAATATTCTGTCACGCTTTGGGTGTCCTAGTAAAATAATCACAGATAACGCAGCAGCCTTTAAGTCTAAGAGGATGGTTGATTTTTGCTTTAAGTACAATATTACCTTAGGACATTCGACCGCCTACCATCCGCAAGGAAATGGCTTGGCTGAATCTTCAAATAAATCCTTGGTGAATATCATTAAGAAATTGCTGGAAATCAACAAAAAGGCCTGGCACAAAAAGTTAGTGAATGCATTATGGGCTGATAGGGTAAGTCAGAAAAAGTCTATTGGCATGTCTCCTTTCGAGTTGGTGTATGGGACGGATACATTTTTTCCTACTTCACTTGCTGTCCCGGTGGTCAAATTGCTTCAGGAGGCTGGAAGTGAAGAAGATCCTATGCAGCGGAGGATTAATCAGATGATTCATTTACAGTAGACACGAGAGGAGGTATTTCAAAATACTTTCAAGTTGCAGGAGCGCATAAAGAAGATCTACGACAGAAAGGCGAAAGTAGATAAGTTTCAGTTGGATGAGGTAGTTTTGAAATGGGATGCTCGGAATGAAGATAAGGGAAAGCACGGCAAATTTGAAAATTTGTGGAAGGGACCTTTTAAGATTGCAGCGTATCGAGGTCAGAATGCATTTCTTCTCAAAGAAATGAATGGAGATGATTGTCCTGGAGGACCGATCAATGGTCGGTTACTGAAGCACTATTATTTCTGAGTACTTGCTGCTGATCTCATTGTCATTGTATATATCATTTTACTTTTGTTTCGTTGCAAGTGTGCACTGATCTCTCATTTTCAGTCTGGGGCCCGGAGCGAAGGCTATAATTCTAGAAATAGAGGTTGGTTGGTTTGAGATTGTCAAGTTAAGTTTTATCAGTCTTCTAGTTTAAAGTCATGTCAGTTTTGGTCAAATTGCAGTCCGTCGTTAGTCAAATCTGCAGTCAATAAAATTGTCCAAAGTTTGTTTTATCAGTTGAAATAACGATTCCATCACCCAATGGATGAGAGGCACTGTCTGACTCCCCCAGAGATCTGCCGTTCTTGGCATCTCCATGGAGCCACCATCCCCATTGGAGCCAATGTTAGAGTCGGCCCTTACAGCCCTCCGTCAGTGATCATTTCGTCTTTTGCATATTCATTCTTAGGTGTCTCGCTTGTTCCACTTCGTTGCATTTCACTAGGAGCATGCCATGGACTGACGAAGGGGTCTGTCGTCTTATGTTTCCTCATGTTTACACCTGCAGTGCTATTTTAAAAAAATTTCCTCAAAAAATCACTCAAAATAATTGTCATTACATTTATAGTCATCAAAATGTCAATCAGTGTCTTTGGTCCTAGTGTCTAGGGTTTTTGAGTCATTTGTATATTATTCATAAAGCCTGCAAGGTGAGGAAGGTTCCGCATTTTTTATTTTTATTTTATTATCATCAGCATTTAAAAAAAAAAAAAACATTTCTAGTCCAAAACTCTGTTTTGGAACTAGAAATTGTTCATTATTATTTTTGTAATAAACTGTAATTATTCCGCCAAGAAGAAATTGTCAAAAGCAGACCCCTGGTCTTTTCCTTAGCCGAATAGCCATATCCCTGCAAGAAGATAGCAAAATCATTAAAATCGACCTCAGAAAAGCCAAAAGAAGATTGTATTTAAAAAGCCAAATGTGAAATTACAAAAACATTGTAATATGGGTTTGCAATTAGATTTGAAATAAATCTGATTGTGGAAGATATTTGCAGCATATATAAAGGCCAAACCAATTTCATTTGTACCAAACTACAGCACCCAAGTCGAGTTTTGAAGTTGGAGGGCCGATTTCAAGTTTTAAAACTGCGTGGACAGAGTTTTGGAGCTCGAGCGACCCACCTGGGCGCGAGCGACCCACCTGGGCAGAGCGACCCACGTGGGTTATTTCCGCAGTGTGAAGTTGCAAGGGGAGCGACCCACCTGGGCCGAGCGACCCACGCAGAGGTGAGCGACCCACGCATCAACAGAGGTCCGAAAGTTCGTTTTGAGCGCCCAGTCTTGTTTTGGATCGCCCCCATCGGCCTTCAAACAGGTTTTTTGCAATTGCTTGATGTTTTTAAATGCGCTGGTGGCATCATTGATGGTTTCAAACATTTCAAATGGAGGATTTAAACCCCACAGTCATGGCAATAGCATTTTCAGGGTTTTAAAATGATATGGGTGGTTGCATGAGTTTATTGCTTATCTTATATCAGTGATATGTCCAGCCTTGCATATAATATCAAAACCATATTGTTCTCATGCCCATTATGCCATTGAAACTATTGCTATTACTATACCATGTTCAAGACTTTCGTTCCATGGTGACTATGGTGGTATTGTGTCTCACTGCCCAATGTTAAAAACATTTTCATAAATCTGTTTCAAACTGCCCATTTGACACCTTTGTTGTTATTACTCATGGACAAAAACATTCATATGATGCCATGCTCCCCTTTGATAAGATTTGTTCAATATTTTGAAAGTTGCCCGCTCCCTTTGGTCAAAGTTTCACTTGCATTTAAAACAGAGATTGTGACTCTTTTCCAATCCATTTAAAACAGAGATATTATCATGGTTTGTTTCCTTATGGTGTTTTGACGGTGGGGATATTTGTTGGGTGTTGAAACACACATCATAACTTTGTTTGCACTGCTTTCATATCGGTATACATAGTGCCAAAAGCTTGGTCAGAGCCATGTCGGAGACAGAGTCAGAATATGAGCTAGGGTCAGGCAGTGATTCGGTGACTAAAGGTAATGTGCGACGGGGGTCCCACAGAGATCACAGAAGTGGTAATCATCGCAGAGAGGAGCCTACTTCTTTGGCTCGGTTGCAGGCATGTCCATTAGCTATGGATTGTTTCCGATATTTGTCATGTTTCAGATTTTGTGAGATGGTTGCACAAACCCGGCCTCATCGTGAATTGGCCCGTCTGTTTGTTTTACATTTACGGGATGGCCGGGTAAGTCTTGCTGGGGTTGATTTCATTGTGTCACCCTTGACTATTGCTCAAGCCACTGGTATACCAAACATGGGCGAGGAATGGAACAAGGGTCAGTAGTTAGAGAAATTTCACTATGAGCCATACATTAAAACTGGATATATGGCTTACTTGAGCAGAGTTTTTCCATTCAGATTCTTGAGAGATGAGTATGCACCGCTGATGAAGCTCATCATTCAGTATTTTAGTTGTGAGGGCAGGTATGCTCGTCTTTTCGCGTACCATATTCGTTTGTTGATGCACTTCACAAGGGTACGTATGATGAATATTCCGTATTTCATACACCGCAACATAGAGAGGATGGTGATGTTTGTGCAGAAGAAGACGAGCCCGGTGCAGCAGGTAAGGAGTATATATCATTTCGCTTTGATCAAGATCATGGTGTCACATCAGTTGGCAGAGCAGGGCATCACTTGGGAGGATTTCATTTCTAGAGACTTTTTCAGAGTGCCACAACCGCTTCTCGAGACAGTTCATGATGCAGGAGAGCCTTCACACCAGCCGGACATATTTGAGGTTGAGCATATCAGCACTCCTTTGGTTCAGACATATCAGCGAGGCCACAGGGCCTTATTTGCAGCGACACGGTGAGTACTATCTCCACGTGAGGTGGAAGGGGTCTTGCCGACTTCATCGACACGGCGAGTATTATCTCCACATGATGTGGAAGGGGTCTCGCCTTCTTCTTTAGCGCAGGTACAGGTACAGGACAGGGGCAAGAGGCTCATGCATGATGAGGGCCCATCAGGAGGCCGGGATACAGATTTCACAGTCATTGATGTTGATGCGAGCTCTCCTAGCTCGAAACTGAGGGAAGTCATCCAGGAGCAAAGGGCCGAGAATGACCAGCTGAAAGATCAATTGCAGAAGGCTCAGTGGGTGATTAACTATTTGGAGCAGCGCAACAAACAGCTTGAGGATGAGCTAACATATTATGAGTTGCGTCGAATTCGTGAGGACAGACAGTGGAATCGAAAGAGGCCCGGTGACATGACACTGACTGACAGAGATACTGTACTCACACATGTGAACATCCATCTAGAGAAATTGTTGGCAAAGGCCAATCGAGACAAAGACATGCTTCGCCACATGAAAGGCCATTATTGGGCTCGCATGCATGTGTGCAAAGCGAGAATGAAGATCATGAAGAGGAGGTTGCGCAAGGCACTTAGACGGCAGAAAAGGCCTAATCCACTTCGGATTTTGGCCGAGGCTTAATTGAATGGGAAGGACACATGATGGAGGACCTCCGCTCTGAATTTGGGCAAATTCGGAGAAAATTTTGTCATTTTCAAATTTTTGGTCTAAAAAACAGGTTTTGCAGTTACGTGGGTCGCGTGCTCATGCGCTCACTTTTTTTTGGGACACTTGCTGGAGGAAATTTTTACATTTTTGGATTTTTCATGGTTAATCATGCATCCTCTGAAGTCAACTTATCATTTCATTGAAATCTGGATGGTCAAAAAGCTCAAAAACACCATGAAAACCACCTTGCTGCCACCTTTTGCACCAGCAGGAAGTACCTCTGGGAGAATGAGGTTTTGGAGGGTCAAATCAACTCCAAATTCAGAAATTCCACTTGGGTTGGAAAGTAGACATCCAGGGCTTTCCAACGAGCTATCATGAGCTCAATTTGGATTCCGGGAAGTACCTCAAATTCAGCCTGGAACATGAGCGACCCACACGGCTCAGGAGCGACCCACTTGAAATTTTTCCTGAATTTTCAGCTGCCAGCTCAGTTTTTCGCCTAGTATGGACCAGTTTTGCTTATGGATATAATTTTTGGGTTTTTATGATGTAAATTCATGTTTGGCATGTAACTTTGGCTTATTTTTATCTCTTCTAGAAGACTCACTCTCAAATGAGTAAAAAATCATGTAATGGATCAGTTTCCACTCTTTTAGAGGCAAGTTGTTAGCTGCCTAGATTGTAGTTCCATGATTAGAATTGGTTGAAACTGATCCCTGAAGAGGGAATTCGACCCCTAGAGGTGGGGAAAGGGGTTAGAGTGATCTATATATTGTAATTTCTGAGGCATTCTACAGGTTGGACTCTTGGGATACTTTTGATATCATTGTACATATTTTTCATATTTTGGCTAAGGAAAGATCAGGGGTTTTACGGCACTTGTTGGGATCCTTGTGGTGTTATGTTCTTGATGGTGTTTCTTCTTTGTCTACTGTAAGTTTCTACATGTTTAATGTATGCCATCCTTTCATTATGCTTCTGAACTAAGTTGAATGAGTGAAATAAGGTTGAATCCATTGTTTACAGTGCTTGGCCTTTGAATTCAGTTAGTTCTATATGTTTTCAGCTGTTTGGAGAGGATCCAAGTTCTTCTTTGCCCTCTTCAGCTCCTCGCTGGTCTAATCTATCCATATATCCAATTTAAAGCATCAAGATCATCACCTACCTCGCCCCAGCTTGAACTCTGCAAAGGTCTGACCTTATCCCCGGACCCAAAATTTGTTTTCCCATTACTCCAGCGAAAACCCAAAAAACAAAAAATCAAACATACCTATCTCTTTACTAGCCTAAAATCAGTTCTTATTGTAAGTCATCTCGCATCCTATTGCTTATTTTCTCGAGATTGACGGAGAGAGCCCTCTCCTGTCCTCGTAGGGCTAGCTACGAGGCTGAGCGTGGTTTGATGTAGCCTTGAGTTTTACTTCATTTCAGCCTGAGGTAGATTTGAGTGCTAACACACTCCTGAAGGGATGGACTATGCACATATTATGTTGGCCTTGGAGGAACAATTCATGATGCTTTGGCTTGCTGAGCACTTGGCTTATGATGAGGATTTGATCCTTGATGATCCCAACCATGGAGGAGGAGAAGTACTTTAGCTCTTACCCTATCAGTTGCTTGAGGAAAAGTAAAATTTTGGAGGGGAGGACTGTAATATTCCTACTTAGCCTAAGCTAAGAGGAATGTTAAATTTTGTTTTATTTTTTGTTGCATGAATAAATGAATAAAGGAGGACATGTAAAACTCCTAATAAGACTGAATAAATCAATGCCCATGTGAACACAGTTAAATCAGGGCCATGTAAATAATCACTTGCAGGTGTGAAAGGGGTTTGAGCTGTGAGACTGGGTCAACCTTGACCAAATCTACAGTGCTGTCTAGGTTTATTGTATCTCCTAAAGGGACAATGCACTTTTAGAAGGAGGTCCCTCATGTGAAAAGAGCTAACTCATAAAGGTGGTTTAGGGTTTGCAAAGGCTCTCATCTTATAAAAGGAGAGGGAGGCAGCAAGAGAAGGTTGTTTATTGATCATATTTCTGAGTATTTTTTCTGCTTAGACAAATACTAGTCTCTGCTATTTAGTGGAGGATTATGCTTGGGATTCCTATGCAGGGATTTCATCTCTTCCTTTGAGGATCCGTAGAGGAGTATTTTCCAAATTTATCCACTATCAGGGTTGAGGCCAAGATCTACTTACATTGGCACCACTGATCCATTGAGGGTTTTGCTGCTTATGCATGCTATATCAAGTGGGAGTCTAGATCTGTAGAGTTCTAGCTTGTTTTGAGAGCCTCTTCTCATGGAGTGTGTATTTTAACCTCCTGGAAGAGTGCCTCTCTTGTTTTTACTTCAGATATATAACTTGGAAGTGGCCATCCATGTCATATTGAGCCACAGTGTTGTTTCTATTGATGGACTGTGTTATTTTGATATAAGCTTCTCTATGGTGTTTTGATTCCAGTTTTGATTAGAGATCTATGGTGCTGGGATTTGCCTTTCACTTTGGTGATCCATGGATTAGCTTGCTGATCCATGTGCTGTTCAGATCTGATATTTTGTTATGTAATTTTATATTCAGAAATTACTGTAGTATTTTATAGATCTGCAACTTGCATCTCAGATCTACTCTTATTTATGCATGATTTGGTCAAAACCCCAAGGGGATCTTGTAAAGAAAAATATCTAGTTTCTATATCTGATATATATTTGATGTTTTGTCCACAGATCTATCCTAGATTTGAGTTGTAATATTCAGCTGCTATAGCTCCTGAAAATAACGATGTTGAGCCATTTCTGCGGATATATCTATGTTGCAGCTCTCTTCTCTGAAGCTATCTTTCTCTCTTGTCTCATGTAACTTACTGTATATTGAAAGAGCTTCACTTTACTTCTGATTTGTTGATGCACATTCATTTATTAATTATATTTGATGGCCTCCTGCTTAAATTTTCAAAGACTGCATTGTTCCTGAAGTTGCTTGTTGTGCATAGTTGCAGCCCCTCTTGTAGGGTGTTTTTCAGCTACACTATGTTGTGGGAGACCTATTTACCACACCTAGTTTGATTTTTTCTGGCTCCCCTTTTGGATATAGACTCTAGATCTGCTGATCTAGGGGATCCAAGGGCTACAAACTCATTTTTGTACATCAATCTCCCAAGGAGTGCGTTATTTTTCCAAGCTTGCTATGCAATCCCAATTTGGGAACATTACACCTCCCCATTGGAAGCCTTTCTTCACACTTGTCACTACATGCATAGGAGCTGCTATAGCAGAAAAGTTAGCAATAAAATTTCTCCAATACCGAGCTATGCCTAGGAAAATCCTTACCTCAGTTACTGTTTTGGGAGTGGGCCAATTCACAATTGCTTCCACTTTAGAAGGAAAATTTCTCAACTCGCCTCCTCCTACAATGTGCCCCAAATGAACCACAGAAGTCTTTCTAAACTCACACTTTGACATCTTAAGAAATAATTTCTCTTTCTTCAAAACACCAAGCACCCTTTTGACATGCAAGACATGTTCTTCCCTTGTTTTGCTGAAATGAGTATATCATCTAAATACACAATCACACAGTCATCAATAAATGGACACAAAAAAATATCCATAACATGTATGAAAGTTGTCGGTGCATTACACAATATAAATGGAATAACCAACCACTCAAAGATTCTTTGTTTGGTTTTGAATGCAGTCCTCCATATATCAATTTCTACAATTCTTACTTGATATCCACTTCGTAAATCTAACTTAGTGAAAAACTTTTCTTCTTTCAGCTTATCTAGAAAATCATCTATCCTTGGGAGTGGGTATTGATTATTTACCATTATCTTGTTCAAAGTGAAGTCTACACACATGCGCCAAGTCCCATCTTTCTTCGGAATCAAGACTATGGATGAACCACATGGCGAAGTGCTTGGCCTTATGAGTCCCTTGTCCAACATCTCCTTGATTTGCCTCTTAATTTCAGAATTCTCCATTATCGACATGTGACACATGCTGATGTTTGGAAAAGGACAATCTTGTTGCAATTGAATCTCATGTTGAATCTCCCTTTTTGAAGGAAATCCTGTTGGCTCCTGAAACATCTCATGATGTGCATCAACTACATAATATAAATCTGATTTCAACTTAGGATCAAAATCCTCAAATGATTCATGATTAACATCAACTTTAGGCTTAACCATTAGAAGAACAAAAGTCTTACATGAATTCACCAACCTCTTTACCTGTCCTGCATTTACCATTACAAGATTTGTCTTCTTGCGATGTGCTCTACAATATACTCCTTGCCATATTTGAATAAACGGTATTTCTTCTTATGGTAATGGAAGATCGCTTTCCTGTCATAGAAGTAAGGACTGCCCAACATAATACCTATAATATTATGCAGAATCACATCTAATTCAACTGTGTCAGCAAAATGTGCAGTTATTGCAAAGCGCAATATGCACTTCTTTGAAACCTGTAAACTTGCATTGTTACAAATCCATGCAAGTGGATATGGTTTTCGATGTGGAATGGTCTCAGGGTTAAGTTTCTTGACCAAGTATTTAGAGATTATTTTTTCTTGTGACCCACTGTCAAACAGTGTGTCAATATTGATATTTTTGGATATGACCCTAACATGAAATAGTTCAATTCTTTGTTCTTCATTTGGAGCTCGTATGTGACAGTTTGATTCACTAGTACTGGATTTTTTTTAAATTTCTTTCCACTTTATGTTCTTCAATCCCATGGCTGTAATTTTAGATTCATCACCTGAATCCTCTCCTAAATCATGTCGATTTGTAGTTGCAATTTTTTGTTTCCCTTTGTTATTCTGATTTTTGGGCCTCTTTTCTAGATGAAATTTCCAACAATTTTTCTCTTCATGGCCTTCTCTTGAACAATGTTTACAAACCACTTTTTCTCCCTATTTCTTGACAAATTCATTCTTTTTTCCCTTAATTTTGAGGTCTTCCCTTTGTTTTTCCCCTTAAAAGGTTTCTTCCTATGCTAATCAGTAATTTTTTTCCATCTAGCTTCGAGATGTGTGGCCTGAACACAAACTTCATCTAATCTTGTAGGGTTAAACATGAGAATAGTATGTCTTAGGTATCTATGTAAGCATCCTATGTACTTTAGAAAAGTATCTTGGCTCGGTAAATCTACCCCTAATAACAGAGCTCTTCTCCTAAATTCTTGGGTGTATTCTTGAACATTCTGTCCTTTCAATTATCTAAATTTTTTCCAGTTCATTTTGGCTTTCTGCATATGAGCTAATGGATAAAAATGTTGTTTTATTGCAGTAATGAAATCAGTCTATGATAGGATAATCTTACCATGCTTCTTGATCTCCTCCTTTTTCTTGGCTTCCCACCAAACAAGTGATGCACCTTCCATTCTCAATGAAGCTAGTTGGATTCTGGTATCATCATCATGAAGGTTCTAAATTCTCAAATAGACCTCCAATTGCGTAATCCAATTATTACGATTTTATTCATTGTCTTCACCATTAAAAATTGGCAATTCAAAATTAACATCAAGTTTTAGAAAATAACTTTTACCAGTGTTCTTTGACTTGTGTGGCTAATGTACTAAAGATGAAGTAGAGGGTGATGATGATGAGGGTGAGGATGGTGAATTTCCACTTCCTCCATTTCCTCCATTGCCCTTCTTTGATTTATCTTCATCATTTTTGACCTCCTGATGATCCCTGACCTTCCTTGTGAAGTTTGGATCCTTCTCCTTCTATTCTCTCATTCCTTTCTTGATAAAGGACCTTCACCATCTCAGTCATGTCAAGGAATGCTTTCTTGAACACTCTTTCTTCTTCTTTGGGATCGGCCACTTCATGGATTTATTCTTCCTCTAGAGGCATGCTTAATGCTGCTTCTACTTCTTTTGGAGGTGAAATAGGTGGTGGAGAATGTGGCAATATTTCCCTCCTTTTTTGTGGCTCACTTTGAGAAACTATTGCTTCCACCAATTTTCCTTCTCCTCTCTTAAGCTTGAGCCTAGTAATCATGTGAAAAATTGCAAACAGTTAAACAAATCTTTGCACACAACAACACCAGAGAAGAAAATATATCTTTGATACCAACCTTATTTGAAAGGACTATATTAGTTTGATGTGCTAAGTGTCTTTTCAGTTATAAAACATGTACAATTTGTCTCCATTTTTTTGGTTAAGGAATGAGTTAATTAACCATGAAACATAGATGAATTTTGTGAGTTTTAAGCATGAAAATAAGCCTAAATAACACTGAACATCAGTGTATAACAAAGAAATAACATCACACATAAGTTTTACACATTAGGCATGATGAGTCAGTTCACCCCTCTTGGGCTACATCTACTGGTCCAGCTCCCAATGACATGTCCCTCTTTTTCATTATGCTCAAAATTGAAAGTACATGTGTTTACATGCCTCTAATGGATGTTTTCTCTACACCAATGGCCCCAGAATTCTCTAATTGGTCTAGATAGACTCTTGTTTCACCAAAATTGGTCGCAAATTGACCTCCCTAGCCATTTTCCCAATCACAGCTACAAAACCTCCAGTAATTGTGGAGAACTGCATTTATCTGCTGCTAATTTGGCCAAAATACCGAAATTTTAGGGATGCGCTTAAACCTTCACCATTTTCTGATAGTTTTCATTAACATTTATGGTTAGGGTTGGGGGTGGCCACGTGTCGACCCCCTTAAACCCCGCAGTCATGGTTTAACATTAAAACTTTGCGTTATATACTTTGGAGTGGAACCGCACTTGGAGGTGGAGTTCCATAAACAGTTTTCACTAACCGCAACCCTTGGCATGGCGGCTGGATTGCACATGTGAATGGTTTAATGTTATCATTTTAACACCGCCAGCACATATTTTGTTAACTGTCACATTAACATTTGACCGCGCCATGTGATAACCTTCGAGCATAGTCCGCCAGGAATTATGGTTACGTAGACATCGTTTAAATGTTTGACGTCATAGTATCACATGTGACCACAATATTTGGGGTAATCGGAGGGTTGGGACCACTAATGCTGCCCCCAATTTGTAATTTTGTAACATTTAAATATTACTGAAATGCTTATAAGGTTAAGAATCATGTATAGTGGAGTTAGTGGAGGATTGTCCAGGTGTTGATGCCAATCAAAATTTTATACAACTGTATAGGGGACACATGGCAACCTCTGGGCTAGTCGCATGTCACCCATCCAATAGCCCACAGAAATTCGTACCAAACCACATCAATGATACAGAAACTGAAACTTGGTGAAACTTGGTTGAATTAAGAAAATATAATATTCCCAAAATATTCTATTTTTTATGACTGGGCATCCCAGTCACTCCTGTCACAAAATTTTAGTTGTTTAGGAAAATGATCAAAATGTGATATCTCCCTCATATGACATTAGTTTTTCGAACCGTTCATGGCACCAGAATCAAAATGATGAGATCTACCCAGTCGCTTAGGTTCAGTACATTTTCGAGCACCTTTAATTTTGAGAAAAATACATGATCTTTTGATCACTATGGGCCTGATCCAGACCTCAAACAATTTTTTTTTAGGGGATTAAAAGAACTTCAAAAGTTCAGGGCCCAAAAAACTACTAAAAATAGTAAACGTTGATATAATCAAGGAAATAGATGAAACCAAATGGGTGTGTAGGTGGAATAGGAGGGCGGCCTCTAATATCCACTTAGAAAAATCTTACCCCTTTAGAAAGAAATGGTCCCCATTGCATGAAGAGCCTCCATAAGGTGAGGAAATATTTGTTGAACCTGGTCCTTGGTGAAACACTTGCCCTGGAGAAGGAGTTGTCCTGCTTTGATAAATCGATATAGTACGATCCTTTGCTGGTGAGTGTTATTGATATATTTTTCTGTGATCCTATCAATTGTGGCTTGTTTTATGTAGCTTGTCTTGAGCATTGTTGGTTTTAGCTACTCAACAATGTCAGATGTGTCCAACAATACAGGAAATTATGGTCACAATCAATCAAAATTAAATACTAGGTTAAAGCCAAGGAAAGGTGGAATGATGATCTCGATGGAATTTTACCCTATAGCCTTAGTGATGGTGTATGGCCCATACTAAAGCAGGCAAAAATTGCGATGGGGCACAATGAGGCACTCCTTCTACAAATGTAACTAAAATTTGTTGCCAACTTGGAACTTGTGTGGAAACAGATGTTGATCATGACGCTGCCTGTACTTGGAATTGACTCTATCCAATATGTCATGGACTTGTTGGCGGATATGTTGAATTCCATCAATGAAGCTGATAACCCTATTAGCACTTGACTAGACATGAGCTGAATTTTCCTGAATAGCTACAAATTTTTTGGCCACATAAATGGGACATAGTGGATAGAAACCCAACCCCACCTAAAAGGGGTTATGGACAGTTAAGCTATGGAGATATCTATTGTAGTTGTGTTGGACATAGGGGAGTATTTCATCCCATGTGTGTGGATGCTTTAATTTGTACATGTGAAAAATGTGCACGATCATCCTGTTGATGACCTCTATTTGGCTATAAGTTTGGGGGTGGAAGGTCATGTACTTAGTGAGATTGGTATCCAAAATCGATGAGAGGCTTGATAAAAATATATTCAGAAACCCGATATAAGATAATGGACAGTGGGATCCCAAATTATACCCATGTTCATTCAAATAAGATCTTAGCAGTGGCTTCTACTGTGATACTCTTCTTGCAGACCATGAGAATTTCCATCTTAGATAATATTTTGATGACCATGAAAACATAGTGCTTTCCATGCTTATTAGAAGGAATTCCCAACATGTTATCCATGGAGATGGATTCCCAATTCTGACTAAGAGTAGGAAAAGGAGTAAATAGGCCTTTATTCTTGATTTTCAGTTTGGAAAAGATGCAAGTAGTGAATACTTTGTTGTACTTCCCAACATCCTATTGAAGGTTTGACCAATAAAAATACTTATGCAAAACTTCCAATATTTTCTCTACTCCAAAGATTCTAAGGACCCAACTGTAATGCGCCTCCTAAATCATCATGGCACGCTCACTTGAAAGAACACAGAGGTGTCCTTGGTGGCATAACAAGATGCCCTGAAGGTGAAAATATGGATCTTTCTTTACTTCTAGGGGCATCTGGTATGTGTTTTCTAGTTCTAGATCGCTCTTGTAAATATGTGACCACCCTAAACTCTCATGTCCACAAGAGTCGAGCACAATGGTCAACACCATAACCAGTGGTTAGCTAAGATAGTCTACAACATTATTGGTGCCTCCCTTCTTGTACTTGATGTTCAAATGGAACTGTTGTAGATATGTGGACCATTTCTATTGATGATCATTCTTCAACTTTCATTTTCTGTGTATAAACTATAGGGGTCAGGGGTCTATGTGGATGATTGTTTCCTTCCCCTAAATGTAATGCTTCCATTTTCATCATACCTACACAATAGAATACATCTATTTTTCGTAAGTGGGATACTTTCATACTGTGTTTGAAAGTGTGTCAGTGCAATATGCCACTGGATTCCCCCATTGAGTAAGAACTTCCCTGATAGCGTAGTTGGAAGCATCTATCTCAATCTCAAATGGATGTTGCAGGTCTGGTATTGTGAGCATTGGTGAAGAGTGGAGGTGATGCTTCAGTTCGGAAAATTCCTATTGTTGGGTTTCAGACTAGAAGAAATTTTCTTTTGCTCCACCCTTGGTGACTTGAATCAAAGGCCAAGTGATATGAGATATACCCAACATGAAGCTGCAGTAGAAATTGGAATGTACTAGAAATATGTAGCTCTGTTAGAGTGGTTGGGGCTGACCAATCTCGAATGACTTGTATATTGGTTGGGTCCACATGCACCCCCACTCATCAATGATGTACCTCATATATTAAACTTGGACCATACCAAAAGTTCATTTCTCCAAATTGGCACAAAACTTGTGTTCTCATAGGGTTTGGTGTATGTTCTCTTCCTAAATCTAGCTGAAGATCAGGATGTTGTCCAAATAAACTACCAAAAATGAGTTGGTGAAGGGCCGCAATATTCCATCCATCAACCTCATGAAGGTTTGAGGGGCATTCATCAACCCAAAGGGCACGAACAACCATTATAAGAGGCCTTACTTGGATTTGAACGTAGTATTCCACACATAAGAGGGTTTGATTGGAACCTAGTTATAACCAAACTTCAAATCAATCTTGTTGAAATATTTCCCCCCCTTTAGTTGGTCCAAAAGGTGATCAATCTGTGGGATTGGATACCTATTATAGAAAATAATATTACAGTTCTTGATAGTCAATAAAATTTCTCTAATTTTCATCTTTCTTCTATACCAACACGATCATGATCCCAGAGGGTGATGAACTTGGCTTGAGTTTTCTTTCTGCAAAATCTCCTAAATCTACCTCTTAGTTTCATCATTCTCTAGAAAATAGCATTGGTATATTGGTTTGTTGGGTAGTAGTGTTCCTCAGGTCATATTGATGGAGTTATTGACCTAATAGTGCAGAGGTACCCATGTGGGTGAGGTGAAGATGGCCCTATACTCCTTCATGACCTTGTCCATATGTTGTTTCCATGCGCAGGAGCCATGTTTGGAGGCTATGGATGTGGCTACAATATTCTTCTTTCCTTGAGGGCACATCATAAGTAAGAGAATTTTTTTGTTTTGGTAAATGATCTTAGTGCATTTCTTTACAAATATCAAATATATGGTGGTAGGTAATGCTACCTCCCATATCCTGTATAACTTATTTCCCAAAGAAATAACAAGAGTATGAGTCCTATACTCATACACATGTCGCTTCCACAATTATGGTTGGCCTTATAATACATCACAAAATTAAAGAGGAGAAACATCACACAGTACCTCATATGTGAAGATATTGATGTTATAGGGAAAGTGACGCTACTAGATGACACAAATATCTCGTTCTTGGTTAAGCCACTCGATGATGTACAAATGTGGGTGTAGTTTGGTCGGTAGGCCCAAAAGCTTCATGACCTCTAATGATAAGAGTTTTTTTTGGATTCTATTATTAATAATGAAATGTATCATATAACCCTTCACCCACATATATGAGTGGAAGAGCCACTCCCCCTCCTCTGGATCTTTAGGCTCAATCTTATAGATTTTGGTGGTGGCAATAGTGGCACTGGTCTCTACATAAATAATTTTTTTCCCTTTCTCATTCCCCTTGACAGGTTATGACTCAGAATTGGAACAAGCATCTGATTCGGAAGCCTTCTTCTTGGCCACCAATGATTTCTTGGCTCGACACTCACTTGAGTTGTGGGTGGCACTCTTATGGAACTCACACCATTTCCCTATGTCCTTATTTGTCTTCATGGTTTTATTATTTTCTCGCAGCTTTGACAGGTTTTCCTGGGTCACCTTGCCTTGGATTGTTCCTTTTTTATATGGTTTGGGGGTGCCTTTCCCATGCTTCCAATTCACAAATCCAAAGTCTCACTTATTCTTCTTAAATTTATGCTCAATATTGGTATCATAGCACTATCTTGCATCAAGCGAGGATATGTCCAAGAACTCCATTTCCTCCTGATTATATTTGTGCAAGAAATATTAGTACTTGAGCACCAAATGTTTTTATGAATCTTTGATAACCAATTTTGTTTGGATGGTATGGAAAAGGTTCATCAAGTCATGCACATCTTGATCTCTTTGTTGCCACATCATTATCCATTATATGTACTTTTCATCATAGCTCCCCGCAGGGTAATATTATTCTTTGATGGTATCTCAAAAATAATTTCGAGTGGGTGTGACTGAAAATCGAGAGGGTTCTCTCTCATCCCTTTTTTCACAGTAGGCTTCCTACCAATCCTTGACATCGGGGGTGGTTTTGAGGAGTGAAAAATTATTCTTTTCTCGATTAGAAAATTCATGAACAAAAAAACATCCTTCCAACATATTTAACCACTTATCTATGTTTTATACATCTATTTGGCCTTCAAATATGGGAATGTAAGAATTTAATTGTACCTTAAAGGGAGTGGCGCCTCTAGTGTGGCTTCTGGATGAATATGTGTCACATGTGGTTAGATGTCGAGGATCTGGGAGAAGTTATCCATCATCGCGTTCCTCTGTTACTCGAGGGATTCCTTGAGAAATATTTTGAAAGGATATCTTTCTCCCTCATCCTTATTTTCATCTTCCATGGGAGGTCTTCGAGGTTTGTGAGGCTGGTCTTGCAAAGGTTCAACTAGTTCGAGCCCTAACTCCCTATACCTTGACCTCGTTGGGGACATTCAAAGAAAAATAGAGAGAGTAGACCACTCTGATACCACTGATCAAAACTTATGAAATAACAAAATAGAATATAGGTATTAAAAAAAAACCGAGAGATGCAAAAAAGTAAATCTTCATTTAATTAATATCAAAGAATTGAAATATGCTTACAAACAGAATGGAAATAAGCTATCTCAGGCTATGGTAGCTTATCTCTAAGGAGAGATGTGGTGGCTACATGTCTTTGAATTGTGTTATAATGAGGCTTAAGGGCATTTTTATTATTTAAAAACAAGGGAAAGTCCTAAACAACCAAAATCCAAACCCCAAGAGATGGAATTCAAAGAGTTTGTGGGCCCTATTGGGGTTAGTTCGACAACCAACCTCTTGAGGTTGTAAGTTGGTCATATGATCTTTGTTTTGCGCTTATAATGCCTCATTGGAAATATCTCTCTGAGTAATACATGATTTTAGAGATGGATTTGGGCTTATTGTGAACCTAAAAAAACATCGTTTAGGGGATCAAAACAACTCTGGAAGTTGATGACTTCAAAAAATGCTAAAAATAGTAAATTCTACCATAATCAAGGAAATAGACAGAACTGCCAAGGGGTCTAGGTGGAATAGGCGGGTGGCCACCAATATCCACTTGGATCAAGACATAAAGTAATATTGTAGGACATATTCCATGGATGCTTATTTCAAATATATAAGCTATTATCATACATTCATGAACAAATATATGGGAAATTAAATCAAAATGCTTCAAATGTCACAATATTGGGCATATAGATCATGACTACAAAATTAACATGATATTCCTTTTCTAAACAATCCAAGGAAGAAGGTTTCTCTAATAATACAAATAATAATACCAAGGCATGGAGAAGAAAATAGGAAGAGTCAAATATAGATCTAACCACTCAAATATCACATGTTGGTGAAGGCTTCTTCAAGTGTATGTAAGTTTGAGATGATATGAAACTTGAAGAAGAAGGAGTTTGTAGGATTGAATACTCCAAAATAGGTAATGGAAATAGCATGGAAAATAAATATTAGAGAATGATATTTGAATCAATATGCAGTTAAGAAAAAGGATTAGACAAAGCCAAGGCATACTGCAAACAACCATCACAAAAAATATAGAAATAAATTAAACATGCAAGAAAATTTGACCAGAACTTTGACAAGGGGAGTTAAGATGCAAATGAAATTAATCAAGTAGAAGGAAATAAAATAATATTTTCTCAATGATGATAAATTTAGATGGGCAGTATGGTTGTGGAAAACATGAATAGAAGTATTCACAAGGGGGGATCCCATCCATAGAAGGAGTAAATCCAAAAGTAGCGGTAGCTTCAAAAGAATAGTTGAGAATTCTAGCAAGGATAGAAGGCAGACCTTGGTTGAATATCCAATTTCATATAAAAAATTCCTAGTAATCTATTTTCCATTGATCTAAAAGAGGATGAGAAATAAAACATCGACTAGAAAAAATGAGAGAAGGAGCAACCTTTGGACTAGCAACTTGATAGGGGGAGCTCATCTCATCAATGACTAACAAAGTTTGGTGGTTTTTCAAGCATTTTTAAATGGAGAATTTTTTTAGAGAGTGTTTTCATTGATGTCAATCCCAAGGTTATTGTTGATAATGTTGGTAGTTTTAATTGGTTCTGCCAATTTTAGGGGGATCATGGTAAGTGTATTGAAGTGTGTTACTGCCTAGCCAAGGTCAAGGATATAGATAATTTATTTGAGGAAATTTTTGTTTTATTCTTTATACCTAATGAGTAAAATACATTTTTATTTGTATATTCCTTTGTGATACCTTTCTAATAGTAACTTTCAATTCTCCTAATTCCCCAAGAATAATGAGAAAAAATAAATTTAAGTAATGCAAGGTTCCAATACTAGGCGAAGTTCCTCCCTCAAGCAATGTATTTGGGTATGAATGGTGTATCCGAATGGTTTAACATATCTAGACTCTTTAGAATATATAGAAATTTTAATATATCTAGATGTATCGACATATCCAAGGCTATTTAGTGTATCTAGGTATCTGGGCCTCTCAGCACATAACAAATTTTCCTTTTTGAAAAATATTTGGATACCAAATTTTCTCATTCACAAGTGGTGGACCCTAGCTGACATGGAAGTACAAGTATAATGATATATGGCACCAAGTGGCAGTGACATAGAAACTGTGATGATGTGGCACTCTATAAGCATAACACATGGAAGGTAGAGTTAGAATTTATGGGTGGCCAAGTGACCCTATTACGAGTGACACATGGAAATGACATATCATGACACATGGTTGAAATGTGACATGGTATAAATGATGTGGAAGGATATCCACGTGGAAATTTCTGAATGGATCTCAAAGTTTCTAAAAGGTAGTCTTAGAATTTGAGCTAGGGATCGGTTTGACAAAGGTTTTCACTGTATTTAATATTTGGATATAATGGAAAAAATAATAATATAACCCCAAAAGAAAAAGAGCAATAAATTTCTAGGTAATTTGGGACTCTAGTGATCTGCAAGTTCAACAGTTTTTCAATTTATAAACTTTTCTTTGGACTAGATCTATCTTAGATAAAAAAGAAGGTAGAAAATATGGATATGTAGTGTCTACAATAAATCAAAGGGTATATGAAAAGTATTGGATTTCTGTTTCAAACACAGAGGCAAGAAGGAAATTTCCATTAGTCATGATTCTAGGTGAAAATCCATCTGACTATCAGGAAATATGGGAGTTAAAGGGTTGAAGCATTTTCCAAAATCAAAGATGCGTAGACACTGGATTAAGGTTGAAGATCAAAGGTCAAGGTTCCAATACTAGTCACGGTTCCATTTAAGAAGATATTTGGGTTATCCAACAATATGAGAGTATTGAAAATTCTTGATGGACCAAGATCTGAAATATGTTATCTAGTTATTTCATCTTGTCATGCTGACTCATGGTCATATGTAATAAATACTAAATTTTTGGTGTTGAAGATTTTCAAGTTGAAAAGTATTTGCATCTAGCTTAATTTTCCATAATCAAATGGACCCAGATCTAGATATTTGGTACTACAATTATATATTATGGTCATGTGAGTTAAACCATTAAAGAACTAAAGAGGGAAGGATCCAAGATGCATCTGAGTCATCTAGATCGAGTTTCTAGGAAATAAATATACAAGTTGTTTGGTTGAATTTTCCATCTTTTTAGTGGATGGTTTCCTTGGAGAAGTATAAATAAACTAGATCTCTTTGGAGTTGAGTTTGAATCTCACCCTGGTTGAGTAAAAAAGTCTCAGGTTGTCTCATGCAACAACATGATGGAGTCTTAAGTGATTATTGAAGTAATAAATAACAAGTCACAAAGTAAAGAACATGCTCTATTTATATTAGTTTTATATGTTCTAGATTGCATTGTTCAATGTATTTTTTGTATGCCAGGACAAGATTATTTGAAAGTTTTACTTTATTGATAAATTTAAATGAATATGGAAGAGGATGAGGGATCTATGTTTGGAATGAGTTATAACTAATAATGAATTATACTAATTGTTGAACTCATGCAAACAAAGTTTTTTGTTTATTAATGTTGATAATGATAAGAAAAATTACTATTGATGTGATAAGGGATGGATTTTACTATCTATGAAGTCTATTTTCCATAGTTCATATTAAGTAATAAATATTTTTGAAGTATGAGTAATGTAATTATGTTTATGAATTTTTTTCTAAGTTTGTAGCTGATATAAATTTAGGTGTTGTTGAGCAAGAGTGGAATTTTGATTTGATGATTGAGTTAATTCTTGCAGATCCAATTTTCAATATTGTGAAAGGGAGGTGTGTTATGTCCTTTGGGGTTGGTGCCTGCAAATTGATTGCATATTTTGGTGCCTCAAGAAGGTTGGATCCAAGAGAAAGTTGGTGCTTTCAGATTTCAAAGTTGGGTGCCCCCGTCAGGCTGGAGCCAACAAGTTGGTTCTTGCAAATTTCAAAGGTGCATGACCCCATCTAGTTGGTTCCTACTTTAGTTTGAACCATAAAAAAGTTTGATGCTTGCATTTCTTTGAGGTTTGGTGCTTCCAACAAGTTGGTTCCTACAAACTGATTAATGGGATTGATATCTCCTTCTAGTTAGTGCTAGTAAACTATTGTAATAAAATATTAATGAAATGATAATAATATTTGTGGTTTTCTCCCATAATTCTTTCCACGTATATCTGATGTTCTCATGTGTTGATGTGATGACTTTTCTTATTGATATAATATTTATGTTTTCAGTCATGTTGAATTGTAAAATCGTTTAATTTGGATAAATTTTCCATTACACTAATTCTATCCCCTCTATGTGTAATCGTAATTCTATAAAAACTTGTTTGCCATGGAGAATAATGAGAACCCAAGCCTACAATCACCAAAACCCAACTCAGAACAACCAAACCCCAACCTAGAAAAATGAAATCCTAATGTTGAAATTTATGCATCCTTGACTATTTTGAGGGAACACATACATGATTACCAAAGCCCTAGAGATACATCATATTTGTCTCTATAATTTTCATTAAATTCAGTCATATCACACATTTCTAATTCCCAATCCTATTAACTAATATTTCCAATTATAGTGATAGGATTCATGAATATTATAAAACTAATCAAAAGAAATACCAAATTATAGACTTGAACATCTCCAAACAAGATTTGTTATCATTGTTCATTGACCCAAGAAGTAACTAATATATACTAGTCAATGAGAAATACATTTGTATGGATTGGTTCACTAACTATTATGAAACAAATTGGATGTATACATGTTTCAAGGTTTTTGATAAAATTCATTCTAATAATAAGGGGGAAATGTTAGGTCCCTATAATACTAGTGTATTCCCCTTATTGTTATTGTTAATGTAGCCCCCTATTGTTATTATTGTGCCCATGTATCCCCAATGTTGTTATTATTGTTCCACATAGAATCCCACTATTGTTATTGTTGTGCCATTACATTATTATTGTTATGTAGCCTCTAAATATATTGTGACCCCTTAGACTCCTATATATACCATGGAGGTCTTATCATTTGTATCATTCAGTAATTTTTAATTTATGTAATGTAGATGAGGTTTTCCCCTCAAAGAGGACAATTTTTAATTTGTTGATATATATTTTCTTATGTTCTTTGAGTTGGTTCTGTAAAATTTGGTATTAGAGCTTTGGATTCTAGGGTTTCACTTCTTGGAACAAGTCATCTTGGAATTTTCGCTATAATTTTTTTTCTACGAAGATTAAGAAGATGAAATGGAAAAAATGTGAGCCAAAATATTGGTGAACCTCTTCTACAAATTTAAGATATTTTTTCGCTATATTTTCAGATATATGATCCGAGGACACTATGGTTTTTGTAGACTCTAAAATTCCATCTCAAACAAGTGACCTAGGGAAAATTGTCATAACATTATCTCCAATCATGAGATTTGAATTTCGTAAAAAGTGTCTGAAATCGAATGAACTGTACCTTTTCTTGTATCATTTTTAGGGCTGAAGTTCGAAAAAGTGACACATTGCACTCCGTACAAGTTCACTCTATTGAATTAGTCTATAATCAGGTCATTGTGGGAGATTAGGCATAACTCTTTTTTGAAGAATCCAATCTCAATGTAAATTATGGGGTTGGAAATAATAATCATAGGGATACTACAAGACAAAATTTAAGGTATAGGAGATCATAAATTACATAGATACAAAATTTTCAATATCGAGCTCCTAGAAAAGAAGAAAAATGTGTGTATATTTTTAAATTTTGCATAACTTTTGTTTGAAAAATAAGTTTGAAGTGATTCAAAGGGAATGGTGAAGCATAGATATCATTGTTTAGTTCCAAAATGGCTCAAAACAAAAAAATGGATACACTTATCAAGAAACCAGAAATATTTTCTATGGCACATGAATAAGAGGAAGAAATGCAACATGATATATCAAATTTACAACACCAAGTGCAACAAATTTCGCTCTCGCAAAAATTAACAAAAAATGAATTGGAATCTATGATGAATTTTAAGATGGATGGTATAAAATGGGACATGGGAGTTAAGATAGATGGTATAAAAGGGACATAGGATTTTTGAATGATGGTTTACAAACATAAATGGAAGCAATGTTGAATGTCAAGATAGAGGGGTTGAAGGAAGTTTTGGGAAAGTTTCTATAAGAAAGGCTTCCCTGTGGTGACAAGGTAATCCATGAAAATAATGATGAGGAAAAAATGAATATGGATTATGATTTTAGAGACTCCAATGTTGGGTTTAAGAACCACCACATTCCAAAGATTGATATGAGGAAGTTTGATGGAAAGGATTCGATAACATGGATACTACAGATGGAACAATATTTTGATCTCCATGATGTGCAACAAACAAAAACGGTACACACAACAACTTTAAATTTAGAACCAAATCAGTTTTTATGGTATAGATGGATTTTTTCTCATAAAACTCTCGTTTCTTCGTCATTTTTTATGGAGGAAATGATAGAAAATTATGAGGATACAAATACAAACACCTTCTTTAGCCAATTGATAGATCTCAAACAAAAGGGTTCAATAGCGAAGCACATTGAGGACTTCCAAAAATTTAATATGAAGGTAAATGATATTCCAAAGGAGCATAGCATCAATGTCTTCATAGGGACTTTGAAGGATAACATCCAACATGACGTTCGCCTTTTAGAACCTAATTCATTGGAGAAGGAAATAAGAGTGGTAAGAAAAGTTGGAAAGAAAAATTATGGAAACAAGGAATTATACCACTCACAACTATAAATATGGAAGTGTTGTTGCTCCTATCCTTCCACGACATACAAGGTTGATGCCACACCAATTCAAGGAAAAAATAGAAAAAGGTATTTTTTATAGTTGTGATAGAAAATACACTAAAGGTCATAAGTGTGCTGAGAATAAATTATTCTATATAGAATGTTAAGATGAGGAAGAAAGGAACAAGAAACATCAAAAGAGAAGGATATAAACCACAACCAACCCATACGAAATAAGAAATGAATCCAACCATATCTTGAAATGCATTGGAAGGAATTACCACTCGTGAAATTCTCAAAATAGATGAATATATCAAGAAGAAAAATGTAATAGTGTTGATTGATTCAGGTAGTACTCATAATTTTATTCATTGTAATATAGCCAAGGAATTCAATTGCTTCCTATATCTAGCACGAGAGTGTCAAGTGATGGTTGCAAATGGAGGAAAGATAAATTTCTTTGGAAAGTTCCATAATATCAAGCTAACCATGGTGAAATATATATTGAATAGTCCAATGCTTTCCATTCCAATGGGTGGTGTTGATGTTGTACTATGATCCCAATGGTTACAATCTTTGGGGATGATAGATTTAAATTTTCAAGAAATTTCTTGAAAATTGTCTGGGATGGAAAGGAAGTTGACTTAAGGGGTATCACAAGGAAACAAGGAAATATAATCAGATCTAATGGCATGACAAAAATTCCATATAAATAACAACAAGGCACACTAGAAAATTTGGTCCAAATTCCAACGGCCACTTCGTCACTATTCCGACACATAGTCATCGCAAGAGCGACAATTTGAGGCCAGAAAAAACGTGGTTCGCTAGTACGTCACAATTCTGATGCTTTTCCAAAGTGTCGCAATACCGACACATTTTTCGATGTTTCCAAACGCTGTGCCGGAGTGTCGCATTATCGATGCATTGCAAAAGCGTCGCAAAACCGATGCGAAGAATAAGTGTCGCAATACCGAGAACAATTGAACGTGACAAGACTGATGCGCATAAGGCGTTGCAAGACCAACTCTTATTAAAGTGTCGGAAGACCGACGCTCTACTAGAGTGTCGCAATATCGACGCATTGCAAAAGCATCGCAGGACCGATGCCAAGAACAAGTGTCACAAGATCGACATACAATTGAACGTCACAAGACCGATGAGCATAAGGCGTCGCAAGATCGATGTGTATAAGGCTTTGCAAGACCGACACTTATGAAGCATCGGTATATCGACGGCGGGTTAATTTAAAAAAAATAAAAATTTACCAAGTTGGTGATGTCTATGAATATGGAATCTTTGTTATCTCAAATAAAGGTTCATGTTTTTCATCAAAATAAATTTTGATTGCTTCAGTTTCTTTCCGAGAAAATTTAAGTGAAAATTCAGTTTCTTTGAAAATAATATATATTCAAATATCAGACGAAAATATTCACCATTTTTTGAAGTCTCAAACATTGGCACTTATTCTTCCAATTTTTAATTTTGGGGAGATGATTATTTCCTTCTTACTAGTAAAAAATACAAGGAATAAGGTTGAAATCATTCACTAGGTGATATCCACTAGAAAGATGGCTTCGGGAAGGAAGAATTATAAATCTTTATTGATAATGCACTCTAGCAATTTTAGATCTTGAAAAGTTGATTTGTAAGAAGGTTTGGAGAGATAAACAAGTTTGAATTATAAGCTCACCAAGCTGCATAGTGTTAGGGAGCCGG
This sequence comes from Pinus albicaulis, assembly GCA_034641835.2. Classification (NCBI taxonomy): domain Eukaryota; kingdom Viridiplantae; phylum Streptophyta; class Pinopsida; order Pinales; family Pinaceae; genus Pinus; species Pinus albicaulis. The sequence continues at coordinate 929,912,987 of CM076569.1, read as the reverse complement.
AGAGGCCAAATAGGAGAATAGAAGGCCATTAACTTTGAAGATCTGGCGAAGGACCACAAGACTGTAAGAAATTTCTTTTGTATGAAGAACCTCTTTAGTCTTAGGTGTGCATTGCTATTGGTCTTATGTGTGCATTTCTTAATTCATGAATGGTTGGATTCCTGTGTTGAGGAATTGATGTATATATAGTATATGTAAGAATTTTTGGACCTCTATAGCTAACTGTGTAAATGAATTTTTGATATATGGGAGGTTATGGTGTTTCTACACACTTCTGGTAGGAAAAGGGCAACTGTGGTTGATTATTGAGAAGCTGGCATGTGTGACCAAATTCATTATAGATAGAGGACATCTCTCATGTCAAGGAAGAAGCTGTATGATTTGGTAAAGAGTCTGCCAGTATATTCTGTGATGGGAGCGTGGCAAGACTAGGGTGATTACCCGTGCTGAGAGCCACTGTCAACATATTGATTTAATTCGAGATACATATGTATGGGAGATGTGCAGAATGAGCTTCCGTACATAGGTTTAATAAAAGCCTGTTGGAACCTTAAACTGTATTAGAATAAGAGCGGCATACAATATAAGAGTTGGTGCTGTGAATATGAGTTGAGGAATGGCTTAACTATAGAGTGTTGTATTGGACAAGTCATAGTGGAACTATGAGCAACTAGAAAGCAGGACAGAGCAACAACATAGTAAAGCTATGGCATTAGAATTGCAAGAAGGAACCGTGTTAAGTGATGTGTTGAAGCGTTGGTGGAATCTTGAGTAAGTAAAGCGGAACGGAACAAAGAGGTGAATAGTAAAACTGGCGTACGAGGATAGGAAATTTTTGCGTCATTGAAAAGTGGTAAGCTGTATTCAAGAAAAAACACGATATATCCCTACGCTTAACACGTAAGCCAAGGGAAGTTTCAGAAAACCACGAATTTCACGTAAATTTTGAGTGTTAACGCTCGGACCACAAAAATATGTGATATGCACTTACGCCCGTTCGATCATCGGATTTGAAGCGATAAGATTTCAACCATCAGATGCGCACGGTATGTTAACCAAACTGTGGGCCCAAGGTTTCGTTGGCGGTGTTAGACCTCAAGTCAAGTCGGGTCATATATGCGCAAATGTTATATATGGTAATATTTGAATATAGTGCGAAGGTTTCATATAACATTTTTGAATTACATATAAGTGCATGAGTTTCGAATGATGACTGGGCTTGAGGACTATATGCAAAAAGGTCATGCTTTATAAATTTCCAACCTTGGGTGGAGTAATACATATTTGTTATGTATTTACTGATGGTCGGAGGTCTTAATGGTAATTAACCATTTATATAAGAAGTGAGCGCATATATATGTGACAGTTGGCACTAGGACTTCAGTAAAGTCCAAATGAAGTTATATACCATGACTCTATAAGCGAAAGAGTTTGAGTTATCCCACTTTGATAAAGTGGGTTTATTGCATGATTCCCGCCTATGAAAATAAAGTGTTTGGATTTTAATAAAGGGGTACATATAATAATGGTCTTGTTATTCGGGAAATTGGGGTTCATATATATAGTCAGCATTTAGAGATAAAAACCCAATTGGTGTTAGCCAATTTGGTTCTATAAGGCATCTTGACAAGGGAATTTAAAGTGAAATTTGCATTTCATTAATCAAATTTGATAAATTTGATGAATGAAATTCAAAGAAAAGAAATTAGAACATCGTGAGCTTGGCAGATTGTGGATATGGTTGGGCAATGGACTTGGAGGGAATTTTATACACAACATTGAGAATGAAAGATGTGAGAACAGGGACTGTGGGTTTTTACTCTGCACCAAAGTCTGCAAGTTGGGTTTGTGAAAGTCCTAATATTGTTGAGGAAACCCAAGAATAATCTTCAAAGGAATTTATATTTCTTGAAAAGATGTACTACTCTAAAAACAATGACTTTACTTGAAAATTTTGAAGTTATGAAAGATTATTTATTTTTGTTTTTTATTCAAAGACTCAAATTGAATTTAAAAAATATTATTCTTTTGTTTATTCCAAATCATTCAAAGAAGGAGATATTAAGGATATAAAAAATCCATTGGACGTAACATGCCCAATAGTAAATAAAAAACCAATTATTCAGCATAATATAATGGCCGATCAAAATTCAAATGATCTAGTTGTTGCATGATATGCGCCCCTAAGATTTATTATAAATCCACATGAAATTCCCCAAGGATACCTTAAAAATTTTCCAAGATACAATGGATAAGATAAAAAAAAAAAAATAGAAGGGCTTTCATATGGTTACATGAAACCAACCATGAAACCCTTATATTTATGGAGCAATCTAGGTGTAGTTCAATAGCCAGCTCATAACAATTTTATCTATCCATCACATACATAAGATAGCTAAAATGAAACTTCCAACAACTCTTTTTTTTGCATAGATAATTGAAGCTTTTGGGGAAACCTTGTTATTGGTGCCCCGTATTGTGCATATACTGCTCGAATTGATGCACAAGATTTGTTAAGCTCCAATTCTAATGGTTGAAGATGTACATTTGGGTCTCATACCACTTTTAAATTCTACCATAGTGCATACATGAGGCAATGTTAGGCTATTAGTACATCTCATTTGTTAGGGTTAATTAGTATATAAGACTTTTATAAATCAATATCAGTTGGTCCCTTACTTGAATAAACCTGAAAAAAATGAGAACTCTATCCAGTGTATTCTCCAACTCCTCCTCTGAAGTACCTTTGTTACCAGATCGAAGTTTCTCATCAAGAAATTTGGCAATAAGGTTTTTTGGTCATCATAGATAAAGGCCATAATTTAGATAAATGCAAAAACAATATATCTATGACTCAATCAGTTGAAAGTGTAAAATTTCTATATTAATCCCTAAACTCACATCATTATTCCATTTCATGCATTCATCCTCAATAATCATAAGTAAACCTCATTTTTACTTAAAGGCATTATAATTTCCATTTGATCATCCTGTTTCACATAAGAACATTAAACCCCCAAAATTACATTATATCATAAGTTAAAGTGATAAGATTAATGTAAATCTGTCTTTTTAAACTTCACTTTACTTGTTATGTTTATGTATTTTGAGTATACCTTGTCCTATTTTCATATTAACTTTAACGTATATATTAACTCCCTATAGAAGTAACCTTTTCCTATTGTATAACTCCTTTTATATAATAGCCCCAAAAACCCATTTATTATAACTTTAGCATAGATGTACATTTGGGTCTCATACCACTTTTAAATTCTACCATAGTGCATACATGAGGCAATGTTAGGCTATTAGTACATCTCATTTGTTAGGGTTAATTAGTATATAAGACTTTTATAAATCAATATCAGTTGGTCCCTTACTTGAATATACCTGAACAAAACAAGAACTCTATCTAGTGTATTCTCCAACTCCTCCTCTAAAGTACCTTTGTTACCAGATCGAATTTTCTCATCAAGAAATTTGGCAATAAGTTTTGCTGGTCGGTTCTGCAGACAAAGGCCATAATTTAGATAAATGAAAAAACAATATATCTATGACTAATCAGTTGAAAGTGTAAAATGTCTATATTAATCCCTAAATTCACATCATTATTCCATTTCATGCATTCATCCCCCTGAATAATCATAAGTAAAACCTCATTTTTAGTTAAAGAATTATAATTTCCATTTGACTAATTTCCATCATCACATAAGAACATTAAACCCCCAAAATTACATTATATCATAAGTTAAAGTGATAAGATTAATGTAAATTGTCTTTTAAACTTCACTTTACTTGTTATGTTTATGTATTTTGAGTATACCTTGTCCTATTTTCATATTAACTTTAACGTATATATTAATTCCCTATAGAAGTAACCTTTTCCTATTGTATAACTCCTTTTATATAATAGCCCCAAAAACCCATTTATTATAACTTTAGCCAAAGTTATTTAATCCCCACATGTTTAAATAAAACACCCACATTACAACCCCTTTGGTTAAAATATATCTTTATATTAAATCCCGCCCATATGGTAAGTAAATCGTTTTGATTTAATTACTATATAATAAAATTATATAAAAAAAATATCATTAAACATATTTAAATATGTGTTTAAAACAAAAATATAATAATCCCCGAAGTTTAATTTAAATTAAACTTTAAATAAAATCATCCTTTCATTTCCCCGACTCTCTTAACCCAAGGTTAAAACCTTAAGCTTTTTTACTTTCCAAATATATATTCATCACCATAGTTATAACCTTGGGTGAAATCCTTTATACCCCTCCCGATCACTTTACTCCATTGTATAAAATCCGTTTATACATTAAACTTCATAAATCCCTCAACACCATCGGACTCCATTCTAACCATCCGATCATCCTTCTCCTTTTAATCCGACGGTCATAAGTAAACCCGATAAGCCCTTTTCCCCATCCCCACCATTTCCTATCGGATTGAATTTCATCTGTTGATCTCCCCTTGTTAAATCGACGGTACAGATCAAAGCCCCGATCCCGCTGTATTTACCCCACAACTTCACATCAAATCTTGACCGTTCGCTCCGCTCTGACAAATCAGATAATGCACATTAATTTTCGCATTTATAAAGTAATCAAATGAAGTTTCCCAAAACTTTTGCAAAAAAAATAGTTTTGTGAAACCGCCCCATGCTATGTGTCCTCCTTTCATTTGATCGCATTCCAAAAGGGAAAAACCAGTTACCACTCAAAAACGATGTGAAAACCATTCATGGTATCTCCTTTAAACACACAAACCGCTCCTACCCCAACTACAATAAATGACATTAAAAGGTGATATAACTTAAGGTTTTATGACTTAGTTTTTCATTTTTTCCTTTATATTTCGCACAGCTTCCATATTAAACATTGTAATCCCTTTGTGAAGCCTCCTGACACCCTTTTTGAGCTGTCTGCAAATAAATTGACATATAAATAGGCTTTCCCTCTGAAATTCACTCCCAGAGAAGTTCCACAACCTCTTCCCATCAGATTCAACCAAATTGAAGATTGTTGCAAGTTCAAAAACTTCATTGACTGCAATTACCATTTACATGTATTTTCTGTCAAAATCAATCCATCAAATCTTCAATTTCAAAGAAAATTAAGCTAATTAGACTATCATTGCCTAAAATGAGTTGAAGTAGCCATCTGGGAAGTTTTATAAACCTTCAAAATATAGGGGAAGCCCTGTAAAAATTTCTCTAGAATCCACATTTTACATTTTAGCAGGTTTTTATCCATTCTAAGAGCATTTTCACTGCTAAATTTGATCTAGAAGACCTTCTGCATACATTAAACCTATTTGTATTCTTAAAACCCTACCCAAAGTCTCAAATTTCCAGAAAAATTCTTCAATTGACCCAAGTATCTAAAAAAAGAACGTACCAAATTGTTTAATCTTTCTTTGTTCATTTAAAATGACCAAAAAACAAGTAACTCCCAAAACTGGAGGTCCTAAATCCCAGAAGCCTGCCTCCAGCAAGCTTCAAAATCCCAAACCTCCAGAATTGATAAACCTACTCCTGTTTTAACTGTTGATTCTACTGAAATAGTTAGACCTCTGTAACCTTCTATTACCACTGAAGAAAGCAATCCTTTGTTTGACTTAGATTACAGAATTGCAGATGCCATTCCTAAATTTGATCTTCTAGAAGTGCATAACTAGCATCAAGAGAAATTTGAAAAGAAATAAGCCAATGATATAGCTGTATGTGAGTCTAATTTGCCCAAGTATGTGGTTCCCATCACCCATCCTGCTCAGGATTTCATAAGGTTATGTCAAATGCATTATATTCCTGATCAAAGGTGCATGGCTAACAAAGATAGTGAAGTCTTATTTTTTATAACTTTTGAATCAATCAATGACATGCTCCAGTTAATCCATAATCCACAATCAGTGTCATTTTCAATTGAAGACTTAACCCAAATGTATTTAGACCTAGATTTCCCTAGAAAGTTCCAAATTCTCTAGAATTTCATGCCCAACCATGTCGATCTTCCTAAGGTGAACCCTTCTTATGATACCTTGGATTTTCCAGGAGGCTCAAGACAGGTCATTTCTATGCTGTCATTTATTTTGGGTTATGTTAATGATGAATTCATAGATGCCTCTATCTTAGGTTTCCTTTCCACTTTGTCTCCTGGACAGCAACCAGACTTGATTTTTGACTTTGCCAAATTTATTGCTCACAATATTCATTATCAGTTGACAAAATTGCCTGATGAAGGAGTGTTCAGATATACTTCATATCTGTTACATCTCTTCTTGTTCTTTCAAGAAGATAAATTTCCCTTTGCAGTACAGAAAATGGATATGGAAGGAAAACCACCGTCAGTAATATTTTGGACCTCTCTTCTTAGAAAGAATAACAGTGAGTACAATTACAGTGATTTCGATGACCTATTTATAAAACCTGCTATCAGTTTGTTGGATAAAGTAGAACCACCAAGAATAAATGAAGATATCAAAAGGATTTTACAGTTGTCTGAAAACTGTAAAGTGGGTGATTGGTATTTATACAAAAATCATATAGAGATCAAAATATATGGTGCACTCTTGGCTCCATATAAATTACCTAGATTTGTGACTACAAGGATTTTTACTCTAGAGTATATAAGGCAGATTTTGAATGCTGATGCAGTAAATTGCATAGCATCTAAAAATAAGGCACAATTTAAATTAAGAAGTCAAATTGGCTCTTTCTTTGTAAACAACAGAGATGCCTTAAAGGAAGTATCAGACAAGTTATCAGCATTCAAGTTTCAGGAAAGTTTTTTTTGGAACTATGACCCTCAGGGTATTATACAAAATCTCAGAATTAAAAGAAAATTGCTTGTATTTCTCCATGAATCTAAGCCACTTATTGAAAATTTTTCCAATTAGTTGGAATGGGTGACCAATACCTTAATTGATGATGATCCAGATAAACAAACAAACAATTTGAATAATGTATAAGTGGTTACAGTGAATCAACCATCAGGAGTATCAAACAAAAGACCAAGGAAATAAGAAGGATATTTGGCTGAACCAATCATTGAAAACAAATTCAAAACATTATACAACAAAAAGGCCAAAATGAATACTTTAGAAACAGAAGAAATAATAGATGTGGATGACACTAATCAGCAACAAAAAAATGATGAAGCCACCATCATTGTGAATGAGACACTCAGAGAGATTCAAAGTAAACAGGCACAAGCATACGGTAAAGGAAAGGAGATGGTTTAAATGGAAATGGATACAGAAGCTCCCTCTTCTTCTTCTAAAAAAATTGAAGAAAATGATTCTGATATTCAGAAGAGGTTCAAGCTAATCAGAGAGAAAAATGAAGAAATCAAAGATGAATTTTATTCTAAACATCTCAAGGAAAAACTAGGAGATAAGGACAAATTAGTTACTGCATTTGATTACTCAACCAACCAAATGATCATGTCTTTTTTCCAACCAATGGTAACACATCCAAAATTAGATTCAGACTAGAAAAAGATAGAATTTGCAGTAAATGCTGATACTATCCATGAGTTGGATCAAATAGAATTTCACAGAAGTGCATCAGAAATGTTATATTCAAAAGTAGTAAGCAAAACAATGAGTGCCACTATGTTCCAAAAGACTGTATCCAACTTGAAAACTCAAATGAAGTTGGATAAAGCATCTTTAAATGCCAAGGATATGAGAATAAAATCCTTAGAAGATTTGGTCATTGATTATGGAGCAGATCCTTCTAATACTGAAGCTGCCAAGAAGTTAATAAGACAGAAAAATGATGATATTACAGCCTTAAGAAAGCAGCTCAAATTACCACAGAGTGACCACCCTCAAACAAAAGAAATACTTTAGGAAAAGACAGAGAAAGAGGAAAATATGAAACTTGTTTTGAAAATGACAGCCGAGATAAAAAATATGGAAACTCAGATAGAAGCTCTTATGCAGAAAATTGAAAATTTGAAGAAAACTCAGTAGGTTTCCATTCCTACAATTATTCCAACTGTAAGAACAACAATCCCCTCAACATTGGCAGAACATTTGGCACCGCAAAGAGTATTGGCAACTGCAGTGTCAATTACTTCTAAAGATATCTCTGCCACTTCTTCATCACAGATAAACATAGTGGCCAGGGAAACAACTGCAATAATCAAAGCTATGGAAGACATGTCCATAAAAGATCAAGAGATAATTAGTTTAAAAGGCACCATCAAAGATCTAGAAACATCCAAAAGAGATGCCTTAATCACTCCCAAAGGACATGAACAAAGGGCTGACAGATTACAGGAACAGGTGAAAATTATTCAACAACAGATAAATCTTACTGAATAGGTTGCCTACGTAAAAAATCATTTGTGGTCAAAAATCACTAAAGGCATTCACTTACAATGGCCTTCTATTCAAATAATATATGAACAAAAAGATCTACTATAATCGGCCTTAGCAGAAATTGATAAAGCAAAGAAGGAACTTAGCAACAAACCCCCACAAGCAATTCCGCTCATATCATTCTTGAACAGTAAAAACAGGGAAGAACTAGCAGAATTGAAAATTCCAGACAGGATAGAGGCTATCCTTGAAATGAAAAAGGTCCTAACAAAGAGAAACATCATGAATAATCTGGAAGAGAAGTGTGATAATATGGACATATCAATCAGTAAATTCAATACCAAATATGACTTGCTACTAGAAGTAGGATTACCAGATATACATGCACTAAATGAAAAGTTAATGCCACAAAAGGACTATGACCAGAAGATTACAGCTGATGCTAAGGAGCAGGCTAAAAAGCCTTTGCCACAAGGATCTCCAAGTGGCAAAGTACTACTGCAATATTTTGAGAATTTGTTCTTTTTGGAGAATGAAATTAAGCACATGTTTAGAGTAAAGCCAAAATTTTCTAAGTACACAGAAGCTGATGAAAGCTATAGAAAATTAAAGAGTATAAAGATCCCCATAGCTCAACAGTGGCAAGAATTCACAGATCTGATGTGAATTTGACAAGTAAAAGTGCAGGAAAATCACATGAATAAATAATATTTTACTGTTATTTTATGGTGAAAAAATCAGTGTCAAAGTGTATCAGTAAAATCAAATTGTTACCGCTGGTTATTTTTCAATTACAGTAGTCAATCAGTGAAAAACAAAGATAAAGAGTATCAGGATTGAAAGTGAAAAGAAGAAATGTTCTACAAGTCATCTTCCACGAGGTGATGCATCCAATGCCAGCAATGCTACTAGCACATCATGAAATCAGTTCGATTAAGATAATCAGTTCTATATTTCCTTGTAAAAGAGAACATCTTGCAAACTATTTTGCTGTTGTCCCTCTTCTTATGTTATATTTCCTATTTTTCCTTGAAACATTATCTCAAACTTTGAGATATTTTGTAAACAATTTATGTGGATAAATACTTCATCATTTAAAGTATTCAGTGTGGAATAAAATTTCTCAAGACTACTACAGTCATTTTGTTGGATATATTGATGTTGGTGTGAGTCAATTAGCGAAGCAGTAGACTAGAATTGAGATTAAAGACATCATAACTAAGGATTCTTGTGCTGACAAGATAATTCTAGTCTTTTTCCTTTTTTCATTTTTTTTCTTTCAAAAAGCTTCCATACATTCATTTTAATATGTTTCTATCTTTAATGATCAACTAGGAGAATTTAGACAGGATTAGTGATAAAAAGCTCCCTGTTTTTAACTAGTTGGCATTATTATGTTTTTTTCTTGATAACCGGACTATAGAATGTTAGGTCCCTATATCACTAGTATAGTCCCTTATTATTGTTAGTGTAACCCCCTTATTGTACCCTTGTAACCCCCATTTTGTTATTATTGTAACATTAAATTATTATTGTTAGGTCAGCTAGGATTACATTGTGGCCCACTAGGATTACATTATGGCTCCATGGACTCCTATATATAGAAAGGAGGTTTTGTAAATTGTATCATCCAAGAATTGTGCATTTATGTAATGTATTGGAAGTTTCCCCCTCAAAGTGTCTTATTTCTAAGGCGTTGATATCTCTTTTCTTCTATTTTTGAAGCTGGTTACACAACATTTGGTGTCAGAGCTTTGGATTCTAGGGTTTCACTGCTCCAAACAGGTCATCGTGGCATTTTCGCTATAAATTTTTTTATACGATGTTTCAGAAGCTGAAATGTTTAGGGTGCGAAGCTGAAATCCTAAGGCATATTTTCTAAAAATTTCAGAGCTTGGTTCGCAATATTTTCGGAGATATCATCTATGGAAGTTAGGTGTTTGTTCAAGCTCTTAAACATGTCATCGTGGAATGTTCGCTATAATTTTTTTTCTACGAAGGGTCAGAATCTGAAATTCGTATGGTGTGAAGCTGAATTCCTAAGGAAAGTTTTCAAACAATTTCAAAGCTTGGTTCACAATATTTTTTCAGATATGATCTGTGGAAGGTAGTGCTTTTTCAGGCTCCTGAATTTCATCTCAAAGAAGTGATCGTGGGAAAATTTCAATAACTCTCTCTCTGGGCAGTGGATTTGAGTGCTGTTAAAAGTGGTCACAAGTACACAGAATATAGTTTCTTGGCTATCAATTTTAGAGACAAAGGATGAAACAGTGACACGTGGAAAGTCCTACAAGTTTGCTCTATTGAACCAGTCCAGAATTAGGTCATTGTGGGAGATTGGACACAAATTTGTCTTGGGGAATCCAAATTAGATCAGACCTATGGCATTTGAAAGAATATCTAGAGGGATATTATAGGGCTGAATTTCAGATATTGAAGATTTTCAATTACAGGGATAATTCAATTTCAATATCGAGCTCCTCAAAGCAAGTAAAAGGTGTGTATTTTTTTTTCCAAATTGCATAAGTCTTGTTTGAAGAATCAAGTTGAATTGATTCCAAGGGAATATTGTAGAATAGGTATCAATATTGGATTCTAAAATGGCGCCTAAAAAGAATTCAACACCCATTAAGCCTTCATAAGGCTCTACCATGACTCATGAAGATGAAGAATTGCAACATGATCTATCAAAATTACAAGAGCAAGTGCAACAAATTTCACTCTCGCAAAGAGCAACAAAAAATGAAATGGAAGTTTTGAAGAAAGGCGTGGAAGTGAAGATGGACGGTTTGAAGAAAGGCATGGAATCTAAGATGGATGGTGTGCAAGCTAAGATGGATGGCATGCAAGCTAAGATGGATGGCGTGGAAGCTAAGATGGATGGCATGGAGGCTGGCATGGAATCTAAGATGGATGACATGGAAGCCAAGATCGATGAGAAAATGGAAAACATGAAGAATTTTCTAAAAGCAGACATGGAAGGTTTGACAAAGTTGAAACAAGAAAGGTTTCCTAATGGTGAAAAGATAGTAGAAGAACCTCATGATGAGAACAAAATAAATGTTAATTGTGATTTCATAAACTCTAATGTTGGTGGGAAGAACCACCATGTTCCAAAGATGGATATGAGGAAGTTTGATGGAAAGGATCCTGTAACATGGATACTACAGATGGAGCAATATTTTGATCTCCATAACGTGCAAAACACACAAAAGGTACGCATTGCAACTTTACATTTAGAACAAAATACATTTGTATGATATCGATGGCTTTGCTCCCGTAAAAAAAATTTCACTTGGTCAAATTTTATGGAGGAAATGATAGCACATTATGAGGATACAAAGAGAAACACTTTCTTTAGCCAATTGATAAATCTCAAACAAAAGGGTTTAGTAGGGCAGCACATTGAGGAATTCCAAAAATTGAATATAAGGGTAACTGATATTCCAGAGGAACACAGGATCGATCTCTTCATAGGCACTTTAAAGGATAATATCCAACATGAAGTTCGCGTTTTGGAACCAGATTCATTGGAGAAGGCATTCGGGTTGGCAAGAAAAGTTGAATGTAAAATAATGGCGACAAGGAAGCCTACCACTTAATTCTATAAAGAAGGAAGTGTTGCTACGCCTAGATTTCCACAACCTACAAGGTTGACACCACAAAAATTGGAAGAAAAAAGAGCAAAAGGGCTTTTCTACAGTTGTGATAGCAAATACACCAAAGGTCATAAGTGTGCGGAAAAGAAATTATTTTACATAGATTGTGAAGAAGAAGAAGAAAATGAACAAGAAGAGGATACACACCAGGAACCAACCATAGAAGAGGAAGAAATGAATCCGACCATATCATGTAATGCATTTATAGGAATAACCACTCCTCAAACTCTCAAGATAGCAGGACAGATCAAGAAGAAAAATGTAATAGTGTTGATTGATTCAGGTAGCACCCATAATTTTATTCATTGTAAGGTAGCCAAGGAATTAAATTGTTTCCTATACCCAGCACCAGAATTCCAAGTGATGGTTGCAAATGGAGGAACTATAAATTTCTCTGGGAAATGCCATAATATCAAGCTAACCATGGGGGAATATGTATTTACTAGTCCAATGCTTTCCATTCCTATGGGAGGTGCTAATGTTGTACTAGGAGTACAATGGTTACAATCTTTGGGGATAGTAGCTTTTAATTTTCAAGAACTTTTCTTGAAATTTTTTTCAGAAGTAAAGGAAGTCGAATTACGGGGTATTGAAGGGAATCCAGGAAGGATAATAAGCTCTAATGGCATGACAAATCTTCTAAAGAAAGAACAATGAGACGTAATTGCACAATTATGCTCTCTAGAAGTTCCGACATCAAAATCATCTATTTCTGCAGATCTCCAACAAGTCTTGGACAATCATTCTAGGGTGTTTGAAACTCCCAAAGGACTTCCACCTATTCGTGATCATGATCATGCTATTCATTTGATTCCAGGAAGTGTTCCTCCAAACATCAGGCCTTATAGATATCCTTACTTCCAAAAGAGCGAAATTGAACGTATGATTGCAGAAATGTTAGAAGTGGGTATAATTCAACCTAGTCAAAGTTCTTTCTCTGCTCCTGTAGTATTGGTACACAAGAAGGATGGATCATGGCGCTTGTGTCCGGATTATAGGGAGCTCAACAAGCTCACCATTAAAGATAAATTTCCCATTCTGTGATTGATGAATTATTGGATGAATTACATGGAGCAATTTATTTTACCAAGTTGGATCTTCGTTCAGGATATCATCAAATTAGAATGAAGACTGAAGATATTCCAAAAACAGCATTTCGAACTCATGGGGTCATTATGAATTTTTGGTCATGCCTTTTGGCCTTACCAATGCACCTTCTACATTTCAAGGGTTGATGAATTCCATTTTCAAACCCTTCCTTAGAAAATTTGTGCTAGTATTTTTTGATGATATACTAATCTACAACAGGTCTTGGAGGGATCATGTTGAACATGTTGACAGGGTGCTCAAACTATTGCAGGAGAAACAATTATATGCAAAAAAATCCAAATGTTTCTTTGGAGTACAAGAGGTGGAATATCCGGGTCATATTGTATCTCACGAGGGTGTTAAAGTAGACCCTAACAAAATTAAAGCCATTAAGGAATGGAAAGTTCCCACAACCATAAATAAGTTGCGAGGATTTCTCGGGTTAACAGGGTATTATCGCAAGTTTGTTAAGAATTATGGGAGAATAGCAGCACCTCTAACAACATTATTGAAGAAAGATGCATTTTCATGGACTCCTGAAGCAACTAAGGCCTTTGAACATCTTAAGGAGGCAATGTGCCTAGCACTGGTCTTAGCTACGCCAGACTTCATGAAAACCTTTATTGTGGAATGTGATGCCTCATGAAATGGAAATGGTGTGGTTTTAATGCAAGAAGGAAGACCCATTGCTTTTGAAAGTCACCCAATCAAAGGAAATTATTTACAGAAACCTATTTATGAGAAGGAAATGTTAGCAATACTGCATGCACTAAAGAAATGGTGAACTTACCTAATGGGAAGACACTTCAAGGTAAAAACCGATCATGATAGTCTTAAACACTTTTTGGAACAAAGACTATCGTTAGAAGAGCAGAAAAAATGGGTCACAAAGATGTTGGGTTATGAATTTGAAATAATCTACAAAAAAGGAAAGCTTAATGTTGTTGCAGATGCACTCTCAAGAAAGGATGAAGAGGTGGAAGCATTTCTTTGTGCCATTTCTATTATCCAACCAGATTGGATAACTAAAGCAAGAGATGAATGGAAGAAGGAAAAATATGTATGGACACTCATCCAAAAGTTGTAGCAAGATCCTAGTACATTTGATACATTTAGTTGGAATAATGATTCCTTATGGTACAAAGATCGCTTATATCTTTGTAAGAATTCCCATCTAAAACAAAAGATTCTTCTGGAATTGCACACTTCTCCTTTAGGAGGACACTCGGGATTTTTAAAAACTTACCACAGGGTGAAAAAAGAATTTTTTTGGGATGGCCTTAAATCTGATATTCAAAATTTTGTGGCGGAATGTTTGGTTTGCCAGCAGAATAAAGTGGAAACAATTAAGACCCCAGGACTTCTACAACCTTTATCCATTCCAAGTCAACGTTGGGAGGAGATTTCAATGGATTTTATCACGGGTTTACCTAAGTCCGAAGGAAAGAATGTCATCATGGTGGTAGTTGATAGACTTACCAAGTATGCACACTTTTGTGCATTATCTCATCCATTTAAAGCAAGTACAGTTGCTACTACATTTGTGGACAGAATTCAAAAGCTACATGGAAGCCCAAGGGTTATTGTGAGCAATAGAGATCCCATTTTACTGGAAATTTTTGGACGGAGTTATTTTCTTTTTTGGGTCCTCAATTAGCTCATAGCTCATCTTATCATCCTCAATCTGATGGTCAAACTGAGATAGTAAATAAATATTTGGAAGGATATCTTCGTTGTTTTGTATCTAATAAACAAGCACAATGGGTCAAGTGGTTACCTCTCGTTGAATGGTGGTATAACACTTCCTTCCATACTACAGCAAAGATGACCCCCATTTACGACACTTTATGGATATCATCCACCATCTATCACATCATCTTTAAGGGAAAATTCGAAGGTTCAAGCAGTGGAAGATCACATCAAGCATTAGCAAGAAGTTCTCCAACTCTTAAAGGATAACCTAAATTTGGCACAAAATCGAATGAAACAACAGGCAGATCAACATCACAGCGAGAGAAGTTTTGATGTAGGAGATTGGGTATTTTTACGGCTACAACCATACAAACAAATGTCCCTCAAGCAAGCGAAGAAGGATAATAAATTATTGCCAAAGTACTATGGTCCTTACAAGGTGTTGCAAAAGATTGGTTCTATGGCATACAAATTGGAGCTTCCTACTTCTTCGCGAGTACATCCAGTTTTCCATGTTTCATGCTTAAAAAAGGTTATAAGTGAAAATCTTCCAGTTAAAACAATATTTCCAGAACTTGATGAGGAAGGAAAAATCATATTGGAACCTGAAGCGGTCATGGAAACAAGAACTCGTCAGCTACGGAATCGATCAATTTCAGAGTATCTCATCAAGTGGAAGAACTTACCCACTGAATATTCTACATGGGAGGATGAGAATTTTATACCGAAGCACCCAGAGTTACTCAAGCGTTGAGGACAACACTTTTTTGAAGGAGAGGGGCATGTTAGGTCCCTATATCAATAGTATAGTCCCTTATTATTGTTAGTGTAACCCCCTTATTGTACCCTTGTAACCCCCATTTTTTTATTATTGTGCCCTTAAATTATTATTGTTAGGTCGGCTAGGATTACATTATGGCCCCATGGACTCCTATATATAGAAAGGAGGTTTTGTAAATTGTATCATCAAGAATTATGCATTTATGTAATGTATTGGAGGTTGCCCCCTCGAAGTGGCTTATTTCTAAGGCGTTGATATCTCTTTTCTTCTATTTTTGAAGCTGGTTACACAACATAGAATTCTTAATTGCTCTAGGTCCCAGTTTGATCCTCTCCTTCAATATTATTTTTCTATAAATTAAGGATTCTTAAGTGCCCTTTTGTTCATATTTCACCCATTCCATCAACAAAGCCTATTCAAAGCCTTAGAAGGTCATCTACCCTGCCCTTAGTACATTTGCATTTTTAAGTCTTATTTCCTAGCTCTGCTTGCCTAGAAAGTTGAATCCATAGCCCAATGTTCTGGTAGATCCATCTGGTTTACCTTGAAACACTTTTTATTCCCACCACTCTTTCAAAACAAGTCCCACTGTCCACTCATAGCTAGCCTAAAACCCAATTATAAAACAAAGTTAATTCTTTAGGGGAGATCCCTCTCCAGAACTCAAGAAGGCTAGATCCTGAATTATAAAAGAGGTTCTTGGTTAACCCTTGTTTTCTTAACTACAAAAATCCTCATCCCACAACCTGAGAATTACTAGGGTGATAATAACTTCAATAGACAGGGGTTCTATCACTATTCTTCGAATAGACAGAGCATATCCTACTACGCTCACGAAACATAATCGACTCTTTCACACAGGGTATATTCGTTAAAATTACACACCGAGGACATGACTTCACCCTCCCAACAGAACCACTATTCCCTTCTGCAAAATTCCATACAGGGAAATCACATTCGATTCACTCGCAGAGAATATGAAATTCAAAGGCAGACAAAGAATAATACATAGATTTTTTTCTTCCTAATCATACACAAAGGTTTCTGAATCGAAGGAATGAGTCCTTTGGGAGATTTTCAATAACATACCCAGATATCAATAAGTCCACAGTTTTATTGAACACAGAGAGAAAAATCTCTCAACTTACTCTTCTATTGTCAAAATCCCCAAATTACAGAGTCTATTCACACAAATTTCGATCAATCAAAGCATAAAAAATTATGAATCCATTCTTATAATAAATTAAAATCACATAACCTTCCCTGGTCCTGGCCTGATCTTCAGGTTAAATTTTTAGAAGCTGCAGGTCAAGAACAGGGTAAAAGACTCATTGATAAGCTTCAAGAAGGATCTAGGAACTATAAGACAAATCAAGGGAAAAGGATAGGGTTATAGTTTATCCACAATACCGTGATTGATTTGGGGAGCTAGAGAATATTTTTGATATTCTATGTCAGTTTTGTGCCAAATAAGGTTCCTTTATTGACCTTATTCTTAAGTCCTGGGATGAACATCTTTATGGTTGGTTTTCATATGAGAAGCTAAGGAACCTCTTGCTTCTTCCCTGCAGTTATATCCCTTCCTAGATGTCATTCTTACCAGTGTAAGTAATTCTAGCTAAGTAAGTAATTCTTACCTGTGTAAGTAATTCTTAATGTATGAATGCTAGCTATTGTAACAAATAGACTTGAAGATTAAAATTTAACGATATAGAATTATACAAACAATACAATGAGGAAAGGGTTATTAGTTTTTTATGAGGAAAGGGTTATCAGTTTTTTATGTAGGGTTTATCAGTTCGATAGAAAGGGTTAATGAGTTCAGGATTCAGAAATGACAAAATAACCAAATGGGATGAAATGCATGCTTAATTTACAACAGAATAACGCAACAGAACTCTACCAGCAATCAACATAGTTTTCAGCAGAACATTGATAAATCATAAGACTGAAGTAATACATTGTACAACTTGAATGCTCCATTCCCCTCCAGATTTCTATATGTAGTACATAACATTCAATCTTGGTTAAAAATATTAAAAAAAAAAAAATCCACCAAATGTGCGATTTTTAAGTAAATAGGTGACATAGCTAATTCGTAAAATCTGTCCAAGCATTAGTAAATAGGAGATAATATGAGATTTTAATAGATGTTCACTGCATAAAATATGTCAAAATATTGTAGCTGTATCCATAGCCTGAGACTGCAATGAAGAGGTCCAATGTATGGCAGCTTCAATAGAATCAAGCCTCAATATAGGGTTGCAGTAGGTTCAAGGGTTTAACTGATTTAAGTCTTAATAAAAAGCTACAACACAGAACCGAGCTCTTATAGTATATCTCTGTCCTCCAATAATGACAAACATTAAATTCTCTTTAGCATGGTAATAGGACTAAATTTGTTTACAATAGTCCACAAGATATCCATTCATTTCTAGAAATTCTGCAAGAAGAAAATGAAAGTCATGCGTAACAAAGTATTATGAAAAGACTTCAAGAAACCAGCACTTAGCCTGAATATCCTAAAGCTAAAGTTGGAAACATCATCTCTCCAAGTTTGTTAATGTTGCAATCCTCTGTTCAACATTGATACAAATGTCGAAAAAAGGTTAAAATATGAACCAAATAATAGCATTCAAAGGAAATACTAGGATGTCAGCATTTCTACCTGCTATCCTTGAAAAGAAGGAGAGCTAACTTACATGCTTTTGTGTTTTCAAGGTGAACTTGAAGACCATGTTCATCCCAGAATGAGCTCAAAATGTACTTTTGTTTTTGGATTCGTGAAATAGAAGGACAATGTTGTCAAAAAATAGTGAAATGGAGATCCCATAGAGGGCCTCCACCTTTTCCACCCATGGATTTTGAAATGAGAAACTCTCATCCATAAATGTGAAGTCCAAATAATGTGAGGCAATTGACACCCTTGCTTGACTACTATGTTAATGTATATAATAGACCCCAGAGATGATCATTTGAATCTAATATAGGGTCATGATTATCAAGATCACCAAGAATAGGAGAGGTATACCTTCAACCTCTCAAATAGTAGGTTTCTTCCAACTATCTGAAAGGCTTAACAGGTGTCCATGGATCAAAAATATACTTACTTTTGCTTCCTCAATAGCATTTGGGTGGATTGAAAAATAGTCAAAAGTGTGGTGATTCCATTTGTAATGACTAAACCTTAAACCTGCAATTTCTTCCTCTCTACCCATATGGAGATGAATTTGTTTACTCTTCTGGAAAAGAGATTGAACATGGTGTATCCCAGCATGATAGTCTCACAATTAATTTATTCAGAGGTCAGGATGTATGCAGGAGGCGGAGGACTTGAGTGAACTACCATAGTAAGGAGGAGAGCATGAGTATTGAAACTGGGTATTTCTTCTCCAGTGAACACTTGATTACTTACTGTAATGAATTTTACATATTAAAATTGTATTCATACTAAGAGAAGCCAAAATAATAGAGATTAAATTTTCTAGCTCCAAACACCCAATTTCCATAAAATCAAGAGAAATTTGGGTTAAAACAGTTTAGCAAATTGATATTCCAAAAACTAACGTCAGGAACAAGAACTGTAAGCTACTTAAACCCTAACAAGCACTTTTGAATTGGATGTTCATGGCATGTTGTCCACCCCATCTTAGTTAGATTGGAATTACACCTTGCAATTTGATAAGATTTTGTATTTCCTGATGAACAAAATGCAACTTTAATTGCAACCAAACAAAAGGCAATCCTCTTGCAGAGTCCATAAAGGTGGTAGTTCTATATGGCCAGGCTTCACTTTAAAAAACATGTCTGCCATTACATTTTTAGTCTGCTCTGCCAGAAAGAGTGATGTAGGGGCATTAGGCTCTAGAAATACTTTGTATTTTCTTAAGTCTATAGGGATCTCATGCCTTTGAATTCTCATGTAGTTGTAAATGTTTTGAGTAAAATAAGTGAGGAGTTGTAAATGTTCTCTAGCCCACTAGAGGACATGAGGGGAGCTGATTGAGTTAGTTAGGTGAATAGTCAGTTTCAGTTTTTCGAGGGTTTGAGTCCAAATTTAGGAAGTCCAAGAGTCTTTTTCGAGCTGTAAGGGACCTGAATTGATTCAGGTCACCATTCTGTACAAATGTAAGTATGAATGATAGTGTAGGAGATCAGCCCTGTTTAGAGGTAGAGTGTAGTAGAGTTCAGGAGCGGCTCGGAGGAGCCA